>CM076580.1:714768544-715490277 GCA_034641835.2 Pinus albicaulis | reverse complement strand
TCTCCAGATCTGCGTCCTATCTCTCCAGATCTGCGTCCCCCAAGGCTAGATCTGCTAGATCTGAGTCCTCCCTATCCAGATCTGTTGCTATCTCTCCAGATCTGCGTCCTCCAAGGCTGGATCTGCTGCTATCTCTCCAGATCTGCGTCCTCCAAGGCTGGATCTGCTGCTATCTCTCCAGATCTGCGACCTCCAAGGCTAGATCTGCTGCTATCTCTCCAGATCTGCGTCCCCCAAGGCTAGATCTGCTACTATCCCTCCAGATCTGCGTCCTCTCTGCCTTGGTCAGCTGGATCTGCGTCCTCACTATTCAGATCTGAGTTCCTCCTGCTGGATCTGCGTCCTACCTCTCTGGATCAGCGTCCTATCTCCTGGATCTGCGCAGTCTCAAGAAGCGGGTACCTCCTCTCCAAATCTCCACCAGAAAACTGCTGCTAATTACCACTGAAACTGAAGGATGATGCTCAGAAAATAACCTTACCAGGGCAGGCACTCGAAGTCCCCCGAGGCTAAGGGTGATACCAAGAAAATAACCTTACCAGGGCAGGCACTCGAAGTCCCCCGAGGCTAATGGTGAGATCTCCGAACGGAGACACTCGGTTGCACTAAACAGTGCTGCAGACCGACTAAACAACCGGCGTGCTGAAGCAGACAGAAGTCTAGCTCTCAATATCAATATCAAATCATCCATGCCCAAATGAGGTGAGAACCCCACCTTTATAGTGCCAAACTCCCTCCAAAACCTTGACTGCGTCCTTCACTCTCCTTAGCCTGCGCAGTTAACCTTGAGTTAGCCTGATGCCTCCCCTTCATACTCATGTGGACCCCCAAGGCCCCCTTTCTAAGTTATAACGTCAATCAACTAGGAAAAAACACTTTATTTTATAAAGTGAGGTGACTAAAGTGAGGTAACCCCTCTTATTTCTCACTTTATTTATTATTTCTAGCTAAAGCGGCAAAATTAAACAAAATGAAATATTCCAATTAGCAAAGCTAATTGGGAATATTACAGTCTCCCCCGGCAAAACGTTGCTTGTCCTCAAGCAACTGAAGTGATGGATGCTGTAAGGTCTGCTCGCTCTCCCAAGTGGCATCCTCATCCGGCAAAAATTGCTTGTTCTCAAGCAATGCTCGAACAAGCCTACTCTCTAGCTGATGCTCCCTGCCAATACTGCAAAATGTGCTCGGGTCCCACTGAAACCTCTCTGTCTCTTGCATCACCCTGATATGAAGGGATATCTCAATGCCAGGATCCCAAACTGGCCTCTCATGGTACCAGCCAATCAATAGTCCTCCCGGATCCCATCGCCACTGTGGCCAATAATCGCACAAGTCCCATGGCTCGGACTGCTCACTGCCTCTGGCTATGACTGAAGACCATGACCGCTGCTGCTCTGCACCTATGACTGTGTAAGCTGGACCATCAACTGTGAACCAACTCGTCACCTCTCTCCAATCAAGGCATGGAGTCGAAAATATAATGAGGAATATCTCCCTCCTGTGGATCCTCCATCTCCAAGCAATCACCCAGACAAAATGAGCCACCTCCCAACAAGGCACCTCCTGAAAATCTCCTTCCACCTCAAGCTCTGGTAATGAAGGTGGGCTGAAAATATGAACTTGGCAAGCATCATAGCTTACCCCATGCTGTCCTTCTCTCCACTCATGACAAGTGTAGAGTCTCTGCTGATTCTGGGCTGCAAAATCATTGCCCTCCAGTGGCAAAGTGAAAAACAATCCACCATAGAAGGTTCCTCTATCAATGAAGAACAAGCTGGCCCAAAACAACCCATCCATGAAGAATATGACATGGTCATCATGGATCACCCTAATGAGATGTTTGCTGAAGGTTCTACATGAGGATACATAATGCAAACAATCTCTCACAAGGATACAATGTAGTCTCATCCACTGCAACTTCAGAAAATTACATGGCAAGCAATGTACAAGATTCATCACATCTACTACTGGATAGTAAATGGCTGAATATGACAACAACATAAGGCCAAACACTTGCCCATAGCCGTACAATGGATGTATATCAATCTCATGGCCCACCTCAAAAGAGAACACATATGTAGTAGTGGTGGCCATGCCTCCTCCCATGCTCCTATTAGAACATGTAGTGCAGAAAATACTCAAAGGCACATTCAACTCATGTGTCTCTCTCATAATCAAGCCTCCCATACAAATCTGACTATATGCTGGAAGTAAGATGGTACATGGATCCATAAATGAGTCCTCCATAGTGTTTTGGCATGCTATGAAGAAGAATGAACCATGTGCTGCAAGAAGATAATCCTCCTCATGCTTGGAAACCCAAGTGAAGAAGAATATGCCATAGATGTCTCTATCATCATGTCCTCCTCTTTGTGCAACAAATATGAAGTGATCCTGGGACCTATGGGTTATAGATCCACCATATCTCTGCTGCGCACACTTCATCCATAATATTCTGCTCCAAGGTGACAACGCTGGGAGCTCATGCAAATAAGCTCCTGTCAATACAAGACTCTGCTCTCTGACACGCTCCTTGTCAAAGACTCCTCTAATACTGCTGCAACAAGTGTGGAATACTCCCCAAGATGGAAGTGCTTCCCCGTCATCATCAAAGATCAAGGAGATAGTGCCATCTCCTCCTCCTGCAACATCATGCAAAGTGTGGGAGCAAATCTGCCCTTTCTCTCCCAAGCAAAGCAATAATAAATTGTGTTGCCTCCCCATACCTCCATCATGCAACTCATGTGATGACGACACAATGAATGATATGAGTAACACATCAACACCGTGCATCCATACTCTATGCTGCTCACTGTTGCAAGTATCCATCCATCTTTTCCCCATCCTCCTACTCTTAGGAAGAGTGTTTGCCAAGTGATGGCCAAACTCTTTCAAGAGTAACCAGCGCAGCCAAGCCTCCTGCTGCCTGGTGTCACAGATCTGCAAGTAGCCTCCTAGCTCCTTGCTCATCATCCCCATCCACTCAATCACTTGTGGATGCCTCCTCCTCCTCATCCTGGTACTCCTCCCATGAGGGCTATCATCCCCCCAAATCAAATTTCTGATTTTGCACTTCATGGGATTTTGGAATATAAACTTCTCAAGGATCAATGAGACCCTATCAAGAATCAAATAGGTGGCAGGCAAAAACCTCCCATCATGATGTGTATGGCTCAAGGGATGTCCAACACAAGCATGAGAGATGTTATCCATCCGAAGATGTCCCCCATTTTCTATCTGTTCTTGTGAGAAGGGAAGAAAGTCATTGCACCCCATGGTGTGTCGAAGTGCATCTCCAGTGAGATCTCTCCTCGAGACCTCCCCTTCATCCATAGCCTGCTCCACCGAGTACCAACTCAAAACCTCTCGCCATCCAACCTCAACACGTGGCTGCTGTTCCCTGTGCAACTCTGATCGTCTCATACCACTATCCAAGTCAACATATGAGACCTGACTAGGTGGCTCTGCCTCTCTCTCTCCAACGGGAAGAGATGACCCAACAACACTGCTAGTCCCATCCATGCATACCTGAAGGGGAATGGTCTGACACTCCAACGTGCCCTCTGGTTGTACCATCAGGGAATCCAGCTGCTCCCCAATGTGGACCAACTTGGCCGCCGACTTGGCGCAAGTCACTCTCATACCCTCCAGCTCCTGGTCCTGCAACAAAACGGTCTCCCGTACTGATGTGGCCTTCTCCCTCAAAACTCGAAGGTCCGTCCGAAGCCGATGATACTGCTGTCTGCGACCATCATCCAATACCTCTGTATCTCCTAGTGCCTCATCGATAGTGGATATATCTCCTGATACCTCACCCATCTGTCGTGTGCTGCTACCACCTGAAGACTCGGACATGGCTCCAGTCACCCCCTCAGTGGATGGCTCTACCGGGGTAGGCTCTACCTCCTCCACTACGATATCAACCGGCACGGTCAAGGAGGACTCTAATGATGGTGAGTCCTGGGTCACACTAGGTGTATCCTCGAACTCCCAGCAATCCTGTGTGTCCTCATCCTCCAAGTGCGAGGTAACCATTTTAATGGTTTTCCTCTCCGATACTCGGTCAAGCTGGAAAGAGGTATCCAACTTGTCCACCCAAGCTTTTTCTGAGCGCCTGGATGACCCGTCAAATGTCGGTAGATGGAATCAATCCACTGTGCGCTGTAAGCCCCTATCATGTGAGTGCTTGTTCCCTCTGTGAAAGTTGTGAGGTCTACTATCACGCTGGAGCTGAACATAATCTCTACTAGCTGTGCGGTGGTAGTCTCCACCATGATGATGCCGGTGCCCCCGGTGATGATCACAGAGTCTAATGCCATACTGGATATGGACATATTTTCTGAACGAGAGAGCCTTCATGAACGCTGGTCCGAAAGCCTGGTACTCTGCAAGAATGTCAGCCATCCGACCCGGATCTATCTCTCGCTGTGCTGCTGTCCCTGCGTCCTCTGGCAAGAATGTGGGCATGGTAGGACGTGTGGGTGTATGTGATGCCATATGCTGAGTGGCATCATGCTCCGGCAAATGGCGGGATGTGCCTGATCCCTCACCAATCTGAAAACCCCTTGGGGTTTCTCGCTGCCTAACCGCTAGTGCAGCGAGTCTCTGACTGATCTCCATGGCCAAGAGCCTTTGTGACGTCTCCTGCATCCTCTGTGACGTCTCCTGCATGTGTTGGAGGAGCATTTCTCTAAATCTCCTCTCATCATCATCAACTGCCATCGGCTCTTTCTGCTATGTGTCTACAGGCTCCTCAGAAACTACACGGCTGCTGCAAATCCATACTACTACTTAACTTCGACCTCTGATTTACCCACTGAAAACTACTCAGAAGATTCCAAGAATTTGGGAAGGTAATCCTTGCCCAAAACCCAGAAAAACCCAGAAAACGTTTCTCCTCATTCCAAACTTCAAAATTTGACCTTTTTATTTTGGCCCTTTTCCCAACTGCGTTTCTGGTATTGTAACTGCTATTGCTCTGTATGATCTCTTTTCTGATGTCATAGGCCACAGGCTGAGCCAGAATTATGCTCTGATACCGCTGTAATATCCCCAAAGGGAAATAACCAGTAATACACAGAAATATGCCAGACAGATATAGAAAATACAATGCTGGAACCAGATCATGGAACAAGTACACATAGAATGCCAGAAAACTAAGCCATTTTATTAATCTGAGAATACATATAGAGGAGTACAAGATAATCAGGATGAGTGCACCTATCCTTGCCCTAGGCAAGTGGAGACCCTCTCAGAACAAATAATGGCTGCAAATAAGGACAGCGTCCTAGCTGGCTGAAGAATCTGCTATGAAGAGCTGCTGCTGCAATGCACTGGAACTATAAGCTGGAAACTAGAAAGATGGTTGATCTCAATCCTCCAGACAACCCCAGAATAGGTGAAACTGATACTCCACCACCAATCAAGCCCTCACCAGTGAAAATGCTGTCTCTGCTAGTGACAGCGCAGAAGACAGATGAAACGCTGGCCACAAATCCTCCAGATGAGATGATCAACTCCTCAAGGCTGGAAACACTGAAAACGCTCAAACCCCTCACACAAAGACCCCGTCTACCGACCGTCCTCCCCGACCGGACTGCGTCCCAGCCGCCCGGACCCTGGTCTGATCCGAGTCCGCTCCTCTCCGCACCGCGTCCTCCGTATCCGTGCCTCTGCTGCCAGATCTCATAGATCTCGGAAGTCCTCCTGGGTCCGCATTCGGCCGCTATCTCCAAACCAAGGCCTCCCAAGGCTAAATCTCGGCGAGATCTCGAGTCCTCCCTATCCAGACCGCCGTTATCTCTCTAGACTGCGTCTCCAAGGCTGACTGGCTGCCATCTCTCCGTATCCGCGTCCTCCAAGGCTAGATCTCGCCGGCTATCTTCCGCATCTGCTCCCCCGCTCGTTGTCACCGGGATCCGCGTCCTCACTATTCAGACTCGAGTCCTCCCGTCGGATCTGCGTCCTTCCCCTCTGGATCAGCGTCCTATCTCCTGGATCTACGCAGTCTCAAGAAGGGGGTTTCTCCTCTCCAAATCTCCACCAGAAAACTGGCCAACACTATAGGGCAAGCTGATGGTGGCTTCCAACTACATCTTCAAGATCAAGCATGTTGCAGATGGTAGCATATAGAAGTACAAAGCGAGGTTTGTAGCCAAAGGGTTCTCCTAGAAAGAGGGAATGGAATACAAAGAGACATTTGCTCCAGTCACCAGATATACTTCCATTCGAGTTTTCCTATATATTGCTTAAGTTATAATGTGGAGAATAGATCAAAAGGATGTGAAGACAACGTTGCTCAATGGGGTGATTGAGGAGGAGGTGTAAATAGAGCAGCCTCAAGGCATTGAGGTCTATGGGAGGGAGTCTCATGTAGACTCAAGAAGGCCTTATATGAAATCAAGAAAGCACCCAAGTCGTGGTACTCTGGGATTAATGGGTATTTACTAAGCATGGGCTTCACCAAGAGTGAGACGAATCCCAACTTGAACTATAGAATTTCCTTGAAATTCTGGAGCTGCTTGATGAACCAATTGGAACAGGGTACGATTCACCAAGACCCAGAATTTCTCTACCAAAATATTTGCACTAGAATTAAAAAAAAATTAAAAGCACAGTCACACAATACAATAACACAATATTTTCTTGGGAACCCAACTAGGAAAACCCTCTGCTAGCTGTAGAATTTTATTGAGAAATGTTTGAGCAATCATATTTCTTTTACAAGGCAATATTGTTTCAATAGGAAAACAAACTAGTTCTCTCTACTAATCCTTGGCTGAAACACCCTGCAAATAACCCTGAACTAGCTCTTTCATGCTTGCGCAATGTCAGCCCTGTTGGAAATCTCTTGTTTCCTAGCACTAAATAAGGCCCTATTCTTTAGGAACTAACCCCTAAATTTCAGCGCACGTCTGCAAGGAACTTCACGTCACTAACCTGTGTATAGGCTTCTCCTTACAAGCTCTCCTAGCAACAAGCTCTCACACACACAACCTGTGCATACAAAAATGAATTACAAAGGTGCCTTCGTCCTCCTTATAAGCTTTTCGATCATGCTAAATCTGGAAAGTTAATTTTAGAGCTCAGACTTGTCATTGATTTGTTAACTGAGTCAAACTGACTCTTCTAACTCGTCCTGCCTCAATTAGAAATTTAAGCTCACTGATTTGTCCTTTTCCAAAAATAACTCGCACTTAGAGACAAACAAGACTGAGCCTCCAACTCTAGCGCATGACTTAACTGCTCCATGACTTGTCCTAATTTCTAGGAACTCGTGCATGCTAAAGGAGGATTGTTTTTGGTCATCTTGACTAAGGCACAAGTCAAGAAGGACCTTCTTTGCTACACTTTTTCAACATTCCCTCTTAGCGAGGAAGGTGCTTCTGGAAGAACCTCGTCCACTTGGATCTGTCTCCAACACTACCACGTTCTTCGTTGTTTCATTTGCTCCCTCTAAACTAAAAGACATCCTTGCTTTCTTCTATGGAATCTGATCTGAAGACCTTCCGACCATGATCTGCGAGTCCATCACTTCATCCATAAGTGTCGTGTACCCCTCTGGTTGCTTCCTCTAGCTGAAGGTGATACTAGAAGATCCAACTCTATCCTGATCTCCCATAAACATATCCTTTGCTCATTTGGCTTGAACTCTCCCTATACTAGGATTCACTGATTGATTGGTTGCCTCCAATCACCCTAGGCTATGCTCCTCATCATCCTGCTGGTCAGCCCAACTGACAACTAGCTTAGACTCAAACTAAGATACTGGTTAAGGCTCCATCTTGAGTAGCTTCTTCTCAGGTATTCTAATATTCTCTTGCTTTAAGGACTCCCTCTGAATTTTGCTCTCCGCAACCATCACTTCTCTAGTCTGAGCTCTCCCTACCTTGTTGCTCAAGGTTGCACCTATCTCTACTTGGAACTTGTAGAGATTCTTCTTCCTTAGTCCTATCTGCTTCTTACATCTAGAAGCTAAGTGTTGGAGGTAAGCCTTACTTTTGCTAAAGATGACATCATAACCCTTGTTTTCAAGGGTAGCTACTGAAACAAGATTTTTCTTTAATCCTGGAACATAAAGGACATATTTGATACAAAAAGGATTACCAGAATCCCTCTTAAAATTGACAGTACCAATTCCTCTAGCTGCATAAATGCCATCATCTATTAGCTCAATCTGAAAGTGCATGTCCTTCTCCTTCAGGTGCCTGAAATTCTTCTTGTCCCTTGTCATGTGCAAGGAAGCTCCTGAATCAATATGCCATACATTGTTTCCTGTTGAGCTTGCCATGCACGAATTCAATGAGAAATCTTTCTTGAACTGGGCAGAAAATGCATCTACCTCCACCAATGCAACTACATGATCTTTACTGAACTCCTCCTTCCGTTGAGGACACTTAGTGGCATAGTGTCCAAATTCATGGCAATGGAAGAACATGATCTTGTTTAGATCCTTCCTCATGCCCTTCTAATTGGACTCGTCCATTCCTTGGCCCTCCTTGCCCTTCGCCTTGTTGTTCTTGACTACCAACGCAAACTTCTCCTTGTCCTCTGTCTTCATCGATCTATCATCGTTGGTCCCTCTCCGGATCTCTTCCTGAATGCAGTTAGTCCATAGCCTTTCCCAACTGGGAAAATTTTCTCTGCCACTTACTGCATCTTGGAAACCATACCAAGACTTGTGAAGTCCTAGAAGAGAAAAACTCACTAGGTCATGCTCTAGTACAATCACGGCCACACCACCAAGCTCATCTTGTACCTGAGTGAACCTTGACATATATGTGACAATGGCTCTCAGGCGCTCATCTGGATACTCCTTAGCTTCTCCTTAAGAGCAGGCTTCCAAGTATCACTGGCACTCTGATATAGATTTAAAATAGTTTTCGACATCTCAAAAGTTGACTTCTTCTCATGGATACGAGGAACTATATGATCTATGACCCCTTCTAGAATAATTCTCCTTGCCTTGATATCAATCTTAGTATGTTGGTTCTACTGTTCTGGATCTTATGGTGGTGGTATAGCTTGCTTTACAAATTATCCCACCCCATTATCCTCCAAAACTATCATGAACCTCCCTTTCCATAAAACAAAGTTAGGGACTCCCTATAAGCAGTGATCTGATCTCAACCCTTGGAACGTCATTCTACATACCTAGAAAGCTCTCCAACACCTTCCCACTATCAACCTTGTAGTCCTTCACAATAGGTTGAACTTAGGGCTCAAACTGTGAAAATTCCTACACTGGAATCCTATTGCAGCAACTGGTATTATTTCTATTTATCTGCTACGACAAATATCGAAATAAACACACTGCAACCGTAACTAATAAAATTCTGTGGAAAAATAAAACACTAGAAGTTGAGAAATGCTAGCACACACCCCAGAAAAACCCAACTTGGGAAAACCGATGTAGCAGTTGGGGGTTTTATTATTATGCAACAGTGAGAAATTTTCAGTACAACTGGATGCTGAAATCTGGCAATCCTACAGAGAAAAATATTGGCAAAAATCTAGTGAGGAATTTTCCTCACTCCGCAGGCAAACCCCTAGCACAACCTGCCTTCAGAAACTAAGCCCTCTAACCCTCTGCGTCAGCCTCTGCACTTCACTGTGCAGCCTGTTTGACGTCAAGCCTTTGACTAGTCTCTGATGAAGTCGTTATGCCCTCTGTTGGCTGGGAAGATGCTTCTCTAGCACTCTGGGACTCCTTCTCGGTCTCTGGAACTAAAGGCATCTTTCCCTCCCAGCAAATCGAACTTGCCTCTAGAAGTTACTGCGCAGACCCTGCATCAACTTTTCTATGGCTTTTATGCCTCTTTGCAAATGCACTCGCTGGATCTGGAAAACTTCCTCCAGCCTCACTGTCTCTTCCCTCTCTCACTGCTTCGATCTCTGGATCTCTCCAGCAACTGATTGTTGCTACTCTGGAAATCAATCTGCCAAGAAAACGAACTGCTAAAGTGTCTTCTCCATCACCACATCGACCTCTTCTTATAATCCTTTGTTGGAGCACCAACGACGAAGATTAAAACATAATCGATGGCTAGGATCATCTCTAGATCGATCCGTGTGAGTTTCTAGACTATTCTCGCCTTGACTTAATTAATACTAATTAATTAACATGTTTTCCTAAGTTTAGACTTAGGAAACATTAAAAAATTGGTTAATAATCTAATTAAGTCACTTCTAGGCAGAATTTCCAGAAACGATTTATGGGTTCTGGAGATCTCATGTATTCTAGCCTCTCCACAAAGTTTCGTGGCTAGAACACATTCGATGCTACAAAAACTAACACAAACTAGCCATTAACAGCCCTCCACAATACTCTACTTTAATTGATCTACAAGTTGTCCAACCTAGACACACGAACCTAGCAAAATTCAGGAACACGGAAAGACACACATACCTCAGAAAGATGGCTACTTTTTGCCCTCAACCTGTGCACCAATCATTGAAGTTCGACCCCTTGTTAGGGCACCCTGTGGCAACTACAAGATTGTCCCTTTCTCAGCCAAATATCCCTTCAATCACTTGCCCAATTCCTTTCCTTTGAGCCCTGCCTTCTGCATTGTTCCACAAGGTGTCTCAGCCCCAAATCTTAGGTCTAATCTACACCTAATTAAGGACTTGGCCCTCCCTGAACCATACAGAAAATAATGTGGCCTTGTCATAGAGAACTACCAACCTAAAACACACACAGAATATACCTTTAAACTCTAACCAACGTCTACCCCTAAGTTGCATTGAAACAAATATGGAAACGGATACAGAAACAAGGTTTGAAACGGATACGGAGAATTTTCAAAAAATATGGATATGATACGGCAAGGAAACGACATATATACATATAAATATATATATAGACATATAGACACACACACACACATATATATATATGAAATGAAATGAAATTTTAACGTCCGCGAGACTAAAAATAGTCTATGGGACTATGAGTTCCCTGCTTTTCGCCTTTTGCATTTCAGTTCTTTTCTTATTCAAATTGATGATGAGCTGGCCCAACCTTCCAACAATCTCATCGTTGAAAAGACAATGCCAAGAAACCGATGCTAACATATTCCCATAACTTTCTATGATGTCTTTGAACGCATCACATTCCAAAGTGAAATGTTTTTCCGATTCCATTGCCCCAGACGTACAAAATGTACACTCTCGTTCTTCCCAAGCTTCTATAGGCCTTTTCCACCATCCTGTTTCACACCGAAGACGATGCGAGTTGGTTCTTAATTGAGCAATAAGAACCTTTGCCCTCCATGGAATGTTAGCTCCAATGTACTCTTTTTGTTGGAGATCATACGTAGGGTTGAATTCTTCAATGTAGTACTTCTTCTTTCTACCCAACTCTTTTCCCCATACAT
The DNA here is from genome assembly GCA_034641835.2 of Pinus albicaulis. Taxonomy (NCBI): domain Eukaryota; kingdom Viridiplantae; phylum Streptophyta; class Pinopsida; order Pinales; family Pinaceae; genus Pinus; species Pinus albicaulis. Next base: position 715,478,899 of record CM076580.1, on the reverse strand, counting down.
GTTTACAAAACTTCTCCATAACAAAATTCTTTAGCTCCTTGCTATTTGCGCGACAAGCATTGAGGTAGATATTCCATTTTTGCATGCATGTGTAGTTTTGTCTCATCCATGTTTTCTTTCTTTCACTTATGCCTTTCTTGAAGATAACATCAAGCCATCTACCTACTCCCATTTTCTCAATTCTTTTTAGATATCTTATGAGCCACACCATATCAATTGCTTCAATGGGAGTTGCTCCTGTTTCACTCAACATTATCTCATAAGGTACCGAACTTTTTATTTTGAACTTGCTCATGATCAAGCGTTTTTGGATTTTCTCAATTTGCTTCCATTTTGAGACAAGGGTGTTGCTAGCCCACAATTCACACCCATATAACATCACTGGACAAACTAGGAGTCCAAAAAGCACTTTAATCGTTTTCCAATCCCATAACTCTGCCTCTCTACATCTATTTTGAAGAGCATATAATGCTTTCCACCCTCCTAAGATTCTCTTCTTTTTGCAATCCTCCAAATTAAGTTTGTTGTTGAAATCGTTCCCGAGGTGTTTGTACTCATTTACTTCTTCAAGAATGTTGCCTTCAAAGAAGAACGTATGTTGACTTTGCTTCCTTTTATTAGAGAAAATCATTATCTTGGTCTTGCTAATATTGACTTGCATCCCCACTGCTCTACGAAAATGCTCAAGGGCATATAGGTGCATCTGCAATCCATGGGCCGATTTAGAAATCAATACAAGATCATAAGAATATAAAAGAAGCTTTATCACAAACTCCCCCAACCGAACACCATCCCCACCTTACAAATTTAGCCACTCTTCCAGTTTATCAATATATAAACCAAAAAGAGTAGGGGATAGAGGGCAACCTTGCTTGACTCCAATGTCACTTCTAAAGCTTTCTAAAATACCCGTTGAGGTTCTAATTTTGACTTTCACCTCTTCATAAATTCTATGGACATCAGCTCTATAATGCAAAGGAATTTCAAGTTCTTCAATTCTACGCCACAACTTATCTCTAGGGACTGTGTCAAATGCCTTTTTGAAGTCAACAAAATAGCTGAATCCTTCTTCTTTATCCCCCCAAACCTTTTCAATAATGTGTCTCAATGTGATGCCATGATCCACTATAGAATGCTTCGGCCTAAAACCCAATTGTCCTTTTTCCCTCTTTTCTTTTACTTCTGCCCACTTACTGATTCTATTTTCGACCATGCTGCCGAAAAGCTTTGCAAAAAAAGGATTGATCATAATGGTTCTATAATTGGATGGATTATTAATGTCTCCACTTTTAAAAAGGTGTATTGCTAGGCTAGTTGTCTAGTCTCTTGGGAATCCTTGTTGAATGATGTTGCTGAATATTTCCATGATGTGTAGTGCAAGAGTGTTCCTTCCCCATTTTAGATACTCTGCTTGAAGTTCAACCAAGTCCTTTTCCTTTCTTGTTTTTCAGCTTTTTAATTCCAATCTCCACCTCCTATACTATGAAGAGCTTTGTAGTTGTGTTGAGCCCTAGGGGAGGCTCAACCTCTGATTCTTTCTCATATAGTTGTCTTGCATATTCAAACCATTGATTAGCTGTAATATTATTTTTGATTTGCTTCTTCCTTGGTTGAAGTTCCTGCCAAAAAAAATTTGGGTTATTCTTGCCTAGATATATTAACTCTTCTTGCCTTGTTTGCATGGACTCATCTTTTTTCCTTTTTAGTATGGGTTATTCTTGCCTATATATATATGACAAAATAAAACTTTCATATTACCATTCATCTTTTAGAATCTAGATTCTATATTTAAAAATACAAAACTATCATCATGAATTCCACATAAACAAATCATCATCACCAATTTCAGCTTAAACATTGTCATCATCATTATAGGTTAATATAACATTCAACATATCATCAAGATTATGTTTCCAATTTCACTCATCAACATCATCACCAAAATTAATAATCCTAAATGCACACTACATAGAACTACCACTGTCAGTCTATGTTGATTTTGTAGCATTGGAAAGTGTTCCAAGTCTCGTATTTTGGGAAGAGGCTTGGACATCAGTATTCAGAGAACCTAGAAATCGTTTGTGGAAATTCCACTCGGATCATGCTTTATTAAAATAATTAATTATTCTAAAGTGATCCCTAAGTCTAAACATAGGGAAATTAAATAATTAAAGGGTATTAATAAAGCAACGTATGAATCTTCTAGAAAATGAAGATTACGTCATATTTTAATCTGAGCCATTGATTAAAGATATAATCTGGATCGTTGATTCATCAGCGAGAAGCCTATAAGAGAAGGCTTGAGGCTCATTTGGAAAGTAAGTCGAGCACACTCTCAGTACCCGAAGGAAATCGATTATGAAGTAAGAGAATTTGATTTCAGAGGGTGAGATTGTAGAGGCGGGGTTGCAGACGTAGAAGGAGGAAGGGGAAGTCAGCAGAGTGAGAAGAAGGCAAAAGGAGGACACAGAGGGAGCAGTGTTGAGCAGCAGCAGTGGCCCTCCACACAGAGTGATGCAGTCCAGCGCAGTGACTGCACAGAAGGCCATGCAGAGTGACGTAGAGGGAGGAAGGGTGCCTCCAGTGTGTCAGAAATTCTTCCGAAGTGTTCGGAAAAATTATCTAACGTGTATGCCAGACATCAGCTCGTCATATTTTTCTGTGAAATATTTTGCCACTGCTGAAGAATAATATGAACCATCTGTTACACTGTTTTTCCCACATTGGGTGTTTCGGGGACAATTGTCCAAAAATAATTGTGTTCATGTGATTGTTTCTATTTTGTTATATGTGTTCTATTTGTTCTTCTACTTTTGATTAAGTGAATGTTGCAGCAGTGTTTATTTCAAAATTTATTGAAGCATCTGTAAATAACTTATCATAAATAAGTTGGCGAAATAAATCAATCACTGCAATAGTATTTCAGATTGAAAATTTCACATGGTATCAGAGCAAAAGGCAAAAGACAGAAGAGGAGGTTCTGCAATGGAACTAAGATCCGACATCGATGCAGCAGCAGCTCAGAAGGGTTCACGCAGTCCTCCAAAACGCATGGAGAAACAAAGAGATCATGACATTTCGGTTTTGGCATCCAGACTAGAAGAGGATTTCGCTTGTGTGTCAAGCACAACCTCTCCAGGGGTCTAGTATATTGGCAGTGGAGCATCTGTTCACATGACGGGAGTTCGAGAATGCTTCTCGAGCTACCAGGAAGAGCAGATGAATTTTCAAATCACGATGGGAAACAAGGCCAAGTGTACCCCCGTTGGAAGAGGAACCATAATATTTCAAACAAACGCTGGTAATAAGCTTCGGGCCACCAATGTACTGCATGTACCGGGATTGGGGATGAACTTGCTCTCAGTGTTTCAACTTCAAAACAAGGGTTATGATGTATACTTTATTGGAAATAAGGTTTATGTCAAACACCCTGTTTGGAAAAGGAAGGCACAAATTGGAGTAAGGAGCCATAAATTGTATAAGTTACAACTAGAGTCTCCAATGGCACTTATAGGCAGTACGGATGACAGGGATTTGAACGAGTTATGCCATAGAAGATTGGGGCATCTACATCATGGAGCCTTGAAGATCCTCAAAAAGACTATCATGGGAGCTCTAGAACTTAGCACAAGGAAAGACGATGTCTGCAGTGGGTGCGTATTAGGGAAGTATGCCAAGGCAGCATTTCCAAGAAGCAGCAGTAGGGCAAAGAGTGTGTTGGATTTGATACACTCAGATATTTGCGGACCAATGTCCACGAATGCTCTCAGTGGTGCAAAGTATTTTGTCACCTTTATTGATGACCATTCCCGAAAGACATGGATCTACTTTCTCAAGACCAAAGATGAAGTCTTTGAGCAATTCAAGAATTCAAGGCTTTGGTAGAAAATTTAACCAAAAAGCGGATCAAGAAATTGCAATCAAATAATGGTGGAGAATATATTGATAAAGACTTCACAAGATTCTGCGTAAAGGAAGGCATCAAGAGAGAATGGATAGCTCCATACAATCCAGAGCAGAATGGAGTTGCAGAAAGGAATAATAGGACCATTGTGGAAGCTGCAAGGGCGATGTTGTATGATCAAGACATGTCCAAATTTCTGTGGGTAGAAGCTTGCAATACAGCAATGTATGTGCAGACAGGGTGCCTCATAGAGCATTGGGAAAAGTGAATCCTAAGAATGTGTTCACTGGCAGCAAGCCTGAGGTGAACCACTTCAGGATATTTGGCAGTATAGTGTATTGCCACGTCCCCGATGAGAAGAGGAAGAAATTAGATCAGATTGCGAAGAAGGGTTACCTTGTAGGATATAGCGAAAATGCGTAGGCATATCGCATCTATATTCTCGAGAATAGGAAGATCGTAGTAAGGCGAGACGTGAAATTCATGGAGGAGAGAGCCTTAAGGAGATCCCGGGAAATGGCTATAGATACGCATTCTTGGGAGGATCCGCTAGTATAGCCACAACGGCCTACAGAGGATGGCTTTAGTGCCTCTCCGCGGCACAAGGATTCTGGGGAAAGTTCTTCCGAAGAAGAGCAAGCAGGAGAGCAGGTAAATCCACCCACCACTAGTGGAAGAACGAGCAGAGAACTCCAACAGACTCTAAGGGATGCAGAGGAATTTGTTGGAGCCCCTAGATATGAGAAGATGGTACGCAGGCAACTTGACAGGTACCAGGCACTCGTAGTACAGGTCAGAGAACCCTCTAGTTTTCAAGAGGCAGCTCAACATCAGGTGTGGGGAGATGTTATGGTGGAAGAGTATAGCTCCATCATGACAAACGATGTGTGGGAAGTAGCCCCTAGACCTTAGAACAGATCGGTTGTAGGATCAAGGTGGATCTACAAGATCAGGTATGCTGCAGATGGCAGCATAGAGAAGTTCAAAGCCAGGTTTATGAACAGAAGGAAGGGATTGATTATGAAGAAACCTTCGCCCCTGTAGCTCAGTACACTTCAATCAGATCTGACATCTCTCTTGCAGCATAGATGGGATGGGAAATTCACCAAATGGATGTCAAGATAGCGTTCTTGAATGGGTTTATAGAAGAGGAAGTGTACATAGAACAGCCAGAGGGCTTTGAGACACATGAGCAGAAGACTCATGTATGCAGGCTTAAGAAAGCCTTGTAGGGACTAAAGCAAGCCCCTAAAGCATGGTATGGGCGAATTGATAGCTATCTGCAGAAGATGGGATTTGTCAAGAGTAACGCAGATCCCAACCTCTACAATCTAAGAGTAGGGGATGCACCACTAATTCTAGTATTATATGTAGATGATTTGTACATGGCTGGATCATCTAAGCTCATCAAAGATTGCAAGGAGAATCTGGCTACCAAATTCGACATGAAGGATCAAGGGCAGATGCACTATTTTCTTGGTTTGGAGGTCTAGCAGCAGAAGGGAGAAATCTTCCTTGAGCAAGGAAGATATACTACAAAGATCCTGAAGAGGTTTCAGATGGAGGACTGTAGACCCATGGCTATGCCAATGATTACATACTAGAAGAAGATCAACACGTCCGAGGATGATGAGGTTGACCCTACCTTGTATAGGCAGCTCATAGGATCATTGATGTACCTGGTCAACATTAGACCAGACATCTATTATGCAGTGAATACCCTCAGTCAGTTCCAATCTTGCAGGAAACGCCCCCCCCCCCCCCCCGGCTCCAACCCCCAAAACGCGGTCCGTACGAAACCGTACGGGATCCATACAGCGAAACGCGTTTCGCAAATAAATTTGTGTTTCCTGGAAAGTCGGATCCGTACGGTCGGATCCGCGTTACGTACGGCGGATCGCCGTATGGAAGCGTCGCGATTCCTGTACATATTCGTACGGTTCGCGAGCGGTTCCGTACAGCGCCGTACGGATCCGACTTGCGCACTAATTTTTTTTTTTTGTTTTTTGTTTTTTTGTTTTATCTCGGTTAGTTAGTGAGTTAGTCTTGGGTTAGGGATATGATGAAAAGGTTATAAGCTCTATTTCACCTATTATTTGCTCACTTGTGTTTTTGGAGAGCTTGGAGAAGAGAGGAGAAGAGAGCTTGGAGAAGAGAGAGTTGAGGAGAGCTTGAAGGAGTAAAGAAGGGCTTCCATCTACAAGAGCTAAAGAGGTAAGTGCAAACACCAAACTCCCTCATTTTTTTTGTCATTGCTTTTTGTATTTTCTCTCCTCCCTCTCCTATACTTTCCCATTCTTTCTTCTTGTACATTTATTTGCAAGTTGTCCACCATCTATATTCATACTCAAAAATGATGTTTCTTTGGGTTCTATGTATCATTCCACTGTTGGTTTTGATGATGGTAAGGGGGAGTAGAAATAGAAGAGGAGAACATGAAGAAGAAGAGGAAAGTGGTCACCATATAAGTGACCCAATGTATGATGAGGAGGAAGGCTTTGAAGAGGAAGGGGATGATGAAAACATTGAATCACAAGATGGGAACGCTGCATTGACACCCTTGTGGAACTATGTGACAAAACTTGAAGGGGGAAAAGGTGGTGGAAGCTACAAGTTTTTGTGCCCTCATGGTTGTCATGGAGGAAAACCGTATAGCGGTTCATATACCCGTGTGAGGAGGCATCTTTGTGGGGTGATGGACAGTGATGAAAGAAAGGGTGCTGTGGCGATAGCAATTTGCCCAAAGGTTCCAGCTGAACAAAGAAGAAAATAAATCCAAATAGAGGAGGCTGCACAACAAAAAAATAAAAAACAAAAAACTCAATCTGAATCAAGTGCAACCTCTAGATTTGGTAGCTCATCTGCTCATGGTGTTTCTGCAAGTTCTAAAGGTAAAAAAACAATAGCAGATTTCCTTAATGTTGCTAGGAGGGATGATGTGGATGGAAAGATAGTCTGATTTCTTTGTGCTTGCGGTGTACCATTCAATGTGCTTCGCTCTCCCTATTGGCATGAAATGGTAAAGGGCATCAATGAAGCCCCAAAAGGATACAAGTCCCCCAACTATGAGAAAGCTAGAACAGTGTTATTAGAAAGAGATAAAGGAAAGGTTCAAGCAGCTTTGACACGTTTTACAAATGAGTGGGTGGATAGTGGGGTATCCATTGTATCAGATGGGTGGACAAATATCAGGAACCAACATTTGATAAATGTTCTTGGTGTTTCTGCTACTGGTGCAGTGTTTATTGCATGTCATGGTTCCTCCTCTGTCAATGCAACTTCCCAAAACATTGCAAATCTCCTATTGCAATCAATCAGAGATGTTGGTCCTAGCAAAGTGGTTCAAGTGATCACAGATAATGCAGCAAATTGTAAGGGAGCAGGTAAAATTATTGAGCGTACTTATCCACACATATTTTGGTCTGGGTGCTTGGTGCACACATTGAACCTTTTGATGCATGATATTATGAAGCATAAAGGATGTGGGTGGATTAATGAGCTTTACAAGAGAGGGAAGAAGCTCATTAAATTTATCACAGGGCATACAAGGGTAAACTACTTCTATGGCACTGTCCAAGTTGCAGTTGCTTAAACTTGCAAAAACCAGATTTGCAAGTTATTACCTCACCTTTAGTTGGCTAGTGAAGGTGAGACAAGCTCTAACTAATATGGTCACCGCTGAATCATGGGAGGAGATTAACACTGATAGAGATGGTGCTAATGCAACAAAGGACACTATTCTTGACATGTTATTTTGGTCACAGGTTAAATGTGTTTTGCAATTCACCAAACCAATTTATTACATGATTAAGTTTGGGGATTCAGATAAGCCAATAACTGGGGAGGTGTATGAGCAAATGGATAAAATGTTGGGGCAGCTTAAAGACATTGTTGAGCCTAGAGATGCCACCTTGTACGAATATATTCATGCAGAGGTGGTAAAATGATGGGATATGCTAAATATTCCATTGCATGCATTAGCATATGTATTGACACCTAAATATTATAGTCCATCATGGCTTTCTACAACAGCACCTGGGGGGGCGAGTAGGAGAAAACCACACCTAAATCCAGAGGTCCTAATCAAATATATGGATGCACTAGATAAATTAGTCCCTGATGAGGAGGAGGCACACTTGGTACGGAAACAGTTGAGCAGCTATACACTTTCCACTGGTCCATTTGGGAGCATGCATGCTATTAGAGATCGGGAGAGTTTTTCTTCTATTGAGTGGTGGAACGTGCATGGAGGTGCTACTCCATTCTACAGAATTTGGCATTGCGGGTGCTATCACAGGTGGTAAACACTTCTTCTGCAGAGAGGTGTTGGAGCTCTTATTCTTTCATCCACAGTGTTAAAAGGAACAGGTTGAGTTTAGACCGGGCAGAGAGCTTGGTTTATGTTCATTACAACTTGAGATTGTTGTCCCATTACTGTGAAGATTCAAAGAGTAATAGAGACCTTAAGGTTTGGGACAGGTATCAAGAGGAGACCAATTTGGAGGATGGAGTGTTGCAATTAGAGCAATTTGAGGATGCTCTTACCCATGATCATGATGATCGACTTGACATGCCACCCCCCACTGATCCCTTGCTTCCTAGGTTCCATGGTTCAACACCAACAGCAGGGGCTTCGTCTTCATCAGTTACAGTGCCATTGCCATAGCTTCCACAACCACCATCTTCTTCATTGCCACCACGTGGAGGCGCACCGTCACGTACTCTTCGTGGTGGAAGGAGGAGAGATGAGTAGATATTTTCAGTGTTCACACTTTACTGCTTTTGTCATAGATTATCATTAGACTTGTAGGCTTCTTGTGAATTCGAACTTTTTTGTCTTGGTGGTGGCCAAGTGGCCTATTTTGTAAACATTATTATTTGAATTTTGGACATGACTAATGTTGGTAGTTGCTCACTTATAATATGTTTTATGTTTTATAATATGGTTAAATGTTTTATGTTTATCATTTATGTTTTATAGTATGCTTAATTTTTAAATGTTTTATGTTTTCAAATTTATAGTATGCTTAAATGTTTTATCATGCTTAATTATTTGATGTATGTTTGCAATTGCTAGGATCTAGAATCTAGATTCCTGATGCTCGAATAATTAATTATTGATGTACAATGGAATCATGGATGTCATATCTATCTTGATTTATGTAAAAATATGCATGTTTTCATGTCTTCTACAACTAATATGGTATTTCGGATTGTTGTTTTGAATATAAATGCAAACAAATATTAAAAAATATATATATTAGACGCTTCTGAAATGCTTCGCTTCCTAAATTTTTGGAAAATGACGCTTCCGCGTCTCCGCTTCCAAAAAACGTCCCCGCTTTGTCCCCGCTTCGTGCAACATTGATCAATTCATGGTAGAACCAAGGAGGGCTCACTGGGCAACAGCCAAACATGTTCTCTGATACTTGAAGGGGACAGTCGAGTAAGGATTGAAGTACACCAAGGGCAATGAAATCCAGTTGAGTGGGTTGACTGACGCAGATTGGGCTGGAAGCCCAGTGGATCAAAAAAGTACCAGTGTGTATTGTTTCAACTTTCAATCTCACATCAGGAATGACTTCCTAGTGCAGTAGGAAACAGAAATCCGTAGCACTGAGCTCAGTCGAGGCTGAATATATGGCAGCTAGCACAGCTTCGTGTGAGGCCATATGGCTTTGTAAGTTGCTCGTGAACTTGCTCAAGAAGATGATGGAACCGACCAGAATTATGTGTGATAATCAAAGTTGCATCAAGCTCTCTAAGAATCCTATGTTTCATGACCGGTCGAAGCACATTGACATTACGTGTCACTTCATCAAAGACTGTCCAATGAGGAGTTGTACAATTGAAGTACATTCCTACAAGAGAACAGGTGGCAGATATCCTCACAAAGGCTCTGGGTAAGATTAAGTTTACTTACTTCAGAGAAAAGATGGGGATGGTCGAGAACCCATTCTAGTAGAGGAATGGGTGGACTTCAGATTCAGAGGGAGCTGCAGTATGGATGTGGCAGTGGCAAAGATGGTGTCACAGGCAACAGTACAGAGGGTAGCAACGTAGAGATGACGGGCAGCAGCCAAGACAGCAGTAACGCAACAGATGCTTCAGGTCAGAGCAGATACAGTTCGTACCTTGCTTGAACACTTTCCTCACTAAGAGGGAGTGTTGATTTTGTAGCATTGGAAAGTGTTCCAAGTCTCATATTTTGAGAAGAGGCTTGGACATCAGTGTTCTAGAGAACCTAGAAATCGTTTGTGGAAATTCCACTCGGATCATGCTTTATTAAAATAATTAATTGTTTTAAAGTGATCCCAAAGTTTAAACTTAAGGAAATTAAATAATTAAAGGGTATTAATAAAGCAGCTTGTGAATCTTCTAGAAAATGAAGATCAAGTCCTCTTTTAATCTAAGCCATTGATTAGAGATCTAATCTGGGTCGTTGATTCATCAGCGAGAAGACTATAAGAGAAGGCTTGAGGGTCATTTGGAAAGTAAGCCAGGCACACTCTCAGTACCCGAAGGAAATCGATTATGAAGTAAGAGAATTCGATTTGAGAGGGTGATATTGTAGAGGCGGGGTTGCAGATGTAAAAGGAGCAAGGGGAAGTCAGTAGAGCGAGAAGAAGGCAGAAGGAGGACGCAGAGGGAGCAGCGCTGAGCAGTACCACTGGCCCTCCACGCAGAGTGACGCAGTCCAGCGCAGTGTCTGCGCTGAAGCCCACGCAGAGTGACGCAGAGAGAGGAAGGGTGCCTCCAGTGTGTCAGAAATACTTCTGAAGTGCTCGGAAAAATTATATCAGGTGTATGCCAGACATCTGCTCGTCATATTTTTCTGTAAAAGATTTTGCCACTGCTGAAGAATAATATAAACCCTCATCTGCTACACCGGTTTTCCCACATTGGGTTTTTCGGGGACAATTGTCCAAAAATAATTGTGTTCATGTGATTGTTTCTATTGTGTTATATGTGTTCTATTTGTTCTTTTTCTTTTGATTAAGTGAATGTTGCAGCGGTGTTTATTTCAGAATTTACTAAAGGATTTGTAAATAACTTATCATAAATAAGTAGGTGAAATAAATCAATCACTGCAATATTATTTCAGATTAAAAAATTTCACAGTCTACTATCATATGACATATTATGGTATTCAATGTCCATTGTTCAAAAGTTTAAAACATCATCATAAATTACATTTACATATCATCAAATATGTTTTCATCCCTGTAATTAAGATTCACATCATCATTTGGATCCTCATGAGTGGGAGCATTGCTGCCATGTCCACTTGAAGATGCAATTATTGGTGCCTCCTCATCAAACAAAATCATATCAGACATGGCATTCAATGTCAAATCCAAGTCAGGAAAATCTGGAAACTGATCCAAAACCCTTAAAAATGCACGAAACGTTCCAAAAATAGGGTCTTGCGCTTCCAAAAAAACGGAGACGCTTCAGAGTTAGGATTTTACGTTTCCAAAAACCTGAAACGTTTTCGTGTTGTTTCCATGTCGTATCGTACCAGTTTCCGTTTCTGAAACGCCGAACGGTGTTTCTAGAGTTTGGGGGGACGTTTCCGATAACTTAGATCTACCCTCACCTTGGCCTCAAAACCTACAAAAACCCTCCTCCACAGGCCCTGATCTCCTGCACTAGAACATGAAGATGAAATCTACCTTAGTTCTGCCTCCTATCTAGTGCTTGCCCTCTTGCAAAAAAGAGAGAGAAACTCGGCATGTTGACAAGGTGTTTGTGTTGAGAATTTAGAGGGTTGGTGATTAATTCAAATTCTCTTCTTGATAATTACTCGTGTGCTTACTTGAGTTGCTTATGTCTTCTCTTCATTAGCTTATTTAGTCTTTCATCAAGTCAATTACCAAAATACAAAAGACACAAAGTTAGGCTCCTCGAGCCAGGGAAAAACCTCTCCCTCTTGGAGAGGAAAACTCATAAGGAATTCTTCTTATAGATCTTCAAATGACAAGTACCATGACCAAGACTCAGACCCTTAACCTATTAATGCATCCAAGAACTTGCCATTGTTTCTTTGTTGACCTTCAATGCTGACCCTTCTTTTCTTCATCAACCTACACTATGTTGCACCAATACTAGAGAACTCGGTCTGTAGGTCTATCTTCTAGGATGTATTTGTATCTTGCATAGCATTCTTCTTTCCGCAGACTTCTTTATGATAGCTCTTAGACAAGATCATTGAAGCTTCTTCAATTGAGGAGTAGTACTTCCTTTTATACACTATAGAACAGAAAGGTAAATCACAGATTTACCTTCCTTTCTTTCTTGAACTAAAGTCTCTTCCTTTGTTGTGATAACACGCTATGATATATGAACCTTCTTTTGTCCTTAAACCTGTACTGACTTCTGTCCTGAAGTCCGCACTAGATCTTGTCCTTTTCGTGCACTTTATCTCATAGATATTCGCATTTTAACCACTGTAAAATCTTCAGATAAGTCTGCACCTTTTTCTGTCCTTTAGCCCACACTAATACCAAAATTTATCACGCAATCTTTTGTCCTTTAACCCATATTGAATCCTCTCTGAAATCCATAGTATTCTTCAGAGCAATCCGCACCTTTTTCTTGTCCTAAGATCCTGCAACTCTATTCGAAAAATTCAGACCAATCGAATCCGTGTAATGTCTTTTTGCGCAGTATAATGGAGTATATATAGTTGTTCCTGTCTATAAATGAGTCGACTTTATAGCCAGCTAGTAAGCCGACTTCATCATTGTGTATTAGGCCGACATGTAGTGCAATTATTCCAAAGTTGAATATGTGTTGCCTTTAGGGCTGTTATGAGCCATTCTTCCACAAGGTCTTGGAGCATTTTGGATGACTAGACTCTTCATATTTATGATCCTTAATTATATTTATAACTAGAAGACACAATCTAATAGACATCAAGAAGAAGTCTATTAACCTATAATAAAACCTTGCTCATGAAACCCATAAAGCAAGCATAACAAAAAATACATTTTATTATCTTTGACTTCTGTTTTACATAAATACATAATTACATAGTCAATATGAAGACCGATCCTAGTTACACTTTTCAACACTCCCTCTTAACTAGGGAAGTATTCATACAGGTACATGGTCACTGAAACTGAAGAATCTCATAAGAAGAATCAGATTGGTAATCGCATCTGTATAGCATCATATCAACCAGCATTGTCATAGTGCAAGGCCTTGACTAACAGCCCCATCTCTCAACGAGACAATGGGCTACAATGTTGGCGAGACACATGACCTATAGACACCATAGTCATTGTCTCTCCAAGGTATATACTCCAACCAGGTGTTCACAAAGTATGACCTTCTTGGACTATTCTTCTCTTGGATAGCTAGCCCTCAAAGAATATCGGTCCCCGACTACTCTTATCTTGAATGCCCTATCACATTCTCAAAGAGTATCGAATGCCAGATGATTACCCAATCCTCCATTCTGTCTTCCTAAGTGAAGACCAGAATGATGTGTCTATCCCTCCCTCTTAGCCATGGAGAATCTATTCCACAAGGGAATGTACTCATTCCTGTATAAGGAGTGTACCTAAGCTCACTCTTAGGAATTACCAAGTTTCTTCCAAGTAAGAAACTTATCACCAGGCTCCCTCTTAACCAGGGACCTGTAGCAGTAATGGTGAGACACCCAACTACTAATGAAGAATTCCTGCCCTCGATGTCATGGATTTCGATATTCAGAAATCTTCAACTTTAGCTCCATAGGGCACAGATCATCCATCACTTTCATCCATGAGCCATGTCATCTACCAGAAAATGATTGATCATACTTTCTCATGTGGTCCACCTTTATGCCATGCTACTTTACTTCGAACCATCTCCAAGGATCTTACATCCTTTCACATGATTGGCAACCCTGCATAAATTCATCCAAATAAACATATATATATGAATTTTTTAAATCAAAAGTTTCCTTAGTGATGATCTTTCACCATGACATCTTCCTGTAGGCATCGACATCCTTTATTCAGATTGACACATCTCCTAATGATATGTTTTGTCAAGGATCTTCTTCTTTACCAGACTTCTATCAGAGTCTACATATCCTCCCAGGAGATATTCTAGTCACATCTTCTTGGCTTCCGGATGATAACTACCTCTTGACATGGTTGCACTTCATGATCCCTTCCCTTCTGCACATCTTCATTCCTAGGAACTTCCAATTTCCAGTTCCTTGTTCATATACAATCACCTCATATTCCATATGAGAATATATTATGTTGATTTCATCTGCAGTGCACTGTGAGAGATCCTCCTCCACAAAACATACTTCTAAATATAGAAGTCTAATACCTGCAACCATATGACATGACTTCACAGCATCCAATGTCAGCATATAAATATATATACCTCATACCTTTTTTCTTTGAGTCATCCTGTAGCAGTTTTACTAGAATAAGGAACTTCATTCCATTGACCTGCTTCATCAATATGTCATCACATCCTAATCCCAGAATTTTGTAGTATAGAATTCTTTGATGAAACCGTTCTACTTTCTTTCTAACTAGTGAATTCATAGAGAATTCCATTAGAAAATGTCACCACATGTTTCCATGATGACCCTTGATCTTGATGACTGCCTTCCATCAGTATTGTTATCAGTGAGGTTTTCCAGGAGCTGATTCACCAAGAGCTCCTACCATGCTTCTATCATGATGCTATTAATATACATTGCTTCCTATCATACTAACCAACAGAAATCACTGAAAGAAGAAGATGATCTCAATCATAATAGAGATCCCTCGCTTCTTCTTTCTTACATTTCTTTGCATCAGGTTCTTCCCTTATATCTGTGACATGGGCTTCTTCCTTTTTCCTCTTGTCCTTTCCAAATTTAGGACAATCTCTTTTATAATGCCCAAGTTCATTACATCCAAAGCATCGTACTTTGTCCATATTTCTTCTTTTATTCTGAGCACCAAATTTTCCGAATCTTTCTTTCTTCCTGGATATGGCTGCAAAGGCTTGATTCCCTTCATTTGATCATGTATCAATTTTTGCTTTCAATCTTGTTTCCTTTATTTTACATAGAGACCATAAATCATGGAATGTTGTTGCTTCTTTCTTCTCGTATAAACTTGAAGTGAAGTTTCCCCATTCTTCTAGTAGAGCATTCAGCGCCACTGTAGTTATCTCAATGTCAAACATTACTTCTCCCAATTCTTGTAGTTGATCTCTATTTTCAGAAATCCTCATAAAGTATGAAGTGATTACTTCTTCTCTTGATAATTTCAATTTGTATAGTTCTTGTCTCAAAGAGATTGCTTCTCCTGCAGTACTCACAGAGAATTTCCACCAGTTTCTCATATATTTCTTTAGCAGACTTTAGTTTTGATACACAGGGAATGAGTGAGTCCTTAATGGATTCTATGAGAATCCTCTGGGCTCTGATTTCTCCTTTCATGTACTTGGCATGAGCTGGAGCATCTTCTTTTGAGGGTTGAATTGTAGATCCTTCGATATAATCCATAACTTCGGCTTCAAATAAATTCAAATCTGTCTTCTTCCAAGCACTAAAGTTTGATGACCCAACCAACTTGTTGCTCTCTTTACAATAAGTCACCTTGACAGATTTAAGTAAGGTCATAGATACTTACTTGAGTAGAGTGGATTGCAGCTTCCTTGATGATGATGAAGATGAAGTCAGGAGCCTCTTCTAAGATTGAAATCTCCAAAGTAGGTGTTCTTGGATCCTTGATGATAAAGGATATCTTCAAAACATGATGTCTTCTTCTAACAATGCCTTGAATGTAAATCTTTGATGGCAAAGATTATTTTCTTGAATGAGTTGATCCTTTGAATGAGATAGAAGATCTTTCTTGAAATAGCTTGAAAGTCTTCCTTTCCAACCCAAACTTTGATCTTCGCTTTTTGGAGTGTCTTCTTGTCAAGTAGCCCTTGTGTTCAGCACCATAGCTCTAATTCCATGTTGAGAATTTAGAGGGCTGGTGATTAATTCAAATTCTCTTCTTGATAATTACTTGTGTGCTTAGTTGAGTTACTTATGTTTTCTCTTCGTTAGCTTATTTAGTCTTTCAACAAGTCAATTACCAAAATACAAAAGACACAAAGTTAGGCTCCTCAAGCCAAGGCAAAACCTCTCCCTCTTGGAGAGGAAAACCCATAAGGAATTCTTCTTATAGATCTTCAAATGACAAGTACCATGACCAAGACTCAGACCCTTAACCTATTAATGCATCAAAGACCTTGCCACTGTTTCTTTGTTGACCTTCAATGCTGACCCTTCTTTTCTGCATCACCCTGCACTGTGTCGCACCAATACTAGAGAACTCGGTCTCTAGGTCTATCTTCTAGGATGTATTTGTACATTGCATAGCATTCTTCTTTCCACAGACTTCTTTATGATAGCTCGTAGACAAGATCACTGAATCTTCTTCAATTGAGTAGTACTTCCTTTTATGCACTATAGAACAGGAAGGTAAATCACAGATTTACCTTCCTTTCTTTCTCGAACTAAAGTCGCTTCCTTTGCTGTGATATACTTCTTTTGTCCTTAAACCTATACTGACTTCTGTCCTGAAGTCCGCACAAGATCTTGTCCTTTTCCTGCACTTTATCTCAGAAATATTTGCATTTTAACCAATGTAAAATCTTCAGATAAGTCTGCACCTTTTTCTATCATTTAGCCCACACTTACACCAAATTTTATCACGCAATCTCTGTCCTTTAACCCGCACTGAATCCTCTCTGAAATCCGCAGTATTCTTCAAAGCAATCCACACCTTTTTCCTGTCTTGAGATCCTGCAACTCTGTCAGAAAAATTCAGACCAATTGAATCTGTGTCACTGTCTTCCTGCGCAGTATACTGGGGTATATATAGTTGTTCCTGTCTATAAATGAGCTGACTTTACAGCCAACCAGTAAGCCGACTTCATCACTGTGTATTAGGCCGACATGTAGTGCAATTATTCCAGCGTTGAATATGGGTTGTCTTGAGGGCTGTTATGAGCCATTCTTCCACAAGGTCTTGGAGCATTTTGGATGACTAGACTCTTCATATTTACGACCCTTAATTATATTTATGACTAGAAGACATCAAGAAGAAGTCTATTGACCTATATTAAAACCTTTCTCATGAAACCCATGAAGCAAGCATAATAAAAATACATTTTATTATCTTTGACTTATATTTTACATAAATACATAATTACATAGTCAATATGAAGACTGATCCTAGTTACACTTTTCAACAGTTTGCACCACAAATCATGCATAGAATTATGCCCTACGCTTGCATCCAATAGTCCCTCTACTCGGCCAGCATAAGACATAGAAAGAAGACCCAACCTTGACCTTCTTCACTTCTAGCATGACTACTTTAGAGGTTGCGGCTACCTCGGTCCTTCTCCAAAGATGAATTGCTCTTGTGATGTATTAATCAACTTGTGTTGGTCTTTATTATGTTCGTCGGTCTGATACCCTGTAGAATTTCCTTAAAATTCTGGAGCTACTTGATGAACCAACTAAAACTAAGTTCGATTCACCAAGACCCAGAATTTCTCTATCAAAAAATTTGCAGTGGAATAAACAAAGAATTAAAAGCGCAGTCACACAATACAATAACACAATATTTTTCTATGGAAAACCCTCTGCTAGTTGTAGAATTCTATTGAGAAAAATATGGGCAATCAGATTTCTTTTACGAGGCAATATTGTTTCAATTGGAAAACAAACTAGTTCTCTCAACTAATCCTTAGTTGAAACTCCCTGGAAATAACCCTAAACCAACTCTTCCTTGCTTGCACAGTCTCAGCCCTACTGGAAATCTCCAATTTCCTAGTGTTGAATAGGCCCCTATTCTTTAGGAACTAACCCCTAAATCTCAGCGCACTTCTGTAAGGAACTTCCCTCCTTGGACCTGCGTATAGGCTTCTCCTTACATGCTCTCCTGGCAACAAGCTCTCACACACACAACCTGTTCATACAAGAATGAATTACAAAGGTGCCTTCTATTGATTTGGGGTAGCATCAGATGTGCTCTGAGTCTCAAAATGTGCAAAGAGGCTCAGACATATGTATTCCAGATATCCCAAAAATCGTTTGGGGAAACTCCACCCGGATTGTATTTTATTAAAAAAAAAATTATTTTTAAAGGGACCCTAAGTCTAAACTTAGGAAAATAAAATAATTAAAGTGAATTAATAGAATATGGGTGTGAATGTTCTAGAAAAGGCGGATCAAGTCAAAAGTTAATCTTAGCCATTGATTAGAGATCTAATTTGGGTCGTTGAAGTTTCAACGAGAAGACTATAAGAATGGCTTGAAGGGTCATTTGGAAAACACATTTGACGAGGTAAGGATCAAGATATCGATTTCTTTAGTGAGCAGTGCTCAGAGAGAAACTTTGATCGAGAGATCTTTTGCAGAGAGGGGCAGTAATTCTGGTTGGAAGCATTCCTGAGTCGGAGAGTGCATAGCAGAAGAGACAGAGAGAGCCACAGAGGCAGTGCAAAGCCAATGACGCAGTGCTTGTGCAGTCACTGCGCAGAGCCTGAAGGGAAGGGAAGTCGTAATTTTGCTGAGGAGACAACGTTGGACCAGTGCCAGATCCCAAAGAGATTTTTCGGAGGCCAGAAGGCCTCTGTTTCAAGCTAGCAGAGAGACCAACGCAGATACAGAAGGCATTGGGAGTTGTGACGCAGACACTGTTGAGAGTGACGCAGTCACTACGCAGAGGAAGCGCAAGGCAGCCACTTTTGGGTGTTGATCAGTGTCGGGTTCCCACGGAGGAGTGAGGTTTGTCTCATGAGATCTTTCTTGTCAGTTTCTCTGCATGATTTGACAGATCAATCAATCATAGACTTGTACTCAGAAATAATTACTACATAATAATATAAACCCTCAGTTGCTGCACCGGTTTTCCCGCATTCAATTTTTTCGGGGACATTGGTCCAAAAATAACTGTGTCCGATGTGTGTGTGATCTATTCTTGTTTAGTTTTGTTTCCGCACTTGTAAATTTTCCGCAGTTTATTTGTGAAGGTTGCAGTGTGATGTGTTTCATGTTTTACGTAGGAAACTGTTAATATATTGTTAAGTTAAAATTAACAATTAGGTGAATATCTTCCAATTGTTGCAATAGGATTGCAGTTTCACGGAATTCTCACATGGTATCAGATCTTGTTTAAGTTGAGTACAGGAGGAGCAAAGAACAGTTCTAGCAGATCTAGCGTTGAAGCAGAAGCTAGGGATCAAAGAGTTGCGTAAGCAGCAGATTGATTTCCCAGTGAAGTGCGCAGTCCAAGGCAGGAGGGCTAGATTTGCAAGGAAAATCTCTCTCTAAGTGAGCCGACAGAGAGGTAGAATTTTTCCAGATCGCAGTTTGTTCGAGGCAGAGGGAGCAACGCAGCAGATCTACGCAAATCATCAGCTGGAGGGACGCAGTTTGCTGCATAGCAGTGATTGCTGGTGCAAAAGTGTCAGGAAGAGTAGCTGAGACACTTTTTGGGGATTTCTGACCTCATAGAGTTTCTTGCCCAAGAAACTCAGATTTCCCATGCAGAAGCAGCAGAGTTTGTGGCTTGCTCCAGCGGGGAGTGTATAAAGCCAATTGCGTAGAGGGTTAGAGGCATCAGATCGACAATAGTTGGGCGAGATGGCCACCAGTGGATTACGTGACCAGGACCAGTTGGAAGGTGCCTCCAACTACGTAATCTGGAAGGCAAGAATTTCCTTCCTTCTAGATAAACATGACCTCAAGCACATTATCGACAATGCTCAGGCTAAACCGGTGGATGCAGCACCATTAAGAGCCTTCAAGAAGAACATGGCAAAAGCCAAGAGATTCATCCTCGACAGAGTGAAGGATCATATTGTTTCACACATCTCTAGCAAAGGGAAAAACAAGGATATGTGGGATGCGTTGGCGACGCTATATCAGGGGTATTTCGAGCAGAGGAAGATGTTTCTGGAGGAGAAAATGCGGATCACCAGGATGCAGAAGGGAGAGTGCATTGATCTGTTCCTGTCTAGACTTCAGGAAAACCGAGATCAGCTGGCAGTTGTGGTATCAGCTCCTCAGGCCACAGAGATGGTCAAACTTGCCTTAAATTTGTGTCTGAAGACTATCAAGTCTTTGTCCAGAGCATCTTGGGTAGAAAGAATTTATCGGACTCGGAAGCGATGTGGGTAGCTCTTCAGCAAGAGGACATGAGGAGGGACTTACTCAAGTGCCAACTTGAGAGAAGCAGCAACAATGGTTCGAAGGTCAAAAAGGAGGAGGAGGAGAATGCAGCCCTTGCATCAAAGGGGCAGCAAGAGCAACACAAGAGGAAGAAGGATCTTTCAAAGATCAAATGCTTCCAGTGTGGCGTGATGGGACATTACGCCACAAAGTGTCCTCTCAGGAAGAAGGGCAAGGATGGCAAGCATGATCCGCAGGCCGCCGCAGGGAAGATAGAGGAGGAATTGCCCATATATCTCGAAGAGGGAGGTGGAGTAGATTGGAGTTGTAGACCAAGAGATCTAAAAGTTGGGTCGGATCCTTGAGGAGTCCACCTCTCAGATCATCACCTTGCTATGGGAGCCCAAATCAGAAGTAGTAGGATGGATGGGTGCCAATTGGTGCAGAGGAGTGCGGAAGTGACAGTGCAATAATTAGCAGCGCCAGAGTCTAAGCAGCACAATGCAGATTTGGCAGTAGTGCAGGAAGACACAATGCATAAGCCAGTAGCAGTGCAGCAACTTCAAAGGGACAGCGCAGAGTCTAGCAGCAGTCAGATCTTCATCATCGAGATGCATTATACTTGTCCAATTTTGGATGTTTTTCAGTTGCAGTAAGAAACTATGATGCAGTGCAATAGCAGTTGTTAGTGGCAGAGTCAGCAGCAGCATGGATGCAGAATTGAGGGAGTTGCAGTACAGATGCAGTGTTGACAATGGAAGTATCAACAGCAGTACAGTTGCAACATTTGCGCAAAGTTGATGGGCAGCAAAGTCAAACTTCAACAGCGCAAAGGGAGATGTTACGGAATCAGAGAAGTATTCAGAGAGTGTATTGATAGAGCACATTTCTCGCTAAGAGGGAGTGTTGATTTCAGGTAGCATCGGATGTGCTCTAAGTCTCAAAATTTGCAGCAAGGATTAGACACATGTATTCGAGATAACCCAAATATCATTTGGGTAAATTCCACCCGGATTGTATTTTATTAAAATAATTAAATTATTTTTAAAGGGACCCTAAGTCCAAACTTGGGAAAATAAAATAATTATAGTAAATTAATAGAATATGGGTGTGAATGTTCTAGAAAAGGCAGATTAAGTCAAAAGTTAATCTTAGCCATTGATTAGAGATATAATCTAGGTCATTGAAGTTTCAACGAGAAGACTATAAGAATGGCTTGAAGGGTCATTTGGAAAACACATTTGGTGGAGTAAGGATCAAGAGATCAATTTCTTTAGTGAGCAGTGCTCAGAGAGAAACTTTGATCGAGAGACCTTTTGCAGAGAGGGACAGTAATTCTGATCGGAATCATTACTGAGCCGGAGAGTGCATAGCAAATGAGAGAGAGAGCCACAGAGGCAGCACAGAGCCATTGACACAGTGCTTACATAATCACTACGCAGAGCCTGAAGGGTGTTGAGATTTTGGGGTAGCATCGAGTGTGCTCTAGCTTCGAAACTTTGTGGAGGGGCTGGAACACATGAGATCTCCAAGACCCAGAAAGCGTTTGGAGAAATTCCATCTGGTGTAAAAGTTATTCAAATAATCATATTTTTTATAGAGGACCCTAAGTCTAACTTAGGGAAATTAAAAAATTTAAGTGAATTAATTTACACATGTGATGAGAATGTTTTAAGTGACGTGGATCAAGCATTCCTTTAATCTTAGCCGCCAATTAGAGATTAGATCACGGTCGTTGGTTTCCCAACGAGAAAAGTATAAAGAAAGGGCTTGGGGTCAGTTGGAGGACATACACACATTGCAAAGCACTGAAGCTAAGTCGAATTTCATGGGCGGGATTTGCTAAGGAATTCGAAGTGAGTTTGCAGTGCAGTGAGGGGCAGAGGAGGGGCAGCGATTAGCAAGGGATGATCTGATCTGAGGCCGAGAATACAGCAACATAGAGGCAGCTTGTACCAGGCGGCGCAGAGGCCAGCCAAAGGGACGTAGTTCAACCAGCACCACGCAGAGCACTATGCAGAGGCTGTGTAGGCCCAGTCAGGGTGATGCAGACCCAGCCAGCGCAGCGCAGGGGCAGCGCAGCACCATCCAGGGTTACGCAGGCCCAGCCAGAGCAGCGCAGCACCAGTCAGGGTGACGCAATGGGGACGCTGGACAATGGGTGCTAACGCAGAGGTTGCAGAGGCAGCGCTGAGGGTTCCAGTGGGCCAGAAAGGGCTCGAATTTGTAATTCCCCGGAGGGTTGATCAGCCATATTTTCTGTCTCCGAGTGAAAGGTACATCTACCGTGTAATTTCTCTGTAGGGCAAACCATTTCTGGTGCCCATATAACTGTATTCAGATTCTGCATAATAATAAAACCTCTAGAGTTGTTGCACCGGTTTTCCCGCATTGGGTTTTTCCGGGGACATTTGTTCGAAAAATCTGTGTAATTTTGTCACATGTGTGTGGTGTTCAGTAAATGATCTGTAAATGTGTAGGCTACAGTTTGTGTTTACTTTAATGTTTTTCTGAATACTTCAAAATAATAACTTGCTAATTAACCAAACAAGTAGGTGAAGTAGATCAAGAATACTGCAGTAGGGTTTTTGTTTTGAAACTTTCACATGGTATCAGAGCATTGCAGATCAAGTTGATCCACCAGCAGAGCGATTGAAGATAATTGTTGTAGGAAGAGCAGCTGAAGCAATAGAGATCCAACCAGAGGGACGCAGTCCGTGTGGGGAATTATTGTGCAGTTTGCCAAAGTCTGGAAATGCAACTTCGGACCTTCAGTAGTTGCTGGTGTGGCACAGGTTTTGTCAGTGCAGAACAGTGCCTAACAAAGGTGACAAAAGCGGGAGGAGAACAGTTGCTAAGCAAATTTGTGCCAAACAAATCTGAGATTCGATCAGGAGGGTGATCGTAGAGGACTGATTCAGATGATTTGGTGGAGGATTTCCGGGAGGGAAATCAGTGGTCAGAGGGAACAGCTAGTCTAGAGGTTTTTTATCGCCAAGAAACCCAGATCCAGTCTCCTGTTGAGTGTTGCAGCAGGAAGAGGGAGAGGAGTACCTGTTTCGACAGATTTGAGTTAGATGGCCCCGTACGGACTGCGTGATCAAGATAGGTTGGACGGCTTGTCCAACTTCGTGATCTGGAAGGCCAGAATCCTGTCAACCCTAGAAGAGTACGACATTAGGGAACACGCAGAAAATGTCGTAGTTGTGTTGGCCGATGCAAACGCTCTACAAAAGTTTAACGAGAATCAGGCACGGGCAAAGCGCTTGATCATGGATGGGGTAAAGGATCACGTGGTCCCACACATTTTCGAGAAGAAGACGACAAATGAGGTGTGGACAACTTTGACCACGTTGTATCAGGGGAGCTCCGCCCAACGTAAGATGCTTCTGGAGAACCAAATGAGGATGTTCCAGATGCACAAAGGGGAAGAGATCAACCCATTCCTCTACAGATTGCAGACTATTTGGGATCAGCTAATTGCCATGGGGTCAACTCCGGATGAAGGACTCTTAGAAAGGACAGCCTTGAATGTTGTCACTGATGAGTGGGAAACCTTTGTCCAAAGCATTTTGGGCAGAGAAAAACTCCCCAATTGGGGTGACATGTGGGCGATCCTTCGACAGGATGAGATCCGGCAGATGACCAAGAGGAAATTCAGCAGCGGAAGTAGCAAAGTGAAGAAGGAGGAGGAAGTGGACGCAACACTTGCATCAAAGAACAACAACAAGGGAAGAAGAAGAGGGACCTATCAAAGGTTTGGTGCTTTAAATGTGGCGAACTTGGACACTTTGCCAACACTTGTCCTAAGAGGAAGGACAAGGAATCTTTTGATTCCAAGGCAGCAGCAACTAGAGGCGATAGTGGCAGTGATGATGATGTGGCTATGAGCACTGATGCGCCTCGAGAGAAGAGGTGGGGCAACATTGATCTGTAGAGCAGCTACAAATGGGAGGCAGGATCCTTGAGGTGCCTAGACTCTGTAATACTCCTAATTAGCAATGGCTAATTGGAATATTCGATTTTGCTTAATTTTGCCGTCTATAGTTTATTGATAAATAAAAAGGTGAGTAGAGAGGGCCTAACTCACTTTTTGGAATGAAAGCCACTCCCTAGTAGCACAATGTTGTAACTTAAAGGGAGCCAAGGGGGGGCCACGCACCATGTAGAGAGGGGGACCACGTATGCACTAGGAGAGATTGCGCAGATGGAGAGGAGCACGTGGCAAGAGGGAGGCTACGTTGAGGAGATGGGCCTTAGGGTTTGGAGGAAGGCCAACGTTATAAAAGAGGGAGGAGCCTCCTCATTGGATTCATTCGATTTTATGCATTTGAGCTAGTCACTTCGACTTCTTGAGCACGCTGGTTGTTTAGCCTGTCTGCAGCACTGTTTAGTGCATCGAGTGTCTCCGATCGGAGATCTCACCTTTAGCCCCGGGGGACTTCAAGTGCCTGCTCGGGCAAGGTAGTTTCATCATTGTTTTGTGGGAGGATTGATGTTGGCGTTTTCTTGCGGAGCTGGGCATCCAAAGACTACGCAGTCTTGAGAGGGAGGACGCAGTCCATTCTAGGGGAGCTCCGGATTGAGATTCTTGCAGGGGTTTTGAGCTTGGAGATTGAGCGGAGGATCAACCTTTGACTGTGGGAGGATTTTGGTGGAGTTTGAGGCTGCATTTCAGTGGTTTCTATTCAGCCTCTGCGCAGAGCCTTGGAGGGTAGCGTAATTCCCCAAGGGGGTGATTTTCGGGGGTCAGTCGTTTCAAATATGATTTCTGGGTTTTGCTGTGGTTGATGAGTAGAAGTGGATTCCAGATTTTCAGCTCATTCTGGCGAGGGGATCAGCCCCAAGTCATTAGTTCATTTCAGCGGTAGCAGCTACACGGCAGTTTTCCAGCAGCTGGGACGCAGTTTAGAGAGCAGCCATTTCTTGGATATTCTGAGAGTATTTCTTCACTTGCCTTGAGCAAGTCTAGGTGCCATCACTCTGATCACCTATTGTACTTCATTATATTTCTCAGTATAATAAAATGGCTTAGCATTCTCTCTCTATATTTCTGGAGCATTTGTCATACATTCTATCTATGTTATTGTATGTTTTCTTTACTGTTATTTTTATATATCTTCGGGCATTCTAGTTCTATACCACTTGTGTGTTTTTCTCATACTCTTAGACAGAGTCTGGAAAGGGCCAGGTAGCCTCCAGATCTCACCCTCTTCTCAGTGGTGAAATATCTGGTAAACGCCCTCCCAGTCCATCTCTGGTTGGAGTTTGCTTGTGTTTTAGACATATCCCCGAAATGGAATATTACAGTGGTATCAGAGCATAGTTCTGGCTCAGCCTGTGGAGCTAGTGGTCCTATGACACCAGGGAAGAAGCCCTACATTTGTTACAGAGGCATAAATTACAAAGATCGTGAGCGTAGGTTGGAAAACACCTACGGAGAGGGAGACTGTGTTCGAGTGGTGGACACAGAACAAGAGGAGCCTGTGATAGACGCAGAGCAGGAGGAGCCTGTGTTAGATTCAGAGTAGAGAGAGACCATGGCAGATGACAGTGAGGCAAAACAGTTTGGGGAGGCACTCCTCAAATCGGTGCAGGATCTGGCGAGACAGATTGAGGTGATGGGTCAGAGATTCACCGTTGTGAAGGCTAGACAGCGTGAGACCCCACGGGTTTTCCAGGTAGGTGAGGGATCGGGTACATCCCACCATTTGTCGGAGCATGGTGCTACTCAGCGTGATACTACTCAGCAGATGGCTTCACATGCACCTACACGCTCTACTATGCCCACTTTCTTGGGAGCAGACACAAGGGCAGGAGCCCAGCAGGAGACAGAGCCCGGCCATATGGGCGATTATTTTGCAGAGTATCAAGCCTATGGGCAGGAGTTCAGGGATGCTCTCTCATTCAGAGATTTTGTTCAGCTCCAGCGGGACAGTAGACCCCGCGACCATCATAGAGGGCACCGACATTATTATGATGGAGATACCCACCGTACAGCTAGCAGATTCCACTTGCCTACGTTTGATGGTTCATCAAACAGTTCGGCAAAGTCTTGGGTGGAGAAGCTGGACATCTATTTCCAGCTTAACCAGATGTCGGAGACGGAGGCCATCAAGGTGGCGACATTACATTTGGATGGTGAGGCCCAGGACTGGTGGTTCCATGGGATGGTTACACTCGGACACTCTACAGTGACGACTTATGCCAAGTTCACCAGGAGGTTGATTGAGAGATTTGACCGGAGGGATCCGGAACAGCGTTTTGTTGAGCTGACGAGGCTCAAGCAAACCGAGAGCCCAGAGACATACATTGCAGACTTCTGCGGGTTTCAGTGATGGTGCCAGATCTATCCGCAGCGCGGATGATCTATATGTTTGTTGAGGGTTTAGCAGAGCCACTTCGAGGTCTAGTCAGATCTACTAGACCAGCTACACTTCAGGATGCTATTAGCAGGACCCGGGATTTACAGGATGCATTACCCAGGACTCGGACACCTTACCCCTAGAGACAGGCTTTCCAGCCCAAGGGGAAGGATGTGAGGATTCCGCCTCCAAAGAGGAATCCAGGACGGGCACAGATGGATGATGATGCCAGGAGGGAGCTGAAGAAGAAGCGATTGTGCTTTACTTGTCAGGAGCCGTGGGCACCGAGACACAGATGTGCTGCTGGCAAAGCACATTTTATTGAGGTCTTCTCCGAGAGCAGCGGGGAAGAGGATGAGGAGGATGATGTGGAGGCAGGAGACAGTCATACAACGCAGGATCCTTTGCCACCTCCACCACCAGTAGCAGGTGGTGTGGCTTTTGCACCTACCGGAGGGGCCCTTGTAGCATTGCGAGGAGTTCCCAAGTATTTGACGCTATGCGTACGGGGGACAGTACGTGGCCAGCGAGTATCAGTTTTGGTTGAGCGGAGAGGTATTCAGACTGAGAGCTTCGATGGATTTTCAGTTTTGGTCCCAGGAGATCAGACCATGATGTGTGCTCGTTATGTTCCAGAGTTATCAGTGACGATGGACACCTACACACTGACTGATCACTTTTTCGTGGTCAATATTTCGGACACCAACATGGTACTGGGTGTTCAATGGCTTATCACTCCAAGGAAGGTCACTACAGATTGGAAGGCCCTAGAGATGGAGTGGGATGATGAGAAGACAGGGAGGCATGAGAAGATACGGGGACAGCACACATATCCGCCTCAGACTGTTTCGGCTCATTGGATGGAGGCAGTCTTCCGTAAGGGAGACGTAGAGTGGGCAGTGGAGCTGCGTGCATCAGAGGCAGGGACTACAGGGCAGACAGTGCACCCAGAGATACAGTCCATCCTTGACAGGTATGCCACAGTGTTTGGGGATATTCCGCCGGGACAGCCACCAGACCAAGGGTTTGAGCACACCATTGAGCTTGAGCAGGGCATACAGGCTGTGATTACTACCCCCTATAGGCATCCCAAAGCCTATCGGGATGAGATTGAGCGGGCCATCCAGGAGTTGTTGGCTCTTGGGCACATCAGGCCGAGCACGAGTCCTTTTGCTTCTTCCATGGTGTTGGTGAAGAAGAAGGACGGCACCTTGAGGATGTGTATTGACTACAGGGCCATGAACAAGAAGACCCTGAAGAACAGGTACCCTATACCCAAGACCGATGAGTTGATGGATGAGTTGAGAGGAGCCCAGTTCTTCTCAAAGATTGATTTGAGATCGGGGTACCATCAGATTCGCGTGAGGGAACAGGACATTCCCAAGACCGCCTTCAGGTGTCACTATGGGCACTTTGAGTTTTTGGTGATGCCCTTCGGGCTAACCAATGCCCCAGCGACATTCCAGTCTTGCATGAATCACATCTTCCGTAGTTACTTGAGGAAGTTTGTGTTGGTGTTCTATGATGATATCCTCATTTACAGCAGGACTTGGGAGGAGCATCTCCAGCACATTGAGGCAGTGTTGCGCATTTTGGAGGAGCAACAGTTCTATGCTAAGCTCTCCAAGTGTGAGTTTGGGTTGACGGAGATGTTGTACTTGGGACATATCATAGGGGTGGACGGAGTGAGAGTCCATGAGGAGAAGATCAGGGCCATCAGAGATTGGCCAAAGCTGAGGAACGTGACAGAACTTCGGGGATTCATTGGCATTTGTACTTATTACAGGAAGTTCGTCAGGAGTTTCTCACAGCTTGCTGCACCCCTTACAGATTTGACGAAGAAGGGGGCATTCAGTTGGTCAGATACAGCGCGGCGAGCCTTTGACAAGCTCAAGGAGGTGATGAGCAGCTGCCCAGTGCTTGCATTGCCGGATTTTACGCAGCCATTTGTTTTGGAGTGTGATGCGTCGGGAGAGGGGATCGGCGCAGTATTGATGCAAGGAGGACACCCTATAGCCTTTGAGAGCCGGAAACTCCTTCCACACGAGAGGTTGTATGCTATTTACGACAAGGAGATGTTGGCCATCATGCATGCATTGGCCAAATTCCGGCAGTATTTAGTGGGTAACAGGTTCAGGGTGAGGACTGATCACAACAGCCTCAGGTTATTTTTGGAGCAGAAGCAGCTACAGGAGAGGCAGCAGAAGTTGATCAGTAAGATCCAAGCATATGACTTTGACATCGAGTATGTCAAGGGTAAGAACAACGTGGTAGCAGATGCCCTTTCACGTAGACCAGCCACATTGTCTCTTATGAGCTTGGATACAGACTGGAGGGCTCGACTTTTAGTAGAGTACTCCAAGGACAGATTTGCATGTGAGGTTCTGGATGGACAGGTGGCGGATGACAGGTACAGGGTGGTCGATGAGATCATCTACTATAGGGACAGGATCTTCTTGATTGAGGGATCTCAGCTCAAGAAGAAGATACTTCAAGCATCACATGATTCACCATTGGCAAGCCATCAGGGGTTTACCAAACCCTACAGGGCCATTAGAGAGAGGTTCTCATGGAAGGGCCTCAAGGAGGACGTACTCCAACACATCAGGGAGTGCGATGTTTGTCAGAGGAACAAGGGGGAGATGAGCCATCCCGCAGGATTATTGCAGCCTCTTCCCATTCCGGAGGGGAAATGGGAGAGTATTTCGATGGACTTCATCACAGGGTTGCCCATGGTGCAGGGCAAGGATTGTATCTTTGTCGTCGTTGATCGGCTGACAAAGTATGCGCATTTTTTCGCCATATCCGCACACTACACAGCAGCACAGGTGGCCAAGCTGTTCTTCAGAGAGGTTTCAAGCTACATGGTCTTCCTAAGACCATCATTAGTGACAGGGACAGCCGCTTCATGGGCGGATTTTGGCAGGAGATTTTCCGGTTGGTGGGGACGGAGTTGACACCGAGCACCAGTTATCATCCCCAGACAGATGGGCAGACAGAGATAGTTAACAAGTGGCTGGAGGGCTACTTGCGTAACTATGTCAGTGGGCAGCAGCGAGCATGGCTGAAGTGGTTGCATCTGGGAGAGTACTGCTACAACACCACGCATCACATGTCTATTGGTATGTCACCATTCTACGCTTTGTATGGGTATCACTCTTTATCTTTTGCTGATGTCATGTTTGGTTCTAGCAAGGCTCCAAGAGCCAAGATTTGGATCCAAGAGAGTCAGGATATTCTCCAAGCTCTCAAGGATAATATGGCTACAACGCAAAACCAGCAGAAGCTGTATGCTGACAGAGGTCGGGTGGAGAGACAGTTTGAGGTAGGGGACTTGGTCTACCTACGATTACAGCCATACCGACAGTCGTCACTGAAGCAGAAGGGAGCTGAAAAGCTCAAGCCCCGCTTTTATGGGCCATACAGGGTGATACGCAGGATTGGACAGGTTGCATATGAGTTGGAGCTGCCCCAAGGCAGCAAGATTCATAACGTTTTTCATGTATCATGCCTGAAGAAGGCACTGGGGCAACAGGTGACAATGACAGATGAGCTACCACCCACGGATGATGAGGGGCATTTGGTGTTGCAGCCAGAGGCTATTATTGATAACAAGGAGAGGCAGCTACGGAGCAGGACAGTCCGAGAATTCTTGGTGAGATGGAAGAATTTGCCAGATGAGGATGCCACTTGGGAGAGTGAGAAAATTTTGCAGCATCCATCACTTCAGTTGCTTGAGGACAAGCAACATTTTTCTGGGGGAGACTGTAATATTCCTAATTAGCAATGGCTAATTGGAATATTCGATTTTGCTTAATTTTGTCGTCTATAGTTTATTGATAAATAAAAAGGTGAGTAGAGAGGGCCTAACTCACTTTTTGGAATAAAAGCCACTCCCTAGTAGCACAACGTTGTAACTTAAAGGGAGCCAAGGGGGGGCCAAGCACCACGTAGAGAGGGGGCCCACGTATGCACTAGGAGAGACTGCGCAGATGGAGAGGAGCACGTGGCAAGAGGGAAGCTACGTTGAGGAGATGGGCCTTAGGGTTTGGAGGAAGGCCAACGTTATAAAAGAGGGAGGAGCCTCCTCATTGGATTCATTCGAGTTTATGCATTTGAGCTAGTCACTTCGACTTCTTGAGCACGCTGGCTGTTTAGCCTGTCTGCAGCACTGTTTAGTGCATCGAGTGTCTCCAATCGGAGATCTCACCCTTAGCCCCGGGGGACTTCGAGTGCCTGCTCGGGCAAGGTAGTTTCATCATCGTTTTGTGGGAGGATTGATGTTTGGGTTTTCTTGCGAAGCTGGGCATCCAGAGACTGCGCAGTCTTGAGAGGGAGGACGCAGTCCATTCTAAGGGAGCTCCGGATTGAGTTTCTTGCAGGGGTTTTGAGCTTGGAGATTGAGCGAAGGATCAGCGTTTGCCTGTGGGAGGATTTTGTTGGAGTTTGAGGCTGCATTTCAGTGGTTTCTATTCAGCCTCTGCGCAGAGCCTTGGAGGGCAGCGTAATTTCCCAAGGGGGTGATTTTCGGAGGTCAGTCATTTTAGATATGATTTCTAGGTTTTGTTGTGGTTGATGAGTAGAGGTGGATTCCAGATTTTCAGCTCATTCCGGCAAGGGGATCAGCCCCAAGTCATCAGTTCATTTCAGCAGTAGCAGCTACACGTCAGTTTTCCAGCAGTTCAGAGAGCAGCCATTTCTTGGATATTCTGAGAGTATTTCTTCACTTGCCTTGAGCAAGTCTAGGTGCCATCACTCTGATCACCTATTGTACTTCATTATATTTCTCAGTATAATAAGATGGCTTAGCATTCTCTCTCTATATTTCTAGAGCATTTGTCGTACATTCTATCTATGTTATTGTATGTATGCTTTACTGTTATTTTTATATATCTTCGGGCATTCTAGTTCTATACCACTTGTGTGTTTTTCTCATACTCTTAGACAGAGTTTGGAAAGGGCCAGGTAGCCTCCAGATCTCACCCTCTTCTCAGTGGTGAAATATCTGGTAAACGCCCTCCCAGTCCATCTCTGGTTGGAGTTTGCTTGTGTTTTAGAGATATCCCCGAAACGGGATATTACAGACTCTTGGATGACATAAGAGCTACGGGAGCCTTAAGACAATAGCAAGATGGCTGGAGCAGTGGGTGCAAAAGATCACGGTGAAGCAGAGGCAGAGCTGAGACGTTGTAGATGGGAGCAGCGCAGTGTAGAGGCAGCAGCAGCGTAAAAGCAGCAGCGCAGAGGCTAATGGGACTTCAGCAGCACAAAGGGGCAATGCAGTGGCTTCAAAGAGAGCGCAGCACAGCAACCTATGGAGCTTCAGTGATGAGATGTAGCCCGACTGACTTGTCTGTCAGTGATTGGGCAGGGATCCTTCAATTGCTCTTCTCAGCAACTGAGTTGCAGTGCAACAGTTGGCAACACGATGCAGCAATTTGAGACGGAGCTACAGTACAGATGTTGCAGTGCCAGTGACAAAGACATGGGTAGCGGTGTAGAGAGCAGCAGCGCAGTGGATGAAGGGCAACAGGCCAAGCATCAGCGCGGAGACCGATGCCAGAGATCAGGGCAATGCTTCAATGTAGAAGTATTGCTAGAGCACACTCCTTGCTAAGAGAGAGTGTTGAGATTTTGGGGTAGCATCGGGTGTGCTCTAGCTTTGAAACTTTATCGAGGGGCTGGAACACATGAGATCTCCAAGACCCAGAAAACGTTTGGAGAAATTCCATCTGGTGTAAAAATTATTCAAATAATTAAAAAATTTAATGGGGACCCTAAGTCTAACTTAGGGAAATTAAAAAATTAAAGTGAAGTAATTTACACATGTGATGAGAATGTTCTAACTGATGTGGATCAAGCATTCTTTTAATCTTAGCCGTCGATTAGAGATTAGATCACGGTCGTTGGTTTCCCAACGAGAAAAGTATAAAGGAAGGGCCTGGGGTCAGTTGGAGGAAATACACACATTGCAGAGCACTGAAGCTAAGTCGAATTTCTGGGGCAGGGTTTGTTGAGGAATTCGAAGTGATTTTGCAGTGCAGTGAGGGGCAGAGATCGACAAGGGATGATCTGGTCTGAGGCCAAGAATACAGCAGCAAAGAGGCAGCTTGTACAAAGCAGTGCAGAGGCCAGCCAGAGGGACGCAGTTCAGCCAGCACCACGCAGAAGACTACGCAGAGGCTGCGAAGGCGCAATCAAGGTGACGCAAACCCAACCAATGCAACGCAAGGGCAGCGCAGCACCAACCAGGGTGACGCAAGCCCAACCAGGGTGACGTAGCACCAGTTAGGGTGACGTAGTGGGGACGTTGGCCAATAGGGGCTGACGCAAAAGCTGCAAAGGCAGCGCTGAGGGTTCCAGTGGGCCAGAAAGGGCTCGAATTCGTAGAGGGATGGATCAGCGATATTTTCTGTCTCCAAGTGAAAGGTACATCTGCCTTGTAATTTCTCTGTAGGGCGGATCGTTTCTGGTGCCCATATAATTGTATTCAGATTTTGCATGGTAATAAAACCCTTTTGAGCTGTTGCACGGGTTTTCCCACATTGGGTTTTTCCAGGGACATTTGTGCGAAAAATCTGTGTAATTGTCACATGTGCGTGTTGTTCAGTAAATGATCTATAACTTGTTAATTAATCAAACAAGTAGGTGAAGTAGATCAGGGATACTGCAATAGGGTTTCTGTTTTGAAACTTTTACAAAGGGAAGTCGTAATTTTGCTGAGGAGACAACGTTGGGCCAGTGCCAGATCCCGGAGATGTTTTCCAGAAGCCAGGAGGCCTCAGTTTCCAACCAGCAGAGAGACCAGCGCATAGACAGAAGGCAATCGTAGTTGTGACACAGACACTGCGCAGAGTGACGCAGTCACAGCGCAAAGGCAGCGTAGGGTAGCAAGTTTTGGTTGTTGATCAATGTCGGGTTCCCGTGGAGGAGTGAGGTTTGTCTCACGAGATCTTTCTTATCAATTTCTCTGCATGATTTGACAGATCAGTGAATCATAGACTTGTACTCAGAAATAACTACTGCATAATAATATAAACCCTCAGTTGTTGCACCGGTGTTCCTGCATTGGGTTTTTCCAGGGACATTGGTCTAAAAATAACTATCAAATTTGTTAAGTTTTGTTTCTGCACTAGTATATTTTCCACAGTTTATTTGTGAAGGTTGCAGTGTAATGTATTCAGTGTTTGCCGTAGGAAACTGCAAATATAATGTTAAGTTAAAATTAACAATTAGGTAAATATCTTCTAGTTGATGCAATAGGATTCCAGTTTCACGGAATTTTCACACCTTCGTCCTCCTTATAAGCTTTTCGATCTTGCTAAATCTAGCAAGTTAATTTTAGAACTCGCACTTGCGACTGATTTGTTAACTAAGTCAAACTAACTCTTCTGACTCCTCCTACCTCAATTAGAAACTAAAGCTCACTAACTCATCCTTTTCCAAAGATAACTTGCACTTGGAGACAAACAAGATTAAGCCTCCAACTCTTGCGCATGAGTTAACTACTCCATGACTCGTCCTAATTTTTAGGAATCCATGCATGCTAAAGAAGGATTGTTTGTGGTCATCTTGACTAAGCCACAAGTCAAGAAGGACCTTCTTTGCTACACTTTTTCAATATGAACTTCATACTTGTTGGAGACAATCCACTCATCTTGGTGTTGTACATGAATGACTTGTTTCTCATAGGTGCAGAGTGGTTCATAGCAGGGTGGAAGGCAGTCTTGGCTACAGGGTTCGAGATGCAACACGTTAGCTTGATGCATTACTTTTTGGGGTTAAAGGTATGGCAAAGGTTGAGTGAAGCCTTCCTACGTCATGGGATGTATGCAACAAATCTTCCTAGGTCATCGGAAGTATGAAGCAGAGATCCTAAGGAGATTCGAGATGAAGGACTATAGACCTATGGTTACACATATGATCACCAAACTGAAGAATGTTTTGACTTCAAACTCCAAGTTGGTGGATCCCGCATTATAAAGATAACTAATAGTGTCCAGGATGTATTTGGTCAACACCGGGCCAAATATTTGTTTACCGTGAACACCTTAGCTAGGTCTTGGTGGACCCGAGGTAAGAACATTCGGTAGCAATGAAGTTATGTGTTGAGGTACCTAAGAGGTCTCTTGGAAGTGATGGAGTGAGGTTGTAGGGATATACAGACTCAGATTGGGCAAAGAGTGGAGCAGATAGGGAGAGCACTTCAGGATGTTGGTTAAGTCTTAAATCAACAATGATTTCCTAGTTCAGTAGGAAGCATACTTCTGTGGCACTCAGTTCAGCATAAGCAGAGTATATCGCATCAAGTATGGCAAGTTGTGAGGCCAATTGGCTTCGCAAGTTTCTTGCAAGATTATTTGGTCAGGAGCTTAAGCCTATGGTGATTAACTAGGATAACCATAGTTGTATCAAACTCTCTGAGAATCTAGTAGTCCATGACTGGTCCAACCATATTAAAATTATGTATCACTTCATTAGAGACAGGATACAGAACGGGGCAGTGATGCTTCAATATATCTCCATAGATGAGGAGGTTGCAGGCATTATCACCAAACCCTTTGTGAAAGGGAAGTTTTTATTTTACAGGGACAAGATAGGAGTGGTGTCAAACACCTTCCTCGCTAAAAGGGAGTGTATTTGTTTTGTAGCTCAAACAGGGACTTTTGCACAACTCTAAGAATCTAGACATGTGGAAGTCGTCTAATTGTCCTTTAATATTAGCAATTATTTTAATTAAAGTAATTTCTTTTATAAGAAAAAATGAGTTAATCAATGAAATGCAAAGGTTATTTGCATTACTAAATTAGATAAATCTCAATCATTGCTCTCAAGTGAAGTTGAGATCTAATCTCAACCATAAATCACTTTGGAGATTAGGGTTGTAGATTTAGTTAATAATTCAAACTTATGAAAAGAACACTAGGCTAAGGGAAAAGACACACAGTGAACACCTGAGAGAAGGAGATTTCAGTGATTGGGTGGAGAAGGGCTTTCATCCAAGTGCCAAACAAAACAGTAAGAGAAATTTCTATAGCAACGAGTCAGCCACAACGTAGCCAAATTGAACAGGGCCAAGCCACACGAGCATGTACAACACACACATGGTTGTACGTGCAGGTCGTATAGTGACGTGTGCGCGATCATATAGCTATAGTAGCAAAATTGCAAGGCAAGGTGATCAATTCACCAATTCAAAGGGTCGTACATCTCGTCTAGGTGCCCACAAAATTAACCAAAAAGTTTATGAACATTGTTGCAGCTTATATTTTTCTAGTAGGGTCATTTCTCAGCCAGGGAATCCTTGTATACCTTGAGATATTAATTTAATGAAAAGTAGATGTTGAAGGGCAGTTAAATTTATGTGTATTTGTGGACATTGGTTTAATTTTTCTTCCGTTGAAATAATTTTTATTTACTAGTTAAAATCCCAATAGAATTTTATTTAGTAAGATGAAAATTAAAAATAAAATCAGCAACAAAAAATACTAGGAAACAATTTGTCATTTACTGGGGTTAGAAAATTAACATAAATGTCTGCATTCCCAAATTGTCAATTTACGTGACTAGTGAAAGATAGCCACAACATTCAAATCAATTGCAAGGCTGGCTAATTAGTTTATCTCCCTTTACAATGATCATAGGGTTATGAATTTTCCAGTATTTGTTCAATTCACTGATGAGCTACAGTTCTATGATTAGTGTATTGGATCATTGATTACACCCACAATGTTAGTCAATGTTACTCCATTCGATTGGTCGAACCTACAATGAAATCGGTCCCATGCTCTATTATTGATTATGTTGAAAAATGAGGAACCATTGATTGGTAGCTAGCACACATTCCCAATTCATGCTAGCAATTCTCCTTCCTTGATTCATTGTGTGCGACATATTAGAGAACTATACATTTGCACTCAAAGTCCATATGTTGTTAATATCTACAACCACCATTGAAGGGTTTCTAGTTAGGAATCCAATGCATATGGATACAGCCACTTGCAATTGGGAGAATAAAATTTTGAATGAATTGATGTCTCCTTATTAGCCAGTTTCTTGCATAATTTGAATAAGCATAGTTATGTCCTTGATTAGTTAGTTTCTTGCATTACGTGAATGAGTAGAGTTATGGTCAAAAGTATGCAATGATATCAATTATTGGACTCAACATATATCTTCAGCATTCATAAAGTGCATTTTGTCTTCCACTGTAAACATTGCCAAGCCTTGAAGCCAACAAATATAGAAGTTAAATTGCAAAGATAGTAGAAACCAAACCTTCCTACTTGCCAATGGTTTGGGGATAGAAAATATTTCTACTCAACACTGCACTGAGAGCAATGAACAAATTCTATTTTCGCAAAGGAACTATGGCAACAAAACAAGCAAGCCCTAGGCTAAACATTTACAAATTATAAGGTATTAGAGCAAGTTTAATAGAGACCTTGAAGCTTCCTCCATGGGAGAAAACTTGAAGAGCGAGACGTTGAAAGAGTTGAGAGATTTCAACAAGAAAACCCAAGAGAATAGTTAGTTTTGGAGGCAAAAAGCAGCTAAGATGGAAAATAGAATTTCCAAATTCCAATATTCCTTCACCACAACGAGGGAAAAATTAGACAAGAGTATATTACAACTCCTGCAATTGGAGGGGAAATTCACTTCGTTGGATTATTAACAAGAGGAAAGTTTCACCAGAGTGAGTGTTCATCTATACCGATATTTGGCAACGAATGAAGAGGATTTGAAGAAGCTACAAGTAGTTGTCCAAGAGACCAAGAAAACCCCTTTCGTTGCCACTACAAAAGCCAACATCATGATGGATTCAAGCATGGTACACTCACCTTCCTTGACCCTTCCTAAAGAAACCTGCAATGACCTTAATAAGCACACTAGACGTATGAGTTCCAAGCTCATGAGGCAAATGGGTTATGATGGCCAACAGATTGTGATCCCCATCATGGCTCAATAGAAGCCCAAGCATGAAGCTTACAATTCAATAGATACGAAGCCAGTACAAGTTCAACTCAATCCACATTTGTCAAGGCAAGAGGAACCGAACAAGAATCCAATTCATGGAGAAAAAGGAAAATGGAAAAGGAGTGTGCAACAATCCACTCAAATATACTTGGAGAGGCTTGAAAGAGAGCAGCTAAGAGATGAGTCCACCATCATGATGTGAAAATTTCAATCCTGAAATACTACTGCAGTGAAAAATTTATCTCTCATACTTATTCTTCCAATAAGTTATTTACAGAATTCTTCCAATAAATTTTGAAACAAACATTACTGCGGTAATCACTCAAGTATATACAAAGAACAGAACAATAAAAAATACAAGCATAAGAATCAATCACATAGACAGTTATTTTTGGACAATTGTCCCAGGAAAAACCCAATGTGGGAAAACCAGTGCAGCAGATGAGGTATATATATTAATCTTCAGTAGTGAAATCTTTACAAGTAAATTCTGGCAGAAATAACTGAGAAAACTTCTCGAGATACACCTGAGATAATTCTTCTTCAGTCCTCCGAATAATTTCTAACACCTGAGGGGTTCACTAGCCCTCCCTGCGTCACTCCGCGTACCTCCTGCAGCCAGCGTAAGCCTGTGTCACTACTGCGTGAGGCCTCTGCGTTGTTCCTGAGTGTTGCCTTTTTGCTTCTCTGCTTCATCCTTCCCTCTTGCCCTGACACTGCTGATGGCCTCTGCTTCCTCCGCCCTTGCAAATCTCCCTCTGAAATCAAATTCTTTTACTTCAAAATCGACTTCCCTTGGGTTACTGAACGCTTGCCTGGCTTACTTTCCAAATGACCCTCAAGCCTTCTTTTATAATCTTCTCATTGAAGAACCAGTGGCCCATATTAGAAGTTTAATCAATGGCTAAGATTAAAACTTGACTTGATCTTCGTTTTCTAGAAGATTCACATTCTGTTTTACTAATACCCATTTATTATTTAATTTCCCTAAGTTTAGACTTAGGGTCTCCATTAAAATAATTAATTATTTTAATAAAACATGAACTGAGTGAAATTTCCACAAACAGTTTCTGAGTTCTTTGGAATGTTGGTGTCTAAGCCTCCTCACCAAATTTGTGACTTGATCACTTTCCGATGCTACAAAAATCAACACTCCCTCTTAGCGAGGAGAGTGCTCTAGCAATTTGCCTGCTGCATACTACTCTGACCCTGAAGCATCCTCTGCGTTGTTGATGCTTGGCTGTTGTTGCCCCTCATCTTCTGCCTTCTGTACTATTGCCCACGACACCGCCACTGTCACTGCCTCATCTGTACTACAGCTCTCTCTCAATTCTGCAGCAACCCATTTCTGCTATTGAAATGAATTCTTGATCATCCCCATCTTCTCTCTGAAGTAGAAAAACTTTGTCTTTCCCAGAGCTTTAGTGAGGATATGTACCAGTTGTTCTCCTATCAAAGTGTATTGCAATTGTACAGCTCCCCGCTAGACACAGTCTCTGATGAAATGACACCTGATGTCAATGTGCTTCGACCGATCATGAAACACAGGATTTTCAGAGACCTTGATGTAACTCTGATTATCACATAGAATGTTGGTCGCTTCCATCTTTTCCTTGAGTAGATTCACAAGCAGCTTCCCAAGCCATATGGCCTCGCACGAAGTAGTGCTTGCAGCCATATATAGTGCTTGCAGCCATATATTCCACCTCAACTGAGCTCAGAGCCACGGACTTCTGTTTCCTGCTGCACTAGGAGGTCATTCCTAATCCAACATTGAAACAGTACCCACTGGTACTTTTCCGATCTACTGGGCTCCCAGCCTAATCTGCATCAGTGAACCCACCCAATTTGATGTCATTGCCTCGGGTGTATCTCAATCCAAGCTCGATTGTTACCCAATGTGCTAGGTTGTTGCCCAATGTGCCATCCTTGGTTCCACCATGAACTAACTCAGGGTGTTGACGGCATAACAAATGTCTGGCCCAGTGTTGATGAGATACATCAAGGACCCTATGAGCTGCCTATACAAGATCATTGGTGATCATTGGTGTAGCCATGGGTCTGCTAAGATTAAAACTTGACTTGATTTTATGGGGTTGGAAGTTTGGCAGCAGAAGGATGAGATCATTGGTGATCATTGGTGTAGCCATGGGTCTATGGTCCTCCATCTTGAACCTCTTCAAGATTTCTATAGCATAACTCCCTTGACCAAGGAAGATCTCATCCTTCTGCTGCAAAACTTCCAACCCCATAAAATAATGCATCAGCCCGAGATCCTTCATGTCGAATTCTGCAGCTAAATTCTCCTTGCAATCCTTGATGAGCCTAGATGATCCTATTAGGGATAGATCATCCACGTACAGCACCAGTATCAGAGGCTCATCCCCTACTCTCAGATAATAGAGATTGGGATCTACGTCACTCTTGACGAATCCCATCTTCTACAAGTAGATATCAATTCGACCATACCAAGCTCTAGGGGCTTGCTTAAGTCCATATAAGGCTTTCTTAAGCCTACACACATGAGTCTTCTGCTCATGTGTCTCAAACCCCTTTGGTTGTTCAATATATACTTCTTCTTCTATCACCCCATTCAAGAACGCAGTCTTGACGTCCATCTGGTGAATCTCGCATCCCATCTGCGCAAAAGGGATATCACGGATCTAATAGAAGTATATCTAGCGACTGGGGCGAAGGTCTCTTCATACTCTATCCCTTCCTTCTGAGCATACCCCTTTGCCACCTGGCTTTGAATTTTTCTACGCTACCATCTGCAACATATTTGATCTTGTAGATCCATCTCGAACCCACAACTGATCTGTTCTAAGGCCTAGGAACCACCTCCCAGACATCATTTGTCATGATGGAACTGTACTCTTCCACCATTGCATCGACCCTTACTTGATGTTGAGCTGCCTTCTAAAAACTAGAGGGTTCCCCAACCTGGGCTACCAAGGCTTGGTACCTGATTGCTTACGCTGCCTCTTCTCATTTTTGGGGGCCTCAACAAACTCCTCTACATCCTTCAGAATTTGTCGTAATTCCCTGCTCGTCCTACCACTGGTAGTGGGTGGCTCTACCTGCTCCCCCTCCTGCAAATCTTCTAGAGATGAATCCCTTGGATCTTTCTACCTTGAAGAAGCACTCGGGCTAACCTCAGTTGGTCGTAGTGGTTGGACCAGTGGGTCATCTTCAGACTACGTTGTTGAAGGCATCTCTCGGGATTTTCTGAAAGCTCTTTCCTATATGAACTTTACATCCTGTCGCACTACAACCTTCCTGCTGCCAAAATTTAGATTTTGTAAGCCTTAGCATTTTCACTATATCCCACCAGATAACCATTTTCAGCAATCCTATCCAATTTCTTCCTCATTTCTTCGGGTACATGGCAGTATGCCACACTACCAAAGATCCTGAAGTGGCTTACCTCTGGCTTCCTGCCAATAAAGACACTTTCTAGAGTGATCTTACCCAATGCATTATGAGGAACCCTGTTCTGAACATATACAGTGGTATTACAAGCTTCAGCCCACAGGAATTTAGGCATGTCTTGATCATACAGCATTTCCCTTGTAGCCTCGACAATAGTTCTATTCTTCCTTTCTGCGATCCCATTATGCTCCTGATTATATCGAGCAGTCCACTCTCTTTTGATGCCTTGCCTTGCGCAGAACTCTATGAAGTCTTTATCTATGTATTCTCCACCATTGTCTGATCGCAGTGTCTTTATCCGCTTTCTTGTCAGATTCTCAACCAGAGCCTTAAACTCCTTGAATCGATCAAAGACTTCGTCCTTGGTCTTTAGAAAGTAGATCCAAGTCTTCCTGGAGTGGTCATCAATACAGGTGACAAAATATTCGGCAGCACTGAGAGCTCTAGTGGACATTGGTCTGCAAATGTCTGAATGTATTAATCCCAACACACTCTTAGCCCTATTGTTGCTTCTAGGGTACATTGTCTTCGCATATTTCCCCAATACGCACCCTCTACAGACGTCATCTCGCTTGGTGCTTAGTTCTGGAACTCTTGTGACAGTCTTCTTGAGAATTCTCAAAGCCCCATGCTGTAAGTGCCCCATTCTCCTGCGCCATAGTTCATTCAAATCCTTCTCATCATTGTTTCTTATCAGCGCCATTGGGGATTAGAGCTCTAACTTATAGAGTTTATTGCTCCCGACTCCAATTTGTGCCGCCTTCTTCCAACTTGGGTGTTTGACGTATACTCTTTTGCCAATGAAGTAAACATCATAGCCTTTGCTTTGAAGCTGAGACATGGAGAGTAAGTTCATCTCCAAACCAGGCACATGCAGCACATTAGTGGCTTGAAGCTTATTACCAGCTTCGGTTTGAAACACTATGGTTCCTCTTCCCACAGGGATGCATTTCGCCTTATTTCCCATGGTGATTTGAAAGTTCATCTGCTCTTCTCGGTCGCTGGAGTAACATTCTCATACCCTCGTCATGTGTGCAGAAGCTCCACTG
This sequence comes from Pinus albicaulis, assembly GCA_034641835.2. Lineage (NCBI taxonomy): Eukaryota > Viridiplantae > Streptophyta > Pinopsida > Pinales > Pinaceae > Pinus > Pinus albicaulis. The sequence goes on along the minus strand of CM076580.1, from coordinate 715,436,989 downwards.
TCAATATACCAGATCTATGGAGAAGCCGACCTTAACACAAGCAAATTCTTCTTCCAACCTAGATGCCAGTACAGAGATGTCGTGATCCATTTGTTCTTTCATGCTTTCCCTTTTCTCTGGAGAGTTGCGTGAACCCTTCTAAGTTGTTGCTGCAGCACGTCTAGTCTTTGTTCCATTGCAGGTTTTCCACTCCTGTTACTCATCTCAGTCTCTGATACCATGTGAAAATTTCAATCCTGAAATACTACTACACTAATAGATTTATTTCTACTACTTATTCTTCTAATAAGTTATTTACAGAATTCTTCCAATAAATATTGAAATAAACACTACTACAGTAATCACTCAAGTATATGCATACAACATAACAGTAAAAAATACAAGCATAAGAATCAATCACATAGACACAGTTATTTTTGGACAACTGTCCCCAGAAAAACCCAATGTGGGAAAATCGGTACAACAGATGAGGGTTTATATATTAATCTTCAAAAGTGAAATCTTTACAAGGAAATTATGGCAGAAATAACTGAGAAACCTTCTCGAGATACACCTGAGATAATTCTTCTTCAGTCCTCCGAAGAATTTCTGACACCTAAGGGGTTCACTGGCCCTCCCTGCGTCTCTCTGCATACCTCCTGCGTACCTCTCTACGCGAAGCCAGCGTAAGCCTGCGTCACTACTGCGCGAGGCCTTTGCGCTGCTCCTGAGTGTTGCCTTTCTGCTTCTCTGCTTCCTCCTTCCCTCGCGCCCTGACACTGTTGATGCCCTCTGCTTCCTCCGCCCTTGCAAATCTCCCTCTGAAATCGAATTCTATTCCTTCAGAATCAACTTACCTCGGGTTACTGAACGCTTGCCCGGCGTACTTTCCAAATGACCCTCAAGCCTTTTTTTATAATCTTCTCATTGAAGAATCAACAGCTCAAATTAGAAGTTTAAATAATGGTTAAGATTAAAAATTGACTTGATCTTCGTTCTCTAGAAGATTCACACTTTGTTTTATTAATACCCATTAATTATTTAATTTCCCTAAGTTTAGACTTAGGGTCTCCATTAAAATAATTATTTATTTTAATAAAACATGAACTGAGTGAAATTTCCACAAACGGTTTCAGGGTTCTTTGGAATACTGGTGTCTAAGCCTCCTCGCCAAATTTGAGACTTAGATCACTTTCCGATGCTACAAACATCAACACATGATCCACTCCAACTCTTAAGGGACCAAGTAACTAAGCAGGAAAGCATCATCACAAACCAAAAAGGTATGGCATAGTATCTTTGGTTTGTTTCCATTGCAATAAAAGGGGTCATAAGGCCAAGCGATACTTGCACAAACTATTGCCAGAAGTGTAGATGAAATGGATATTGAGACGAAAAATGTTGGAGGCCTCACCCAAAACACCATCCCAAGAATTGAAAAATCAAAAATAAAGATTGGAGAGTCAAGGTCAAGGGGAAACAAAAGCTACTTGCACTAGAAACCCAAGGAGCAATGGTTATCCAACTATTGAACTTTGTAACTCAGGCAGGTACTTCTGCACAAGCCTTGTGTCTAGGTGTGCAGAAGTCACCCACATCTCCTTAGAGCACTTGCTCTAGGTTGAGTAAGTTGTTACTGTAACTTATCCTAAGTTTAACTTAGGAAAAAATGCATATTAATATGTTGGCTTATTGAGCTAATAAAACTTAGGAAAAGTAAAGTAATTTACTTTAGTGAATAAGTTTTAATCTTAGTCATCGATCTCAAGTGAGGTAAGATTTAATCTTGGTTGTCAATGACATTGAGATTAGGGTTACGATTAGGATTTTGGCTCAATGTAAAGTTATAAAAGCAAGGTTGAGGAGAGGAGAAGACACAACAAAAGCACAAGATTGAGAGTAGTATCTCAGTGAGTGTGTGGTGGGTCTGAGGGAGTGCAGAGAGGTTGGAGATCCAGATCTGCAAGAGAGCGGATCTGTTGGATCAAATCCATAATATTGTTATCTATATTTTCTTAGTTGGGCCATTATCCCATGACGGGAGCCCAAGTTCGTTATGAGTTTTGTTAAAGATGAACTAATTTGTTGGGTAGAAATTTGTTTGTGATTCAGATCATTATTTACTTCCGCTAAATATTTTTGTTAGGAACCTAGCTATGTTTATTCAGTAATATACTGCTTGGAATTAAATATAAGGTGCGTTGGAAAATGCAACATGGCAAGTATTAAATCAAATTTTCCTTATCCTTAATATTTTCTTGTGAATTTTATTTATTTTCTTGTGTTTTCTTTATTATATCCTATTCATCAAACAAATATCAAGAGCAGAATAATAAAGACAATGGGCACAAAAATTAGGCTCCAAGCCCGGGAAAAACCCCTCCATGGGGAAAACCAGGTAAATCTCCTCCTCCAAGTACGAAGTCAGCCCTTCACGAAACCCTTCCAATAGGATCAGATCGACAAGGCTCAATCCTGCATCAGCCAACTTCACCCCCTAGATTCGACCTTGCAACTTCGATCCTATAGGTATTGTAGAAACCCTAAGACAAATCTTCAAGAGATCCTCCCTTGAGCAAGACAATATTTCCCAAGGTCAACGAAGTCAAATCAGGGTATCTGCTCTTCCAGCAACTCAATCTTGCAACTTGATCTTCTGTAATTTTGTCCTGCAATTTCGGCCTTCCTGGAAGCTGCAGAAACCCTAGTTTCCACACGTGTTAGAGAGATAAAGCCCAAAAAACAAACTTATCTTCTTCTTCCTAGATTCTCCTTGTCTTCTAGACCTTCGCTCTTCCTTTCTTGCTTCTCCCAGCTTCAAATTGAACTTATTCTTGAGAGATCGAACTTGTGTGAGTGAGAATGTCAAATGAGGTTGAAGTTGCCCATATTTATAGCCTTTCCAAGTGGTCGAATTCCCTTCTGTAGGCTGACTTGTAGCTGTCAGGGCAGACTTGTGCTTTGGAGGTTTCCATGACCTTTTAGACTCAAAATAATTTTTTTTACAAGGTAAACCTTGCCCGAAAGGGTCTTATAATCATAACGCTGATTCTCTTGACTCATGACAATAAATCCTATAACCTAACAAACCCTAGAAGCATGAAGAACATGCTTTTACCTAGAAGACCATCAATAAGAAGCATGAAACCCATGCTTTAAAATAATAACTTTTCTTTCTTCTTTTGTTTGTTACATAAGATATACATAATGAAATGAGTAGAATAACAATTATGATGGCCGAAGCTAGTTACATTTCCAACGCTCCCTCTTAACTAGGGAGGTGTTACCCACCACCAGTGGGTGACCCCTATAGGAGAAATTTTCTCCTAGATTTGTCTTCAGTCGGCAACCCCTTGCAGCCACCAGATAGCTCAATGTGCCACCATTATTTGCCACCTAAGCCAACCATTATGTGCCCTCTCCCATCTGTTATGATCGTACGTTTGAAGGTGGGCCTTCCAACCCCAAAGGTATGGCTTTCATTATGTAATTGGGTATATTTACTTGCTTTTCTGGGACACATTTGGACATGGATTATTAAGGGGATTCTGCGGAAAGAATGGGCTTGGTTTGTACTCTTGTTTCCTTGTCCCAACTTGGTGGTTAATCTTGTATCCCAGTCTCATGGGATCTCCTCTATTGGCTACTAGCTTTAGGAGCGGCACTACATGGGAAACCTTGATTTCGGTTTTGTGTTCTCGTTTCGCGACACCATATATCTCACTCCCTCCCCTCATTATAACCCCATTTTACATTTCTCCCATCCGGGTCCACATTTGTTCATTGGATCCATAAGGAGTTAGTCTCCCCCTCCCGTTGCCCACACTTTGGGTCAGGCCTAGAATAATGCCCTAGAGGTTGATACGGCTAAAAAGAAAGTTAAAAGCATAATTTGGCCACTTACAACAGGAAATGTACCATAAAATGCAAAACATGGTTGGAACATAAGAATTTAGTACATGGGAAAAATCCAAGCATGAGCTCTCCCCACTACCATTATGGCCATCACTCTGGTTTCAAGGGCCCCTATGTGTGCCCCTTGCATCGTTAAGGAACCATGATTGTCCCAAACCCCTGGAGGGCGATGAACTACCCAACCTTAAGGGGGTAATCACTGTTTATCATACACATCATGCTCTCATCCCCTAGAGCCTTGAGCAGATAAAAGAAAGAAATATCAATAAAAGGCATAATGCGTATGATGAATGGTGGAAAAACAAAGGTTGTGCAACTCTTGCACTACGATTGCACCCTCCTACATTCATACATCCATTTGTGGGCGTCCTTCATTGCAACTACCCTTGTACCATGGCATGTGCCTTGGAGCCTCCCTGTTGCCCCATTCCATTCCATCATTATTTCACATGACACCTGTCATTTGATGGATGTACCATGGACCAGTCACTCCCTTAGAGGTTGAAACAACCTAATAGGGTCCTTTATTAACCTCTCTTGTTGAGCAAGGAAACACCTGTACATTCAAAATCCCATTTGGAAGGGCAAGCCACTATGAAGTGTCTACTTTTTCCCCTGATTTACAAGCTTATTTACTCAATTGCACTAATGAATTCTTGTACTGGAAGGTGAGGAGACACATTGGATCTTATACAGGATTGCAGGGCTTCATCTTGGGCTTGGCCTCCCTATATGGGATCCAAGCCCTCTAAAGGGGCATAATGGAACTTGTAGGGTGAGCATTAAGAGCCACGGGCTTCCACCACAATAAAGCATTGATTGCCACCCCATGGGCTTCTTCAGTGCCACATATTGCTTGCTCGTTTCCCAGTTATACAAAGATGATGATGCACATGGACCACATTGCCTAATCGGCCACACATTTGCACATAACACTTGGCAGTTGATCCAGGGCCCAGATGGTGTTTTGTCTCACCCGAGGAGACATGGGAGTGCTTGTATTATCATTCTAGCCCTTACTGATGGAGCTTTGATGTGTTTGATCTAGTAAGGGACCCATGAGTCCATTCATTGTGCCCCACAGCCACTTGGGAGCACCACGGATGTTTTTCTTGGAAACCAAGGCGCCAACCCCTTGGTCATTATTATAAGAGCCCTCCTCTTCATCTTGGCACATGGAGGACTTATCAACGCCTTCCAACGGCCCTTTTGCACCATTTTAGCGTCGCCAATTAGATTGTTATTTTGCACATTAAAGTTGTTTTAAGGGGCTCATTAGGCTAATTAGACTAAATCAAACACCTTGTGACTTAAATCAATAGATGATGAGGCTCAATTGTATCTCATCATCATTTAGATTGGGATTTTCTCTTGAAAAACAATTTTGACCTGCAATTGAAGGACAAAGTTGGATATTTCGAAAGAGTTTTGATTTTTGGAAATTTCTTTGTCTTATCTTGGAGCTTCTCTTTGATGTTTCGATGGATGAATATACTCTTTTTGTCTAGTAAGTACTTTTAATGCTATATTTTACATTGCTAAATGTTTAATGTCTGGAATACTACGTCATGATCTTTATAGAGCCCTAATTTAAATACGAATTTGTGAAAATGTTGGGATAATTGATATATTGCATACATTACTCATTGACAATAATGAATGAATGTTCCTAAAGGTCTATTGCCTATTGCATTGCCTTGAAACTCCATCAATCATTGATAGCAAAGTATAAATTCCTATAGTAGTTGTGTAGCGGACCCATTAGGGCTAGCAAAGTTGCTTAAGTCTCCTTGGTAGAGTGAAAATTCTTGAATCAAAGTAACTCTAGACTCCATTTCTCCCAATTGTCAAGGCACTGAGTCCCATTCCTAGTTGATCACCCCTAAACCTATTCTTCTCCCTTTTTTTAACTTTCTTCCCTAACCCTAGAAGGTTTCCTAGGGCCTAATGCAAAATGCATTATAGTGGTCACCTTCAAGAGCGAGTTGGAAAGAAATTGCGTTGGGGTTTCCTCTAAGTGCCCTCAAATTTTGAAGCTCGTCCCGTGGCTAGATTCGGAGAAACCTCAAGCCCTAGCTCCAACATCATTTTTGCTCATAGTCTTCTTTGGTTAGCGGCTTTCGATAGGTCAATCATTCTTGAAAACTCGTTGGAAGTTAACCATTCCTTGACCTATCCTACCCTTTCTTGACCTAGTGTATCTTACTCCTTAATTTAGCAAACCCTAGGCCCTGCTTAGATCCCTTAGGTCTCTCTTGTTGTCCCAAAGCTTTATATGATCACTATCTCACAAAACCCTAAGAGAGGACCTTTGTAAGCCTCAATCTAGGTATATCCCTTGCATAGAATATCCCTTTCCCCTAGGTCTAAGCATCCTTCTCATAAGCCTTTCTTGGAGATCCCTCTTCTTGTTTTTGAAGCAATCAAGCCATTATTTGAGCTTCTTCTTTGAATGGCCTTTGGAAATCACTCCATACCTAGCCATTGACCTTATTATTCTAGTGATTTCCTTCACACCGAGACTTGTTATGAAACCAGCTCCAAAAATAGAAGAAAAGAGAGATCAGCGCCTTAGAAATCAGCCACTTTGAGGGGGCAACCTCCTTTACATTACATAAATGAACAATTCTTGGATGATACAAATGACAAAACCTCCTTTCTATATATAGCAGTCCATGGGGTCACAATATAATCCTAGCCGACATAACGTAAGGGCACAATAATAACAATATGGGGGTTACAGGGGTACAAAAATAACAATAAGGGCTACACCATGGTTACTTGGGAGCTGGAGCAAAAGCGGCGAGCGGGAGCGGGAGCGCCATTTTCAAAAGCTCTCGGTCTGGGAGCGTTTTTTAAAATATATATATATATTTTATATTTTTTTATATTTTGATGCATATATGTCAACAAAAGCATTTAGAATGATGAATTAGACATAAAAAAACATAAAAACATAGATTGAAGCATATAATATCAATCATCTAGAAGTTATAACTTATAATCTTCATCAACCACGCCCACAAGTTAGAAACATACAACATATTGACTCTTGAATCTCATGATCCATCAATCTTAAACTTTCAAGCTTTCAAAATTCAACATATAACATTTATCATCATTGATTCTTTGATTTCAAATTTCAATACATAACATTTACCATCATTGATATATATCATTTATCATCTTTGATTCATTGATTTCAAAATTCAATATATAACATTTATCATCATTGATATATAACATTTATCATCATTGATTCATTGATCACCATAGTTGTACTTGTAAGCTAAGTGTAACCAATAACCATTACAACAAAGAATATTTAACATGAAATGAAATGTTATAAAATGAAACGAAATGAAACAACTAAGGCCACTCACGAAGCATCATATTCATAATTCATAATGACTTATAAACTTATAAATGCCAACTTCAAAGTTTCACCTTTCAAATTCAAACTTCAAACTTAAATTGTCATATATTGTTTACAAAAATTATCATAATAAATATGAAAGAGTCCAGTTTCAACTGTTCAACAGTTATAAAAGTTATAAAAGTTAAAAACTACTATTAAATAGAAAAAGACTAGTAAATTGTAAATCTATTTTATCTATTGGTTGGCCCCTTGCCACGCCCATGAGAAATGTCTAATTTGTGAGATCCACGAGGCAATGGTGGTCTTCTAGTAGTCTCCTGAGTACCACGACCATAACTAGAAGGCGTAGGGCCACGTGACGATGTAGGTGGAGGCTGAATCTGCAAAGGAAAAATAGCTGGAAATCGAACACTGGCACTGGTACCCGCACTGCTACTGGATGGTAGGACTGGCCCTAGGTGTGGCTGTGGCATGGTTGTTGTTGCTTCATCATCATCCCTCAAAAGTTATGCTTCCAATTCTTCCATATGTACAGTGTCGTCCTCCAAATTATCGTCCTCTGGGTTGTTTTCCCAAACTTTATATGATTGACCCTCATAAGCCTGATCACAATAATGACTCAACAACCTCAAGTTGTAGTGCACATAAACCAAGCTTTCTGCTCGGTTTTCATTCAGCGTGTTTCTTTTGACATTATGTATGAACTTGTAGGTGCTCCAACACCTCTCTGCAGAAGAAGTATTTACAACTTGTGAGAGAACTCTTTTTGCCAACTTTGGCAAAAGTCTCATGCCGCCATATGCTTCCCACCATGTGAGAGCATCAAATCTGTCTCTATCTTCCATTGCATGGAAAGAACCAAAGTTACCAGTGCAACTGAAGTATCTGCTTAATTCAAGGTGCAATCTAGCACACTCCTCCCTGTCGAGGACCAACTTGTCTAATGCTTTCATGTATCCCTCTTGTACCTCTGGATCTGTGTGAGGTTTGATCCTAACCCCACCTTCAAGTGCAGGCTGGCCCAACCAAGATGGAGAGTAGTATTTTGGCATAAGGATATATGCCAAGGCATGTAGTGGAACATTAAATTTATTCCACCGTGCACACACACAGTTGTGAATCATTGAATACAAGTTGGGATCACTTTCCTTAACAACATCTTTTATTTGCCCCAACATGCTATCCATCTGCTCATACACCTCCCTAATCACTAGTTTATTTGTATCTGAAAAGCGAATCATGTGATAAATGGGCTTGGTGAAATTCAAAATTTCCCTCACACATGCCCAAAACAAAGGATCAAGAGAGGTCTCCTCCCCCTGTTCAAAACCTTGCCTGTCAACTCTTGTTGTTGCCCTGTCCTTTAATACCAGCCAGTGTGGACTTGACACCATAGCTGCCAATGACTCTCTTACCTTCAAAAGGCGCTTGAAGGTGAGGTAATAGCTAGCAAATTTAGTCTTTGCTATCTTCAACAACTCCAATTTTGAGTGAGTACAGAAAATCCCATGGGTATTGCTATGATTTGTATTAATTTTATCATTTTTTTACCTCTCTTGTACAAATCACCAAGACATCTGTATTGAGGTTGTTTGTTTCTAATTATATCATGCATCAAAAGGTTCATTGTGTGAACCAAACACCCAGACCATAATATGTTGGGGTATTTATCCTTAATAATTGCTCCTGCTGCCTTACAATTAGCAGCATTATCAGTGATGACTTGGATGACATTGTATTGCCCAATACTTTCAATTGTTTCAAGTAATGGTTCTGCAATGTTAATGTTGGTCTTGAATTTATCTGAATAATCATATGTTGAAAGGAATATTGCACCACTAACAGACATAGCAAGAACACTTATCAATGGCTTTCCTTTTACATTTTTCCATCCATCGGATACAATGGACACCCCATGCTCATTCCAAGAACTTGTCATTCTATTCAAAGAATGAGTTATTTTAACTTTTTCATGATCAAGTCCCACGGTTTTGGCCTTGTCATACCCAAGGCTCTTGTATCCTTTGCGGGCATCATTAATGGCAAAAACCATTTCATGCCAATAAGGTGAGCGAAGAACATTGAATGGTACCCCACATGCATAGAAAAACAGGAAAATTTTTGAATCCACATCACTCCTAGACCCTTTGTCAAGGAAATTGGATATGGTTCTATGCCTTAAGGAGATGTTTGGTCCAGGTGTGCCTCCATATCCACTCTCATGGGTGGAACTTGATGGGCTTCTTTGTCCATGATGTGATGGACCTAATGGTGCATAAGAATCAATGAAACCCCTAGATCTTTTAGATTTCTGTTGGGAAGCCTCCTCTTCCTTCCTATATTTCTATCTATCTGTTGTTGGCACACTAACACAAATTTTGAATACTATATTTTTATCTCCATCCCATGGCATTTTCCCACAAAGGTGCCTTCTGGCATGGGTGTATGAACCTGTGTATTCTTTATTGCAATGGGGTCAACGAAATTTAGTGGTTCTACCCCCTTTCCCTCCTTCCTGCCTCTGAACATATTTCCACAATGGTGTTTGACTTTGGTCATGTTTAGTTGGTGTCTCTGTGGCCTCATGTTCTCCACTCTCCCCTTCCTCCTCAGCATACTCCTCTTCAGGATTTTCATCGAATCCACTATAACCCACTTCTTCATCCTCCTCTTCTCGAGTGGGCCTCTTTCTTCTACTCTCCAACACCATTATTACAAAGAAAGGAACCAACATGAAAAAAAACCCAAGCCATATAGCCATGATGTTTCAAGTTTCAAGTGTCAAGTTTTTAGCCTGCAAAAAAATGGAGGAATGCCAAATGGGAATAGGAAAAAATGCAACATAGAAAAAAACAATTCAATTTTTCACTTTTCAACACATTAAAATTCAAAATAGAGAAAAAAATTCAAGTCTTCATTTTTGGTGAACTTAAAAAAAGCAACATAGAAAAAAAAACTAGATTAGAGAGTCTTGACTCCTACCTCTTTGTCCTGACTCCTTCAATCCTCCTTGTTGCTCTCTTCAAGCTCCTTGTTCTCTCCTCTTGCTCTCTTGCAGCTTGCTCTCTCCTCTCTTCTCTCCTTGCTCTCTCCTTGATCTCTCCTTGGCACTTTCTCTCTCCTTGCTCTCACTTGCTCTCTCTCTCTCTTGACAAACAAACAATAACACAAATGAGGAGGGGAGGGGTTTTTATTACCCACCCCCCCCCTCCCAAAAAATCGTCGCTGATTTTTTTCCGCGCGCTAAGGATCATTTTTTTGTCGGCGAGCGTTCGAGAGCAAACGATCCCTGAGCGCTCCCTCCATTTAAAAAACACTCCCGAATCGTTTTTAAAATGGAAGGAGCGTTTGCTCCCGAGCGCTCCCTGAAACGCTCCCAAAACGCTCCCGAACAGAGCGCATTTTGGGAGCGGGTTCGAGGGGGGGGTACGCTTCCCAGTAACGTTGAGCTACACTATCAACAATAAGGGAATACACTAGTAATATAGGGACCTAACATGCCCCTCTCCTTCAAACAAGTGTTGTCCTCAACGCTTGATTATTTTTGGATACTTCTGTATAAAATTCTCATCCTCCCATGTGGAATCTTCAGCAGGTAAGTTCTTCCACTTGCTGAGATACTCTGAAATTGATCGATTTCATATTTTACTAGTTCTTGTTTCTGTGACTACTTCAGAACTTCTTTCACTGCGATGTTGATCTTCCTGCTGTTTCATTTGATTTTGCACCAAAGTTAGGTTATCCTTTGAGAGTTGGAGAACTTGTTGTTGATGCTCGATATGATCTTCCACTACTTTATCATCCATATTAGCTTTCATTTGATCCTTCAAACCGTCCAACTTAGCCTCCATTTTTTCTTTTAAACCATCTATGTCAGCTTTAATTACTCTTTGTAAGATCGAAATTTGTTGCACTTGGTACCGCAATTTTGATATCTCATACTGCAATTCTTCCTTTTAATGGGTATGAAATTATTTTTGGAAGGCATTATAAAACCCAATCCTGATAAAAATTCTTCAATATGCCCTTGGAATCACTTCAAATTGTTTTTTCAAACAAACGTTATGTAATTTTAAAAAACAAATACACACATTTTTCTTGCTTTTTAGGAGGCCGATATTGAAACTGAATTATCTCTATGATTTCGGATATTCGATATCTGAAATCCGGTCATGTTGTAGCCCTCTGAATCTTCTTTCAAATGCCACAGATCTAACCTGATTTGGATGCTTCAAGAGTTAAGACAAAGTTATGCCCAATCTCCCACAATGACCTAATTATGCACTGGTTCAGTAGAGCAAACTTGTACGACGTGTCACGTGTCACTGTTTCCTCCTTTGGCTCTAAAATTGATACACAGGGAACTACAGTCCGTGTATTTTCGACCACTTTTTACAGAATTCCAATCAGATGCTCAGAGAGAGAGTTATGACAATTTTCCCATGGTCACCTCTTTTAGATGAAATTCGGGAGCCTACAAAAACCCTGACTTCCACATATCATATCTCGGAAAATATTGCGAACCAAGATCTGAAATTTTTACACAACGTTCCTCGAGATTTCAGATTCTCGTGGTAAAAATTTCAGCTTATGAACCTTCGTAGAAAAAACGTTATAGCGAAAATGCCACGATGACCTGTTTGGTGTAGCGAAACCCTAGAATCCAAAGCTCTGAATCCAAATGTTATGAAACCAACTCCAAAAATAGAAGAAAAGAGAGATCAACGCCATAGAAATCGAGGGGGAAACCTCCTTTACATTACATAAATGAACAATTCTTGGATGATACAAATGACAAAACCTCCTTTCTATATATAGGAGTCCATGGGGTCACAATATAATCCTAGCTAACATAATGTAAGGGCACAATAATAACAATATGGGGGTGACAGGGGTACAAAAATCACAATAAGGGGGCTACACTAACAACAATAAGGGAATACACTAATAATATAGGGACCTAACAGGACTCCTCCCCTCGATGAAAGTCTGTAAAGAGCAGGGAACACTGACTGAGGTGACAATGGGTCTTTGTCCCATTATTGTCATTTGGTCTAGTAGGTGTCCCTTAGGTACCCCTCCTAGGACCCCTACTAGATTGTGTGGCAACAGGAGGTATTCATAATTGTACAGCCAGTACAACATCATTCTCAAACTGAAGAGTTCTTATAAAAAGAGTCGGATTGATAAGCCAACTGTAAGCATCAACATTATAACCAACATTGTCTTTGAGGCCTAACTAGACAAGCTCAACTTCATTCGACAGCATTATTCTTGGAGGATTTACATGTGATACCACACTATCTCTAAGACACATACCTCATCCGGGTGTTCACTAGGTATGTCCTTTTAGGACTATTCTTATCCTGGATTCCCAATACGCAAAGAATATCGATCCTTTTCAACCACTCTTATCTTGGAAATTTGTCTTATCCTCAAAGAATGTCAGTACCTTTCCTTTCTTGGATTGTCTATCCTCAAGGAAACCACAGATGTTTATCCAATCCTCCACCATTCTCTCTCCATGGCCTTCACTTACACTTACGGTTGTTAGTCTTGGTCAAGTGCATGACACATAAATAAGAGAATGCACATGTGTTGTTCATCATTACTCCCTCTCAATCAGAGAGGGTATCTCCATTCCCTCTTGATTAGGGAATAGATCCTTGATTCTAGTCAAGGAGACACTTCTACTCCATCTCAAATCTAGAGGAGATTCTTGACTTCTTTCCAATATGAGAAGTCATAACCACAAGCTCTTTAGCTTGTTTCCATAAGAATATTAGCTACTTGTTCTTTCTGGAGATTGTTGCATGGCTCCCTCTTTCCTTCACAACTCATTATATCGAGCTTTCTTCTTTCCTGGGTATCATAGAGCCATCTTCCTCCTTGTGATAGGGTGAATCTTGCACATCACTTTCATCTTGTCATTAATGAAGGCATTACATTGAGCCTTAGTGAACTTCAAGCTAATCATAGCTTCCTCATGAAAGTGATCTTCTTTGTACGAACTTGAACTTCAAGTTATCTTCTCGCACTACTACCTCTTAATCCCAAGATGAAAACATCTTGACTTAATAATTGCCAAAATCATATGTTGAGTTTGACTCAACAACTCAACATTCGTCCTATATTCCTGCAATATCCTTCCACTATTAACCACATTGTTAGAAAACCAGAAAGGCGGAAAGATTTTCTTGTTCTTGATAATTTACGTGTGATGTTCCTTAATTCTTATTAGTTTCTTATTATCCTCTTTTCTCTTAGTTCATCAAGCAAATATCAAAGCAATAGCACATAGATCAAGGACACCATATATAGGTGGACATCCAGGGAAAAACCCCACTCTAGTGGAAAACCCAGTCAGTAATTCTTCCTTAAATAGTTTTCCTGAGACTTTAGACTGACTCACACTTCCTCCACACCAAGTCAACCTTCTTCTTGATCCTATCTTCGACCTGGCAGTAGTAGCAGCACTATGCAGCACCTCCTTCGACCTAGAAACTTAGACCTTGCTTCAGAGACTTCCATCTTGGTGGAAAGACTTTGATCTTGACTTAGGGAGTTCGATTTTGACCCAATACAACTTCTCAAGGCACCAACATCCAGCAATAGCACCTTCGACCTATTCTTCTCTTGGCAGCAACAACATGCAGCAACTGGTAGTAGCAAAATAAGAGGGACTTCGATCTTCCAATCTAGGGCACATGGGAGAGAGAGAGAGAGACACCAAAATTTTGATTTTCCTTTTCTTCTTCAACTTGTCCAAACTCGCAATCCTTTTTGGCTCCTTCCTTGACTTCGTACTTTTTCCTATGGAGCAGTACATATCGAATTTCTATGAGTGAGAGAGGATACTCCAAACGAATTCGATCCCCTTGTATGTATAGGCTTGAGGTGAGCTCGAATTACTTGAGTTGAGGCAGCCTTGATCACTTTAAGGTCGACTTGGTGTGGAGGTTCCATAATTCATATTTGACTCAATACTAAACCTTTTTACATGATTCAAAAGCCCAAGAAGGGTCTCTTTAAATATGAAATGACTCTATAAACTCGGAATAAATCCTAGAAGTCCACAACGAGGACTTTGACCTAAAACATAATGACCCAAGCATGAAACCCATAATTTAATAAGTCATTTAATAATAATAAAAATTATTTTCTTTATTCTTTTGACAAGTACATTACATAGTGACTCAAATACAAATTATGAAGACCAAACCTAGTTACAATCTTCAACACTCCCTCTTAACTAGGAGGTATTCACAATATACAAGTACAAGAAAGATCTCAACTATGTGAACTATGAAGAATTTTTAGGCACCTCAATGCCATGGACTAGATTCCTGACCAGGGCAATCTATCCATTGGTCTCTCAACAGTTTAGGCACCTCAATGCCATGGACTAGATTCCTGACCAGGGCAATCTATCCATTGGTCTCTCAAAAGTCAATAGTTTAGGCACCACAATGCCATTGTTGGAAATATCGAGAGGCAAGTGAATCAGTATTTCTTTCCAATTGTTATTTTTACCAGTTAGGTCACTTATAATTAGAACGCAAAATGAACAATAAGAATAAATACTTTTATTAATCTCAATAAATTCAATACAATAATGTGTAGGGTTCCAACCCCAGATGAAGACAATAGTCTTCAATCCTTCCAGGCATCAACCTGTACTTTGCCAAGCACCAACTTGGACTTCACAAGGCTTCAACCTCTAGGGCTCCAACCCTATCTCTGGTACAAGCTCCAACCTAGTCTCTTGAGGACTCCTATCCTCTAGGGCTCCAACCCTTTGCTTCAATTCGTCAAGATAAGTTCACTAATTCTTCACAGCTCCCAATATCATCTACAATGAGCCGTGACAATATCTTCACCAACGTTGCCCTCAACTGATCTCCTATAAGCTTAGTCCATCAATGACAAATTTGTCTTCACATGAAGGTGCCTCCACAGCGCTTCATCTCACCCAAACAAGTATTGAGCAAGAAGAAATAGAACACACACAAGTACTGAGCAAGAAGAAATAGAACACACACAAGTGACATCGTTATTTTTGGACTAATGTCCCTAGAAAAACCTAATGCAAGAAAATCGGTGAAGCAACTGAGGGTTTGTATTATTATGCAGTAATTTCTGAATACAATCTAGATGCCCAAATCTAGCTATCCAACAGAGAATCTGATTGGCAGAAAATTAGAGGGGATTACCTCACACTAACACTAGAGATTCGGCACTGACCCAACCCTGAACTGATAAGCCCCACACTAGGTCTGCGCAGCCTCTGCATCACAAATGTTGGGAACTGCGTCACTCCTTCGAGCTGATCTTTCTGCTGGCTAGATGCTCGATCTTCTGGCCCTCCGGTCTCACACCCCGGCTCCCGGCACTGAAATCAATCTAACCCTCAGCAAAATAGTTGATCTCCTCAAGGCGTCAACGCTGCCTCTGCGTGTCTCTATGTTGCCCAGCGTAACCCTTACGTTGCCTCTTCTAGTTCTTCCTCTGCCTTCTCTGTGATGTATTCCCGGCTCAGGGAAAATCTCTCCAACCGGAAATTATCTCTACCCCTCACTGCAAGAATCAACTCGATGATCTCTCTGGCTGCTTTGTGCTTCTCACTTGAGAAATCGATCTTTAGATCCTCTCTCGATGTAATTTCCAAATGCCCATCGAAGTCCTTATAATCTTCTCGTTGAGAAATCAACGACCCAGATTAGATTCTAATAAATGGTTCATATCATATTGACTTGATCTCCATCTTTTTCTAGAAGTTTCACACCCAGTTCTATTAATACAATTTAATTATTTTAATTCCCTAAATTTAGACTTAGGCTTCCATTAAAAATAATTAATTATTTTAATAAAACCTCATCCGGTGGAATTTCCCAAAACGCTTTCTGGGTATTCTGGAATACATGTGTCCAAGCCTCCCTGCAAAATTTGAGACTTAGAGCACATCCGATGCTACCAGAAATCAACACAAGTAGCTGCATCAATGGGAGGTAGATGTGTTTTCTCCCCAATTCAAGAAAGATTTCTCATTGATTTAGGAGCATCCTTCCACATGTTCAGGAACAAGAAGTATTTCAGCCACCTGAAGGAGAAGGACATGTAGTTGCAGATCGAGCTAGCAGATGATGGTATGTATGCAGCTAGAGGAGTTGGTACTGTCAGTTTTCAGAGGAGTCAGGTAATCCTCTTCATCTCAAAGATGTCATCTATGTTCCAGGCCTTAAGTAGAATCTTGTTTCGATAGCAACCCTTGAGGACAAGGGTTATGATGCCATCTTTAGCAAAGGTAAGGCTAGGTGTAAGAAAGAAGAATTTGTAATTACTACATGTTGAAACAGATGCAACCTTGAGCAGCAAGGCAGAAAGTTCTCAGAGTAAAGAAGTGATGGTTGAGCGAGAGCAGGATAAAGCTCTCAAGATGCAGCGTCAGCAAATATCTCAATTTGAGTCTCGGCTAGTGGACAGTTGGGCGGACCAGCAGAATAATGAGGAGCTTAACCTAGGGCAAGTGGAGGCAGCCACTCAGTCTGTGACTCCCAGTATAAGGAGATTTTGATCCAAGTGAGCAGAAGAGTTGTTTAGGGAGGATCAAGAGAGAGTTGGATCTTCCAGTACCACATTCAGGCCGAGTAAGCAACCACCCAGATACACAGGGTACATGGCACTTATGATTGAGGTGATAGACTCGCAGAGCGTGGATGGAAAGAACAAGTCTTCAGATCAGATTTCGCAAGAGAAAGTAAGGAAGTCTCCTAGTGCAGAGGAAGCAGCTGCAGCAGCAAAGAATGTGGTAGTGCTGGAGACAAATCTAGGTGGAAGAGGTTCTTCCAGAAGTACCTTCCTCACCAAGAGGGAGTGTTGAAAAGTGTAGCGAGAGAAAGCCTTCTCTGGTGCGTGCCTTAGTCAGAAAGACCATGAGTTGTCTTCCTTTGACCATGGACGAGTTCATGGAGATGGTGAATTCATCTGTAGGGTTGGAGGAACAGTTACGTGGACCTTCTTTAGTTTGACTACAAGTTTGAGTGGCAGTTATAAATTTAGATAAGACTGGTTGAGAGCTTCAGCCTTTGATTGAAGCAAGGATGAGTTAGAGAACCAGTTAGACTCACTTAACTAGTCAATCGCAACTCATGTTCTAAATTTGTAACTTGCCAATTTTAGCATGGATCGAATCAATAATAGTAGGACGAAGGCACAAAGTTTCATAGTTGTTTTGTGCATGAAGAACTGTGACAAGACACAACACACGAGATTGTGAGAGAGACCACAAAGGTTTGTGTGAGAGCTCTTTGTTTGAGGTATGCGTGGGCATGAGAAGTAAGAATGCACAGGTTATTGAGCTGATTTGCGCACAGAAATAGGAGCTGCATCCTAAATAATAGGAGCCCAAATGAGCACATAAATAGGAGGTCCTAGTGCACTAGGAAATAGGGCAGCAAGTGCGCAAAGGAAGGAGCAGGGATCAGCGTGATTGCAGGGTGGTTCAGGCTAGTATAGCAGAGATTAAGTGTATTCCCAGTTGAACAGATTGCCTTGTATTTGATTCAATTGCTCAAGTTTATCAATAAATACTACAAAAAAAGAAGAGGGATTTCCCAGTTGGGTTTCCCAAGAAAAATAATTGTGTAATTGTATGACTGTGTTTTTATCTCTATGTTCTAATTCCACTGTCTGTAAGTGTTAAGAAATTCTATGTCTTGGTGAAAAAAAAAAATGGTTTCAATTTGCAGTTGCTTTAGTTTCAGATTATTCATCTAAGCAATTGCAAAATTTTGAGGAAATTTAACATAGGCCCAGCAGTTACATTTTAAGTATGCCCAAATATAAAAAGTAAACTGGCATACAGCAGAAGCTAAGTAACCAGATTCGCCTAAAAGGGGCCACGAATCCCAAATCCCCGTATCGGGTACGTATACGTACGAGATTCTGCCCCAATTCAACGGATACGGCGTATCCGAACGGGGTACGGCGTATCCCGACCGTACCCCGTTCGAATACGCCGTATCCCGTAAAACCGGATACGGTCGGCCCGCGGGTTCAAAAAAGCGTTGTTTTTTTATTATAAAGGGGGGCTTTTGCTCATTGTTTTTCACCAATTTCATTGTTTTTCACCAATTGAGGAGGATTTTTCAGGAGAGGGCATCAAGCCTATGGCCCTAGTATTTATATGTGATTCATGGTAATGTTAAATTCTTAAAGTAAAAGGATGTCACTCCTTTTACTTAAATTTTTAACATTACCATGAAATGACTCGGGATGTTTGAGAGTGGTTCCAACCTCATTGGATTTCATATGGAGAAAGTAGAATTTTAGATCTCATTCAAAATCCAGCAGACTTATCAGTTTTTCAGGATTTCAAGATTGGGTTATTGCAATGTTTCCATCGAATTTTGTCATGTATTACGGTATGGAACTCGTATTTAATCAAGAGCACCAATCCCTCTATGTACCTTGATGTTAGTGACATTGGTTGTCAAACTCCTCTATCATGACCCTACTAAAAATGTACCCATCACTCAAACAAAACCTTGACTATCTAAGATGATACATAAATCTATGTTTAAATCAATGAATTAAGTATGAATTTGTGTAAAAAATATCTAATTTTTAATATATATATATATATATATATATATATATTTTAAAATATATATATATATATATATATTTTTTTAAATATATATATATATATATATATATATATATATATATATATATATATATATATATATATATATTTTAATAAAATAATATATAACGTATATTATCCCAGTATCATTCCAGAGTCAAATGCAAGTATCAATTCTAAATCCATATCACTTTCATATAGTATCCCCGTATCAGGTGACTTAGAGCAAAAGAGATCATGTCATAACTTCTGCTATAAACATCAGAATATAAATTGCCTAATTATTTTCAACTACTATACACAAGAGAGAACCAAAAGAAAAATTTGAAATAAGCCATCAGCATATTTACCCACAAATGGATGAGCTTATACCTGTTGAACCAATTTGACTTGGTTAGCACTAATTCCACTCAGCAAAAGTGATGGCCGTGTCTTGCAAAAGCTCATCTCAGATTCACTTATCTGGATGTTACAATCACCACTACCATCAACTGCAGCCTGTTTCCCCCTGTTCTGGTGCCTTAAGATACTATCTCGCCATTGACCGAATTTAATCTTCATCCTCTCTGAAAAGAGAACATCTGCAGTACTGGTCAAAGGTATCTCTTTGATATTTTTTGAACTTCTTCCAGAAAGAGATGATTGACTTTCAGTCACATCTGCCAATCCTAGTTGATGTCTGACCTCAGCTTCTTGCTGTTTTGATAAATATGATATTCCTATAAAGAAGGGAAACAGTGAATTTAGACATAGCTATATAAATAGAGAAAATGCTGAAACATACTAAAATTTATAACATATTTAGGACTTTGTAAATACACAATCTGAAAAGATAATGTTAGTTGGCAATCTAGCAAACACCAGTGCTTTTAGCATGAAGCCTGGTTATACCCTACAACATTGTGTAGCCAAGTAGTCTCCATCCACAGTTTCATGTCATAATCAGTCCAGTTGTCTACCTAGGGAATGTGTAGCCACAGAGTTGCTGCCTCGATCAATATTAAGGTCCTGGAAGCAAAATATCACTTGATGCATAGAATTCTCAAGACAACTTCAACATAACTTCTTGTAGAAGCATCTCAGAGGGAGGCATAGTCATCAGGAATCCAAATGGTTATAAGTTTTGAGGATCACTGCTCTTCATTGATGAAGAAAAGCAATGCAATATATTCAATCTTCCATAACAAGACCATAAAATCCTCTTCTACCTCTCATAAAAGGGATTAGAAATTGGAGACAGAAGTATTTGGGAACGAGAACTGGTGCTAAGAAAGTAATAACTATACTGGTGCCTTAGCTAACTAGCTCCTCCTGAAGCATACATCTTGCTAATCCTGAGCTGACCAATTTGGACCTCTTTTAAGCTCATCTTGGTTATATAAAGATTCATGCCCCGTGACCTCCCCTACGGCCCTTCAAGGTCATAAGAACAGGGAATGACTTACTAAAGCATGTGTATCTCGATATCCACAAGATTGCAAACATTCAAATATCAAGTATTTCCTTGTAAGTCATTCCTTGTTCTTGTGACCTTGAACAAATTCATTAGATTTAACCACAAAAAAGTGCAAAGAAAAGTTAAAACCATTATGTACAAATTTTGCACTAAGGCCTCTTTGACACCGGCCTGAGACTTTTAACACCTGTGTTTGACATGCACATATACTACATATAAACACTCAAGTACAGATTTGTTGATGGTCATAAAATTCCATAAAATAAAGGGTTTTAGGGTGAAATATGGTCACCCCATGGAACCTTCTTAACTTAATTTTGTCCAATGTTGTGAGCATGCCTAAATATTGGACTTTTCAAGCCCCTAATTGCTTGTATAAATTACCTGCAACAAAGCACTATTTTTTTCAATCCAACCACAATAAATGCTCAAAACAGGCATGTGCAAGAACTGAAGAAGGTTCAGATGGTTTTAAAACCTCTATTACAATTTGGTCAACAGATTTCAGCAAAACTTCCACAAATGCTGAGACATAAATTTATTATTGCAGAAAGAATGCAAGAAAAGTTTGTGATATAGCTTCTGGAGCACATAGACCCCTCTATCAGATTTTTGGGTGTTTATTTTCACATGTAAATAACTTGACGGATCCCAAAAGGCCTCCCTCAGTCCCATGTTCCAACTGGCCTTCCAAGGAAACTAGGACACACTACTATCCATCAGTCAATTAAAAACACTTCAGAAAATGTCATCATCTTATTACATGCAGTTACAATGCATTTCATTTTGGCCCTACTTCTTGGAGTTGTTGCTGCAACGTCTAGCACACCTAGTACAAAGCCTCACTAGGCAGATCCAAACCTCAGGGCAACCAGATCTCAGCTATCACTGTCACCTCAACAGCCTTTCTCTAGCTATTTAGTGGTATGTAAAGCCACAAGGGAGGCTTCCCTGCAGATCACCTAAAGGATATTCAATAAGAAGTATTTAATGTGATGGATAAGCTCTAGTGATTGGGGTAAAGTAATAGCAGAGTCTACCGGGCTAATATAATCTTCACCAAATTTCAAGCACTCTGTCCTTAGACCCATTAAGTAAATTACAGGGCTGTTATAAGTTATAGTTTTGCAAATTTTCAATAATAGGGCATGCAATATCATATAACAGCCAGAAGAAAGTCTTACAATGAGAAATCAATAAAGGATCAAGACTATCAATTAGATATGCAGGGTCTAGGGTTTGCAATGGAGTTTTTATGGCTAAAACATGCATAAAATAGCAATTAAATGATGATGTCAACCCTAGAAATAGGGTATTAAATGCAATAAATGCTAGATTTTGCTTTTATATTATTATTTAATGCAATTCCTACTTAAAGAGAGAGAACACATCAAACAAAATTATTTTTTAGCAATATTTCATGGAAACCCTAACCCTAACCCTATATATCTAGAATTAAAGAGAGAAAAGAGGGGATTTCATAGAAGCAGATGGTTTGATCACCACCACATAGATTAGTGTGGCATGGCTTGATCTAAATGGGCAACGGAGTCACCTAGGGAAAATTCAATAAGGACAGCCTTGTTGAAGAGGGTGAGATGGCAAAGGCATCTACTTACAAACCCTAGCAACTTCCTTTAGAGGGAGGATTTAAATTTAAGAGATGCACAACTCAGAGTTTTCTTAAAGGATTCAAGGGAAATAATTTGTAATGTCCCTTTTTTTCCGGGCATTGGGAAAGGAGAGTATCTCATTAGCCTGGGTTACAAATTAAAATTAATTATAGGCTATGGTATAATTAATTAATTAAAAGTAACTAAAGAAAAAGAAATATTATAAGTCACTTTAATTAAAGAAGAAAAAGATCCATGGTATTTGGATGGCCCATGGTATTTACTCATGGGATTCTAATAGTCCATGACTATTACAAGAGATGAGAGCTCACTCCTTAGACAGCCAATTGGATTTATTGTTCTGTTGTTGTTGAGTTGAGCACATGGACATTGTCTGGGTGAGAGCCCATATTATGTAGAGGGTTATTTTTGGTGGAAAGTGATCCACCCTAGCTTATCCAAATCATGAGGGGTTTTGGCATTGAGAGATACACCCTAGTCACTCTA
This sequence comes from Pinus albicaulis, assembly GCA_034641835.2. Lineage (NCBI taxonomy): Eukaryota > Viridiplantae > Streptophyta > Pinopsida > Pinales > Pinaceae > Pinus > Pinus albicaulis. Next base: position 715,414,493 of record CM076580.1, on the reverse strand, counting down.
AAAGGAGGGATCAAATCAGATTCATCGCTGATGCTTAGCAAGATCGAGATTTTGGAACACTGGTTAGAAGGCTCAAGCAGTGCACAATTGCAGATCGGGGAATCTAGCCAGAGAAGATTTCTCCAGCTTATCTATTTGTCAAGTTCTATGAACATTTGATCTAATTTCCCTCTTAATGATAAATAAAGAAATATTTGGGGTTTTATAATGGAATTTGTAGACTTTGCAATTATTGATTTTAAATTTGTCAATTCTCGACAAGAATTATTACGTGATTTTCCTGAAGAAATTTCATAGAATAATTTCTGGAAAATTAAAATAAATTTAAAAGCGGATATTACAGCGGTATTAGAGCTGGTTTTCCTGCTAGCCTAAAGGGTTTTATCTGAGGTGTTGCAGCAGGTTCGTGCCAAAGATTAATTTGGGTGCATACACAAAAATTTGCAGGGCCGAGATTATTTGTAGAAGCCAAATTTATTTTGTTGGACCAAATTTCTCTTGTTGTGCAAAAGTTATCTTGTTGGGCTGAATTTCTCTTGCCGAGTCTAATTTATTCTGCTGGGCCGAATTTATTTTGTTGGGTCGGATTTATCTTGCTGGGCCAAATTCGTTTTACTGGGCCCAATTTACTTCCTAGGAAAAATTTATCTTACTGGGCCAAATTTATTATGTTGGGTCGAATTTATCTTGTTGGACCAAGTTCATTTAACTGGGCTGAATTTATCATGCTGAGACAAATTTATTTTACTGGGTTAAATTTATTTTGCTGGGCCGAATTTACTTTGTTGGCTTGAATTTCTCTTGTTGGACCGAACTTATTTTGCTAGGCCAAATTAATTCTATTGAGCCAAGTTCATTTGCCAGGGTTGAGTTAAAAAGGGGGGGGAGGAGGGATGAATTGTTAATCTGTTGGACCGAGCTAACCTTATGGGCAAGCAACTTTACCAGGTTCTATCTCAGATTTTCATGTAAAGATTCCTCTGAAGAATAATATTAGTAAATAATGCCATAGTTTTAGCATTTTAATTTCTAGGTTGCATATTGTTTTAATTGTTGGTGATTTTCGTTGTGAAAATCACGAATGAAATTTTATTGTATTTTTCAAGCAAAATTTATGCCATAAAATTTTTGCAACAAAACCCTTGAATTTTGGGAGGGTTTCTTTAATGGTTGTTAGCATATTTAGCTGTAACGGAAATGGGACACCATAGTATCCCTTGAAATTACTAAAGAGGAATTTGAAAATTTGCAAGTTTATTGGCTCATGCACGATAGATGGAAACAGGCCTTAAAAGGCCCCACAAATACCATAAATAACTTGGTGAAAAGGTCGCAGCAGTTTAGTAGTACATCAATGGGCAGTGAGGTTCTAATGGAGAAAAGAATTGCTGAATTTTCCTTAGGCACTAGAACTGGTCTATGACCAGATCTTAGCACATAAACACACTAGGAACCCCAACACAATATTTTGCATAGTAGAAATACAACAGCAGTGAAATCAATAAAGTACACAAATATATTTTGCCCAAATCTTGACTTTTATTAGTCCACCAATAAAGAATCATTGGGGCTCCCATACCAGGGATCATGTCCCTTTAGATCACTGATACAACATGTTGAGAAATCCTTGGGGCAGCATAGTTAGGATAGTTGATTAATTTGATTTCTCTTACTTAGACACTTTCAAGTAATATTTCTTATTTATTCTTCTTTTCGATTATTATGGTATTCTCATCAAGACAAATGCCAAATAATGAAGATCACAAACACAACATAGAACACAAGATGTAGGCACTCAGCTAGGGCAAAACCCCTTTTTTATGGGAAAACCCATAAATTCTTCTTCTCTTCTTTAGAATCAAATCAAATGAGAGAACTTAGACATTTTGTTATACCCCCAAATTAGCAGTCAGCTAATTGGGATATTAACTTTTATTAATTTTGGCAAATCCTAATGTTGGGCAGAAATAAAATGGGTAGGGGACCCACAATTAATAATTAGGCCAAATAAAGTTTTTTCCTAAAGTCCCTAAGGGAAAATTGTGACTCTAGTGGTGGGGTCAAGTTGGCCTTAGGTGGCAACGTAGAATAGGCACGAAAAGGACAGTATGGGATTGGCTAGAGGAAGGCAACACTTGATTGGCCAAGGAGAGGACCCAAGGAATACATTGGGCCTCAATGGATAAAAGGAAGAAGGGAATGCTCAATTGGGCATTCATTCATTCATCTTATTTATCTTGGTCATTTTGACTGAAGCATGCTTGAGTCGGAGAGCCAAGTCTGCAGTGTTGTTTAGCACACGAGATCTTCAAGCAGAGATCTCAACCTCTACCTCAGGGGACTTCGAGTGCCTGCTCAAGAGAGGAGTTCTACATTTTGGTGAGGGAATTAAACAGCAACAACAACAGGAAGAGCGTAGCCCCTTAATGACTGTGCAGAGGTAGAGTATACTGTGCAGTGATTACGCAGTTCAATTCGGTGTGGGTGTCGGGAGTGTGGAGAGTAGCAGAGTTTCAGCAGGAGATTTGGAGGGGACGTTAGCCACCTCCTACCAGGGATTTTTGTAGCTCTCCGGAGGCATTTTCCAGCAGATTCATCCAGAGGTTTGATTTACCCAGCAGCACAGTGAGCCAAGCCCAAGAGGGCCAAATTCCAAAGTCAAGCTTTGGGCAAACCCTTTCTGAGTTTTACTGGGTTTATTGAGGAGAAGCCAAGATTAATTTGGCAAAATTTTATGGGCAGGTTTGAGGCTTCAAACAGAGATCCTAACGCAGCCAGTAGCTAGAGGAGCTAGAGGAAATTGGGCTGAAATTCCAGGGTCAACATCTAGCCAATTCCTTCACGGGTTTTTGTGGGTTTGATGATTAGAGTCTGGGGTTAAAAGCCCAGAATTTTCTGAGCAGAGGAAGCATCTCAACCAGCAGTCCGAAGTCAGCCAGCAGCAGCATTTTTGGGCTAGGCAGCGGCGCAGTGCAGAGACTAAACCATGCAGAGGCACTTCCAACCAGAGTTTTTGTTTGGGTTTGAGTTGTTCTTCAAGCCTAACTTGAGCAGGCCCAGGTGAAAACTTTCTAGCACCTCAATTGTACTCTTTCCCAATATATTAATAAAATGGCTCAACAATGATTTTGGCTTCATTTTGTGTGTTTTAATGGTGTTTGCATTTTTGCTATAGTTACTTGTCTATTTACACTTTTATCACTGTTAATCCCCATTTGGGATATTACAGTGGTATCAGAGCTTCATTCTTGGCTCAACCGTGGGGATCTTTTTCTATGAACAAGGAGGGTAGGCAAAACCTTACCCACCAATGGCAGTAGAGGTGGAAAATATGGGGGAGTTAAGGAGCAAAGGGGAAGTAGCATTTGGTAGCATCTTTAAGGCCCTAAATGATTTAGCCAAAGGACAGAAGGGAATGTTGGAAAGACTCAAGCAACAAAATAGGAATGAGAGCATCCATCATGAATCCCTAGTTGGGGAGACTTCAGGGGTCTCACAACAGTGTGACCACCCTTTACTAGCCACTTACCCGCTAGCCTTCAGTAGGCCAACTAGAACCACGTTGCCTACATTTTTACCTTAGGTCCTGAGTGAGCAAGGTAGGCAGCATGATCATATAGCCATGGGAGATTATTTCTGAGAATTGCAGTCCATAGGGGAAAAATTCAGAGAAGCTTTGTCCTTCAGAGATTACTGCCAGTTCAGGCAGGATGAAAAAGGCAGGAACAATGAGGGGTATAGCACGCAGAGCTCAGAGTTGCAGCGTACCATTGGGAGGATACCTTGCCCAAGTATGATGGATCCACCGAGTGCACGGCTGGGGATCGAGTGGGAAGATTGGATACCTTTTTCTAGCTTAGTCGAATAATAGAGGGGGAAGTCATCAGAATGGCTACCTCGCACTTGGAGGATGAGGGCACATAGGATCATGGGGAGCAAGTGGATACACCTAGTATGATGCAGGGGTCACCTGTGTTGGAGACTTCTTTGACTGCGTCGGTTGACATCTTAGTGGAGAGAGTAGAGCCTACCCTAGTAGTGCCATCCGTTGAGGTGATGACCAAGGAGGTGTTCGAGTTTTGGGGAGATAACAGCAAGCAGCAGATAGGCGAGTTGCCAGGAGATGTATCCACCCTTGATGAGACGCTAGGAGATACAATGGTATTGGGCGATGGTCACACACAGCAATGCCATCAACGACAGGCCGACCTTCTAGCTTTGAAGGAGAAGGCCACATTAGTACGAGAGGCTATTCTACGGTAGAACAAGGAGTTGGAGGGCATGAGAGTGGTTTGTGTCGAGTCAGTGAGGGCTGGTGTTTAATTCTAAGTCTAATTTTAAAGTAACTTTAATAAAGTCAATGTGAAATTAGAAAGTGAAAAATGACTTTGGAAATAAATGACTAAGTGGGTCTTTATTAAAGTGGGATGAATTAAAAAATAGAAAGTGAGATTTAAATGAACATTTAATCTCAGCCCTAGATCTAAAGCTATTTCAGCCACTGGATTTAGGGATTCCCCAAAAGTCACTTAAGGTTAGGTTAAAAGAGGAAAAGGAGAGAAAAGATCATTCATTCTTTCATGAGAAGATTGAGAGGAGGAGGAGAGAAAGCAAAGGAGATTTTTGAGCAGTGAGAGGAAGAGGACAGCAGCAAGGAAATTCAGCAAATCCATACAGCAAAGACAGAGCACAATTTTCAAGGCAAGAGGGCACGAAAATAGAGGAGAGGAGAATAACATTTATTGCTGCTATATTGGCACGTTTCCCAAGGAGGTTGTACAGCAATTTGAGGGATTGTTTTCTGATTTCCGTACAGCAAAGAAACAACACAGAAATCGAGGCCATACAGCAGTTTCAAGGCAGCCATACAGCACGGATTTCCAGGCAGTCGTACAGCAGCTTTCAGCAGGTCGTACAGCATTGTTTTCAAGGAGGTCGTACAGCCATACAGCACAGTTTTCCATGTTGTCCGTACAGCATTTAATGCTGCACATTTTTCTGTAAATTTTTGTTTTGAGTTGGCACAAAAATCGAGGTGGAGCTTTGCACGATTTTCGAGATAAGTACATTTATGAGGTTGCTATAATTTTTATTGTGTTTTCCTGCTCACTGTAAAAGCTATTTATCAGAAAAAAGAAGAGCTTTCAAACTGGTTTTCCCCAAAAGTTGTAGCAGGTTTTTCCAGGTTCATATTGACCAAAAATCAACGTGTCTATTTTCTGTGTGTCACTGATTTATTTTTCTGAGTTTTTATTTCTGCATTTCAGCACTGTGAAATTTCCAGAATTTGTGTTTTCAAAAAATATTTATTTTTCCAGCTTGTTGAATGTATGGCTATGGGAATGGGCATTTAACTTTATGGGAGAAATAAGGAGAAACTGGAAACCAGGGTTGGGAACAGAAATTTCTACACATTGTTCTACCCTTGACTGCCCTTTGTGCCTTCCTTCTACCAACTGTGACCACACTTAGACCTACAACCCTTATTCGGCCTCCTTGGTGCATCCTACAGCTCACACTAAACTTGGTCCAACTCTCAAACTAGAGCTTGGATGTCTTTTCACCCACATAAAGTTCTCTGCCCAGGCTTCATGATCGTAGGCTCTATTTCTTTACAAGACAATCCACTCGGCCCCCCTTAGATCAGACTTCTCTTCTCCTTCTAAGTTGCATCTTTCCTTCTAAGAAGTGTGACCTCCTTGGACTCTCTTCACTCACAAGCAAGGTCCATCTCACTGTAGAAATTTCTTAATCTTATACTTTATGAAGAAATTATTACTGTTAATTCGGTTATGCTCCTCCTACTTAGACAAGTTATTAACTTGAATTTTGAAGCAAAACACAACAGATCTCTACCGATCCAGATCTAGAATAAGCACATGCACACATTGACAAAGTGACAGTTATTTCTGGACAAATAGTCCCTGGAAAAACCCAATGCGGGAAAAACGATCTCTAGCTACTGGAGGGTCTTATTATTAAGAATATTTCTGAATACACAAAACTAGGTTCCAGACCTGGAAAACCCGACAGAGAAAACACTAGATCTACAGCTCACTGGTTGATCTAGGGCCAAAATAATAACTAAGCCACACCCTCAAACGGGATTTACAGAACTCAGCCAAGATTAAGGCCTAGAAACCCCAGCGCTGCCCCTAAAAGCCTCTGTGTCAGCCTCTGAAGTCCTCCAAACCCTCAGCGCTGCTCCGGAAGGGACTGCGTTACCCCAGACTAGGTGACGCAGTCACTACGCTGCCCCTGAAGGGTCTCTGCGTAACCCTAGAGGGTTTCCTGCTGAAAATCATGATGTCCTTGGAGAGACTGCATTGTCCTTGTTGTTGTTGTTGTTGCCTTCTTCTGTGTTGTCCTTGAGCTAATCTCTGCCTCTTGTGTATTCTAGACCCCGGGATCAGATCATCCCCTTGGCCTAAATTCCTCTCTCTACAGCTGAAACACTTCTGAGTATTCTTAGCAAACCTTGCCCTAGAATCTCACTTAGCTTCAATGCTCTACCTCTTTGTGTCTCTATAAATGACCCCAAGCCTTTCCTTTATACTTTTCTCGTTGACAAATCAACGGCCATGATCAAATCTTGAATCAATGGCTAAGATTAAAAGATAGCTTGATTCGTGTGACTTAAGACAATTTCATCACATGTTTAATTAAATTCACTTTAATTATTTAAGTTCCCTAAATTTTAACTTAGGAAATACACTTAAAATAGTTAATTAATTTAATATCTCCTAAACCAAATGAAATTTCCCAAATCCATTTCTGGGTCTTGTAGATCAAGTGTACTCTAGTCCCTCCACAAACTTTGGGAACTAGAGCACAACTGATGCTACCCCAAATACACAAAATCTCAACACTCCCTCTTAGCATCAAGGGTGTGCTCTAGCAATACATCACACTATGCATTACATGACTTTGAGTACTAGTTCTGGGCTGCTGAAGCTTGGCCTGCTGCCACTCAACTCTGCACTGCTACTACCATTTTGTACTATTGCCCATGACTCTGCCACTACCACTGCAACCTCTGTACTGCAGCTCCCTCTCAATATGTTGCATCTGTGCTACTCATAGCATTGCCACTGCTGATCTGCTACACTGCAACTTCAATTGTTGAGAGAAACAACTGAATCTCTTGCCCAATCTTTGACAAACAACTCTGATGGGTTGCATCCCCATCACTGAAGCTCCATAGGCTACAAATCTGTGCTGGCATCTAAAGAACGATGCATATCTACAGCTCTGCATTGCATAATCAAACTCCCTCTGCACTACTGAAGTCACATCAGCCCCTTGTGTTGAAATCTATCACGTTGTTGCTGCCCTACGTTGTCCTTCTAAAGCTTTATGCGTTGTTGCAGCTCTGCACTGCGTAAGCAGCACTGCTCTGTGTTGTTGAAGTCACATCAGCCTCTGCGCTACTACTGCTTCTACATTGTTGCTGCTTTGCTGTGTGTTGCTCCTCCCAGTCTTCAAATCTACCTCTGCCTCTGCCTCATATGTGATCTATGCACCCACAGCTCCACTTGTCCCGCTACTGTCTTAAGGCTATCGTAGCTCGCTTGTGATCCAAGAGATGAGCTGCTCAAGGATCCCGCTTCTCTTCCATGTAGCTCCTCTACATGTCCATGTCACCCCACCTCCGTGGTTCATGAGCACTCATGGTTGCATAATCTTCTGACCCATCATCTGCCACAGCTGCTTTAGAAGAAGATGCTTCCTTGTCCTTCTTCTTCTGAGGACAATGACTGGAAAAATGTCCCATTTCACCACACTGGAAGCACTTGATCTTTGAAAGATCCTTCTTCTTCTTCAGCTGCCTCTTCGATGCCAAGGTTGCATCTTCCTCATCTTCCTTCTTCACTTTGCTCAATCCTGGGCTGTGTTGCCTCTTGGTGAATCTACGGAGTTCTTCTTGATGCAAAATTGACCACAACCTGTCCCAATCTGGGAGGTCCGCTCTGCCCAAGATACTTTGGACAAAGGTTTCCCACTCATCCGTGACTGCATTGAGGGCGATCCTCAATATCACAGCATCATCCACCATTGCACCCGTTGCAGTCAGTTGCTCTCTAATTGACTGCAATCTGAAGAGAAAATGTTCCATGTCTTCTCCCTTGGTCATCATGAATGACCTCATCTAGGTCTCCAACAGCATTTTTCTTTGGACAGACTTTCCCTCATACAGGGAAGTCAAGGCCTTCCACATCTCGTTAGTTGTCTTCTTCTCAGCTACGTGTTGTATAATATGGTCCTTGATACCTTCCATAATCAGCTGCTTGGCATGCCCAGCAGCTTCCTTATGCTTCCGAAGGATATCTGCATCTGTCGGTGTGGCCAGAGTCTGCTCTGCATGGTCTCTTAGATTATATGCCTCAAGGACAATCAGGATCCTTGCCTTCCAAACTGAAAAGTTTGAGAGGCCATCCAGCCTATCCTGATCACGCAGTCCATGAGGAGCTATCTGCTCAGAATGTGTCAGAACTTCCTTTTCTCTTTGCTAGAGAAATGGATCTAAGGCCCTTGGTGAAATAGGCACCTTCTTCTCCCTCTGACAACTGATTTCCCTCCTTGGAAATCTACCAAATCAACTATGATTCAACTTATTCTTTGATCCTCTGATCAAACTGCAATTTCCTTTGGCAAGAAACTCTCTGAGAAGCTCATCTCCTCCCACTCTTTGTCACTTGTGCTAAGGCTAAAAATCTGAAAACTTCAGAATTTTAACCCCACCAACTCTTCTAAATTTCTGCAGCTTTTTCTGCAGTCTTTTCTGGATCAAACAGATTCAGATCTGAATCACACTAGTTGGCTTCATACCAGACCAGCGTTGTTTCTGAGCTGCCTCTGCGCAGTAATTGCGTGGGCTTGCTAGGACACGGCGCTAGACAGCGTCACCCTTCCCTCTATGTGAATCTGCCTCTGAAAACTGCGTTGTCCCTTCAGATCTGCGTTTATGTTGCTTTTCCAGTTGCTTCCTGCAGCTAGAACCTTCAATCTCTTCCGCTGGCGTCCCTCCTAGATCAGCAATTGCTCCGATACCATGTAGAAATTTCTGAATCTTATACTTTATACAGAAATTATTACTGTTAATCCGGTTATGCTCCTCCAACTTAGACAAGTTATTAACTAAATAAATTCAAGTTAAAATCGAAGCAAAACACATAACAGATCTCTACCAATCCAGATCTAGAATAAGCACATGCACACATTGACAAAGTGACAATTATTTCTGGACAAATAGTCCCCGGAAAAACCCAATGCGGGAAAACCGGTCTCTCGCTGCTGGAGGATCTTATTATTAAGAATATTTCTGAATACACAAATCTGGGTTCCAGATCTAGAAAACCCGACAGAGAAAACACTAGATCTACAGCTCATTAGCTGATCTAGGGCCAAAATAATGACTAATCCACACCCTCAAACGGGATTTACAAAACTCAGTCAAGATTAAGGCCCCCTGAAAGCCTCTAAAGTCCTCCAAACCCTCAGCGTTGCTCCAGAAGAGACTGCGTTACCCCAGACTGGGTGACGTAGTCACTACTCTGCCCCTAAAGGGTCTCTACGTAACCCCAGAGGGTTTCCTACTGAAAATCACGTTGTCCTTGGAGGGACTGCGTTGTCCTTGCGGCTGCTATTGCTGCCTTCTTTTGTGTTGTCCTTGAGCTGATCTCTGCCTCTTGTGTATTCTAGACCCCGGGATCAGATCATCCCCTTGGCCTAAATCCCCCTCTCTGCAGCTGAAATACTTCTGAGTATTCTTAGCAAACCCTGCCCTAGAATCTCAGCTTAGCTTCAATGCTCTGCCTCTTTGTGTCTTTATAAATGACCCCAAGCCTTTCCTTTATACTTTTCTCGTTGACAAATCAACGGCCATAATCAAATCTTGAATCAATGGCTAAGATTAAAAGAAAGCTTGATCCGTGTGACTTAAGACAATTTCATCACATGTTTAATTAAATTCACTTTAATTATTTAAGTTCCCTAAGTTTTAACTTAGGAAATACACTTAAAATAATTAATTAATTTAATATCTCCTAAACCATATGAAATTTCCCAAATCCATTTCCGGGTCTTGTAAATCAAGTGTACTCTAGTCCCTCCACAAAATTTGAGAGTTAAAGCACAACTGATGCTACCCCAAATACACAAAATCTCAACACTCACTTGTGTGCTTATGCCTTTCCTTTGGCCTCCTATTTATAGTTTTCCTTTAGGTTATTTGGGGAACCCTTGGTTCTTTGAGGTTTTTCCCACTCAACTCTTTAACCATAAATTAGAATACACACTTAATTGACTTGGGTCCAAACCCACAACTTTGGGTCAAAATCCCAACCACGTGAGTAACTTTCCCAACCAACTCACTTTTGGTGGGTTTCCTTCTCTTGGAAATACCTTCCGCACTACCCAAATTCCAACAAGAACAAGGAAAATCAACAAACCCTTCTCCAAAGGGGTCTGTATTACTCTTTAGCAAAACCAGCCAAGGGATCTACAAAAAGAAGAGGAAGTGGGAAATTGGTTGTTTGTACTTGGATCAGATTTGTGGTTTATGAAGATAGGGGATGTCCTCTCTAAATTGGAGGAGTTAGACACATGCTTGTCCAAAGTAGCACAATCTGATTGGAGGATATTAAGTTGGGCAATGAAGTGTTAAATCTCCTAATACCAACCCTGATTTATTTTCTCATGTCAATTATTTGTTCCCAACGATTTATTTAATTAACAAAATAAATCTTGAATTACCGAAAAATAAAATCACTGGTATTTTAACATCTAGAAATATATGCAACAGAAATAAATTGGAGAGATCAATCACACTTTGCAATAGAAATAATTCACCCACAACAATTCTTTGTCATTTATTAATTTGGAAAATCAGGGTTTCAACCCATAGAGAAATTACAATGAAAAATACAGTGACTAGACTTGCAACTTGGCCCCATTGGAATAATTTAGCCCAAGCAAAATCAGCCAACTGGAAATTGACCTCTAAAGAAATTCAACGTGAAGAAAATCGGCCCACCTCTCACCAAAAAATTGAACTCTGTGCCTAGCTCTCACTCGACCTCTACGCACTCACAACTTGACCCTGGCAAATCAGCCTCCCCAGCAACTGTGCCTCCTCACTTTAGCAATTTGGCCTCTCTAATTCCCAAGAAATCAGCCTCCTGGAAACACCCCAAAATTATCCCTGTATTCCTCTTCTCCCCGGTCGCACTGAGCCTCACGCTCCTGAGAATTCACTCTCTCCTTGAGAAAATCGTTTTCCCAAAAATGTTGTAGTTGTCTCTCTGTCTTATGTTCTTGTGTCTTCACCTCTTCACTAGGCTTTTTTTATAATCTTCATTAAGCCCAAATCCCTAACCCTAATATCCCTTCTAGAAGTCTTGGAGATCAATTGTTGAAATTATTTCTAAGTCACTTAAATAATTATATTTTTTGTACTTAGAAAATGACTTAATTGTCCACAATAATTAATTGACTTTAATTATTGTACTTTTCCTAAGTTAGACTTATGAAAGAAGACATAAATCACTTACTCCACCAAGCAAACACTTAAGGAGGAAATAAATCATCTTCGACATGCTAGGACACCAAGCCTATGAAAAAGACCTTTCAAAGCTACTACAAGATTCAACATGAAGCCATCAATGCTTGCCTTGATCCAACACGGGTTTATGGAACATCCTTGTAAGGAAGTAAGACTTGCAGTTGCTTCTTGCTTATGTGAGATCATAAGAAGAACTGCTCTTTTTCCCCCCTACAACGATGACATTCTAAGAAGGGTGTTACAGTTGATTGTGGTGAGCTTCCAAGGATTGCATGATATCAAGAACCTTACCTTTGGTAAGAAACTCAAAATCTTGGATATAGTGACCAAAACTAGAATGTGTGCCATTATGATCAATCTAGATTGCAGTAATTTTATTTTCTTGATATTCCCCTGTTTCTTCACCAACATTGGGGAATATCATTTGGGCATTACAAAAGCTAGCATGAAAAATATGTTGTCTTTAATTTTAGGTGATGATGATGTCATTTGCAAGCAGCTACAATCAAAGGTGTTGCCTATTTGGAGGAAAGAACAAGTTGTTTAGCCTACTGCTCATGAACTCTCAGGAAGATTGATCGAACTCAACCTTTAATGGTTCAAAAGACAACTAACTAAAAGAGTTAAATTCAATGGGGTTGCAGGTCACATGTTACGCCAACAAGGGTAAGAACCAAAAGGGAAGGAAGGAAAATTGTCCATTATAGCAGGAAGGGAGAACAGTTGGTCACTAGCAAGGCATTGGTAAAGGAAAAGATTTATTGCAGTCAAAGGGTGCTAAGGACAAAAGAATAGGTGAAACCATGGAGTGTGGAGTCAATGCCATGCCCCAGAAGAAAACATGTCGGCTGATGAAGAACCGGTAGAAGAAGAAAGATTTGGTTAAGCACAATCCTCATCATCTACACAGAAGGATGACAAAGCAATGACACCCAAGGTCGGATGCGTGAGCTGAACGGGTATGAAGAAGTTGCAAATTTGTAGGAGCTTGCAGGTGACCTCTTCGAAATAAAGGAAAAACTCAAGAGGCTAAAGATCACAATATTGCATAAGGATAGTGAGCTTGAATAATGGAGGATCAAGAATGCAAGGTTAGTTGTTAAGCTTTCAATATTGAAGAGCAGTTAAAACACTTGAGAGGGAAACAACAAAAGCATGCTCTTAAATTACTCTTAACGAGAGCGGGAGGTGAGACGTAAAACAACCCTCTTCAGAGGTACATAAGCAAGGCTTGCAGCACATGGAGCTCACAATTGTAAGGGAGTAGAAATGAGAGTAATGAGCAACCTTGCACATTATTGCTCGGCCCACATAAGGAGGTGGTGATGGATGGATGGTACAAGGAAGCAGGAATCCAATGTTGCAGGTTGTTAGAGCAAGATGGTAACTATATAGGGATGCAAACTCATAAATCAGAACTATGTCATAGTGGCATCTCAGTTATAATCAGAGTAGCTGAGCGTCAACACGTTGGTTTGTTTCAGGGATTGTTGGTGACTAGTGGGAGAGGCACTCTCTGGGAAGTCATGGACTCCAGAGATGTTACGGTGGCATTTGACATTTTCTATAATAGAGAACCCCAGCAGTTAGACTGGAGGGAAATTATGAGTTGGTACCCTATAAAATCAGAAACTTATGGGAGATTACTTCTTGCCAGGTGTACAGCACAATTGGAGTGCTCAGAGTCCAGACATTGGAGATACTACATTTCTTATTTGGCAATGGGATATAGGAATTGGTCCTGGCATACAAATTTTGGATTCCATCTCAGTGATGCAACAGGGATTTTTCAAATTCAATTGGGATCCTGATATTGAGGCTACAATTGCTTGAGGTCAAGCAATTTTGGGAAGGGACGACTGTAATGTCCCTTTTCCGGACATTAGGAAAGGAGAGTATCTCATTAGCCTGGGTTACAAATTAAAATTAATTATGGGCTATGGGATAACTAATTAATTAAAAGTGACTAAAAAAAAGAAATGTTATAAGGCACTTTAATAAAAGAATAAAAAGACCCACGGTATTTTGATAGTCTATGTGCATTAAAGGAGATGAGAGCTCACTCCTTAGGTGGGCATTTGGGATTATTGTTTGGTTATTGTTGAGTTGAGCTCTTGTAGCTTGTCTAGGTGAGATCACATATTATCTATGTTGCACGAGTTTCCGGTATGTGGGTACTTTGGGTACGTGGAAACAAGTATCTAGTACGGCTAGATGTTTTGCCCAAATTTACAGGAAACATCAAGTTGGGAGCAGCAAAAATATAATAAATTAAAAACTAAAAATTAATATATATTCACAACTCCCAATAAATAATATATATTTTATATTTATAATTTATTATTTAAAGTGTAAAGATTAGAAATACATACTAAATTGAATTTTAATATTTATAAAACAGTGTTAAAGTTGTTAACCATACAAAGTCTTCTAGCATTTTCAGATAAACTCATAAATATGTATTAAAAAATTAATGGTCGGCAATACAAGTTTAATGGAAAGCCATATTCCATAATGAAAGAAACCATTCCTTCCTATCTAAACAAGCTTGTTCAAATTACTACTTGAAACTTTGAAAGTGTCGAACTGTTTTATTAAATTCAATTTCATATAATAGGGATGGAATTAATTTTTAAATACAATAAAATGAAGGCTTTCGCTAAATTTCTAGCGAGGCATGACATTTCAATCACATTGACTTTAGAAAAACTTGCATTGTCAATAGCTTGTAATTTACAAACATTAAATGATCGCCATAAAACCAGCAAAATGTTAATGTTCAATAGATATATTAATACACCAATTTGAGCAACATTTTCAGGAAAAGATGTATCAATAAATTTAATTCTATATGATTAGAGCATTTCACTAGTATCCATTAGATTTTTCAAACATTCCAAAATCTGCTATTATTCATTCAGATGCGTTAAAAATGTTACTTCTAATTTTCGAATATTGCAAAATCTGCTATTATTCATTCAGATTTTAAAATTTTCAAAATTTCAGTACTAATAATTTAATAAACTATAAGGCATGAACTCGCAGATTGATCCAAAAATTTTCAAAGAAAAAGTAGTAGTTTAAAGAGAAATTTTGCAAAGTCATAATTTCAAGGAAAAGTAAAGCAATAACTCAGAACTGAACCTTGCAGAGGAATAATTAGGAGTCACGCTTAGTCGGTTTGTTTGCCTGCAAATTGCTCCATCGTAGGTCTGACTCGCAAGTGTTTGGTCGTCTTTCTAAAACTATGAAACCTTCAAAGGTGAAGCTTCACATCAGTGAACTTTGAACAGCGACCGACTGCAACGCTTGATCTCTCTGCCTCTTGCCAAGTTACCAATGCACACAACTGCCTCTCCTCTCTTCAAGCTGCCAATGAATCAGCGATGAAGAACACACTCACAGACTCTTGAGCAGTGAGAACTCAGAAATTAGAACTCAGATGAATCGATAATCAGTTATTTGAGAGGTTCGGGGATTAAATAACACAGAGAAACCCAGTTTGGCAGCAAATGAAGAGATATTTTTTACTTCCAACCAATTTCTTCTCGTCATTTTCTCCTTCGGGTTTCGGTTCATGTCGAGAACGTTGATTTGGAGCGTGTGGGAGCTCCGCTCCATCAAGGAGCAGCTAGCCCCAAAATCGACGTTCCCAATCGGTACGCGTTCCATAAACTTGAAATAACTCAACGCTAAGCTCCCGAAAAGCTCCCACGTACCTGAAGCAGCTCCCCCTGTTTTTGGAGCGTTTTGTACTAGCTCCCAAGCTCCCAGGAGCGACGAAGCTTGAGGTACTTGATCTCCAGGGGTAGGGAGCGGTACCAGTGCAACATAGCATATTATGTAGAGGTTTAGTTTTGGTGGAAAGTGATCCACCTAGCTTATCCAAATCAGGAGGGGTTTCAACAATGAGAGATATACCCTAGCCACTCAAAGAGGAGGGATCAAATCAGACTCCTCATTAGTGCTTAGCAAGATCGAGATTTTGGAACATTAGTTGGAAGGCTGAAGCAGCGCACAATTGCAAATCAGGGAATCTAGCCAGAGAAGATTTTTCTAGTTTATCTATTTGTCAAGTTCTATGAACTTTCGATGTAATTTCCCTCTTAATAATAAAGTAATAAATAGTTGGAGTTTTATAATGGAATTTTTTTGCAAACTTAACAATTATTTATTTTAAATTGGTCAAATTCTTGGCAAGAATTATAATGTGCATTTCATGAAGAAATTTCATAGAATAATTTCTGGGAAATTAAACTAAATTTAAAGGGGGATATTACACAATTTTGCATACCATAAAGGAGCATGATTTCTAGATAAATTTAGCAAGTTTAATCATGGCACATGTAAAACACTACTTTCAACAATATAACATGCAAAATATAGAAAATATGCAACAAACTTACAGAAATTCCACAAGAACCTCTTCAATCAATCCCAAGAAACCATCTCAAGCAAAATATCACTTCCAAGGGAAATTCACACCATAGGGATCACATTGCGGCCTAGTAGTAGAGACAAAGAGCTAATGTGCACTTCCAAAGAGAGGAAAATGTGATGAATGAAATTTGAATGATGATCCGAATGAAATGAGACCTCCCTCTATTTATATGAGGACAATTTTTTTTTCATAATTTTACAAGAAAAAACCCTAAAAGTTCACTCGAGTGTTCAACAAGCTCAAACGATCACAAGTCAACCTTAAAATAGCTCAAAAACATAACAAAAGGCCAAAAATAACCCTCACGTGTGGGAAATAATTGCCTCCACCATGACATCATCCTCTAGAAATGATCAAGTTCCATCAAGCAAGTGATGAATAGGTCCATGAGTGCTCCTTGCTCCAAGAAATCCTCAAAATACATGGGTACATCTCAAAAGCTTCCTCAACCATGATGTCATCCATAGAGAGGCCTACATCCCACTTTTAGGACATGTGGGGTTGATTGGGGTCCAAGGAGAATGTGCAAGCCCTCCCAAGTCATCTCAAAGACAATCATCCTCATCTGGGCTGCAGAACAAGCTACGTCCACCAAACAGGGTCAAGGCCAGCGTGGGGGCATCCTAGGTCCATTTGCAACCTAGGTCCAATTGGGCACATCATCAAGTATTCCAACTTCCAAGCTCTATGGCTTAGCATTTCAACATCTAGAGGTACATGAGGGGATGTAGTACCATGTGGAATCATCTCAAAGCCCAATGCTCATCTCTAAAGGGGCAACGTTGAAGCATCAAGGTCATCTCTACTCTCAGATTGGGGCAAAACGTCATCTGTGGTGGTGTTGACGAAGGTCAAGCCCATCTCTCAAGGGATATTTGCTATTGTGTGAACACCACCTGAAAGAAAACTCTCAAGATCAAGTGAGATCAACATCATTACGAACAAAAACCATCAAAGCCTCACACTGGACCATATCTAATGCCAAGGGCACAAGAATACTTTACATAAAACTCACCTTCAAATGTCTTACTAGATAAGGACCTGTTAGGGATCATTAGGTCAACAACACTATTAGGTGTTTCCAACCCCCAAGGGAAGTGACATGTCCCATGTCAGCAATCCATAGATGTGTGTGATAATGGCAGTCATGGAGAGGGAAAGAGTCAAGACTTCAAGGCAAGGGCCACAACCATGAGACCAGCTAATGGGGGTCCAACATCCTAAGTGCACTAATGTAAGGAGGGAGCAATCATGGTGAAAAAAGTTACCCCTTTCCTTGGCTTTGTTTTCCACCCCTCTGGAGTGCCTTTTACTTTAATGATTCGTATTTATTTGGTGCATAGCTTAGGAGCCCAAGCTTGCTTTATATTTTTCCAAAACCCCTTTGAGATGTTGCAATTTCTCGCTCATCGGGGTTGGGACTTTCAAGAGTTTTCTTCTTTAGATGAAGCATTAAATGCTTGACAAACTACGTGATTGTAATGTTCCTTTTTTTGGTGTTCCTCATGGCATGGTGAGGATGGACTTTCGAGGTTGGAGGCAAATAGATCACAGGCACAAGTTTACTTCCTCAGTGGGCCCAAGGGCTTTTGGAAATGTTTCATGGGGTTTTGAGGAGTTTCTATGGGATCTGATGACATTCGCTTGGCGTATTCCATCATCTATACAGCTTGTCTTTCGTTTCGTCACATTCCGACAACTTTTGAAAAACAGGGTTATTATTGGGCCTAACTCAATTAATTATGCATAAGGTGCCATTCCAAGAGGAATACTTGACAGAACACCTTAGTGTAATAGCTCATTGGAACCGGAACGAGAAGATCTACAGGATGGAATGGTTAGAAGTGATTTTCAGTGACTTGAGGAGGCGTGGTGGCCACTTTACTATTTTCCCATATTAAAAAGAATATTTTAATTGAAATAAAAAGAGGGAAAAGTGCTCAATGATTAAAATAATCATAAAATGGGAGGTCCTAGAGGGGTCCATCAAATCTATAAAAAGAGGAGGAGCAGGCCATTAGAGGACATCTTGGATTTGAATTTTCTTCTTGTATGAGAGATTGAGAACCCGGTTCTCTACCTCATTGGTAGCCCCAGGACGGCAACTCTCGGGTATGTTGTTGAGTGTTGGATGAAAACCCAACTCACTTTGAGGAGACTTCATCCAGGAGTTTCATAGAGCTTCAAGGATATTAGAATGAGGATCATTCAGGTCCACAACTGGTGCTTCATCAGTTGATTCAGTGGCAGTGGTTGTTGGAGGGAGAGGGCAGCAGTTGTAGAGTTTTGAGAGATTAGGACTGACATATCAGCAGAATATTTGGATGTCCACTCAGCTATCATCTTTCCTTTTTTGTCTCAAATATTTTCAGTTGTACTTTGCATGCTATATTATAATAAATGAAGCTGGGTCATTTCTTGTGCTGCATTTTCTGATATTATTTGAGTTTCTGGGTTTACATCTGCAAATTGTCAATGTATTTGTCGTGCTTGTATAATTTCTGGGTTGTTATTTACTAATGCATTTTGGAACAATTTCGTGGGTTTTTGTCGAAAATGCCAGCATAAATTTTATAAAGAAAATTTTCAGGAAAATACCACAGAAATTAGAATTCCCAAAAGGGATATTACAGTGGTATCAGAATTGGTCTCCCTGCCAGCCTTAGGGTTTATTGCAGATCAAGTTAGGGGAAGAACGAGGGTTTAATTTCATCTATTTGTCGCAGAAGCCAAAGATCCAGTTTCTGCAGCAGAATGAGGAGTCATTGAAAAAAAAAGGCTCGACAAATTTTCCTTACTAAGTATCTTCTGCCAAATTGTTTTTTGCTCAATAACTATCCGACAAATTATAATCTTTTTTAAAGGGGCAAACATTACGGCAGAAAAATATTGAAAGGGGCCATGAAAGAGCTGTGAATATTTTTAATCTCCTCAAAGTCGAAGGTGGCCAAATTAAATTATTAGACTGGTCGAATTCTTTAGTTAATTTCTCATGAAATTCGCTTGAGCCAAGTTGTGGGCGTGAATCAACCCAGGGTTCGTTTTGGCCGAAATTAATTATGAAAGGAGCCGACTCATATTCAGTGAGAAATCAAATCAATTAGCATTTTGTAAGTGTTGATTATTCATTTTTAGGAGCCGTCAAGCCAAAACAGGGTCGGATTTGATTCTTAGTAGAGAGGTCGACTTTGTCAAATTACTGGGCATTAGAAAAACGCATCCCCTTCGGGAAACTATACAGAGCCTGCGGCTTTCCTTTCTCTTACTGGATGGAGCTCTACAGATGGGAAGAAATTTTCTTGGGAAAAGAGAAGATCGAATCCCCTTATGTTTGATTCTGCAATGCTTTAAATACCTGGGTTTCCTCTGCATTATTTGAACGAGCTGCCTGGAGAAAAAGTGAAGATGAATCTTTTGTCTCAGCTACTACTCGAATCACCATATAACTGGGACACGATTTTGTTAGAGCAAGTTTCACCTGTGCGTTGAGGCCATTAAAGGCTTGTGTTTTCTAAAGTTGTAGATGCCTATCTCAGGGGATTGAATAGCAGAAATTATTGTGCCTTATGAGAAGAGGAAAAGTCAGTGGTTTGTACAAACCCAGTCGCTTCCTTATTGACTGATCGTGTGGGTCATAACGGAGGCATAGACTATCATTTTTCCATAGCTGAAGAAGAGTTTCCTCCATACAAATTCGTGTTGTGGTTTGTTGACAATCGTTCTGGGCTTGAAAGGGTCATATTACCCTTACTGAATAGAGCTGAGATTTGCACCATCTGCGTTGAGGATGTATTGAGATAATGGGCCAGGAGTTATATATGACTGAAAGGCAAGTGCTCTTCTTTATGTTACGTGTCGGGCATATCTGTTGTATATACTTATGTTCTCTGCTGAAAGACGTCCTCTTTTGCTCACATCCTGAAGGCTCATTCGAACTGCTATGAAGATAGGATTCCTGATAATTTCTGAGTTCCATATATTAAACCTTGACTTGCATGGGGTTATGGTAGGTTCCTCAAAGCATATTGAGTGAGGAAAATAGCAAAAGGGGCTTGAGTTTCTTGGTTCCTGTGTGGCTGAACGCAAATCTGAGCACTGCTCTGGACATGGAAAGACTGTCTTGCATCAACTCAGATGACATACAGTCCAGGTTCTACTGCATATCTATTCATGAGATTTATTTCTGCTATCTGAAGGTTGAGGAAATCTATGCTCTGAATTTATGGGTTGTTATTGAATAGAAGGAATACAATCTATGCTCAGATTTGTATTATTCCTCATTGTGAAATTAATTGTTGAAGTTATAAATCACCATTGATAAATTTAAACTACCCAGAAACATCTACAGCAAATTATAAGCAGAGTGTGGGCAGCATTACATCTCTCTATTGGCAGTCATTCCATATCAGTGAATGAACCAAGAACTACTCTTGATTGTTTGAGTTGACATATAAATTTCTGAGCATAAAGCATATCAGTCCGAACACTTTTGGCATGCTTCACTTTGGATGTATGATGTTCACTGAGCCTATTTGTTGTACTTGACAGTGAGAATGCACCTACAGAAGTTTGCAACCAAACCATTTGATGGAAGGAATCACTGAAACTCATTTAAAAACTCAGGAAATTTTCTTGAAAATAAGGAGGGGACCCTGCAGTGTTGTAGAGATTGAGTTGCAGAGGTACCATTGCATGCCTTCAACCTGTAAACTGTGAGAGCCTTATTGAGTCAAGTTGTTGTTAGGATTGGGGAGAGGACAAGGTTTGTTGGGAGATTTGCATTGGTGTAATCTGTTAGTCAAATTCTTGTATGACTTAGAGTCTTGCACTGTCAAGCTTGTCCATCATCATTTGGCCTTGTAAACATTGTTGAAGTTGTGTCGTAAGTTGGGAGTCTTGATTTTTGTAGCATTGGAAAGTGATCTATGTCTCAAAATTTGTGAGCAGGCTTAGACACCAATATTCTAAAGAACCCAGAAATCGTTTATGGAAATTACACTCAGCTTATGTTTTATTAAAATAATTAATTATTTTAATGGAGACCCTAATTCTAAACTTAGGGAAATTAAATAATTAATGGCTATTAATGAAACAGAGTATGAATCTTCTAGAGAACGAAGATCAAGTCAAGGTTTAATCTTAGCCATCGATTAGACTTCTAATCTGGGGTCGTTGATTTGTCAATGAAAAGATTATAAAAGAAGACTTGAGGGCCATTTGGAAAGCAAGCCGGAAGCACACTCAGTAACCTGAGAGAAGTCGATTCTGAAGGAATAGGATTCGATTTCAGAGGGAGAGTTGCAGGGCAGAGGAAGCAAAGGGCATCAGCAGTGACAGGGTAAGAGGGAAGAAAGACGCAGAAGGGCAGAGAGGCAGCATAGAGGAGCAACGCAGAGGGCTCATGCAGTAGTGACGCAGCCTCACGCAGGCTCTGCGCAGTGAAGCACGCGAGGGTGACGCAGCAGGGGACAGTGAGTCCCTCAGGTGTCGAAAATTCTCCAGATGGCTGAGAGTTTATCTCAGGTGTTTTCTTAAGAAGTTTCTCAATTATTCTGCCAGTCTTTCCTTGTAAAGAATTTGCTGCTGAAGATTAATATATAAACCCTCATTTGCTACACCGATTTTCCCGAATTGGGTTTTTCCGAGGACAATTGTCCAAAAATAACTGTGTCAATGTGATTGATTCTTGTGTTTGCATTTTACTGTTCTTTTCTCTATATGTACTTGAGTGACAACTGCAATAGTGTTTATTTCGATATTTATTGGAAGGGTTTTTTAAATAACTTATTGTGGAAATAAGTAGGAGAAATAAATCTATAACTGCAGTAGAATTTCATAATTGAAATTTTCACATGGTATCAGAGTTGAGATTGAATAACAAGATTGGAGACCCTGCGATGGAACGAAGTCTATAAGCTGTTGCAACAGCAATTCAAAAGGGTTCACACAGCTCCCCAGAGAAAAGGGAAATCATGGAAGAACAGAGGGATCACGACATCTCTGTATTGGCTTCTCCAGAAGTCTGGTATATTGATAGTGGAACTTCTGCACATATGACAGGAGTATGAGAATGTTTCTCAAGCTATCAAGAAGAGCAGATGAATTTTCAGATTACAATGGGAAATAAAGCGAAGTGTACCCCCGTTGGAAGAGGTACAGTAGTATTTCACACTGAAGCTGGCAATAAGATTCAGGCCACCAATGTGTTGCATGTGCCTGGTTTGGGGATGAACTTACTCTCGGTGTCTCAGCTACAAAACAAGGGCTATAACGTTTACTTCATTGGCAAAAGAGTTTATGTCAAACACCCGAGTTGGAAGAGGAAGGCACAAATCAGAGTCAGGAGCAATAAATTGTACAAGTTGCGACCTAAGTGCGATGCGGGAACGGGGATGCGGGGATACCGGGATTCGAAGTATTGGATACGGGTACGGTGACCGGGCAGATGCTCGGGATACGTTACGTTATATATTGTTTGTTAAAAATATATATATATATATATATATTAAAAATTAGATATTTTTTGCACAAATTCATACAAAATTCATTGATTCAAACATAGATATTAGATACTCATGAGTCATACATCATCATTGATACTATAATACAAATTACAATGATACATTGATACACCATACATGATACAATCGTCAAATTTACTCAGAAAGACAAGATTGAAGATAGTAAGATATTGTAGTTTTTTCATTAAGTCATCGGAATCAAAATGTGTTACATAAGAACACTGCCAAATGGATTGGTGCTCTTGATTAAATACGAGTTCCATACCCTAATACATGACAAAATTCGATGGAAACATTGCAATAGCCCAATCCTGAAATCCTGAAAAACTGATAAGTCTGCTGGATTTTGAATGAGATCTAAAATTCTACTTTCTCCTTATGAAATCCAATGAGGTCGGAACCACTCTCAAACATCCTGAGTCATTTCATGGTAATGTTAAAAATTTAAGTAAAAGGATGAAAATGAAAATTAAGGAGAATGTCACTTTTACTTTAAGAATTTAACATTACCATGAATCATATATAAATACTAGGGCCATAGGCTTGATGCCCTCTCCTGAAAAATCCTCCTCAATTGGTGAAAAACAATGAGCAAAAGCCCCCCTTTATAATAAAAAAACAACGCTTTTTTGAACCCGCGGGCGTATCCGACGGGGTACGGTCGGGATACGACGTGTCCCTTTTCGGATACGCCGTATCCCGACCGTACCCTGTACGGATACGCCGTGTCCTTCGAATTGGGGCCGAATCCGATACGTAGAGGTGTCCGACACGGGGATTCGGGGATACGAGGGCATTTTAGGTGTCAGGATTACTTAGGTTAACGACTCGAATCTCAAGTGGCAACGATAGTGCTTAATGATGAGAAGAGTTTGAATGAACATGACACCAAAGAGAATGGGGCTTTGAAACCATCACAGGAGTTCTAGATTTCAGCAACAAGCGAGATGATGTTTGCAGAGGGTGCGTACTAGGAAAATACACTAAGGCATCCTACCCCAAGAGCAGCAATAGGGCTAAGAGTGTGTTGGGATTAATATACTCGAGCATCTGCGGATCAATGTCCACTGGAGCTCTTAGTGGTGTCAAATATTTCGTCACCTTCATTGATGACCATTCCAGGAAAACCTGGATCTACTTTCTGAAGACCAAGGATGAAGTCTTTGATCGATTCAAGGAGTTTAAAGCTCTGGTTGAGAATATGACAGGAAAGCAGATCAAGATACTACGATCAGATAATGGTGGAGAATACATTGATAAAGACTTCACAAATTTCTGCACAAGGGAAGGCATCAGAAGAGAGTGGATCGCTCCATATATACGGAGCATAATGGAATTGCAGAAAGGAAGAAAATAACTATTGTGGAGGTTGCAAGGGCAATGTTGTATGATCAAGACATGCCCAAATTTCTGTGGGCAGAAGCTACAGCTGCGTATGTTCAGAACAGGATTCCTCACAGTGCATTGGGTAAAATCACTCCAGAAAGTGTCTTCACTGGCAAGAAGCCAAAAGTAAGCCACTTCAGGATTTTTGGTAGTGTGGCATACTGCCATGTACCCAAAGAGAAGAGGAAGAAATTAGATAGGAGTGCGGAAAAGGGATATCTGGTGGGATATAGCAAGAATGCTAAGGCTTACAGAATCTACATTCCTGACGATAGGAAGATTGATGTAAAATTCATGGAGGAAAGAGCTTTCAGAAAATCCCAGGAGATGCCTTCTGAAACGCAGACTAAAGATGATCCACTGGTCCAGCCACTACAACCAACAGAAACTAGCACAAGTGCTTCTCCAAGGCACAAGGATCCAGAGGATTCACAAGAGGAGGAGCAGGAAGATCCACCCACTACCAGTGGTAGGACGAGCAAATAATTACGACAGATTCTGAGGGACGCAGAGGAGTTTTTCGGGGCTCCTAGAAATGAGAAGAGGCAGCGCAGGCAACTGGACAGATACCAAGCCTTGGTAGCTCATGTTGGGGAACCCTCTAGTTTTCAGGAGGCGGCTCAGCATCAGGTATGGGTAGATGCAATGGTGGAGGAGTACAGTTCCATCATGACGAATGATATATAAGAAGTGGTTCCTCGGCCTCAGGATAGATTAGTTGTGGGTTCGAGATGGATCTACAAGATCAAATATGCTGCAGATGGAAGCGTAGAGAAATATAAAGCCGGGTTCGTGGCTAAGGGGTATGCTTAGAAGGAGGGGATAGACTATGAAGAAACCTTCGCCCCAACAGCCAGAATCCAAATATACTCCTATTAGATCTGTGATATCCATTGTTGCGCAGATGGGGTGGGAGATTCACCAGATGGATGTCAAGATTGCGTTCTTGAACGGGGTATATCGAACAACCATAGGGCTTTGAGACGCATGAGCAAAAGACTCGTGTGTAGGCTTAAGAAAGCCTTGTATGGACTTAAGCAAGCCCCTAGAGCTTGGTAGGCTCGAATTGATAGTTATTTGCAGAAGATGGGATTTGTCTAGAGCGACGCAGATCCCAATCTCTACTATCTGAAAGTAGGGAATGAGCCTCTGATACTGGTGTTGTACGTAGATGACCTATTCCTGACAGGTTCATCTAGGCTCATCAAGGATTGCAAGGAGAACCTCGCTGTAGAATTCGACATGAAGGATCTTGGGTTGATGCATTATTTTCTGGGGTTGGAAGTTTGGTAGCAGAAGGGTGAAATCTTCCTTGGTCAAGGGAGATATGCTAAAGAAATCTTGAAAAGGTTCAAGATGCAAGACTGTAGACCCATGGCTACTCCAATGATCACCAACTGGAAGAAGATTGATACATCCGAAGATGATGAGGTTGATACTACCTTGTATAGACAGCTCATTAGGTCCTTGATGTATCTGATCAACACTAGGCAAGACATTTGTTACGTTGTCAACACCCTCAGTCAGTTCATCGTGGAACCAAGGAGGGCACATTGGGCAGCAGCGAAGCATGTTCTCATATACCTTCCAGGAACAGTCGAGCATGGAATGAGATACACCCGAGGAAATGACATCAAACTGAGTGGGTTCACTGACGCAGATTGGGCTGGAAGTTCAGTAGATCGGAAAAGTACTAGTGGGTATTGTTTCAGCATTGGATCAGGAAAGACTTCATGGTGCAACAGGAAAAAGAAGTCTGTAGCTCTGAGCTCAGCTGAGGCGAAATATATGGCAGCAAGCACTGCTTCGTGTGAAACCATATGGCTTAGGAAGCTGCTTGTGAATCTACTCAAGGAAAAGATGGAAGCGACTAGCATTCTATGTGATAATCAGAGTTGCAGCAAGCTCTCTAAGAATCCTGTGTTTCATGATCGATCGAAGCACATTGACATTAGGTGTCATTTATTAGAGACTGTGTCCAGCGGGGAGCTTTACAATTGCAGTACAATCCGACAGGAGAACAAGTCGCTGACATCCTCACTAAAGCTCTGGGAAAGACAAAGTTTGTCTACTTCAGAGAGAAGATGGGGATGATCAAGAATCCATTTCAGTAGCAGAAGTGGATAGATTAAGAATTGAGAGGGAACTGCAGTACAGATGAGGCAGTGACAGTGGCAGTGTCATGGGCAGCAGTACAGAAGGCAGCAGATGAGGGGCAGCAGCCGAGCATCAACAGTGCAAAGGGTGCTTCAAAGTCAGAGCAATATGTAGCAGGCAAATTGCTAGAACACTTTCCTTGCTAAGAGGGAGTGTTGATTTTTGTAGCAATGGAAAGTGATCTAAGTCTCAAAAATTGTGAGGAGGCTTAGACACCAGTATTCTAAAGAACCCATAAATCATTTGTGGAAATTCCACTCAGTTTATGTTTTATTAAAATAATTAATTATTTTAATGGAGACCCTAAGTCTAAACTTAGGGAAATTAAATAATTAATGGGTATTAATAAAACAGAGTATGAATCTTCTAGAAAACGAAGATCAAGTCAAGATTTAATCTTAGACATCGATTAGACTTCTAATCTAGGTCGTTGATTTGTCAATGAAAAAATTATAAAAGAAGACTTGAGGACCATTTGGAAAGTAAATCAGGCACACATTCAGTAACTCGAGGGAAGTCGATTCTGAAGGAATATAATTCGACTTCAGAGGGAGAGTTGCAGGGCAAAGGAAGCAGAGGGCATCAACAGTGACAGGGCACGAGGGAAGAAAGATGCAAAAGGGCAGAGAGGCAGCACTGAGGAGACCCGCACAGGGCTCACGCAGTAGTGACGCAGCCTCACGCAGGATCTACGCAGAGAAGCACGCAGGCGTGACGCAGTAGGGGCCAGTAAGTCCCTAAGGTTGTCGAAAATTCTCCAGAGGGTTGAGAGAGTTTATCTCAAGTGTTTTCTTAAGAAGTTTCCCAGTTATTCTACCAGTCTTTCCTTGTAAAGAATTTGTTGCTGAAGATTAATTTATAAACCCTCATCTGTTGCACCAGTTTTCCCGCATTGGGTTTTTCCGGGGACAATTGTCCAAAAATAATTGCGTCAATGTGATTGATTCTTGTGCTTGCATTTTACTGTTCTTTTCTCTATATGTACTTGAGTGATAACTGTAGTAGTGTTTATTTCGATATTTACTAGAAGGGTTTTGTAAATAACTTATTGTAGAAATAAGTAGGAGAAATAAATCTATAACTGCAGTAGAATTTCATAATTGAAATTTTCACAAGGAGAAGTTTGTCAGTCAAAACAGCTTGATATACTTGTCATTATTCGGTAAAACATGGATCAAACCTTCCTAACCTCCCTTAATAAACTAACAGCTACAATAAACAGAACATTGTCCAAGGAGATACTTTATATGCTACAACAAAAACAACCACGGGAAGAACATGAGTTGGGACCCAAAATTTATGCACTTGGAACAGATTTGAAACACATGAGGGTCATAGTGAAAGCCCTTTTCAAACACAGAACTAGGTTTCCCCACACCGGGGTTTTTCCAGGGACTATTTTGTCCAAAAATATCGGTGTCCAATTTGTATGTGTGTGTTATTTTCTCAGTTCTTGTGATTAATTTTTGGTGAAATTGCAGTTGTGTTTTTATTTAGTATTTGCCATACGTAAGTTACAAAAGACAAATAATCTGAAAAGATAGAAGAATAATAACCAGTAACTGCAATAGAATTTTCACATATAGTTCATTTTTCTAGATTCTAAAATCTAAATTCTAAATTTGATTTGTATTTTTTATATGTACACATTAGTTGAAAGTTCTAACTTTGTCTTTGACTCTCATCACAACTTGTCGGTGCAAACAATCTGGAAGGCATTGCCTTAAATTGCGAAGTCTTGTAATCTGGATCATTTATCAGAGATGTGGTGCTTCTAGGTGCATTCACAATTGGAGTGTGTTTGAGCAAATTCACATGAAAAAGAGAAATTGTTTGGAATAGAAAAAGTTGAATGATTTGGTGTTTGCGCAAGATAATATTTGGAGAAAAACATTTCTTGTAAATTTGTAATTTTTTGTAGATGTTTTATGCTTGATGCAACTTTACTTTTTATCCCAATATCAGTGAGCAATCATATAAACAAGAAAGTAAAACACTGATAGAACATACCAGTAGATCAACAGAAGACAAGCCAAAATATATAAGTCTGTGTGCGCGTCACGGTGGTCAGCAGGATGCTTCAACCAGCAAAGTCTCAATACAGTCAACCAACCAGAAGTGTCACACAACCCTCTAGGACAGCCAAAACAGTCAACCCCAAAAGTCAACGTTGTCAATCAACGGTCAACGCAAAACAGTAGCAGCAGCAAGGTCAACGCAACCAAGTCAAAGTCAATGTCCAGCCTCGGGAATTGTGCCAAAAAATGCGGATTGAGGAAATAGAAAGAATGGGAGAGTTTCAGGTCAATTTGACCATGCATTGACCAAAGTAAACGCTGGTCAACACTGCGGTAAAACCCTAAGCCGAAAACAGAAATTTACTCCTTGCTGCAATTTCCCACGTGTGAAGAGAAGAGACTCCAATAGACGATCGAACCAATTAGATGAGGAGAGAGAATGTGATGTGATGGATGAGTGAAAATGACCTCCAACGTTGACCTATTTATATCCATCAATGAGGGTCGTGGCAACTGTTCAACGAGGGCTTCAAACCTACATTTCCATTTCGGTGAGCACCTTTCTTTTAGGAATAAATTCCAAAATATTATAACTGATCAGATTAAGATGATCTTTAGATCGATCTTGCACCTCTCCGAAAGAGGAATCTAAAATATTGGCATTTTCATCTGAGCATCACAACATGGAGTTTGGACCTAGTTGTCCAAAATTAACACTCCCTCTCAACTAGGGAGAAATCCATCCACCTGTGCCATCCAAACATCGTGCGTCATCCCACCGTCACTTGCTTTGATGGCTTCTTTATTTCAGAACAAAGGTGGGTCAGTCACAAAAACATCATTCCCGGCTGACAAATTCAACCCAGAGGTCTGCAACCTCTAGAGGACTCAAAGAGTCTCATACCAACCCGAAGTTGGTTTATCTGACCCGAAGTTAGTAGGAGGTCTGAAACCTCACTAGACTTGATCCCAGATCAAGTGGTTGGACACGTGCCATCCTAGATAGAGAGTACGGCAATCTCTGATGCATCCAGCAGTCTTTGCTACTAGTCTCTAGCTTTTCCCACCACACTGGCCAAACGAGAGGTACTTCCCATGAGTCTGGGACTCAAATGGGTAGGATGCATACGGGGCACAGATCATGAGAGGTGAACCAACTCAATCATCATAACGATGGGGCAGAAGCACACCAACAAGGTTCGGCAAGCCTAGCCCTGTGGTTGCTTATAGCTCCGAGAAGCTATCCCCAAAGCCCCCCAGAGCTCCAAGAGCTCATCGTCCAACAAGACCCTCAGCATAGGGTCGTTCCGGGATACCAAGATTCTCACGGAAGGTTAGGAACTTGACCTTCCCCAAGGGCTTTGTGAGAAAATCTGCAACCTTCTCATCAATTCCTATATGATCAAGCCTTACAGCACCTCGCTGTACCATATCCTAGATAAACTGGTACCTGATATCAATATGCTTGGATCGATCGTGGAACACGGGATTCTCGGACAACCAAATCCCACTTTGGTTATCACAGAGTATCACGGTGGTATCTAGCACATGCCCGAACAGCTCACTGAAGAGCTTTTGCAACCAAACTGCTTCACAACAGGACATACTTGCTGCAATGTATTCGGCCTCCGCAGTGCTCAAAGCCACCAACTTCTGCTTCCTGCTCATCCATGATATCGAAGCAGACCCAAGTGTGAATCAGCATCCCGATATGCTCTTACAATCCACCACACTGCCAGCCCAATCGGCATCAATATATCCATAGAGTGTCACGCTCCCGACAGTGTATCTCAGCCCATGGTTTATCATGCCTCGAAGATATCTCAACACATTCTTGGCACCAACCCAATGAATGTGATGAGGTTCAACCATATATTGACTCAAAGTGTTCACTACAAAACATAGGTCCGGACGGGTGTTCACTAAGAACATCAGTGACCCTACGAGTTGATGATACTCAGTAGGATTTGCTAGCACGGGCCCAGTAGCGCTGCCACTCAACTTCTTAAAGTTGAGCTCCATCGGTGTCGACACGGACTTACAGTCCACCATACCAAATCTTTCCAAAAGCTTCACAATATATTTTCCTTGAGAAAGGAAAATCTTGCCGAGGGTCTGCGGAGAACCTCCGGAGCCTGGGAACTGATGCATCGGTCCTGGGTCCTTCATCTCGAAAACTCAACAACGTGCTCCCTCTTGCTGTGATGAATAAGGGTCGACACTGTCGGAAGGGTGTGGTCCACATACGTACTAGAATAGAGAGGCCTTTCTCTATCAACCTTGAAGTAAGGTTTGGATTAGCATTGCACTACGAGTGAAGCCCGGCTTCATCGGGTGGCTATCTGTCCTCTTGTGCCAAGCTGCGGGTGCTGATTCAACCCATAGAGGGCTTTCTTCAACACATAGGCATAGGTGTCCGATGCGCAGACCGAACCTAGAGGGTTTGCTCCACACTTCACCACCTCTTCCTTTATCGCACCATGCAGAAATGCGGTCTTCACATCCATCTGATGAAGACTCCACCCTTGCGTAGCAGCAAGGGCTATGATAGATCGAATGGTGGTATATCGTGCCATAGGTGCAAATATGTCATCGTAGTCTATGCCTTCCTTTTGAGAGAAGCCATGGGCAACGAATCTTGCCTTGAACTTTTCAACACTTCCATCAGATCCATTGTTGATCTTGTAGAGCCATTTCGAGGTGACAACTACTTTGTCCTCTGGTCTTGGAACCACATCCCAGACATCGTTCTTCATTATGGACTCATACTCTTCGTGCATAGCATTTTTCCAGACTTTATGCTTTATGACTTCCTCAAAAGATCCAGGGCTCGGTTATTTAATAGTACTCTGTGGTACGCTAGGTACCCTTGGTATCTGTTTGGCTTCTCTCGGCTTCTTTGCTTTCACGGAATGTCCCCTTTGGGGCCATATGTCCCTCGACATCCTCGAGAGTGTCCCTGAGCCATGATGGTCTCTTCCTCATTGAAGGAGGTGGATCAATAGGATCAATCGGGTCCATTGGTCCTTCAACATCGGGCATCGTCTCATCCTTCAGTTCTTCTTGATTTCCAGGCCTTGCTTCATGATCTTCCTCAGATCTCGGAAGATTGACTACTTTCCTCAGGGAAGCATCTTCGTCAAAGGTAACATCATGGCATATCTCCACTTCCCTTTGACTAGGCACATGGACTCTATAGGCCTTCGAAGTTTCGTTGTAGCCCACAAACATTCCCTTCTTCCCAGAAGCATCTAGTTTCTCCTTCAGTACATGAAAATAAACAAGACATCCAAAAACTCTAAAATGTGAGACGTCAGGTTTCTTACCAGAGAAAACCTCTTCGGGAGTTTTGGAATCCAGCTCGGAATGCGGGCATCAGTTTTGTATGTACACAGCAGTCTTCGCAGCTTCTCCCCACAGAAACTTCGGAAGACCTTGGTCACATAGCATGGCACGGGCACCGTCCACAATGGTCCTATTCTTACGTTCAGCAGCGCCATTCTGCTCAGGAGTATTGACAGTTGTGGTTTCCCTCTTGATGCCAGCTTCTCTGCAAAAGTTCTTGAACTTGTTCGTCTCATATTCAGTGCCATTATCAGTCCTCGATATCTTGATCTTCTTCCTTGTTAGATTTTCCACCAAGGCTTTGAAGGTACGGAACCACATGAAAGCCTCATCCTTGTTTTTCAAGAAGTATATCCAGGTTTTGCAAGAGAAGTCATCTATGAACGTCATATAATAAGAACATCCTCCCAAGGATGTCACGGGTAGCATACCAGACAGATCAGAATGTACTAATTGCAAGACATCAGATCTTTGTGACGCTTGAGTAGAAAGGTCCCCTTGTATGCTTTCCTTCGGCACAGCCCTAACATACACCTTCATGATCATTTGTGAATTCGAGCATCCTTGTCACCACCTTCCTTGCTTCAGGAAGGGCTTTGTAGTGAAGGTGTCCAAACCTCCGGTGCCATAGTTCAGTCTATCGGATAGTATCACATGTCATCGTTCCCAGTGGACTTCCTCCAACCTGGTAGAGTGTATCAACTCTAAACCCAATCGTGATAGCTTCTTTGAAACTCTTCTTCCAGATACACACCTTCCTATCAATGAATGCCACATTGAAACCTTTGTCTTCCATGGCCGATATAGACACAAGGTTTTTCTTCAAATCAGGTACGTATAGTACATCTTGCAAATGGAGGACTTGACCTTGAGACAAGTGGAGGGTCACAGTCCCTGTCCCTTTCACGGGATATGTGGCATTATCTCCAAGGATAATTTCCAGATTAGTATCTTTCTCAACCGTATCAGAAAGTGCTTCCTTGAACCTAGTGATGTGCCTTGAGGCACCACTATCTATCAACCAGACATCCATAGTGTCGGGTGGAGATGCAGCAGAGAGGGCAGATACAAGAATGAATTCATTTCGTTTATCAACAACATTTGATTCCTCATAGCTGGAATTTCTCGACCTTTTGAAAGGTTGCCCATTTCCGCCGGAGGGAGCCTTTCTCTTCCCCTTGAACCTGTTGTTCCTTTGATTGCCATTCCTCCGGTTGTTGTTGTTGTCATCATCATCAGGAGAATCCTTCTTGAAAGGGCATTCTCTAGCATAGTGACCTGGCTTATGACAAGTGTAACACTTGCCTTTCTTTCCTTGGGCCCCTGCTCTTCCTTTGTTCCTTGGACCACCAAAGTTCTTCTTCTTAGTATGAGCAGTGAAGGCAGCATTTCCTTCATTTTCATATTCCTTCATCCTTGTCTCTTCTTGTACGCATCTCGATAATACTTCGTCAAAATCAGGTATGACATTGTCATTGAGAATGGTAGTGTTGAATACATGCCATTCAAATGAGAGACCTCCAAGTGCGGTGAGAACCATCTCTCGGTCAGCTATTGTCTCCCCAATAGCCAGTAGATTATTCTTGATTTCGGTCAGCTTCACAAAATATGATTGAACAGACTCATCCCTGCCTTTCTTCAGATTCTTCAATTGATTCTTAAAGAATAGGACTTGATTTGCATTGTTGATCTTGAACATGTTGACCAACTTATCATACATCTCTTTAGATGAGCCTAGCTCAGAGATGTAGGCAACCAGACTCTTATGGATTGAGTCCCTGATCATCAGCTTTGCTTTGATTTCCCCCTTCTTATACTTTGACTTGGTGGCAGCAGGTGCAATGGACGGAGGCTCTTGGATTTTACCCTGCACATAGTCCATGACATCTTGGTCTTCCAACATAAGATCCAATGTCATCTTCCAGGCATGGAAGTCTTCATTCCCAGTCAATTTGTCATCAGCTTTAAAGCCATTATAGTTTGAGGTACCCATGCTCTTCTTCGGTGATTGCCACACACTAGGGCTTTGTCTTCACCTCAACTCTGATACCATGTAAATTTTTGTAGATGTTCTATGCTTGATGCAACTTTACTTTTTATCCCAATATTAGTCAGCAATCACATAAACAAGAAAGTAAAATGTTGATAGAACATACCAGTAGATCAACAGAAGACAAGGCAGGATGCTTCAACCAACAAAGTCTCAATACGGTTAGCCAACGAGAAGTGTCACACAACCCTCTAGGACAGCCAGAACAATCAACCCCAAAAGTCAACGAAAGTCAACGCTGTCAGTGAATGGTCAACGCAAAACAGCAACAGCAGCAAGGTCAACGCAGCCAAGTCAAAGTCAACGTCCAACCTCGGGAATTGTGCCGAAAAATGCGGATTGAGGAAATCGAAAGAATGGGAGAGTTTCAAGTCAATTTGACCATGCGTTGACCAAAGTTAACGCTGGTCAACGCTGCGGTAAAACCCTAGGCCGAAAACAGAAATTTACTCCTTGCTGCAATTTCCCACATGTGAAGAGAAGAGACTCCAATAGATTATCGAACCAATCAGATGAGGAGAGAGAATGTGATGTGATGGATGAGTGAAAATGACCTCCAACGTTGACCTATTTATATACATCAATGAGGGTGTGTGACACAACTACTGGGGCTTCAAGCCTACATTTCATTTCAGGTTGACCTGCACATATTTTGAATAAATTCAAAATAAATGTTCTGCTCATCAAATCAAGATGATCTTTAGATCGATCTTGCACCTCTCCGTAAGAGGAATCCAATAAAAATACCAGCATCTTCATCTAAGCATCACAACATGGACTTTGGACCTAGTTGTCCAAAATTAACAAGATTCCATAGTCTTGGAGGAGATTGAGCCCTCATCAAAATGGATTGTGGAGAGTCAGATAGTAGCATTCCCCGAGGATAACATTAGTTGGATGGACTTGAAGCTACTTCTAGTGCCAAAGATAGGTGACAGTGGTGTTGATCCATCAGGTACGTTAAGGGAGGGTACCCATGCATCACACAATGATGGTGATCCAAAGGATTCAAAATTTGTTATTTTGAATATTGTGATGATTTTGATAAAGCATAACTCATGACTCATGACATAGTATGTTATGTATCTATTTGACTATAGCATGATGATTTTTGGGCTCTAGAGGCCATTCAAGGTCTCAATTTTAAATCTTGTTATATTTTTTCTGAAAATAAATTAGTTTTATATATCTAAAAACTTATATTGTGATGTAATTTTGGTGTTTGCATCGTTGCATGCAATGCAATATAAATGAGTAAACTTTTCATATTTGGTATGTGATGCTCTAGATTTACATTGATGTATATGAATACATATTCTTTCTTTAAAATTTGAATATTTAATGTATTTTTTATTCCATTGGTTCTAATATCGATTATTCAGCCAGTTCAAGTCTGGCTTGTAACTTTGGGGCATACCAGTTCCAGTTTTGTTCCAATTTGGACTACTTTGATTCATCTTCATATTCCATGAATATCGGCAGCATTTATCTCCAAATTCTAAAATTTCCAAGCAAAACTACATTTGGAAGGTTTGTTCCACTAGTAGTTTCCTATGATTGAGAGATCACAAATTTCTAATTGCTCATTATGAATCGTAGAGATATATTCAAAAATTAAAGGTATCTTGAAAACATTATCGAAGAAATCTAATGCATCATTACAGTAATGCCATGGAGAAGGCATATGGCAAAGCCCAATAATAATCTTCCTTGTTTGGGGAACGAAAAATGTCTAATGACAAGACTACTTCATGGGTGATATCCCTAGGAGAATTTTTTCTCAATGATGGACCTTAGTCGGCAACCAGAAGCCCCTTGCAGCGTTCTTCTAGCTCGTTGTGCCATTTCTCTGCCACCTGAGCCAGCCATGTGGTCCCTCACCCACCTGTATTAATCGTATGTTTGAAGGTGGGCCTCCCGAATCTAAAGGTATGTCTTATCATTTGGTAATTGAGTATTGAGTTTACCTAACATGGATACTTATGGGCATGGATTGATGGGGGGATTTGGCGGAATGAGTGAGCTTAGTTTGCGCTCCTGTCCCCTTGACCTCTTTTGGATGTTACCCTTGCATCTTAGCCCCGTGGGATCTCCTTTCCTGACTATTTGGTTCTAGGTTGGTACTACTTGGGAAACTCTAACTTTGGGTGCGTGGTGCCGCTCCTTTATCCGCATATATTACTCCCTTTCCACTCACTAGACCTCCATTCATCATTTTTCCCACCTTGGTCCACATAGGGTCAGCCTCCCTACCCCCTTGCCCCCACCTTGGGTCAAGTCAAAAAAGATGCCCCGGAGGTTGAAGTAGCTAAGAGAAAAAGTAAATGCATAAATGGCCACATTCAACAAGAAATTGTACCACAAAATGCAAAAGATGGTCGGCACAAAAAAATAATTAGCACGTGGGCAAAAGCCAATACATGAGCTCTGCCCCATACCCATGGTCATCGCCCTGGTTCCATAGGCCCTAAATGAACCTCCTTTATCATTCAGGAACCCATGATTGTCACAACCCTTGGTGGGCAATGAACTGCCCTACATAAAAAGGGTTAATCACTACTATATCTCACACATCATGCTCTTGTCCTTGAGCCCCGAGCAGTTAATTAAAGAAAATTCACGAAAGGCAAAAGGCATATAAAGAAGGGTGGAAAAATCAAGGTCTGGGCACCTCATGTACCACGATTGATACCTCCTACACATTATATACCCAGGTGTGGGCTTCCCCTTATCTAGTTGTCCCTATGCCCCTCTCATTCCCTACTCCATCTCACTTATCTATCACTTGCCACCCCCATTAGAGGGAAGTACTTTGGACATACTATCCGCTTTAAGGGTTGAAACCACCTAGTAAGGTGCCTCGATAACCCCCTTTGGAGCTTGGAGACATTAGCACATGCCAAAGCCCACTACAGAAGGTCATGCCATTGTGAAGTGCCCATTTTGTTACCCATGGTTTGTAGACTTTTTTACACGATTATTCTAATGATTGGTTGTATTGGAAGCCTAGGGAACGCATTGAATCTTATACCAGATTGCAGGTGGTTTGCATTCCAGAGGGTTACATTGGCACATGTAGGGTGTGCGTAGAGAACCATGGGCCTCCACAGCAACAGACAGCATTCCGTGGATCCCCACTGATGTTCAGAGATTACTAGCGATCCACTTTTGGGATGATGATGATGTGCTTGGTACATTATGCCCAACAGGCCCCACAGGAGCCCCACACTGTTGGCAAGTGTCCCAAGACTTGTACAATGTCATGGCAGCGTTCATCCCATCACTCGAGCCCTTGTAGAGGATCTACAGGCATCTTCGACTCATATGGAGACCCATGGGGACATTTATGTGCCCCCACACCCACTAGGAGCACCATAGGTCTACCACTTGGAGAACAAGGGACCACCCCCTTGTCCATCATATTTTGAGAAGTTTATTCACCATTATGGCACTTCTGGATATTCTTAGGCCTTTGGAGGACCCCACGACATGTACATATTATTATTTGACCTCCTGAGAGGCTTATTTTTCCATTTATGAGCTAGTTTGGTGGGCTTGTCATCAATAGGGGTTTTATTTGCACATTATTTTATTAGTAGGGGATAATGTAGGCTATGTTACCACTCAAACCAGCAGGGGACCTAAAAGGGACTCCTAAGAGGGCAACTACTAGGTCAAGGGCAACGATAGAGACTTAGCCCACTATCACCACAACTAGGACTCCCTACTCTTTACGGACTTTCACTGATGGGAGGAGACCTGGTAGTTAGGAAGTCACTTATAAAGGATAGATCAATGAATAGGTATGAAGTGACCTTAAAACCCTTTCCCTAGGATAGAATGAAGAGTGGACCTTACTTGCCTTTTAAGCAAAAGACTTGATTTTCTAGGGAGAGGGGATGAGGATTGGACGGTTGAGGTAGAAGAATATGACCTATAAGGGAGTTTCTCAATCCCTAAAATCCCTTGGGAACTTGGATTCCCGAGTAGTCCTTCATAAATAGGCTTTGGTGAAGAATGGGACCACACGAGGCCAAGTGGACCCAGCCCAAGTTAGAGGATGGATTTTGGCAACCAATGATGTTCTTAACCTAGCCAAGGTGAGGGGGGAGGATCTAACAAGAATTTTCACCCAAAGATGTTGAATTAATCCTATTAGGTACTAGCCTTGGAAACACCTACGAAAAACTTGATCCTAGAGCTAGGGCTTGGGGTATCTAGAGATTCCACCGTCGGATTTGCTTCAAATTCGAAGGAGAGCTAGGGGACCCACCAGCGCAGTTGTACCTAGGAGATCAAAGTTTTTCTGTGGTCAGTTTCCCGGGAAATTGATGCCCTAGGTGACATAATGAGGCTAGACCTAGGAAAAAAAGGGAAAAAGTGAAAACAAGGGTTAAAATTATCACCCTTTTGAGGGACCAGTGCCTGATTTCACTTGGGGATATGGAGTCAAGGAGAATGATGAAGACGGATTTAGTTTCTTTCTCAAAGAGGCTACAAAAGTCAACTTCATCCAATGTTAGAGGAAAGAGAAGAAAAGTGACTTTTAAGCATTTATACTTCATACAAATGGTGCAAGTTTATCAAGATAACGTGATCTATAGAACATTTCATTCATCTAACAATAGCCCATACATAGAATAAGCTAAATAGACACATAATTCCACATTAAATACATGCAGCAATTAGCCCTAATTATAGTGAAGTTCCAACGTATGCAGCAAAAGAAAAATAGCGTTAAATTTTCACTTACAATGTTAGAGAGTATATCCAACCAACATCACATTTGCAATTAAGAAGCTCCAAGATAGAAAGAACCCAATCCATACATCAAAATTCATCCATCATCCAAAAAATATCCTCCAAGGAAAAATGTGAAGTTCTCTAATGAGAGAGAGATCCCAATCAAGATGATGATCCAGATGAAGTTGATCGTGATGTGGATGAGAATGATACAGATCAAGATGATCGAAATGAAGATGATGAAGATGTGAAGATTATTGATCCTAATGATAAAAGGGAAGTGAAAATGGTTGATTCTGATAATGGTGATGAAGGGGAAACTAAAATGAATAGAGAGATAAGATGCGGAGGAAATGAATTTGAGGATGTAAATACAGTTGTTGATGATGAAGATGTGAAGATTACTCATACTGATGATGAAAAGGAAGTGAAAATGGCTAATTCTGATAATGGAAAGAAAGATATTGTAGAGATTTCTGAATCTTAATTCTTATGCAGAAATTATTTATGTTAATCCGGTTAAGTTTCTCCTACTTATACAAGTTATCAACTGAATAAATTCAAGTTAACATCAAAGCAAAACACATAACAGATCTCTAACAATTCAGATCTACAATAAGCACATGCACACATAGACAAAGTGACAGTTAATTCTGGACAAACTGTCCCCGGAAAAACCTAATGTGAGAAAATTGGTCTCTAGCTGCTGGAGGGCTCAATTATTAAGAATATTCCTGAATACACAACTCTGGGTTCCAGATCTGGAAAACCCTACAGAGAAAACTCTAGATCTGCAGCACCTAGCTGATCTAAGACCAACAATACTGACTGATCCACACCCTCAAACGGGATTTACAGAACTCAGCCAGATCTAGGCCTAGAAACCCCAAATCTGCCCCTGAAAGACACTGCGTCAGCCTCTAAAGGCCTTCAAATGCTCAGCGCTTTCACTGGAAGGGACTGCGTTACCCCAGACTGGGTGACGCAGTCACTACGCTGCCCCTAAGGGTCTCTGCGTAACCCCTGAAGGGTTTCCTGAAAATCACGTTGTCTTTGTTGCTGCTGCTGCCTTCCTCTGCGCTGTCTTTCCTGATCTCTTCTTTGCTTCTTGTGTATTCTAGACCGCGGGATCAGATCATCCCCTTAGTCTAAATTCCCCTCTCTGCAACTAAAACACTTGAGAATTCTTAGCAACCCCACCCTAGAATCTCAGCTTATCTTCAGTGCTCTGCCACTGTGTGTGTGACAAATGACCCCAAGCCTTTCCTTTATACTTTTCTCGTTGACAAATCAACGGCCAAGATTAAATCTTTAATCAATGGCTAAGGCTAAGATTAAAATAAAGCTTGATCCGTGTGACTTAAGACAATTTCATCACATGTTTAATTAAATTCACTTTAATTATTTTATTTTCCTAAGTTTTAACTTAGGAAATACATTAAAATAATTAATTAATTTAATATCTCCTAAACCAGATGAAATTTCCCAAATCCATTTCTGGGTCTTGTCAGGTGAACTCTAGTCCTTCCTCAAAATTTGGGACCTAGAGCACAACTGATGATACCCCAAATACACAAAATCTCAACAGATATGAATTCACACAGTAAAAATGGTTATGAGAAAAATGAGGAGCAATCAACCTTGTGTAAGAAAAAAAAGACCACACCTTCTGATGTGAGTTCTAAGAGATTAAAAAGCTCAGAAGTGAGTGCACAGACATCCATGAAAAGCTCAGAAGTTAGTGCACAGCCACCCAGTAAATCTGATCTTCAGATTATAAAATACAATACCTGGGATCCATTGTACACAACCATTGTTTGTAGTTTATGCAAGGCATATCCTCATAAAACTATTGTTGATCCAACAATAAAATTGGAAAGCAGATATAAGAAAACCAAGAGGACCCAATCCAAAATTTCAAGGTTCCTAAGTTCTTGGTTTGCTGAAAATTCCAAAAAATTGGATGTGGATCACGATGTTCAGCTCAAAGATAGCTAGCTAAGTGGGAGCTTGGATCATGGAGTCCACCTCTAGGATGCAAACACAGCACAACTCCTTGGTTCACGAGACTTCAACGGTCCCATTGCTTCCATTGCATTTCATGCTCAAGGAGATTTATTAGTTGTAGCTTCTGGCCACAGGTTATATATTTGGCAATATAATGAAAAGGGAGACGCATCAGCACCTATAATTACACTTTGGACTCGTCGGTTGCTATGTGCAGTGCATTTTCATCCTCATGCTTCTCCAATTTTGTTAACTGTTGAGGTTAATGATCTTGATGTTGCTGATTCTCCTATGGCAGTGGCTTCTTCATTACCATACCTTCCAAGTTCTGGAATCCCTGTCTCTAGTGCCAGTTTTGAATACTTAATGCCTTTTCCTCAATTTCTCTTACCCGATGCTATGGCCAATCAAAATATTGTGAAAGCTTCACAGCATGAAGGCTTGTTAGTTGCCTCCAATACTAGAGAATGGGAAGTCAAAAATACAATAACTCTGGTGTCAGTGAGAGCACTAGACCTAGAAAAAAGTATTGCTACAGATACCCCAGTTGATGTCCACGCTCAAGTGTCTAATGCAGAATCTTTGCCAGAATCAGTAAACCTTGGTCACCTTTCTGAAAGTGAAACAAAAAGCAATGTCTAAGAATCTGGGGTTGACATGTTGTTGAGAGCAGTAGAAGAGCATCTGAGAGACTGCCAAAGGAATCATGTTAGTGTTGCAGGGGAAGTGGAAGATTTAGAGTTGTCAAACCATCCTGCCCACACAACCGGCATCCACTCCTGCCACTTACAAATAGACATACCCCAGCACACAGGCCGCTATACAATCCACCAACTGTGCACAACTCGCACCATCGCAAACCAACAGCCGCTGCCCACGATGCCATCGTTGCCATCGTGCTCACATCCGTGTGCTGCTCCACTCCCTTACTGTCGCGTCAACTGCTTAGTGCCCCGATGCTATCCTCGATTAATCCCCGCTACGTCCTCTATCTCCGCTACCTGCAATGCCTGGCCATCGTTGCGAACCCTTGCCACTATGAACGGTCCCGACGTCATACGTCGTGACTGTATTGCATGGTCAAAATGTTGCATCATTAGTGTGACACCCAATCAGCAAACAGCGTGACAATCGGTCTGCGATCAAACACTGCGTCGACCGTGTGACCATCGGGTCCCCTAATTCGATTTTTTGTTGTCAATTATATTACATAGTATTTGGTTCTAAAGTTACATAATTAAATTAATCAAGTTAATTACAATATATATATATATAAATAAAAAATAAAAATTCAGTGAAAAAAATAACGTTCCAAAATAATATCACCAACGCATTATACATGTTGAGGTACTAATCACATTTATCAAAAATGACGTGAGCAAAGTGAAGACAACTATTTGAGATTAAGGTGAAGAAAATTGTCAACGTTAAGCTTTGAGGACAAAGCTTTGGCAGGAAGGGGCAATGTTACGAATATAAATGACATGAAATCAAATGAAAATAAATAATGTAAATAACAAAAAATAAAAAATAATGAATATGTTAAATAGTCGTTAGTTAAAGTGAAAAGGTATGTCTAAAAGACATGCCCAATCATGAAAAGACACCTGCCTAGGTATATAAGCATGGCCTCATTGTAGCATTTCAGATCACTTGTACAATTATATATATATATATATAATAAAATATTACTTACAAATACATTTGTGTATTTTTACATTAAAGTCAACAACCTATAAGTTTTGTTGCTTTAGGGCCCTCCAAGAGGCCTAATCAGGTCCATAAGTGCTATGATGATGAATAAAATCCTCCAAAGTGATGGACAAGGGGGGTGTCCCCTTGTTCTCCAAACAATAAAATTGTGGTGCTCCCAGTGGGTGTGGGGGCACACCAATGACCTCATGGGTCTCCATATGAGTCAAAGATGCCTATACACCATTTGTAAGGGCTCAGATGATGGAATGAACACTGTCATGTCATCGTACAAGCCCTAGGATACCTGTCAAGTGTGTGGTGCACCTGTGGGGCCAGCTGGGCTAGTGTACCAAGTGCATCTTCCTTGTCCAAAAGGTGGATCTATGGCCATCTCTGAACATCTCTGGGGATCCATGGAGTGTTTTATACTATTGTGGAGGCCCATGGCTCTCTACACACACCTTGTATATGCCAATGTAGCCCTCTGGAAGGTAAGGACCCCGTATAGGGAGACCAAACCCAAATGGACACCATCTTCAATCTTGCATAAGATCCAATGCGTCCCCTAGCTTTCCAGTACAATAAGTCATTAAAGTAATCATGTAAAAGGGCTTACAAACCATGGACAACAAGTGGACACTTCATAATGGCATGCCCTTCCATAGCGGGCTTTGGCATGTGCTAATGTCTCCAGGCTCCAAAAGGGGGTTAGCCAGGTACCTTATTAGGGGGTTTCTACCTTTAGAGGGGATAGTATGTCCAAAGTACATCTCTTAAATGGTGGTGGCATGTGATAAAGAGGTGAAATGGAATAGGGAATGAAAGGGGCAATCCCGAGCCACATATTGGGGCACAAGGGTAGCTAGAGAGAGGGAAGACCACACCTGGGTGTCAAATGTGTAGGAGGGAGCAATTGTGTTACATGAGGTTCCCCGACCTTGATTTTTCCACCCTTCTTTATATGCATTTTTCTTTTTATCATTATTCTTTGATTAATTGCTCGGGGCTCAAAGGACAAAAGCATGATGTGTAAGATATAGCAGTGATTACCCCCTTTTTGGTAGGGTGGTTTATTGCCCTCCAGGGTTTGGGGCAATCATGGGTTCCTGAATGATAAAGGAGGCTCATCTAGGGCCTATGGAACCAGGGATGGGGTAGAGCTCATGTATTGGCTTTTGCCCACGTGCTAATTATGTTTGTCCCAGCCATCTTTTGCATTTTGTGGTACATTTTCCTATTGAATGTGGCCATTTATGCTTTTACTTTTCTTTTAGCTGCTTCAACCTCCTAAGCATCGTTCCAAGCCTGACCCAAGGTGGGAGCAGGGGATGGGGAGGCCAACCTTATGTGGACCCAGAGAAGCAATGTGGACCCAGGGGGGAGAAATGATGAATGGGGGTATAGTGAATGGAAGGGGAGTAGTATATGTGGATAAGGGAGCGGGACCACGCAACCAAAGTCAAGGTTTCCCAAGTAGTACCACCCTATAACCAAATGGTCAGTAAAGGAGATCCCACGGGACTAAAATCTAAGGGTAACACCCCAAAATAGGTCAAGGGGCAGAAGCACAAAACAACCCCCTATTTCTGTCGAATCTCCCCATTAATCCATGCCCAGAAGTGTCCATAATAAGCAAACTCAATACTCAATTACCAAATGACAAGACATACCTTTAGGTTCGGGAGGCCCACCTTCAAACATACAATCAATATAGATGGGTGATGGACCACATGGTTGGCTCAGGTGGCGGAGAAATGGCACAAGGAGCTAGTTGAGGGCTGCAAGAGGCTGTCGGCTAAGGTCCATCATGGAGAAAAAAATTCTCCTAGGGGTATCACCCACGAAGTGGTCGATAACAGGCTCATAGGCTAATTCGAACTCCTAAAAGGGGTATAAATTGATGTTAGCTACATTCATTTGTATCATCACTTCACTTGGGATTTCTCTATCTTTAGAGAAGTTTGCATTTCTTCTTGGAGGATTAATTTGGATGATGGATGAATTTTGATGTATGGATTTGGGCCATTTTTTATCTTGGAGCTTCGTTTTTGCAAATGTGATGTTGGTTGGATATACTCTCTAACATTGTAAGTAAATTTTAATGATATATTCTCGTTGCTACATATTGTTGAACTTCGCTATAATTAGGGCTAGTTGTTGCATGTTTGAAATGTGGAATTAAGTGTCTATTTAGCTTGTTTAATGTATGGGCCATTGTTAGATGAATGAAATGTCCTAGAGATTGTTTTGTCTCAATAACCTTGCACCATTTGTATGAAGTATAAATGCTTGAAGGTCACTTTTCTACTTTTCCCTTAACATTGGACGAAGTTGACTTTCCAAGCCTCCTTGATCACGAAACCGAATTCTCAATCATTATCATTCTTGACTCCATATCCCCAAGGGAATCAAGTCATTTTCCCCTTCTTTCTTACCTTTTTCTCTTTTCCCTAGGTCTAGCCCTAATAGGTCTCCTAAGGCATCAATTTCTCGGGAATTCACCCACAAGAAAACTTCGATCTCCTAGAGGCTACTGTGCTGGTAGGTCCCCTCACTCTCCTCCAAATTTGAGGCAATTCCGACCAATGGTGCAAGAAACGTCCCCCCCTGGCTCCAACCCTCGAAACGTGGT
This sequence comes from Pinus albicaulis, assembly GCA_034641835.2. NCBI lineage: Eukaryota > Viridiplantae > Streptophyta > Pinopsida > Pinales > Pinaceae > Pinus > Pinus albicaulis. The sequence goes on along the minus strand of CM076580.1, from coordinate 715,369,935 downwards.
CCGTACGAAACCGTACGGGATCCATACACCGAAACGCGTTTCAAATAACAAAAAAAAAAAAAAAAATTGCGGTTCCTGGAATTTTGGATCCATACGGCCGGATCCGCGTTTCCGTACGGCGGATCCGCGACGCTTCCAGTACGGATCGCCAGCGTTTCTGTACGGATCCGACTAATGCAGGAATTAAAATATATATATATATATATATATATATATATATTGACTTTTAAAAATAAATATATATATATATATATATATTTTTTTTTAACTGTTGTTGGGTTAGAGGGTGGGTTAATGTTGAGTTAGGGATAGGATGAAAAAGATATAAGCTCTCTTTCACCTCCTTAGACCCTCATGGTAATGTTAAATTCATGAAGTAAAAGTGACACTCTCCTTTATTTTTCATTTTCATCCTTTTACTTAAATTTTTAACATTACCATGAAATGACTCGGGATGTTTGAGAGTGGTTCCAGCCTGATCGGACATCATATGGAGAAAAATGAATTTCATATCCTATTCAAAATTCAGCAGACTTGACAGTTTTCAGGAACTCGGGATCAATGGTATGGTGGCATTTCATTCGATTATATCATGTATGAGGGTATGTGATTAGCATTTAATCAAGAGCACCAAGCCCTATATGTACCCTAGTGTTGGTGGTGTTAATTGTCGAACTCCTTTGTCATGTCGTTAGAAAAAATTACATTTCAATCAAGTCAAAATCATCGATCAAGCATGTTAAGTTCTTTCTACCATATTTTAAGGCTTGCATTAGGTAGTTTGATCAAAATTGGGCAATTTTGACTAATGTCCCTAGATAATCGAGGTAGAGGCAAAGGCTAGACAAGAGGAGAAGAATCTAGATTATAGATGGTTGATGCATCTAAATGGTTGATGCTCAAATAAATCTATGTTGCACGGGGACCCAGTCCCCGCCTAAATTTCATGCCGTTCCCTCGGTTCAGGGCGTTCAGGGGACTTTGGAACTCCTCGGAAACGTTCCGGTTGCGGGGATGTCCCCCGATTGGAGTTGGGGACTTCAAAGCCGTCCCCTAGCCGTCCCTCGAAAATTCGGGGACTTCCAAGACGTCCCTCGATAAATCGGGGACTTCTAGACGTCCCCAAAAAATAAAACATTATGAATTTTAAAAAATCGAATATTTATTATATTTCGTTTTTTTTTTAATTTATTTTTATAAAAAAAAATTAAAACATAATTTTTATAAAATAATAAATTTACAATTTTAAAACATTATAAAAAAAAAAAAAATCGAATGTTTGACATTTTGTTATTTTATTTTTTTTTATTAAAAAAAATTAAAAAATCATTTTTATAAAATAATAAATATAAAATTTCAAATAAAATAAAATACAAAACATTGAAACACTTCCGCGCGGCATTACAAATTGAAATTGATCGTTTTAAAATTTTAATTCATTAAATTAAAAACCTAAAATCTAAATGGTAAACCTAAGTTCTAAACAACGCTTGAACGCATTTGGGCTCGAGACTGTGCTGTTTTGTTCTGTCGCCGCCCGACCAACACTATTCTGCTGCCGCCCGACCGAAATTGTTCTGCCGCCACCCGACCAAGACTATTCTGCTGCCGCCCGACCGAGATTGTTCTGCCGCCGCCCGACCGAGCTTAGAGCTCTCTGTCCGCAGGTTCAAGAGTTCTCAGTTGGCTCTTTGAAGAGCTTCAGCCTGCATACTCCAGCAGCTCCACCAAACTTTCCGCCAGCAGCAATAGAAATGTGCGTGGACTCCTTGGCAAGGACAGCAATATAAAAAATGCAGGTCAGCAAGGACAGCAATAGAACAGTCTTGATATAGTTTTTCCCGATTTGTAGAAAAAATTGAGTTGTGACTTTACTTGGACAACCATAGAACAGTCTTGATATAGTTTTTCCCGATTTGTAGTAAAAAAATTGAGCTGTGACTTTACTTGGACAACCATAGAACAGTCTTGATTTAGTTTTTCCCGATTTCTATTAAAAAAATTGAGCTGTGACTTTACTTGGACAACCATAGAACAGTCTTGATACAGTTTTTCCCGATTTGGTTCAAAATATAAAAGAAACTGTAACTGCGTTTTTAATACTAGTGGGAGAGAGTTTATAAATGATAATTTTTTTTTTTTAATTTTTCACTGTTTTTAATTTATTAAGCAGAGTTTCCAGTGGGGTTTCTAGTTCCACTGTCCAGTAACTGTGGGGAGCTATCAAAATACTTGGAGCAACAGTGCGTTTTTTGTTGCCAAGTAAGTTTACACTGTACAGTTTCATTTTATATTTTTATTTTTTAAACAGTAGTCTGATATTTTTTTTTTTAAAAATAATATTCTTAAAATTTTAAAACAAATTTATTGTATTTTTAAATTTCAGAGTTCACTTCTAAAAACAAATCAATGGACACTAACAGCAATACTTCACCAATGGCTCAAACTGGGGCTGAAACTCAAACATTAGCAGGGGCAACAGAAAATTCTGTTTTCATCAACACAAAGAAACCCTTGCTTCAGTTTGTCAAAAAAATCACCAAGAATAAAAAGAAAAACAGCGGTGGTTCAGAGGATTGGGAATGCAACCTTTGTGGTCATCATTTCAAGGGAAGTTACACTAGAGTTTACCATCATCTTTTGTCTATTCCAGGAGATGGAGTAAAGGCATGCACATGTTCATTGGAAAAGAGAATTGAACTTACTAAACTTCACATGGCTGCCACAGGGGGTGATGTAGAGATGGAGGAGGAAAAGTTGGAAAACACTTCTATCTTCAAAAAACCCAGAATTTTAAGCATAGAAGAAGAGAACCCTCAAACAGGAATCAATGAAAAAAAATCCACTGATTTAGGTTCGAGCAAATCTAGTACAAGTAAGAAAGACAAAGCTACTAGTGTTGTGGCAGAGTGGTTCAATGTGCAACGCAAGACTGAGGCAGAACATGCAATGGTTGAATTCTTCTTTGCCAACGGAATATCATTTAATGTCACCCGCTCCCCTCAGTACAAAGAGATGATAAAGAAAGTCATCGCTGCTAGTCCATCATTTCAGCCCCCTGGTTACAATAAATTGAGGACAACATTGTTAGATAGAGGGGTCACAAAGATGCAAGGGGTGATGGAAAGCCTTAAAAAAACATGGGTTGAATATGGATGTTCAATTGTCATGGATGGATGGACAAATATTCAACAAAGGCCTTTGTTGAACATCATTGTCACCTCTCCAAGTGGACCATATTTCTTAAGGGCAATTGATTGTACTGGAAAGATGAAGGATGCAGCCTTTCAATATGAGGTATTAAAAGATGCAATTGAGGAGATTGGTCCTACAAACGTAGTTCAAATTATCACAGATGTTGCACCAGTTTGTAGGTCTGCAGGGTTGATGATTCAAAGCAGGTACAAGCATCTATTTTGGACACCTTGTTGTGTGCATGCTTTAAATAATGCACTCAAAGACATTGGTAAAATTTCTTGGATCACCCGCATTATTTTGGATGCAAGAGAGGTGCAAATGTTCATTTGCAACCACCATGCCTCTTTAGCTATTTATAGAATTTATGCAAGAAAGGAGTTCTTGAAACCGGCAGATACAAGGTATGCCACCTACTATCTCCTTCTTGACCACATGCTAGAGGTGCAGCATGCCCTAAAGGCCACAGTTATAAGTTTTGAGTGGTCTGCATGGGGGGAATCCAAAACAGATCAAGGAAAGAAAGTAAGGCAGTTGGTGTTGAATGATGATTGGTGGGTCGATGTGAAATACATTGTCTCATTCACTGCTCCAATAGTGGAGCTAATCAGGTATGCAGATTCAGATTCCCCTTACCTTGGGGAAATATATGAGTCAATTGATAGCATGATTGGAAAGATCAAGTCCATCATTCGTCAAAGGGAGCCCTCTTTGGTGTTATTTAATGAACTCCAAAGGTTGATTGAAAAAAGATGGAACAAGTTAAACACACCTCTTCATATGGCCGCTTATGCACTTAATCCAAAGTGGTATGTGAAGAGAGAAGGTAGAGTTCCACCAATAGATGACCCTGAAGTGAAAGAAGGATTTAATGCAGCCATAGAAAAGATGTATACATCAGAACAAGCAACCATAGTTCGAGAACAATTTCTTGATTTTGCTTTGTTCAGTAGCCCCATTTTCTCTAGAGCCGCAAAGGAAGATTTGTTGGGTATGGCACAAAGAAGTCCCAGTGGATGGTGGAGAATGTATGGGGATAAAGTAACAGAAATACGCATCCTTGCTATGCGTTTACTATCTTAGGTTGCCAGTTCTTCAGCTGTAGAAAGGAATTGGTCTACATTTAGTTTTATCCACTCTATTAAGAGGAATAGGCTTACCTCTAAAAGAGCGGAGAAACTAGTTTATGTTCACAGCAGTCTTTGCCTTCTTACAAGGAAGACTCCACAGTATTTACAGGGACCTGCAGCACAGTGGGATGTAGATCCTGAGGATGCTTCACAGATTGATGATGATGATGATGGGCCATCTATCCGGACAGGATTGGTTAATGTACCATTAGATGACATTGAGCGAGAGTTGCAAAGCATTGATGATGATGGGAGAGAAGATAGTGAGGGTCAAGCATTTTCAGATACACTTGATGCAGAAGACATGAATCTTTGAGTAGCTTCAACCTTCATTTCTACTATGGAATCTGCCATCTGGATATTGGCTCATATTTCCTTTTTTTGTTGTTTTGAGACATTTTGATTTTGATTTTCAGATTTTCTATTTGGCAGCTACACTAGTGACTATTTTAGTATTTTGGTTCTTGGACTATAGTCTATGACTATAATTTATAAATTATAATCCATGGTTTTCTACTTCTAGACTCTTAATATGAGATTTTTATTTAAATTTTAATGAATTGTTCATGTTTACATCTTTATGTAATATGTTTTAGCTGCTATTTAAAGTTTGAAATGATTCATCATAGAAAGATCATTGATTATGTAGATATTAGTCTTTAGACAGTAGTAGTCTAGTAGATTACTAGATTGTAATTTGTAGGTTGTAAGTTGTATGAATAATGAAATGATTCAGCTTTTATGCCTTTAAAGTTTAAGTTATGCAATGATGACGAAAGTTGTTTTTTGGATGCACAATTCTCAAAATTTGTCTTTAAAGTTTAGATTTATGATTCATTGATTTATGATTTATGATTTATGATTTTAGTATTTTTAATTTTATTTATTTTCAGTGTTCATTCATGTTTAATTTTATTTAATTTTAATTTTTTTAATAAATTTTAAATATTAAATAATAAATAATAAATATAATAAATAATTGCCGCACTTGCCGTCCCCAACCCGCCGTCCCCTGAAAATTTGGGGGTGCGCTCTAGCCGTCCCGGAAATTCGTCCCCCCGTCCCCGCCGTCCCCACAGGCAGTGCAACATACAGAAACTCGTCCCCCATCCCCGTCGTCCCCCCCGCCCCCACAAAAAAGGCAACATAGACATATATAGTAGACGCTTCGCTTCCTAGATTTTTTGGAAATGACGCTTCCACGTCCCCACTTCCAAAAAACGTCCCCGCTTCGTGCAACGTTGATTCCGATGGTCGAAACTCCAGGAACCTCAAGCCCTAGCTGTAGGACCAAGTTTTGCCTAGGAATCCCTAAGGCTAGAACCTAGTAGGACCATTTTGACCCATAGAAGCAAAATTTCTTGTTTGATCCTTTCCCCTCACCTTGTACAAGATAGGAGCATCATTGGTTGCTATATTCCATCCCTGAACCTGGGTTGCGTCCACTTGGTCCCGTGTGGTCCCATTTTTGTCAAAGATTAAATCATCAAGGACTATTTGGGAATCCAAGTTCTTATAGGATTTTAGGGATCGGGAAGTACCTCTACAAGTTGCACCCTTCACCCTTACCCTCCAATCCTCACCCTATTTCCCTAGGAAGGCAAGTCCCTTGCTTAAAGAGCAAGCAAGTTCCATTCTTCACCTCCTCCTTGGGAAAGGGTTTTTGGGATCACTTCACATGTATCCATTGAAATATCCTTTATAAGTGGCTTCCCAAAACACCGAGACTCCTCCCATCTGTGAAAGTCCGTAAAGAGCAGGGAGTCTTAGCCGTGGTGACAGTGGGCTAAGTGTCCACTGTTGCCCTTAGCCTAGCAGTTGCCCTCTTAGGAACCCCTTTTAGGTCCCCTTCTGGTTTGAGTGGTAACAGGCCCAACTGAGAAAGATTACAAATACAATATGTTTTGGAACAAATCTAGCAAATCAAGCCCTAGATTGGTCCTCGATCTCCTTGACTGATTTGGATCTCCAAGCTTACCTTCTCCACTTCCTCAAACCTTGCACTCTAGAACATCACACTCCTCACTTGAGAAAATCCCTCTCTCAAAGGCTAGTGTCGTTGTATGGTATGCCTTTTGCTCTCCTTAGCCTTGATTTTATAACTTTACATTGAGCTAAATCCCTAACCCTAATCTCCAAAATTATTGATAGTTGAGGTTAGATCTCGTCTCACTTGAGATCAACAGCTAAGATCAAAACATAATCATTAAAGAAATTTACTTTGTTTTCCCCAAGTTTACTTTAGCTCAATTCGTCAACATAATAATTACGTGCTTTTCTTAAGTCAAAACTTAGCCTAAGTTACAATAGCAACCTGCTTACACTTGAGCAAGTGTCCTATGGAGATTTGTGGGAAACTTTTGCGTGCCTAGACACTTAGGCTTGTACAAAAGAACCTGCCCGAGCTACAAACATCTCTCTCTCTCTCTCTCTCTTTCATATCTTCATTTGTACTTGGTCTCTCTCTTGAAGTTGCAAGGATTTCTTGACCTTGTTGGAGCATCTTAAAGTCTAGGGTTAGGATTCAGCCCTTGGAGATTTGGACACTAGGGTTTTGAGACGAAAACATGGGTTGTATTTGGTGAAGAAGAATAAGAGGAAGAAACATCTTGCCTTAGAGGACTAGGTTGAATGTTTCATACCTGTTGGATCTCCTTGGTTGAACTAGGGTTTTTCATTGTTTTCCCTAGCTAGGGTTTTTTTAGAGCTAGTGGATTGTACTAGCCTTGTGATAAGTCTATGGTATGTACATGAACTTCATGTTATGATTATTAATGAGGCTTTCAACTGTTCAATACTTGTGTACATTGCAGATTTGATTTTCAACCATCTATGTTTTCATGTTTTGTAATTTCCAACGATAAATGTCTTGCTGATTTGACATAAATTAAGGGTAATTCTGTTATTTGATTTAACGTTATAGTTGAAAAGGCTAAAGGTTGTTTTACTGCTGTATTTACTGTGTAAATAAGGCTTTTCAGATCCAGTTTGTGCACGATACAAATGCTCTGGAGAGCTGAAACTTATCAGAACACTTTAGTATATTTTCTCTTGTATTGACTAGAAGTTTGGGGTTGTTAAAGATTGACATATTGTTCATTTCTGCTGCTGTTTTATTATATTTCACAGAATTCCTAAGGCTGAAAATTCACACGATTAAGATCAAGGAAACTTATAATTAAAAGGTGAAATGTCCGTTTTGCATTAAAATTTAATAAGCGCAGAAATGTCTACAGGTTCTCTCCACAATCCCACTTGTCTGTCCTTTAACCACAACTTTGGAACCATCATTGCACCCCTTGGGCTTTTTTGAGCTCTGCAAAATCATGCTAATAGTTTCGTGGGATTTGGTTCACAAGCATAAATTTCACCTCTGCTGGCTTTAAGTCCCCTAATTCATTCTCCTGATTATCAGTACCAAGCCTACAATCCATCTCAGATAACCTATGCACCATTTCCAACTTCATGATTCTACAATACTATCCTAATTTAAAACAACCTCGCACCAAAATGGAAGTGAAACTATGGAGCATGCTAGATGGTGTTCCACCAATTTTGTCCAGGTTCAGGAACCCTTCAAATGCATTGATAATAACGAGAAAAAAAAATTGCTAATAAGCACCATAAGCACTAGTTCAAAACACTTACAGTGAAGTTAACTTCTGTAGAACAGTTACCTATATAAGAAGGTAGTTTGAAATTTTTGAAAGACAGATTAGGCTAGTTCATTATGGTGTTGGAGAAAATATATGATAAAATGCAACAGCTGGTTCCACATATATTTACCATCATATATGCAAGTGTTAAAATCAAAGTGATGCTTAGCCAAAAACTCAATGGATGCTGTTTGACACAGAAATTCAAATGATGGCATATTGACTGATACTTCATTCCGAGGGAAAATGTAGAAATTGTACCTGCAAAGACACACAAGAACATAGTTGTGCCTTAATCCAATTGGTAGATTATACAAACAGTCTCCGTCTGTATAATATTACAGGACAAAGAAATTGATTCATTTCATGCATTAAAGGAGACAGATCAGCAAATGCCTGTTAAAAAAAAACAGGATTATGCAAATATTTTCCTTTCTCAAACTTAAAAGCAATTCTATGTTGCATATAGTTGTTTTATAACCTGAAATTTAAACATCAAATCATTCCTAATGTGACTGGAAAATTTTCTTCTAACTTGGATTCAAATAATGCCTGGAATAGATCAATCATCATCTTTAGTTTAAAGACCACAATAAGATGAATGAGTTACATGATCTATTATAGTATAAAGTTTAACTCAAAGCAACACTACGAGAAAGCTCCTTATTGAAACTAACTTATTAAATTATATACTTATTTGATAACAAAATAGATTAACTATATATTTATTTGATAACAAGATAGATTACAGGTGTAGGGACAGCCAATTGTTGCAAATGTAGTCACAGAATCCTTGTACTTTGAAATTGTATAAATATTCTCCCTGAAAATTTTAAAGATGCCATAAAAAATATTATGAATACCTGGGTATTCAAAAAGCTATAGTTTTACGGAAGAATAGAAAAAAAAAAATTGAAAACCAATGGAAGACAGGACCACCTTTGAAATAAGATCCCTCAAGAATATTATTACCCATTGTGCACATTCAAATTTCCTTCACAAGTTTATGCATAGTATTACCTATGAATAGCACTACCATAAGCTTAACTGGCACAAAGAATGACTAGTTTATTTGAAGTGCTCCAAAACAAGGACTTTGAGTATGCCATCTAGAATATAGCCGATATACATCAAGTGCCCTCCCTGGTAAATAATGGAGTTGTCATAAGGCACATACATTGAGTAGCAGTCTATTGGTGAGTAAGTCCCCAAGTGTTGTGGGAAGAAAGGATTTGTTTTGGTCGTTATTGCTGCAACTTTCAAGGCAACAATGAATCATACTAGTAGTTTTATTGGCCATTAGTGTTGCAAGGCACCAATTAGCTGTACAAATTGTTTTCCTGGCCACTGGCGCTGCTGAAACATGGATGAGTTGTGTTCAAAACTGAGTTTCCTACTAGTGCTATTAGGAGCACAGATGAGAGATTTTAGTACACTGCAATGGCCACTAGTGTTATTGAGGACAGAAATGAACTATATCAATAACCTTGTCAGCCACCAGTCATATTGAGAGCTGTAGAAATTTCTGAATCTTAATTCTTATGCAGAAATTATTTCTGTTAAACTAGTTAAGCTTCTCCTACTTATACAAGTTATCAATTGAATAAATTCAAGTTAACATCAAAGCAAAACACATAACAGATCTCTACCAATTCAGATCTAGAATAAGCACATGCACACATAAAACAAGCGCTTGATTGTTACGGACAAAGTTGTCCCCGGAAAAACCCAATGTGCGAAAACCGGTCTCACAGCCTCTTGGAGGGCTCTATTATTAAGAATATTTCTGAATACACAGCATGCGGGTTCCGGATCTGGAAAACCCTACGAGAGACCTATGTAGATCTGTGACACCTTGTTGATCTAAGACAAACAATGTGGTGAGCCACACCCTCAAGCAAGGATTCCTGAACTGTTGAGATCTAGGCCTAGAAACCCCAACGCTACCCTTCAAAGACTCTTGTTGTTCTTCTTGCGTGCCACTCTTGCCTTTCTCTACGCTATCCTTGCTGAATACTTTCTCTGCTTCTTGTGCATTCCTGAACTCCGGGATCGGATCATCCCTTGGTCTAGACTCTAAATTCCCCTCTCTGCTGCAACACTTAGAATTCTTAGCAAACTTGCCCTAGAATCTCAGCTTAGCTTCAATGCTCTGCCTCTGTGTGTCTTTACAAATGACCCCAAGCCTTTCTTTTATACTTTTCTCGTTGACAAATCAATGGCCAAGATTAAATCTTTAATCAGTGCCTAAGATTAAAAGAAAGCTTGATCTGTGTGACTTAAGACAATTTCATCACATGTTTAATTAAATTCACTTTAATTATTTTATTTTCCTAAGTTTTAACTTAGGAAATACATTAAAATAATTAATTAATTTAATATATCCTAAACCAGATGAAATTTCCCAAATCCATTTCTGGGTCTTGTAGAGCAGGTGAACTCTAGTCCTTCCTCAAAATTTGGGACCTAGAACACAAATGATGCTACCCCAAATACACTGCAATGGCCACTAGTGTTATTGAGGACAGAAATGAACTATATCAATAACCTTGTCAGCCACCAGTCATATTGAGAGCAAGAATGAATTGTTGGTATCGGTGTTGGCCACCAATGCTACTAGGGGTGCAAATGAGTTGTTTTGATAGCCGTGTTTGTGATAAGGTAACAGAAGGATGGAATTCGGCATACTTCAACTTTGAGAATACAGGACCTGATTTGGTGGGTACCAATGTACCTAGGGAAGGATGTGTTATACGTACCAAAAACCAAAAGTGTAGACATTTGGTGTTTGGCACTCCCAGGTGTTGAAACAAAGGTGAGATAAGTGTAGACATTTGGTCCTTTGGCACTCCCAGGTGTTGAAGCAAAGCTGAGATTCTAAGGTAGTCATATCTGTGTTAGGTTGGATTCCTGAAAGCCAGATACAAGTGGGCATTCTTAAGTTGTGTAGACACACGATGCTCTTACGTGTGCATTGCTGCCCACCTCAGTTTGATGAAAAACTCTGCGAGGCAAAAGAGTCAAGACCTCAACTAAACTCTAATAAAAACTCTGCTAGTACAAAAATTAAAAAAAACATAAACAAACTTTGACCCATCAAACTTGGGAAAAGTTAATGAAAAACACATTGACCTGTAATAACTAGTGAGTACTCATCAAGTTTGGGTTTGACCAACAAGTACTTGCAGGGAAAATGCACCTTGGTTGACTGGTTTTTAATCCTACCAGAGTTACATGGGTCTTTACTAGTTAATCAACGAGCATTGGTCATTACAAGTGTTCTCCCACATAAATCTGTACATAGGTATAACTCAGCATGAAAACAGTGTGCATAATCCTTCAATTCATTTATCTAGTAGTAGTGAGTACAGCAAGTCTCTCAAGCCCAAAGCACTCACTGTTATACATATAATTTTACATATATTTCCAATATAATTACATCTTTTACATAAAAAATTCCTACACATAGATGATTAACGGAGATATTTTGAAGAATCATGGACAAAATGAGATGTAACGTTATGTCCTGGATGCACTTATGGAAGATCATGTACCATACTTAATTTCCTCATTTCTTGCCCATGAACTATGTTTATAAAATCAGTAGATGCATCCAAACAGTTGAAGGATGCACAACTATTATTTCAACTTTTGAGAGAGGTGAGTGTTAAGGTGGGGATACAGAATGTTGTATAGATCATTACGAATAAGGCCTCTAACTATGTTATTGCTGGTAATATGTTGCAGGACAAACACCTAACCACATGCACTGCACACTGCCTAGGACCTCATGCTTGAGGATATGTACAAAGAACGTTGGATGAACAAGGTTGTAAATCACGCCCAGTGCATTACCAAATAAATCTACAACCACACATAGGCATTGAACCTAACGAGGAAAAGCAAAGGGGGCAAGAATCTCGCTAGGCCTACAATCCCTAGATTTCAACAAACTGCCTCTGCAATCTCTCATTTCCCATAAAAACAACTTGAGGAACTTGTTTACTTCTAATGAGTGAATTAGTTATCAATGGAGCAGCAACATTAATGGACAAGACATTTGTGGGAAAAAAATCGACACAATTTTTGGTCTAAACCAGCAAAGGTTGTCAATGTTGTCAAACCCTTTTCAAGGTGTTGTAGATGGTGAATGGGGAATAGTTGGCCATGAGCCATATTTATGAGGACATGAATCAAGGAAAAGAGCAAATATAGGCAACATAGAATGATAAAAAGGAAAAGTGTCTACCTATTTGGAAGATCATTGATAACAGATGGAACAACCAACTCTATTAACATACAAATGCAGCGAGGTATTTCATGAACACAATCACTGTTGCCTCAATCTAGCAGGGCTTGTGAGGCGAGCTCGCAAGGCAAGAGCTAGACCAATTGATAACACTATGAGATGTGGCCCACTGTCACCACAGCCACTACCTCCCGATCTTTATGTTGAAAAGTAACTAGGTTTGGTCTTCATAATGACATGTAATTGTGATTTTATGTAAATGATGTAAAGAAGAAAAATAAAATTATTATTGTAATGCTTGCCTCATGGGTTTCATGAGCAAGGAATTTTATTTTTAAATGGCTCCCATTGTGAGCCTTTTGGATTTGTCATCTAGTCATAAAAGTCAAAGAAAGTCAATGTCATGTATGAAGAACCCTTCTTGGGCATGTTACAAATGTATAGAAGTGAATAGGATTGTCAAGTAGCCCTCCAAGACAAGCACAAGTTATCCTTCTTCAAGTCGGCTTCAAGATGAAATGTAGAACTCATGTTGGCTCACCTAAATTGGAGACACAACTCTTCATATGGTCATGTCGGCTAATATACATGGACAGACTACTATAAATAGGCAGCTCGGCCTATTCCACATAAAAGCAGTTCCATCACCTCTGAAATTCGGATGATAATTGCAGAGACAAAAGTTCGGTGAAAGAGCTCAAATAAGGGTACAGAAACTCGGCCTTATTGCAGAAAGAATTTGGGATAATCTCAGAGTGTCGTTCAGATAGATGACACGGATATTCTTTGCATAATTTTCTGAGATAGAAACCGGATTACAGTGAAGACCAAGAAGGCAGAACTTCGATGATATATCGCGGTAAATTTTTCAGTGCTATATCTCGGTACCTCCACAGCAAATAAGTTTGGTTCTATCACAGTGATAAGGGTTCAAAGCTACTACAGTTAGAGGATTTCGATGCTACCACAGCGAAAGGATTTCGATGCTACCACAGTGAATAAGATCTCAGTACTACCATAGTAAGAAGATCTCAGTCGTGATAGTGTCTCAGTGCTAAGAAGGTCGAAGTGGAAGAGGAATCGAGAAGAGTAAAGGAGCAAAAGGTTGACTGTCAAAAGAACTTGCGTCTTGGTCTTGGAGTGGCAAATAGGTCAAGGGTCGTGGTCTTCGTCTTCGTCAATTGGAATCTCTATAAGAAGAATTTGTGCAGGTTTTCCTTTCAAAGAGTGAGAGGTTTTGTCCGTGGCTGATAGCCTACAATCTATGTCTCTTGCCTATTTATGTTCATGCATTGGTAGTTGTTTGATGAAGAAGAACACTAATAATTTAAGTAAAGGAAGATCCTAATCTAAAGAAGTAAAAATCTCTCACAAACAGTTACTAATTAAAGAGAAATCACTTAATATCTTTGCCCTAGATTTCTCAACATGGTATCAGAGTTAAGGTGACTAAGACAAGGAAGGGCATCTAATCAAGGGACACTCAAGGATCAAATCTCAAGGAAGGCATCAAAGCAAAGATCATCTTGAAGTCAAAGGAAGCATCATAACCCTAGATCAAAGAAGTCTACAAAAAGGTATTGGGATCATCATCACTAGGGGAGTTTCAGCTAGCACTAGTGTCCAACCAGTTTAGGTACAGACTTCTTGAGTTGTCTTGGTACGAGGATTGTACACAGGATCACAGGATGATCAGCATACTCTGGCAGGAGTTTGACAGAGGAGGGGGCATTGGTAGGCCACCAAACAGTGCCTTGTATGGAGTTGGGGATTCTTCACACTTGTGTGGGGCACAGAGGACACGGAGGAGCAGAGCAAGATTGGCATTGCTACTGGTACCTAGGGAGATTCACTTCTTGGGTCCCTGAGGGAGGATTTGGAAGGGAGATCCATGCATTGGAGAGTATGGTGATGCGGCAGTGGAGGTGATGGTACCGATCAAGTATGGCCCGACGCATATGGATACAGCCTTAGGCCATCACACCCTGGGACGTGTAGGAGCATCCATCATTTGGCAGTGGTCTGTAGATGGGCATGGAGATGCATGGGGGTGTGTTGTAGTATGTCAGACTGCGTTGTGGAGTAGGAGTGCTTCCCATCGCATTGAGTACATGCGGGGAGTGATAAGTGCGGAGACACAGGATGGACACCTTACAGTACAAGACGGTATAGTTGTTGTCGAGGTTATCCATTGGTGTACAAGGGCAGGTTGCGACATACAGTGGCAGGTCGAGGAGTGCGGTGATACTTGGTGGTATGCAGTGACACATGATGCGGAGCAGTGGGCTCTTGGAGCATTGCCTCCAAAAATACATATGGACAGGGGCAGTAGATGTACTATGGGATACAGCTCACCTAGGATCGATGAGGATCTTGTTGAGCATCTGGAGATGCCACATTTAGCGAAGACAGGGCTACAAGGGTGTTATCAGCAAATCCGAGGCAGAGAGTGTCATCTGGAGGTTTACCCTTGAGCATTCAGGTAGACTCTTGGTCACACCCTTTGGGACATACCTACCCATCATCCTCCAGTGTTGTTTATGGTCGCGGAGTGTTTGGTTGGTGCCCCTTGACACTCTCCATTCAGGCAGCAAGGCATGGGAGGCTCACCCTAGACAATTGGATGAGATACCGCGTGTCATGAGCCGGGAGGAGACTCTCCAGTTGAGACACTTGGTAGGTGCACGAGTTGACGGGTCCGAGCTTAGGGATGGCATGGTTGATTACCAAGGTAGCATATGTTCCACCCCTGGGCTCACATTTGAGGGGCGGTGGATGGTAGACTTCGTCTACAGGAGGGTACCCAGACTCTGAGCAATATCCAGGTGTCTCAGCAAGAGTTGGGATAGCGTATATCACGACGTGGTCTGGCAAGAGCAGGGCAGGTACGCATGCGTGGGACAGACTCCTGATACTTGGGGTCCACCCAGGGGATACATACAGGGGTCAGAGATGAGGGCCAGATGGGTTCTAGCAGGTAGCAGCGCTACGCAGCGGCATCCCGCAGGGAGTGGGAGTTGTGAGCTCCCTGTATGGTTGGGGGATCCAGGGGTCTGTTGGGCAGGTGGATCACTCCACTTTGTGATGAGTAGGGACAGAGAAGATGGTGATCTAGTCCACCTTGGATTTGACAAGTGGGGGAGCATTGAGACCTCCATTGCATGGTGAGGTAGACTTATCATGTTGTTGCTCAGGGTAATGTTCAACAATGGAGGGGTAGATATCAGCATCATGGAGATGCCCGGGCAGGATGAGCTTTGCCTTCACAGATTTTTCGCCACAAGGCCCCAGGAGAGAGGGATACAGTCTGTGCATGATGGGTGTTATCTCATAGTCAGAGTGGTGCAGCGACAACATGGTGGCACCTCTACGAGATTAGCAGGGGACCCAAGCATTACAACTCTACATCTCTCGATAACTTCTAGGGTGAGTTGTATACTACATGGGGAGATCATGTAAATCTTCCATTGAGCTTTAGCGAGTCACTGATGGAGTGTGGGACTTCATTAGTATGGCAGGTTGGTCAGCAGGATGATAGCAAGAGTTGCTCATGTGAGCGAGACGCTATCTCTGCAGGGATTAAGCAGTATCTTTGAGGGCTTACTCTTGGAGTGCGTGGGATGGACTACTTGGTAGGGAAACTTCATGAGGAGTTGGGCATAGTGCCACATTATCATGATTCCCTACTCACTAATGATGTTCAAAGGGTGTCTGCTACTTGTTCCTGGCAGGATAGTGAGTGGCGCAGGGGGAGCTTCATGTTGGACATGAATGCTTGGGATCCAGGTATTAAGGGATCCCTTCATATCCGTGGGATGCAGAGGTCAGGGATGATTCAGTGGCGCATCTAGGACCTTGGAACAACTTCGCAGTGACAGTGGGGAGCGTCAGCTAGAGAGGATGCTTGTTCAGCCATTGCTTGAGGATAAGCATTTTTTGGCGGGGAGGACTGTAATATCCCCAAATTAGCAGTCAGCTAATTCGGATAATAATTTTGATTAATTTTGGAGAATCCGAATGTTGGGTGGAAATAAAGTGGCTAGGGGACCCACAATTAATAACTAGGCCAAATAAAGTCTTTTTCTAAAGTCCCTAAAGGAAAATTGAGGCTCTAGTGGTGGGGTTGAGTTGGCATTAGGTGGCAACGTAGAAGAGGCACGAAAAGGACAGCGTGACATTGGCTAGAGGAAGGCAGTACGTGATTGGCCAAGGAGAGGCAGCGCAGGTCAAGATGGGACCCAAGGCATACGTTGGGCCTCAATGGATAAAAGGAATAAGGGAAAGCTCATTCAACATTCATTCATTCATTTATCTTATTTCTCTTGGTCATTTTGACTGAAGCACGCTTGAGCCGGAGAGCCAAGTCTACAGTGCTGTTTAGCACACGAGATCTTCAAGCGGAGATCTCAACCTCTACCTCGGGGGACTTCGAGTACCCGCTCAGAAGAGGAGTTCTGCATTTTGGTGAGAGAATTACACAGCAGCAGCAACCAGAAGAGCATAGCCCCTTCAGGACTACACAGAGGTAGAGTAGACTGCGCAGTAATTGTGCAGTTCATTTCGGTGTGGGTGCTGGGAGTGTGGAGAGCAACGGAGTTTCAGTGGGAGATTTGGAGGGGAGGTTAGCCGCCTCCTACCAGGGATTTTGGTAGCTCTCCAGAGGCATTTTCCAGCAAATTCAACCAAAGGTTCGATTTACCCAGCAACGTAGTGAGCCAAGCCCAAGAGGGCCAAATTCCAAAGTCAAGCTTTGAGCGAACCCTTTCTGGGTTTTTTGAGTGTATTGAAGAGAATCCAAGATTAATTTGGCAGAATTTGTTGGGCAGGTTTGAGGCATCAAACAGAGATCCTAATGCAGCCAGCAGCTAAAGGAGCTAGGGGAAATTGGGCTGAAGTTCCAGGGTCAACATCTGGCCAATTCCTTCGCGGGTTTTTGTGGATTTTGTGAGAAGAGTCTGGGGTTAAAAGCCAGAAATTTTCTAAGCAGAGGAAGCAGCCCAACTCACAGTCTGAAGTCAGCCAGCATTAGCATTTCTAGGCAGAACAGCGCAATCATTGAGCCACGCAGAGCAATTTACGGCAGGAGTTTTTGTGTGGGTTTGAGTTGTCCTTCAGCCTGCCTTGAGCAAGCCCAGATGCAATCTTTTCAGCACCTCATTTGTTCTATTTCCCATGCATATTAATAAAATGGTTCAGCAATGATTTTGGCTCCAAACTCTGTTCTAATGGTGTTTTCCTTATTGCTGTAATTTTAGTCTATTATTGCTTGTATTATTGTCATTTTCCCATTTGGGGATATTACACATTGTTATCAGACTTCAGTGCATGTGCAAGCCTGGTGGCATTAATGGAAGGCAAGGCAGTCCATGCTCAAATCATCAGAAGTGGATTTGAGTCATACCTAAATGTGGGCAAAACTCTTGTTAGTTGCTACACTCTATGCTAAATGTGGGTTTCTAGATGATGCATGCCAGTCCTTTGACAAAATGGTGAAAAAGAATATTGTGTCATGGACTGCCACGATTGCTGGCTATTCAGATCATGGGCATTTCGACAAAGGTTTGGAAATTCTCTGTCAAATGCTAAATGAAGTTTATAAACCAGACCAGTCTGCTTAGTATGTGTACTTTGTACCTTTACTAGTCCAGCTGCTTTAAAACAGCTGTTGCAATTGCTTGCATTCATTATCCAAATTGGGAATGAGTTAAATGTCCACGTGGCAAGTGCTATTGTTGATGCTTATGCCAAATGTGGCAGTCTGGAGTATGCCCAGCAATTGTAGACTCTTGGAATGCATTGATTTCAGGATATGCTAAAAATGGAAGAGTTGCTGATGCACGAGAATTGTTTAATAGAATGCACGATAGGACATTTTCTCTTCAGATTGTAGAAAATACTTGCACTCATATTATCCAATCCAACTGTTTGACCCTTTACTAGAATGTTCTTGGAACACAATAGGGATAGGACATTACCAAGGTAAGAGAGAAGCTCTAAGTCAAGTTTTGCAGAGACATGCCTGAGTGAAATGTTGTCTCATGGACTACAATAATTGCAGCATATGTCCATCATGGATATGATGAGGAAGCTTTGAAATTCGTTTGCCAAATGCGGCAGGCAAGCGTGAAGATTGGACCATTCATCTTTTCTACTGTTCTTAGTGCATGTGCTCGCTTAACAGCTTTTGAACTTGGAAGGAAGGTCCATGGCTCGATAATTAAAATTGAACATGACTCACAGTTATCTGTCAGCAATTCCCTTATTACAATGTATGCAACATGTGGGAGCATGGATGATACACACCCAGTATTTTTAAAAATGCCTGAACGTAATGTTGTCTCATGGACAGCTATGACTTGTGCATGTTCCCAGCACGGGTTTGGCAGGGAAGCTGTCCAGCTCTTTGAGTGGATGCTACAGGTAGGTGTGAAACCAGATCATGTCATGTTCACTGGTGTTCTCTCTGCTTGCCGCCATGCAGGCAGATGAATGCCATGTTTACTTCCGTTCCATCAGTGAAGAGCAATGCCTCAGACCGAATACAGACCACTATACCTGCATGGTTGACCTTCTTGGCCACTTTGGGCACCTGAATGAGGCATAAGACTTTGTTAACAAAATTCCCGTGGAACCTAATGCTGATGTTTGGGGAGCCTTGATTGGTGCCTGCAGAACCCATGGAAATGTTCAGCTAGGTGAGTGTGCAGCAGAACACCTGTTTAAACTGCAACGAGAAAATCCAGCAACGTAGTGGGCTATGTCAAACATCTATGCTTCCTCTTTGTTACAAATCTGATTTTAATAGGAAAATGGAAGGTATGTATTATAAGGATGTTCTGGGAAATCAGGCTATTTTGATGATGATAAGACCAGTATATGCCTTTTCTTCTCTAACAAATCAAGCATGAAGAGTTGGCTAATCTTCCAGAAAATATTGTAAAGGATGGTTATTGTGATTTGAGTCCTGGTCCAAAGCATCATCTCATGTTTTCTAGGTTCACCAATTCCACTGAAATTATGTAGTCATCCATGGTTTGCAAGAGATGATATGTCACTTGACTATACTGTTATCACATCTATCTGAACGTGTACCTCATAGTAAAGATAGCAGATTAAGTTTGATTTTCATCATGCTCCATAATTGGCAGCTCTGCAAGAAATATTAAGAGAATGTCGAATATGTATAGTAGGTTCTGGAAATGAAAATGTAGTTGTTGCAGAAGGCAGTCAACATCATGTCCTTATTTTGGCTTAGCATGAAGCATTTTTGGATGTGTTTGAAAATGATCTCTTTCAAACTCACATGAAAAGCATGACATACTGTTACCACTCAAACTATGCAGGGGACCTAAAAGGGGCTCCTAAAGGGACAACTGCTAGGTCAAGGGCAACGATGGAGACTTAGCCCACTGTCACCTCAGCTAAAACTCCCTACTCTTTACGGACTTTCACCGATGGGAGGAGACCCGGTATATAGAAAGTCACTTATGAAGGACATATCAGCAAATGGATGTGAAGTGACCTTAATGATCCTTTCCCAAAAGAAAAATCAAGAATGGAGTTTGCTTGCCCTTTAAGAAAGGTACAAGGCTTTCTAGGAAGAGGTGAAGATTTAAGGGCTAGGTTAAGGGAATGTGACTTATAAAGGAGTTTTCCCAATCCCTAAAATTCTTGCAAAACTTGGATTCCTGAGTTGTCTTTGGAGAATCGTCTTTGATAAGAAATGGGACCACATGGGGCCAAGTGGACCCAGCCTAAGTTAAGGGGATGGACTTTAGCAACCAATGATGATCTTAACCTAAACAAGGAAGAGAAGAGAATCAAAGAAATAATTTCCACTTAAAGGTGTCAAAATGATCCTATGAGGTACTAGCCTAGGGAACACCAGGACAAAGTTCGGTCCCAAGTCTAGAGCTTGGGATATCTCACAATCCCACAGTCGGAATTTCTTCAAATTTGGAGGAGACCTTGAGGACACACTAGTGCTGGAGAGGCTAGGAGATCGAACTTTTTCTATGGCTAATTTGTAGGGAAATTTGTTAGATGATCCAAAAATACATAAACTATAGTTTAATTATTTAGAATCTAATATTCAATTATCTAGAATATTAAATTAGATATTGGAGACATTTTCGAATAGCTTGTTAGTTTTTGTAGCATCAGATGTATTCTAGCCACGAGATTTGGGATAGAGGCTAGAATACATGTATTCTCCAATACCCAATAATCGTTTTTGAAAATTCCACCAAGAGACAACTTAATTAAATTAATTAGTCAGTTTTTAATATTTCCTTAGTCTAAACTTAGGAAATACGATTATTTAAAAGGAATTAATTAAGTCATGGTGAGAATGTTTTAGAAAAGTGCATGGATTGATTTCTAGTTAATCCTAGCCATCGATTAAGATTTAATCATGGTCGTTAAAGTCTCAACAGAGGATTATAAGAAGAAGTCAATGGGGCTTGGAGAAAACACACCAAATCAGTTGAGCATTCGATTTTACTGGGAAATCGATCTCCAAAGTAGCGGCATTCATTTGTCGGAAGTGATTCAATGAGGTTGAAGTAGTAAGAGAGGGGCAGAGATAGTGAAGTCGAAGGGAGCTTTTCCAGTTTTATTCAGTACATTGCAGCGAGGCAGTGATTTCCACAAAGAGGCAGCGCATAGCTTTCTTGGGTAGAAAGTTGTTTCACTGGGGAGAAGGAGAATTTCTGAGCCAGAAGCTGGGTAGAGATTATGGAGGCAAAGAGTATCAGTCTTCCAAATAGCAGCTCGCGAGACAGTAAGAGGAGACGCAATTCCAAGCTTGTGGGACGCAGTAACTACGTAGGCTTACGCTGTGACTGCAAAGAGGGAGCAAGGAGCAGCTCAATTCGAGCTAAGGTCAGTGTCAGATCAGCTTTGGAGAGAGAAATTTTCTCACTAGTTTCTATTGCCACTCATTTTTCTGTTTTGGATTGCTATTTTAAGCATCCATAGTTTATACTCAAATTTCACTACTGCTTAATATCAAAACCCTCAGCAACTGCACCGGTTTTCCCGAGTTGAGTTTTTTCTGGGGACTTAGTCCAAAAATAACGGTGTCATATTGTGTGTGCATCTATTTATTCCAGCGTTTTTATTTCTTCCGCAGTATTTGTTTTGTGAAGGTTGCAGTGTATTTGTTTCGATATTTGTCGTAGCACACAACAAATAATTTGTTTAATTAAATTAACAAATAGAAGAAATAACATAAGTTGTAGCAATAGGATTCCGGATACCCGAATTTTCACATGGTATCAGAGGGCAGATCGTAAGTCGGAGAGCTTAGTAGTAGAAAGGAAGAGGAATTTTGTAACTCTACGTAAGCAACAGTTTGAAACCCTCAGAGGCAGCGCAGTCCTTTAGCCAGGAGGGTCAATATCTTGAGGAAAATTCAATCTCTCTGAGAGAGCGACAGAGAAGTCGGATTTCTCCAGTTCAAGGATTACCAGAGGCAGAGGGAGCAACCATTATTTTCCTTGCAGAGCAGATCTCTAGCTAGACGCGGTATTTTGTAGCAGTTGCTAGTGAAAAATAGCGCCAGGAGGAAGAAAGAGCACACACTGAGGGAATTTTTGCTCAGGTGACTTCTAGCTTCAAAAGTTCAATTTCTCATTGCAGATCAGCAATCGTTGTGAGCAGATTTACTCACTCCATCAGGGAGTGCGTAGAGCCTAGCAGCAACTGAGCAAAAGAGGAGGAGGTTTTCCACTTATTTTTTGAGATGGCATCAGCCGGGCTGAGATCAAGATAGGTTGGACGCAGCATCCAACTAGGTGATATGGAAGGCAAGGATTTCCTTTCTTCTGGATGAATACGATCACAAAGCATATATCAATAATGTGGTAGTTGTCCCCATAGACCTAGATCAGCTGAAGGCGTACAAGAAGGAGATGGGGAAGGTGAAGAGATTGATTCTCGATGGAGTTTGAGATCATGTGGTTTCTCCCATAGCAGGGATGGGAACAGCCAAGGAGATGTGGGACTCCCTTTCCATGTTGTTTCAGGGATCTTCAGAGCAGCGGAAGATGTATCTAGAGAAGTTGAGATGTACCCGTATGCAGAAGGGGGAGCGCATAAACCCCTTCTTCACCAGGATTCAGGAAATCTGAGATTTGCTGGCAGTTGTAGGGTCAGCGCCTCAACCTTCAGAGATGGTGTGTATAGCTCTCAATTATGTCTCTAAGGAGTGGCAAGTGTTTGTCCAAAGCATTTCGGGCTTCGGGATACCCGAATTTTCACATGATATCAGAGGACAGATCGTAAGCCGGAGAGCTCAGTAGCAGAAGAGAAGAGGAATTTTGTAACTCTACGTAAGAAACAGTTTGAAACCCTTAGAGGCAACGCAATCCTTTGGCCAGGAGGGTCAATATCTTGAGGAAAATTAAATTTCTCTGAGAGAGCGACAGAGAAGTCGGATTTCTCCAGTTCAAGGATTACCAGAGGCAGAGGGAGCGGCCATTATTTTCTTTGTAGAGCAGATCTCTAGCTAGACACAGTATTTTGCAGCAGTTGCTAGTGCAAAATAGCGTCAAGAGGAAGAAAGAGCACACACTGAGGGAATTTTTACTCAGGGGACTTCTAGCTTCAGAAGTTCAATTGCTCATTGTAGATCAGCAGTCGTTGTGAGCAGATTTTCTCACTCCATCAAGGAGTACGTAGAGCCTAGCAGCAGCTGAGCAAAAGAGGAGGTTTTCGAGTTATTTTTTTGAGATGGCATCAGACGGGCTAAGAGATCAGGATAGGTTGGACGCAGTATCCAACTAGGTGATCTGGAAGGCAAGGATTTCCTTCCTTCTGGATGAATACGATCACAAAGAATATATCGATAACGTGGTAATTGTCCCCACGGATCTAGATCAGCTGAAGGCGTACAAGAAGGAGAAGGGGAAGGTGAAGAGATTGATTCTCGATGGAGTTCGAGATCAAGTGATTTCTCACATAGCAGGTATGGGAACAGCCAAGAAGATGTGGGACTCCCTTTCCACATTGTTTCAAGGATCTTCCGAGCAATGGAAGATGTATCTAGAGGAGAGCTGAGATGTACCCGTATGCAGAAGGGGGATCGCATAGACCCCTTCTTCACCAGGATTCAGGAAATCCGAGATTTGCTGGCAGTTGTAGGGTCAACACCTCAACCTTCAGAGATGGTGTGTATAGCTCTCAATTCTGTCTCTAAGGAGTGGCAAGTGTTTGTCCAAAGCATTTTGGGCAGAGAAACATTGCCAAGACGAGACAGAATGTGGGCAGATTTGTAGCAGGAGGAGTTAAGGCGAGATTTCGTGAAGAGCACCATCAGTGGCAGCAGCAGCAGCAGTCGGTCGAAGACAATGAAAGAGGAGGAGAAAGTGGCCCTCACATCAAAGGGGCAGCAGGAGCAACGTAGGAAGAAGAAGGACCTGTCAAAGGTCAAGTGCTTCAGGTGTGGCGAGCTAGGCCACTACAGCACTCAGTGTCCTCTCAGGAAGGACAAGGAGGAGAAGCAGGATCAGTAGGCAGCTTCTGCTGAGATAGATAGGATGTTCTCCAGGCTGGAGGAAGACTTTTCCATGATAACAGACATCCCTCCAAGAGTGAGGTGGGGTGACTTGGTTTTGAAGCCCGAGAGTGCTACAAGTTGGGCAGGATTGTTGAGGAGGTCCACCTCAGGAATCAGTACCTTGCTACGGGAACCCACAGTATGCAATAGCAGGATGGACCAATGGCAGTTGATGCAGTCAAATGCCAGAGTGAAAGATGTAGTAGCTAGTAGCAATCAATTACTAAGCAACGCAATGCAGAGTTGGCAGTAGTGCAGTTAGCACAGTGCTGAGTCAGCAGCAGCGCGGAGGCTTCAGGAGCAATGCAAAGACTAGTAGCAGTCAGGGCTCGACTGATGGACGCATCAGACTGAACACAGATGTTTCAGTGTTCTGGATAATTCTCAGTTGCAGCAGCAGTAGATGAGAGGGAGTTGCAGATGTTGCAGTAGCAGCAGCAACAAATTTGTAGTGCAGATGCAGTGCTGGCAGCAGTTCAGCAGGGTTAGCAGCGGCACAGATGCAGCGCATATCAGAGTTGCGCCGTAGTTGGTGGGCAGCGATAACCAAACATCAGCAGCATGACAGGAGATGGTGCAGAGGCAATGTGTTGTGGCAATGATTGCAGCTCTAGAACACTTTCCTCGCTAAGAGGGAGTGTTATTTTTTGTAGCATTGGATGTGTTCTAGCCATGACATTTGGCATAGAGGCTAGAATACATGTATTCTCCAATATCTAGAAATTGTTTCTGGAAATTCCATCAAGAGACGACTTAATTAAATTATTTAGTCAATTTTTAATATTTGTTAAATCTAAACTTAGAAAATGTGATTAATTAAAAGGAATTAATTAAGTCATGGTGAGAATATTCTAAAAAAGTGCATGGATCAATTTCTAGTTAATATTAGTCATCGATTAAGATTAATCATGGTCGTTGAAGTCTCAACGGAGGATTATAAGAAGAAGTCAATAGGGCTTGGAGAAGACACACCAAATCAGTTGAGCATTCGATTTTACTGGGAAATCGATCTCCAGAGTAGCAACATTCAGTGGTCGAAGGTGATTCAGGGAAGTTGAAGCAGTGAGAGAGAGGCATAGATAGTGAGGTCGGAGGAAGCTTTTCTAGTTCTAGTGAGTACATTGCAAAAAGGTAGCGCAGAGCTTTCTTGGGGAGATTCCGTTTTGCTGGGGAGAAAGAGAAATTATGAGCCAGAAGCTGGATAGAGGGTCCAGAGGCAAAGAGTATCAGTCTTCCAGACAGCAACTGGGGAAACAGTAAGAGGAGATGCAGTTCAAGCTTTTGGGACACAGTAACTGCATCAGCATAGGCTAATGCAGTGACTGCGCAGAGGGAGCAAGGAGCAACTCAATTCGAGTTGAGGTCAGTGTCGGATCGCCTGTGGAGTGAGAAATTTTCTCACTAGTTTCTATTGCCAATCATTTCTCTGTTTTGGATTGCTAGTTTAAGCATCCATAGTTTGTACTCAGATTTCACTACAGTTTAATATCAAAACCCTCAGCAGTTGCACCGGTTTTCCCGAGTTGATTTTTTTTGGGACTTAGTCAAAAATTAACGGTGTCATATTGTGTGTGTGCATCTATTTCTTCCAGTGTTTTTATTTCTTCTACAATATTTGTTTTGTGAAGGTTGCAGTGTATTTGTTTCGATATTTATCGTAGCACACGGAAAATTATTTGTTTAATTAAATTAACAAATAGAAGAAATAACATCAGTTGCAACAATAAGATTCGGGATTCTCGAATTTTCACATAGCTAATTGTTGTAAAAGATATGACATCTAGAAAGGTGTCGTTTCTCAGCAACTAATTTAGGGAAATAGTTAGGTGTTGTTATGAGAGCATTAAATGTAAATGGACACTTGTAAATGAAATAAGTGATCCATAACAAAATCAATTTAGGACATTAACTTATTTAAAGCTTGTTTCTCTTATTGCAAAAGTGTTGAGTGATTGTGTATAAACTCTTGCATATTTTTTGTAATTTTCTTTTCCTTATTAATAAATTTTTTGTGTTTGACACTACTGCTACTAAAAATGATGCCCTAAGTGGCCCAACGTGGATAGACCTAGAGAGAAGGATAAAAGGAGAATAAAAGTGGTTTTAAGGTGATCACCTTATGGTGGATCAGTGCCTAATTCCTTTGGGGATATGGAGTCAAGGAGAATGATGAGAATGGATTCTGTTTCTAGCTCAAGGAGGCTCTAAGGGCAACTTCGTTTGGCATTAGGGCAAAAGAGAGTGACCTTAATGTGTTTATACTTCATTTGCAAATCAAGATGGCTTATCAAGATAACTTTGATCTCTAGGAAAATTCGTTCAACAAACATGGCCCATACATAGAGATATGCTATATAGAAACATAATTCCACAATTAAGCAGTAAATGCATGTAGCAATTAGCCCTAAAATAGAAAAAATCCCATTACCAATGTATGTGACAAAGTAAAAGAAAATAGCATCAAGTTCGTACTTACATGTAAGAGAATATATCCAACCATCAATACATTTTCCAATTAGGAAGCTCCAAGATACTAAAATGCAATCCAAACATCAAAATCCATCCATGCTCCAACTTCATCTACCAAGAAGGAAATGCGAAAATCTCTAGAGGAGAATGATCCAATCCAAGTGATGATACAAAATGAATTCATGTCACTCATATTTATACACTTCTTAGGAATTCGAATTACCTAATTGGGCCTACGTTAGCCCCTAAAATAAAATAATGTGCAAAGTAACTAACTTTTGGTGACAAGCCCACCAAATTAGCTCATAAATAAAATAATAAGCCTCTCAGGAGGTCAAATGATAAACAATGTATGTCGTTGGGCCCTCCAAGAGCCCTGATGAGGTCCATAAGTGCCTTGATGATGAATAGGACCCTCAAAAGTGATGGACAAGGGGGTGGCCCATTGTTCTCCAAACAATAAACCTGTGGTGCTCCCAGTGCATGTGGGGGCACACCAATAACCTCATGGGTCACCCAGTAAGTAGAAGATGCCTATAGACCATTGGAAAGGGCTCAAATGATAGAATAGATGATGCTACATCAATGTACAAGTCTTGGGTAACTTGCCAAGTGTATTGAGCAACTGTGGGGTCGGTTAGGCAAGGTGTACCAAGTGCATCTTCCTCATCCAATAGGTGGATCTTGAACAATCTCTGACAATCTCTAGGATCCATGGAGTACTTTCTACTGCGATGGAGGCCCATGGCTCTCTACACACACCCTACATGTGCCAATGTAGCCCTTTGTAGAGTTTGGACCTTGTATAGAGAGACCAAACTCAGAATGGACACCATCTGCAATCCTGCATAAGATTTAATGAGTCCCCTAGACTTCCAGCACAACAAGTTACTAAAGTAATCAGGTAAAAGAGCTTACAAACCATGGACAACAAGTGGACACTTCAGAATGGCATGCCCTTCCAGAGTGGGCTTTGGCATGTGCTAATATCTCCAAGCTCCAAAGGGGGTTAACCAAGTACCTTATTAGGTGATTTCTACCTTTAGAGGGGATAGTATGTCCAAGGTACATCACTCAAATGGTGGTGGCATGTGATAAAGAGGTGAATGGAATACGAAATGAAAGGGGCAATCCTAGGCCACATATCAGAGTACAAGGGTAGCTGGAAGAAGGGAAGCCCACACCTAGGTATATAATGTATAGGAGGGAGAAATCGCGGTACATGAGGCGCCCTGGCCTTGATTTTTCCACCCTTCTTTATATCCTTTTTTCCTTTTATGATTTTTCTTTGATTAATTGCTCAAGGCTCAAAGGATAAGAGCATGATGTGTAAGATATAGCAGTGGATACCCTTTTAAGGTAGAGTAGTTCATTGCCCATCAGGGGTTGGGGTAATCATGGGCTCTTGAATGATAAAGGAGGCTCATCTAGGGCCTGTGGAACTAGGTGATGGCCATGGGTATGGGGTAGAGCTCATGCATTGGCTTTTACCCACATGCTAAATATGTTTGTCCCGGCCATCTTTTGCATCTTGTGGTACATCTTCCTGTTGAATGTGGCCATTTATGGTTTTACATTTCATTTTCAGCTGCTTCAACCTCCGAGGCATTGTTCCAAGCTTGACCCAAGGTGGGGGAAATGGAAAGGGGAGGCTAACCCTATGTGGACCCGGGAGGGAAAGATGATGAATGGGGTTATAAAAAATGGAAGGGAAGTGATATATGTGGATGAGGGAGCGGGACCACGCAACCAAAATTGGGGTTTCCCAAGTAGTACCACCCTAAAACCAAATGGTCAGTAAAGGAGATCCCACGGGACTAGGATCCAAGTGTAACATCCAAAGGGGTCTAGTGGACATAAGCACGGACTAAGCCCACTCTTTCCGCCGAATCCCCCCATTAATCCATGCCCAAAAGTGTCCATGATAAACAAACTCAATACTCAATTACCAAATGACAAGACATACCTTCAGGTTCAAGAGTCCCACCTTCAAACATATGATCATGACAGATGGGTGAGGGACCACATGGTTGGCTCAGGTGGCGGAAAAATGGCACAACGAGCTAGTTGGTGGCTGTAAGGGGTTGTTGGCTGCCGGCTGAGGATCATCTTGGCGAAAAAATTTCTCCTAGGGATATCACCCACAAAGTGGTGGGTGACATTTGGCTCCAACTAGGACGTGATCTCTCAAAGAAGTGGGCGAAGCTACTCGAACGGGAGGTCACGAGAACTCCAACAATCTCTTGGTCACCGCAAACCTGTTACTTGCACATATCAACGACTAAACCCACGGAGCAGCATGTTTTTCACAATGTCATATGATCACCCATGCTTAATGTTAGGCCGTAAAATCAACAAGTAATAAAATATGAAAGTTTTAATCTAAATGCAGTTAATCTATCATGAGAAACATCATATGACATTAATTCTAATGCAAAATCATCATGTGATGCATCCTACTCTAACATGCATATAGTACAATGTCAAGTATCAAGGAAAGGGCCGATACGACTTAACTTGACCGGTTGTGGCCATAGTTCGTCGTTGAGTTTAGCAATGTAATAATAGTCATCCCCAACTTTTCCATGAATTTTGACGGGCATCAAATCTTTGTCCACTAAGACCAAGTCCCCTCCCTTATATTATTTTTTAGGCTTCCTTTGCATGGACATGGTCGATGGAAATTCGAACCTCGCCTGAAGAAAGACCAGGAAAAGCCTGATGTCATGTAGCCTTTATAATATGTCAGTTTTAAATAATGGGAGGAAGTGGTGATTGCAGAGATAAAAGGGGCCCATCAGATTGCTGTATGGTAGCATATGATAAGTCCATTTGAACAAAACCTCCAATAGTAGCCCCCCATTTCGTAGATAATAGCATCCCCCATACATTAGGAATATCAATGACAACAACATCCATGAGAAGGGATATGTCGAGGTTCCTATCCAAATAAACCTTAAGGTCCTTTATGAGACCTTCCACCTCCACAAGCTTAGAGTTAAAGCCACATACCTTCTTATATGGTCGAGTGATGCTAAGACCCAATTGCTTCATATCTTTTAAGGGCATGATATTTGCGAAAGCCCCTGAGTCAAGCATACAATTATGGAGATAAAGGTCATTGACATCCAATGTGAGCATAAAAGGTTCAAGTCCAGGGTTACGATCGGGAATATGAATGTTTTGCAAGTCTTCAGGTAATTCTTCCTCTTCGAAACCCAGGGATTTCTTGATTTGTTGTTGTTGTTCAGGAAGTTTCGCAATCTCCTTTAAAGGAATAGATACAGTCATCTTCCCTATAGCAGCCTCCAAGTCAATGTTAAGTCCTGCCTGCTTCCCCTTTTCTCTCTTCTTGGTATTTCCTCCCTTTAGGGGACACTTTTTAAGCTCGGCTTTAGTTTAGGAATCCTTTTTAGGAGGTTCCTTGGAAAGGGCTTTCTCTTTAGAAGGATCTTCAGAAGGGACATCCTTAGGAGGGTCTTCCTTGGGAAGGGCTTGCTTGGGAAGAGATTCATCTTTGTTAGGTTCCTTGGAGGTTGCAGTGTCCTTATTATTATCCTTTCGTGAATATTGCACCCCTTTGAATCTTCCATTACTATCATCAGCATTAAGAATAGGTTCCTCTTTCTCTTCTTTGGTTTTGAGCTCACTAACGAGAGGATAAGTGTATGAACACCCAAGCAAAATGTTGAATACATCGGATTCTAAGAGATTAGCCTGCTCATTTATTTCATCATCATCACTCTCGTCATTCTCACTTTGCTCATCCTCGAAAGATGAGTCTTGTTCCACTGCATTGGTCAGAGCCAAAGTGTTAGGGACTTGAGATGGGCTTGGCTTATCTTCTTCACTTTAATTTTTGGGAAGCGGTTTTCCCTTTGGAATGTAGCTAGACTTTTGGGCCTTTTCCAATGCGGTGATTTTGTTTACAACAATCCTATCCCATGAGTGGACCTCTTCACTAAGCTTTTCCATCTTCTTGAGGATAGCCAAAAGGGTTTCTTCATATTGATCCTTCGATTTCTCCTTCTTGGCCTCAGTTTTGGCTTTGGGAAGGTCATTAGCATCCATTCTTGAGATATGAAGGTTTTATTCAACTTGCATCGCCATTTCTTTGGCTTCGGCCAATGTGGAGAGTTTCTTGTCTCTTAAAGCATAGGTTAGGTGGCCCCCTACAGATTTGACAAATTTGTCAAGGATGTTGGCTCGGAGGGTTTTACGTGATCAGGGATATCCCGGACAACACTATCAAACTTTTGAATGAATTCCCGGATGTCTTCCCTTCCCCTTGCTATTTGGTAGAACTTCTCAATCTTGAAGGTCCCTTGGGCATTGCAAGACCGCCTCTACATGAATAGGTCCTCAAATTCATCAGAATCTTCAATGCATCATGGGGGAAGACTAAGGTACCATTCTCTAGCTTGTCCCTCAAGTGATAGGGCAAAGAGCATCTTGAGCCTGTCCTCATCAAAAATCATCCTAGGTTACATGTGCCAATAGAATTCTTCAACAAAGTCACGAGCTCTTGGTAGCATCTCCTTTGAATTTGGGTAACCATCGCTTGTACTTCTCGGGTAATGGCTTGGGATCATCACTCAATTTCAAAGGAGCAAATACACTAACCAAATGTCTTTCACTTTTGGTCATCTAGTGTTTGTCAGTGGTAGAACTAGTTGCCATCTAAGGGGTGGGATCACTGACTTTTTCAAATTCGGGGAGAAGGTCAGTTCCAACAGGTGATGGATCACGTTCCTTCCTTTTTGCAGCAACCCTAGTTAAAGGAGGAATATTGTCGCCTTCAAGCAAACTAGGGGTTTTGACAATGAGTGGAGTCGCCAAAGGAATAATGAGAATGTCGTCAATGAATCAATTCCTCAATGATTCACTAGGGGGGCAGACCTGCTTCCTCCCTGGCAACGGCGCCAAAAATGTTACCACTCAAACTAGCAGGGGACCTAAAAGGGGCTCCTTAGCCCACTGTCACCAGCTAAAACTCCCTACTCTTTATGGACCTTCACTGATGGGAGGAGACCTGGTGTATAGAAAATCACTTATGAAGGATACATCAACAAATGGATGTGAAGTGACCTTAATGATCCTTTCCCAAAAGAAAAATCAAGAATGGAACTTGCTTTCCCTTTAAGCAAGGTACAAGGCTTTCTATGAGAAGGAGGTGAGGATTTAAGGGCTAGGTTAAGGGAATCTGACTTGTAAAGGAGTTTCCCAATCCCTAAAATCCTTGCAAAACTTGGTTTCCTGAGTTGTCTTTGAAGAATTGTCTTTGATAAGAAATGAGACCACACGGGTCCAAGTGGACCCAACCTAGGTTAAGGGGAGGGAGTTTAGCAACCAATAATGATCTTACCCTAAACAAGGAAGGGAAGAGGATCAAAGAAAGAATTTCCACTTAAAGGTGTCAAAATGATCCTATGAGGTACTAGCCTAGGGAACACTAGGGAAAAGTTCGGTCTCAAGGCTAGGTTTTGGGATATCTCACAATCCCACCGTTGGAATTTCTTCAAATTTGGAGGAGACGTTAAGGACACACGAGCGTAGGAAAGGCTAGGAAATTGAACTTTTTCTATGGCTACTTTGTCGGGAAAATGATGCCCTAGGTGGCCCAACGTGGCTAGACCTAGAGAGAAGGAGAAAAGGTGAATAAAAGGGGTTTTAAGGTGATCGCCTTATGGTGGATCAGTGCCTAATTCCTTTGGGGATATGGATTCAAGGAGAATGATGAGAATGGATTTCATTTCTAACTCAAGGAGGCTCTAAGGGCAACTTCGTTTGGCATTAGGGCAAAAGAGAGTGACCTTAAAGCGTTTATACTTCGTTTGCAAATCAAGATGGCTTATCAAGATAACTTTGATCTCTAGGAAAATTCGTTCAACAAACATGGCCCATACATAGAGATATGCTATATAGAAACATAATTCCACAATTAAACAGTAAATGCATGCAGCAATTAGCCCTAAAATAGTGAAAATCCCATTACCAATGCATGTAACAAAGTAAAAGAAAATAGCATCAAGTTCGTACTTACATGTAAGAGAATATATCCAACCATCAATACATTTACCAATTAAGAAGCTCTGAGATAAGAAAATGCAATCCAAACATCAAAATTCATCCATGCTCCAATTTCGTCCACCAAGAAGGAAATACGAAAATCTCAAGAGAGAGAATGATCCAATCCAAGTGATGATACAAAATGAATTCATGTCACTCCTATTTATACACTTCTTAGGAGTTTGAATTACCTAATTGGGCCTACATTAGCCCCTAAAATAAAATAATGTGCAAAGTAACTAACTTTTGGTGGCAAGCCCACCAAACTAGCTCATAAATAAAATAATAAGCCTCTCGAGAGGCCAAAAAATAAACAATGCATGTTGTTGGGCCCTCCAGGAGGCCTAATGAGGTCCAGAAGTGCCATAATGATGAATAGGACCCTCAAAAGTGATGGACAAGGGGGTGGCACTTTGTTCTCCAAACAATAAACTTGTGGTGCTCCCAGTCTAATATCTATGTCACAAGGTTCGTTGAACATTAACCTTGAGGTTCGAATTTTGGTGAACCTTAAAAAAATTTTGAGGTTCGGCGAACCTCATCGAATCTCATAGCCATTGACCATGTCCATAGATCAAAACTCATAACTTCATGTCACAACTCAAGCTTGTAATTTATCCTTGCAGTTTCCATGTCCGTGATAGCATTTTTGATGTTTACTGATGTTGATTTCTTATTATTTTATCCTATAATTCATTTTAAATATAAATATATATATACACACAAACCTAATGGCAAGCCTTATCTGAACCTCATCAAAAAATTCGAACTCAAACCGAACCTAATCGTTGTCGAACCCGAACTCGAACCCAAACCATGTGACATTGCTCCCAGTGGGTGTGGGGGCACACCAATAACCTCATGGGTCTCCAAGTAAGTCGAAGATGCCTGTAGACCATCTATAAGGGCTCAGATGATAGAATAAATGATGCTACATTAGTGTCCAAGTCCTAGGTCACCTGCCAAGTGTATGGTGCAACTGTGAGGTCGGCTAGGCAAGGTGTACCAAGTGCATCTTCCTTGTCCAATAAGTCGATCTCGAGCAATCTCTGAACATCTCTAGGGATCCATGGAGTGTTTTCTACTATTGTGGAGGCTCATGGCTCTCTACACACACCCTACATGTGCAAATGAAGCCCTCTTGAGAGTTAGGACCCCGTATAGAGAAACCAAACTCAAAATGGACACCATCTGCAATCTTGCATAAGATCCAATGCGCCCCCTAGCCTTCCAACACAACAAGTCATTAAAGTAATCGGGTAAAAGAGCTTACAAACCATGGACAACAAGTGGACACTTCATAATGGCATGTCCTTCCATAGTGGGCTTTGGCATGTGCTAATGTCTCCAAGCTCCAAAGGGGCTTAACCAAGTACTTTATTAAGTAGTTTCTACCTTTAGAGGGGATAGTATGTCCAAGGCACATCCCTCAAATGGTGGTGGCATGTGATAAAGAGGTGAATGGAATAGGGAATGAAAGGGGCAATCCTGTGACACATATCGGGGTACAAGGGTAGCTAGAAGAAGGGAAGCCCACACCCGGGTAAATAATGTATAGGAGGGAGCAATCGTGGTACATGAGGTGCCCCAGCCCTGATTTTTCCACCCTTCTTTATATGTCTTTTGCCTGTTATGATTTTTCTTTGATTAACTGCTCGAGGCTCAAAGGATAAGAGCAAGATGTGTAAGATATAGCAGTGGGTACCCCTTTTAGGTAGGGTGGTTCATTGCCCTCCAGAGGTTGGGACAATCATGGGTTCCTAAATGATAAAGGAGGCTCATCTAGGGCCTATGGAACCAGGGTGATGGCCATGGGTATGGGGTTGAGCTCATATATTGGCTTTTACCCAAATGCTAAATATATTTGACGCGGCCATATTTTGCATCTTATGGTACATTTTCTTGTTGAATGTGGCCATTTATGCGTTTACTTTTCTTTTTAGCTGCTTCAGCCTCTGGGACATCGTTCCAAGCCTGACCCAAGTCGGGGCAAGGGAAAGGGGAGGCTATCCCTATGTGGACCCAGTGAATAAATGCAACCCAGGTGGGAAATATGATGAATGGGGTTATAATGGATGGAAGGGGAGCGACATATGTGGATGAGGACCATGCAACCAAAATCAGGTTTTCCCAAGCAGTAACACCCTAAAACCAAATGGCCAGTAAAGGAGATCCCACGGGACCAAGATCCAAGGGTAACATGCAAAAGAGGTGAAGGGGACAAAAGCACAAACTAAACCCACTATTTCTGTTGAATCCCCCCATTAATCCATGCCCAGAAGTGTCAATGATAAGCAAAATCAATACTCAATTACCAAATGACAAGACATACCTTTAGGTTCGAGAGGCCCACCTTCAAACATATGATCATGACAGATGGGTGACAAACCACATGGCTGGCTTAGGTGGCGAAGAAATGGCACGACGAGCTAGTTGGTGGTTCTAAGGGGCTGGGTGTCGGTTGAGGACCATCTTGGAGAAAAAAATTCTCCTAGGGATATCACCCACAAAGTGGTGGGTAACACATACTTGCTTTTGAATGGTTATTTCGACACTTCAAATGGTTGACATATAAAAGCTGTTGAAATTAGCGAGAAATGTGATTCCTTGATTTGTGTCTTAATTCAAGGAGTCAAATTTGAGTTCATTTTTGTGCATGGTCAAGCTCCTAAAATTTAGGAGTTTCCCTAAAAATTAGGAGTGCATGAGGCAGTGCATTGATTTTCTAGTGCGAGCTAGTTTGGAAAGTGAAAGAACAAGTGGAGTTAGCCTCCTAAATTTTTGGAGGAACTAGTTAACAAGTTGTGCTAACTGTTGTTAACTAGAAAAGCACTAGTTCGAGTTTCCAAACATAGAACTCACTAATTTTAACAATTCAAATTGCATTTAAAAGAAGGAATGAAGGCACAAGTTTAATCATATTTTTGGTCTGCACGAGTTGGTGAGACCAAACAAAAGGAAGCACAAGATTGTCCGTGAAGCTTGTGAGAGGAAGAATGTACAAGAGAAGCTTGTACATAGATTGGTAGAGGACAGCAAATGCCAGAGATCTGTAGTCTTGTAAGTGTTTCCAGCCTGGTTCAAGGTAGGAAAACTAGGTTGTTTTCAGATTGAAACAACTATATTTTGTAAGAGATCAATTGCTCAGTTTTTCTATCAATAAAATTCTCATCAAGTAGAGGGTTTTCCTAGTTGGGTTCCCTAGTAAAAAAAAAATGTGTTTTATTGTGTGATTGTGCTTTTATTTTTGTTCCTATTCCACTACAAAATTTGAGTAGAGAAATTATGTGTGTGTAAGAAAAGAAAGTGTTTTCCAAATTGTTCTTATAAGCATATCAAAATTTCATGGATATTCTACATGGTCAGAGCAGTTCGAATAAATTTAAGGTTCATCACAAGTGTATCTCGCATAAGGAGAAGGAGGTATGATCTCAGGTTGGTGATTCTGCTTGCAAGTTTTATGTTGATTGAATGCTAGGTGATGAGGGTTGTTCATGGAGTATTGAATAGCAGTTATGCAGCAGCCTATGTACAGTGTGTTGGAGGCCTGTTAGTGGATGTCTAGTTGCCCTATGTGTTTTGGACAAGTGGCAGACTTGTCACAACAAGTGGGTTGTATTTTGATGCCCTAAGGATTGACTTTTGGAGCAACCAAGAGTACTCAAGTGAGCTAGTTTTGCTGCCCTAGTTCACTGGTTTGGTGTTTGACAAATCAAAGATAAGATGGCTCATTGTAGAAGCCATAGATTAGTCAAGGAGTGATTTTATGTGGGCAGATCTGAAAGCCCTAAGAAGAGTGACAGTAGCAACTAATATGTCACAGAGATGGGGCAGATATGGAAGGTTGACCATTGTTCACAAACATAGTTGTGGACGGTGACTTTCGTATGCAGTATCCAACAACTTGAAGACCTCAAGTACAATACGCATGAAAGGAGGCGTGGATTGTTAGGAGGCAGATTTATGGAGCCCTAGTTTCCGGCAGATCCATAAGACCCTATGTGCAGACTCCTTAATGGAGCTAGAAGGCTACTAGTGGGCATATTAGTGAGCCAAAGTTCACTGACACAAAAAGGGTTGTGATTATTGATAGTGGCAGATTGTGGAGCTGGAGATGCATGCCTTCAGAGGGAGCAGCCCTAAGCAGCAAGGCAGGAAGTGCTTAGAATAGAGAAGCAATGGACTCGCAAAGTATGGTGAGAAAGAACAGGTCTTCAAAGCAAGTTCTGCAGAAGAAAGCAGGGAAGTCTTCTAGTTAAGAGGGAGCAACTGCAGCAGCGGAGAACTTGGTAGAGTTGAAGACAGATCCAAGTGGATGAGGTTCTTCCAAGAACACCTTCCTCGCTAAGAGGGAGTGTTGAAATTAGCGAGAAACATGATTCCTTGATTTGTGCCTTAATTCAAGGAATGAAAGTCGAGTTCCATTTTGTGCATGGTCGAGCTCCTAAAATTTAGGAGTTTCCCAAAAATTAGGAGTGCATGAGGCAGTTAACTCATGTGTTGAAATTGAAAGTCAAGTTCTTGATTTTCTAGTGTGAGTTAGTTTAGAAAGTGAAAGAACAAGTGCAAAGAACTTGGTAGAGTTGAAGACAGATCCAAGTAGACGAGGTTCTTCCAGGAACACCTTCCTCGCTAAGAGGGAGTGTTGAAATTAGCGAGAAACACGATTCCTTGATTTGTGCCTTAATTCAAGTAGTCAAAGTTGAGTTCCTTTTTGTGCATGGCCAAGCTCTTAAAATTTAGGAGTTTCCCTAAAAATTAGGAGTGCATGAGGTGTGAAAATTTCATCCAGAAAATATTTCTGTAGTGATAGATTTATTTCTCCTACTTATTATTTCAATAAGTTATTTACAAAATTCTTCTAGTAAATTTCGAAATAAATACTACTGCAGCATTCACTTAAGTATATGTAGAGAAAGGAACAGTAAGAAATAGAAGTATAAGAATCAATTAAATGTACACACTTATTTTTGGACAATTTTCCCCAAAAAAACCCAATTCGAGAAAACCGATGCAGCAGATAAGGGTTTATATATTATTCTTCAGCAATGAAATTCTTTACAAGGAAAACACTGGCAGACTTCTTTAGAAAACACCTGAGATAAATTCTCTGATCTCTCTGGAGATTTTCTGACACCCGAAAGACCCACTGCCTCCCTCTGCGTCACTCTACGTGTTTCTCCGCGCAGTCCCTGCGTCACTCTGCATGGGCTCTCTGCACTGTTGCTCCGCCTTTTGTGGCCCTCTGCGTCCTTCTCTCCTCAACCTTTGTCACTGTTGACTCCCTCTCC
Organism: Pinus albicaulis; assembly: GCA_034641835.2. NCBI lineage: Eukaryota > Viridiplantae > Streptophyta > Pinopsida > Pinales > Pinaceae > Pinus > Pinus albicaulis. Next base: position 715,332,316 of record CM076580.1, on the reverse strand, counting down.
TTCTTCTGCCTCTGCAACTCTGCCCCTGCAACTCTCCCACTGAAATCGAATTCTATTCCTTCATAATCGACTTCCTTCGGGTTACTGAGTGTATGCTCGGCTTGCTTTCCAAATGACCCTCAAGCCTTCTTTTATAATCTTCTCGTTGACAAATCAACGGCCCAGATTAAAAGTCTAATCAATGGCCAAGATTAAAACTTTGCTTGATCTTCATTCTCTAGAAGATTCACACTCTACTTTATTAATACCCATTAATTATTTAATTTCCCTAAGTTTAGACTTAGGGTCTGCATTAAAATAATTAATTATTTTAATAAAACATAAACCGAGTGGAATTTCCCCAAACGATTTCTGGGTTTTTTGGAATACTTATGTCCAAGCCTCCTTAAAAATTTTGGGACTTGGAACACTTTTTGATGCTACAAAAATCAACACTCCCTCTTAGCAAGGAAAGTGTTCTAGCAAAATTCCTGTTGCATGATGCTCTGTCTTGAAGCATTCTCTACGTTGTTGATGCCTGGCTGCTGCCCCTCACCTATTGCGTTGTTGCCTTCTGTACTGTTGCCCATGCCACTGTCACTGTCACTGCCTCATTTGTATCGCAGCTCCCTCTGAATCCTGAGCCTATCCATTACTACTACTGAAATGGATTCTTGATCATCCCCATCTTTTCTCTGAAATAGACAAACTTAGTCCTTCCCAGAGCTTTCGTGAGGATATCTGCCACTTGTTCTCCTGTAGGAGTGTACTCCAATTGTACAGCTCCCCTTTGGACACAGTCTCTGATGAATTGACACCTGATGTCAATGTGCTTCGACCGATCATGAAACACGGGATCCTCAGAGAGCTTGATGCAACTCTGATTATCACATAGAATGTTGGTCGCCTCCATCTTCTCCTTGAGTAAGTTCACAAGCAATTTCCAAAGCCATATGACCTCACACGAAGTCGTTCTTGCTACCATATATTCAGCTTCTGTGGAGCTCAGTGCCACGGATTTCTGTCTCCTGCTGCATTAGGAGGTCATCCCTAATCCAACACTGAAATAATACCCACTGGTACTTTTCCGATCTACTGGGCTCCTTGCCCAATTTGCGTCAGTGAACCCACTCAACCTGATGTCATTGCCTCTGGTGTATTTCAGTCCAAGGTCGATTGTTCCTTGTAGATATTTGAAAACATGTTTGGCTGCTGCCCAATGAGCCCTCCTAAGTTCCACCATGAACTGACTGAGAGTATTGACAGAATAATAGATGTCTAGTCTCGTGTTTACCAGATACATCAGAGAACCTATGAGCTTCCTATACAAAGTAGGATTAGCCTCATCGTCTTCAGACGTGTCAATTTTCTTCCAGTTGGTAATCATTGGAGTAGCCATGGGTCTACAATCCTCCATCTAAAATCTTTTCAAAACTTTTGTAGTATATCTTCCTTGACCAAGGAAGATCTCACCCTTCTATTGCCAAACTTCCAACCCCAGAAAATAATGCATCAGCCCTAGATCCTTCATGTCAAATTCCGCAGCTAAATTCTCCTTGCAGTCCTTGATGAGCCTAGATGAACCTGTTAGGAATAGATCATCTACATAGAGCACCAGTGTAAGAGCCTTATCCCCTACTCTCAGATAGTAGAGACTGGGATCTGCATCACTCTTGACAAATCCCATTTTCTGCAAGTAGCTGTCAATTTGACCATACCAAGCTCTAGGGGCTTGCTTCAGTCCATACAAGGCCCTCTTGAGCCTGCACACATGAGTTTTCTACTCATGCGTCTCAAAGCCCTCTGGTTGTTCAATATATACTTCTTCTTCTATCACCCCATTCAGGAACGCAATTTTGACGTCCATCTAGTAAATCTCCCATCCCATCTGCGCAGCAAGGGTCACGGATCTAATAGAAGTATATCGGGCTACTTGGGCGAAGGTCTCTTCATAATCTATCCCTTCCTTCTGAGCATACCCCTTAGCCACAAACCTGGCTTTAAATTTCTCGATGCTGTCATCCGCAGCATATTTGATCTTGTAGATCCATCTCGAACCTACAACTAATCTGTCCTGAGGCCTAGGAAACACTTCCCAGACATCATTCGTCATGATGGAGCTGTATTCCTCCACCATCGCATTGACCCATACCTGGTGCTAAGCTGCCTCCCGAAAAATAGATGGCTTCCTAACCTGCGCTACCAAAGCTCGGTACCTTTTAGGTTGTTTGTGTTGCCTCTTATCATTTCGAGGGCTCTGAAAAAACTCTTCTGCATCCCTCAGAATCTGTCGTAATTCCCTGCTCGTCCTACCACTGGTAGTGGGTGGATCCACCTCCTCTCCTTCCTGCAAGTCCTTGGGAGATGTATCCCTTGGATCCCTATGCCTTGGAGAGGCACTCGTATTACCATCTACGGGTCGTTGTGGTTGGACCAACAGATCCTCCTCAGACAGTGTAGCAAAAGGCATCTACCGGGATTTTCTGAAGGCCCTTTCCTCCATGAATTTCACATCCCGCCGTACTACAATCTTCCTGCTCTCAGAAATGTATATACGGTAAGCCTTTGCGTTCTCACTATATCCCACCAGATATCCCTTTTCTGCAGTCTTATCCAACTTCTTCCTCTTCTCTTCGGGCACATGACAGTATGCCGCACTGCCAAAGATCCTATAGTGGCTTACTTCAAGCTTGCTGCCAGTGAAGACACTTTCTGGAGTGATCTTACCCAATGCATTATGAGGAATCTTGTTATGTACGTAGACAATTGTATTACAAGCTTCAACGCACAGAAATTTGGGCATGTCTTGATCGTACAGCATTGCCCTTGCAGCTTCGACAATAGTTCTATTCTTCCCCTCTGCAATTCCATTTTGCTCCGGATTGTACGGAGCAGTCCACTCCCTTTTGATGCCTTCCCTTGCGCAGAACTCTGTGAAGTTTTTATCCATGTACTCTCCACCATTGTCTGATCGCAATGTCTTGATCTGCTTTCCTATCAGATTCTCTACTGGAGCTTTAAACTCCTTGAATCGACCAAAGACTTCGTCCTTGGTCTTCAGAAAGTAGATCCAGGTCTTCCTGGAATGGTCATCAATAAAGGTGACGAAATATTCGGCACCACTAAGAGCTCTAGTGGACATTGGCCCGCAGATGTCTGAGTGTATTAAGCTCAACACGCTCTTCGCCCTATTGTTGCTTCTATGATATGTTGCCTTGGCATACTTTCCCAATACGCACCCTCTGCAGACATTGTCTCGCTTGGTGCTCAGTTCTGGAACTCCCATGACAGTCTTCTTGAGAATTCTTAACTCCCCATGATGCAAGTGCCCCATTCTCCTATGCCATAGTTCATTCAAGTCCTTCTCGTCAATGTTGTCTATCAGTGTCATTGGGGATTCGAGCTATAACTTGTAGAGTTTATTGCTCCTGACTCCGATTTGTGCTTTCTTCTTCCAACTTAGGTGTTTGACGTATACTCTATTTGCCAATAAAGTAAGTGTCATAGCCTTTGTTTTGAAGTTGCGACACAGAGAGTAAGTTCATCCCCAAACCAAGCACATGCAGTGCATTAGTGGCCCGAAGCTTATTACCAGCTTCAGTGTGAAATACTATGGTACCTCTTCCAATAGGGGTACATTTTTTCTTATTGCCCATGGTGATTTTAAAGTTCATCTGCTCTTCTTGGTAGTTTGAGAAACATTCTCACACTCTCGTCATGTGAGCAAAAACCCCACTATCAATGTACCAGATCTCAAGAGAAGCAGAGCTTGACACACAAGCAAATCCTTCTTCCAAACTAGATGCCAGAACAGAAACATCATGATCCATCTATTCTTCCATGCTTCCCTTCTTCTCTGGAGAACTGCGTGAACCCTTCCGAGTTGTTGCTACAGCAACGTCTGGTCTACCTTCTATCGTTGGTTCTCTGCTCCCATTACTCATCTTTGGCTATGATACCATGTGAAAATTTCAATCCAGAAAATATTTCTGCAGTAATAGATTTATTTCTCCGACTTATTATTTCAATAAGTTATTTACAGAATTCTTCCAGTAAATTTCGAAATAAATACTACTGCAGCATGCACTTAAGTATATGTAGAGAAAGGAACAGTAAAAAATACAAGCATAAGAATCAATCACATGTACACACTTATTTTTGGACAATTGTCCCCGGAAAAAACCTAATGCGAGAAAACCGGTGCAGTAGATGAGGGTTTCTATATTATTCTTCAGCAATGAAATTCTTTACAAGGAAAAGACTGGCAGACTTTTTTAGAAAACACCTGAGATAAATTCTCCAATCTCCTCTGGAGATTTTCTGACACCCAGAAGATCCACTGCTTCCCTTTGTGTCGCTCTGCGTGTTTCTTTGCGCAGTGCCCGCGTCACTCTGCGTGGGCTCTTTGCGCTACCTTCTGTGGCCCTCTATGTCCTTCTCTCCTCGAACTTTGTCACTACTGACTCCCTCTCCTTCTTTTGCCTCTGCAACTCTGCCTTGCAACTCTCCTTCTGAAATTGAATTCTATTCTTTCAGAATCGACTTCCTTCGATTTACTGAGCGTATGTCCGGCTTGCTTTCCAAATGACGCTGAAGCTTTCTTTTATAATCTTCTCGTTGACAAATCAATGGCCCAGATTAGAAGTATGATCAATGGCCAAGATTAAAACTTGACTTGATCTTCGTTCTCTAGAAGATTCACACTCTGCTTTATTAATACCCATTAATTATTTAATTTCCCTAAGTTTAGACTTAGGGTCTGCGTTAAAATAATTAATTATTTTAATAAAACATAAACCGAGTGGAATTTCCACAAATGGTTTCTGGATTTTTTGGAACACTGATGTCCAATCCTCCTTACAAATTTTGAGACTTGGAACACTTTCTGATGCTACAAAAATCAACATAAGGCAGTTAACTGACGTGTTGAAATTGAACGTCAAGTTCTTGATTTTCTAGTGTGAGTTAATTTAAAAAGTGAAAGAACAAGTGGAGTTAGCCTCCTAAATTTTTGAAGCAACTAGTTAACAAGTTGTGTTAACTGTTGTTAACTAGAAAAACACTAGTTCGACTTTCCAAACATAGAACTCACTAATTTTAACCATTCGAATTTTCTTTAAAAGGAGGAACAAAGGCACAAGTTTAATCATTGTTTTGGTAAGCACGAGTTGGTGAGACCAAACAATAGGAAGCACAAGATTGTCCGTGGAGCTTGTGAGAGGAAGAGTGTGCAAGAGAAGCTTGTGCATAGATTGGTAGACGGCAGCAGAGATCTGCAGTCTTGCAAGGGTTTCAAACCTGATTCAAGGCAGGAAAGCTAAGTTATTTTCAGATTGAAACAACTGTGTTTTGTAAGAGATCAATTGCTCAGTTTTTCTATCAATAAAATTCTCATCAAACAGAGGGTTTTCCCAGTTGTGTTCCCTGGTAAAAAAAATTGTTTTGTTGTGTGACTGTGCTTTTATTTTTGTTCCTATTCCGCTGCAAAATTTGAGTGGAGAAATTCTGTGTTTGTAAGAAAAGAAAGTGTTTTTCAAATTGTTCTTATCAGCATATCAGAATTTCGTGGAAATTCTACAAAAGCTTTTGATTCTGACTCCACCATTGCTGTTCTCTTTCTCACAACAAATGTTGAAGGACTTTATTTTAATATGACCGTAGCAGATATAGTGATTTTTCTGGACCGTGATTGAAACTGAATGAGGAATGACTGGCCCTGCAATACTATTAGGAACCAAAAAGCAGTTTGTGTACAGAGGCTCGGCCTGTTCGTGCTATGCCAAGCCCATGGTACCACAATATCACAAAAAGAAAAAGGTGAAGCAACTTCTTTACAAGCTACAAATGATGGTACTGGGATGATAAAAACTCTACAATTGCAGGAATATGATATGATAGAGAGATCAATTATTCAAGGGTTTCTGATTTGCTTGGTTGAGGAAATCATCCCAGCCTTCATGAAGTCTTTGATCACCAATCATATGGTTGTGTTGCTAGCATGTCTTAGGTCTGTCCCTTTGATTCATGAACTTAGAGGTAGGCAAGTCGGTTGCATTCCAAAGGCAAGATGTGGGATTGTTTATACCTATTGATGAAGTTCAATTTGAAGATTGCACAAGCCACACAAGAAAGGTGACACTTGGTTGATATCTTAATTAAAGGAGACAGACATGTTAGGAGGAGATGGTTATAATCACAAGGGGGCTTGTTTGCACCTATCCACAAGCGATCCTTCATACCATGAGGACTGTTAGATTGATTGAAGGGCATCCAACATGAGGAGAATTAACATACTCCTTAAATTGTGGATCTGTGAGCTGCCAGTAGACTTTTCTTACACAATGATAAAGATACATCTTGGAGGCATTGCACATTCTTTTGGAGCTAATACCTTTGAAGTGACTCTTGGTGTTGTATTTGAGGGGCTTCCCCCATATATTACAATTTGAGTGCTTTGATGGTAACAAAAAAAGGGTGAGGCACAACTCAGGACAATCCTATTGGCTATCAGGTTTCTAGGAGGTTATTGTATGCAAAGGGTTCATTTATTACTAAACATGACCCATCGATTTGCTCATTTATGATGAATAATACAACATAGAACACATGACCAAGCCGTTTAAAGAAATATGAGAAGAGTTATCATCAGATCTAGATTTGAGTTTTGTGGCCCCAATCCTAGTTTCATTTCCAGATCTAAAACAGCAAAAGATCACAGAGAAGAACATCTGTTGTAGTGGTTATGTTAGTGCCCAGGTATCCGGTGATAAGGAATTTATGTTACAACATTGACAAACCATCCGAATTTGAACGGGATTCCCAACATTTAGGTGGACCTGATAAAAATTTGTGGGTGGGAGAAGCACAAAATGACACTGTCATCTACAACGAACAACAATGATCAAATGGAACATAAAGTTGATGATTCTGTAGTAGTTGATATGAGGATAAAATGACACCAAATTTAACTGGAACTTTTGTGATTCAGAATATGGAATGCTGTGAAGGTTAAATGGAAGATCCAATGGATCCAATGTCAGACATCAACAAGGTTGAAACTTAGAAGATGGTCAGGGATCAAGATTCAAAACACATATTGATGTGGTTGATGAGGACTACAAGTTCTTTTTGGAAAATGTAAAGGTAAATGGTCTATCATATACACTTGCCTTTGGGTGACTTGTTTGGTTGGAAGCAATTACACAGTAGTGCCCAATCTTTGTTATTGAAAATGAAAGGCTAAATCATAGGTACAAAAATGGGGAAGACAGTGATATGGATAAAGTTATTATTCATCTGGAAAAATATGTTTATGGGTACCATCAACCTAGTCTGTGGTATCAATATGTTACAAGTGATTGTGCCCATATGGTATCAGCAGCACTATGAGTGGCATCGCCCCAGTTGGGTAGCTGGGGGTGTTGTAAATGGTCGATTGTGCATGCAAAGGCTGTTAATGCCACTATTGTGTCGGAGGGCTTAACAAAACTGAAAAAGGCTAGGGCATTGCATCAGTCAGGCAGTGGGAGATGGGATATAGACAACTTTGTAACTAATTATAATTTCAAAGGTACAGGTGGTATTTTTTGCGCCAACTCCAAAAGCATAGAATGACACAATCCATTCTCTAAACATAATCAGGACTCTGCTACAGCAGTTGGCAATGAATCCTTTGTAACTGTTTTTTAAAATACAAATATCATGCAATCTGGTGCTTCGGACCAAGCTATACCTACAGCTGAATATAGAACATATGTTAATCAGTGGAAAGCCAGGAGTCCCAAGTTGCTATACAGTGAGAAATTTTCACATATAGAATGCACAATAAACAGAGACATGGTTGACATTCTGATGCACTAAGGATGATGCCAGAAGCTCTGTATGTTTTGGAGATGTGTTCTAGAGAGAGGTCATTTCTTTGATCACTCTTGTATTGGTAACGAGGGGAAAGGTGTTGATTTTTGTAGCATCTGGAAGTGTTTCAAGTCTCAAACTTTGTAGGTAGGCTTGGTCAGCAGCATTCCAAAGAACCCACAAACAGTTTGTGAAAATTCCACTCGGTTCAAGACTTATTAAAATAATTAATTATTTTAATGAAGACCCTATGTCTAAACTTAGGGAAATGAAATAATTAAAGGGTATTAATAAGTCAAAGTGTGAATCTTCTAGAAAACATGGATCAAGTCAAGTTTAATCTTAGCCATTGATTAATCTTTTAATCTAGCCGTTGGTTCTCCAACAGGAAGATTATAAAAGAAGGCTTGTGGGTCACTTGGAAGATAAGTCGGGCATACACTCAGTACCCGAAGAAGATCCATTCTGATGTAGAATTCAATCTCAGTGGGAGAGTTGCAGGGCGAGAAGTTGCAGAAGCAAAAGGAGGAGGTCAGGGGTAATCAAGATCAAGGTCGGAGGGCAGCAGTGGGTCACTGGAGGCAGCTTGAGACTGCAGCGCAAAGACCCCACGCAGATTCATGCAGTCCAGCACTGGGCCTGCGTAGGGAATCACACAAAGTGATGCAGGGGCATGCATGGGCTGTTCTGGGTGTCAGAGAATTGTCCAAGTAAACCGGAAATTCAGTCTCAGGTGGTTCAGAATTTATCTGTCGTATATTTTCCCTGTAACGATATCATTTGCTAAAGAATTAATAAAACCCTCATCTGCTGCACCGGTTTTCCGGCATTGGGTTTTTCTGGGGACAATTGTCAAAAATAATAGTGTACATGTGATTGATTCTTGTGCTTATGTTCTCTACTGTTTATTTCTCTGCATATATAATTGTGACTGTTGCAGTAGTATTTATTTCGATATTTGCCGAAAGATTTCTGAATAATAACTTATTGAAATAATAAGTAGGAGAAATAAATCTATCACTGCAACTGTTTGTAAATTTTCACATGGTATCGGAGCCAGAGATGAATAACAAAGAGGGAGCATCTATCAGTGAACGGAGATCTACTGTTGCAGCAACAGCGCAAAAGGGTTCACGCAGTTCTCCAGGAGGGGAAAGAAGCACGATGGAACAGATGGATCACAATGTATCTGTATTGGCATCCAGACTTGAAGAAGATTTTGCTTGTGTATCGAGCACTACGTCTTCAGATGTCTGGTATATTGACAGCGACGCCTCTGCCCACATGACAGGAGTATGGGACTGTTTTTCCAACTACCAAGAAGAACAAATGAATTTCAAAATAACCATGGGTAATAAAGCAAAGTGCACTCCCATTGGGAGAGGTACCGTAGTTTTTCAGACTGAGGCAAGGAACAGAATCTGGGCCACTAATGTACTACATGTGTCGGGTTTGGGGATGAATCTATTCTTAGTGTCACAACTTCAAAACCGAGAATATGATGTCTACTTTATTGGCAATAGAGTCTACGTCAAGCACCCCAGTTGGAAGAAGAAGACACAGATCGGGGTAAGAAGCAACAAACTGTACAAGCTGCAGCTTGATTCTCCAATGACACTAGTTGGCAGCGCAAATGAAACGGGCCTTAATGAGCTATAGAACAGAAGAATGGGGCACTTGCATCATGGCGCATTGAGAACTCTCCAGAAGACTGTCACAGGTGTTCCAGAACAGAGCACCAAACGAGATGATGTCTGCAAGGGGTGCGTATTGGGGAAATATGCCAAGGCAGCATATCAGAGAAGCAACAATAGGGCCAAGGGTGTGTTGGATCTAATACACTCAAATATCTGCAGCCCGATATCCACTAGAGCTCTTAGCAGTGCCGAATATTTCATCACCTTCATTGATGACCATTCTAGGAAAACCTAGATCTACTTCTTGAAGACCAAAGATGAAGTCTTCAGTCGATTTAAAGAGTTTAAGGCTCTGCTGGAAAATCTGACAGGGAAGCGAATCAAGGTATTGTGATCAGATAATGGAGGTGATTACATAGATAAATAATTCATCAGATTCTATGCAAAGGAAGTTATCAAAAGAGAATGGACAGCTCCATACAATCCGTAACAGAATGGAGTGGCAAAAAGGAAGAACCGGACCATTGTTGAAGCAACCAGAGCTATGTTGTATGACCAAAACATGCCCAAATTTCTATGGGTTGAAGTGTGTAATACAGCTGTCTACATTCAGAACAAAACTCCTCACACTGCACTGGGAAAGATCACGCCAGAAAGTGTCTTCACTGGCAGCAAGCCCAAAGTGAGTCACTTTAGGATCTTCGGCAGTACAGCTTACTGTCATGTACCCAGTGAGAAGAGGAAGAAGTTGGAAATGACTGCTGAAAAGGGGTATTTAGTAGGATACAACAAGAATGCAAAAGCTTATCGCATCTACATTCCTAAGAGCAGGAAAGTAGTGGTGCGAAGAGATGTGAAGTTCATGGAGGAGAAAGCCTTCAGAAGATCACGAGAGCTGCCTTCTGCTACGCAGTCAAAGGAAGAGCCTCTAGTCCAGCCCCAACAACCAGCAGCAAAAAATTCAGTTGCCTGTCCAAGGCATAGTGATCCAAAGGATGGGTCTCCCGAGGATTTGCAAGGAGAGTTGGTAAACCCACCCACCACCAGTGGAAGAACGAACAGGGAGCTTCAACAGATTATGAAGGATGCAAAGGATTTTGTCAGAATCCCCCAAAATGAGAAGAGACAACATAAGCAGCCTGAAAGGTATCAAGCCTTAGTTGCTCAAGTCGGAGAACCTCCCAGTTTGCGGGAAGCAGCTCAGCACCAGGTGTGGGTTGATGCAATGGTGGAAGAGTACAGTTCCATCATGACAAATGATGTATGGGAAGTAGTACACAGACTACAGGAGAGATCAGTTGTAGAATCCAAGTGGATCTACAAGATCAAGTATGTTGCAGACAGTAGCATCGAGAAATTTAAAGCCAGGTTTGTGGCTAAGGGGTATGCTCAGAAGGAAGGAATAGACTATGAAGAAACCTTCGGCCTTGTAGCCAGATACACATCTATCAAGTCCGTGATATCCCTTGTTGCGCAGATGGGATGGGAAATTTACCAGATGGACGTCAAGACGGCATTCTTGAATGGTGTGATAGAAAAAGAGGTGTATATAGAACCACCAAAGGGCTTTGAGGCACATGATCAAAAAACTCGTGTGTGCAGATTGAAGAAAGCATTATATGGACTAAAACAAGCTCCTAGAGCCTGGTATGGTCGAATTGACAGCTACATGCAGAAGATGGGATTCGTCAAGAGTGATGCAAATCCCAATCTCTACTATCTGAAAGTAGGGAGTGAGCCTTTGATACTGGTATTGTATGTGGGTGATCTATTCTTGACAAGATCATCAAGGATCATCACAAATTGCAAGAAGAATTTGGCTGAAGAATTTGACATGAAGGATCTAGGGCGGATGCACTATTTTCTGGGGTTGGAAGCTTGGCAACAGAATGGGGAGATCTTCCTTGGTCAAGGAAGATACACTACAGAGATTCTGAAGAGATTTCAGATGGAGGATTGTAGGCCCATGACCACTCCAATGATTACCAACTAGAGGAAAATCGACACATCTGAAGATGATGAAGCTGATCCTACGTTGTACAGACAGCTCATAGGGTCATTAATGTATTTGGTAAATACAAGGCCATACATCTGTTATGTTGTTAATACCCTAAGTCAGTTCATGGTGGAACCAAAGAGGGCACATTGGGCAGCAGCCAAGCATGTTCTCAAGTACCTTCGAGGGACAATCGAGCTTGGATTGAAGTACACCCGTAACAATGATGTCAGGTTGAGTGGTTTCACTGATGCAGATTGGGCTGGAAGTTCAATTGATCGGAAGAGTACCAGTGGGTACTATTTCAGTCTAGGATCAGGAATGACTTCCTGGTGCAATAGGAAACAGAAGTTTGTGGCACTGAGTTCAGCCAACATAGCTTCGTGCGAAGCCATATGGCTTAGGAAACTGCTAGTAAATCTAATCAAGGAGAAAATGGAAGCGACCAGCATTTTATGCAATAATCAGAGTTGCATAAAGCTCTTTGAGAATCCTGTGTTTCATGATAGGTCGAAACATATTGTCATCCGATGTCACTTCATCAGGGACTGTGTACAACGTGGAGCTGTTCAGTTGCATTACACTCCAACAGGAGAACAGGTGGCAGACATCCTCACAAAGGCTCTGGAAAAGACAAAGTTTGTCTACTTCAAAGAGAAGATGGGGATGATGAAGAATCCCTTCCAGTAGCAGGACTGGAGGATTCAGTATTCAGAGGGAGTTGTGGTACAGGGGCAGCAAGTAACAGTGGCAGTGTCAAAGGCAGCAGTAGAGGAGGCAGCAACGCAGTAGATGGGGGAGCAGAATCCTGAGATCAACAACGCAGAGAGTGTTTCAAAATCACAGCAGCATGCAGCAGGCATATTGTTCGAACACCTTCCTCGCTAAGAGGGACTGTTGATTTTTGTAGCATCCAGAAGTGTTCCAAGTCTCAAACTTTGCAAGGAAGCTTGGACACCAACATTCCAAAGAACCCAGAAACAGTTTGTGGAAATTCCACTCGGTTCAAGACTTATTAAAATAATTAATTATTTTAATGAATACCCTAAGTCTAAACTTAAGGGAAATGAAATAATTAAAGGGTATTAATAAGTCAGAGTGTGAAGAAAAGAGCAGAGAAGAATGGCGTCTAGGGTTTCTTCTCTCTCCCCACGTACGGCCGCTCTCTCCTCTGGAGCTTCAGCGCCGACCAGGGTTGGGGTTCAGTTTGCCTTCTCCCCTGCGGCGGCAGTTCACACCCCATCTCTTCAGGTTCTGAAAGGCCCTTACTCTGTAGCATGGGCGCTTAAGCCCCCAACCGATGGCCGGCCTCTTCTCCGACTTGTTGGCGACCTCTGTCGACACTCTGAAGCCCTACTCGACAGCAGTGCAGACTCTCTGCTCGCAACAGAAACCCTGGAGGTGTCCCAAGCGTTGGCCTCTCTCGTTTCTCTCCACAAGGGCAGCGCGGCAAGGGTTCATCTGCTGCAAACGAACTTTCGGCTCCTCCTCAGCTCTACAGACCTATCCTTTGCAGTGGATCTGTGCCGGAGAGATTGTTTCTATCTGCAGAAGCATCTTCTTCCCCTTCTGCATCCAGATAGTCAGGCAATCGGAGATCTAAAAGATTTTGGCACTGTGTCGGTCAGGAAGGCATTTAAAAATTTCTCCGCCCCCTTTCAGATTCAAATCACACAGCTTTTTGGCAAGACCATTCTGCATTGGGTCCGCCCTTCAGACCTGGTGCAGTATCTCAAGGCAAACCTGGAGCGCCGGTTCGGCATCCCCTCAGCCCTTCAAAGACTTATTTATCAAGGTAAACAACTCGATGATCTTCTTCCCCTCTCATCTTACAACATCAAAAGTAATAGCTCTTTAGTGTTTTCCCTTCATCTGAGAGGTGGCGCTGCAGGACAATCTTCTTCTGCTCCTCCCTTCTCCTACAAAGCTGCAGTACACTCTGAGAATCCCAAACCCTCTGAGGCCCCCAAACCCCAGCCTTTTCTAGTTGACAAACTGGAGGAGGTTCCCTCTGTTGAGATCTCCCACTCTGGCCTCGCAGAGGACCTTCAAAAATTTGCAGAAAGAGCCATCATATGCAGATTCAATGGGCTTTGGCCACGCTCAAAGGACCTCTATGAAAGGATTCATTCCAACTGGACTCACCATTGCAAGGTCAGTTTCTGTTCAAAAGGATATTTTATAGTTCTGTTTGACAATCCTAAGCATTATGAACAGGCCTTAGAGGAAGGTCCTTGGTTTATGGGAACTGCTGGGTTCTTCTTAACTCCATGGTTCCCAGATTTTGATCCAGCAACTGCAGTTATCGCCAGAACCCCTGTCTGGATCAGGCTTCCAAACTTACCAGCTCACCTGTGGCATATTGCAGTCTACAGGGGCATAGGCAACACCTTGGGCCGTTTTTTAATGGGAGATTACTGGTGGGAAGATCAAGGCCTTTACACGTATGCCAGAATATGTGTGGAATTAGATCTAAGCAAGGGACTGCCAGACCAAATCATTCTCAAGATCAATGACTTTGTTTGGACTCAGACCCTGGATTACGAGAATACTGCCTTCCGTTGTCGACACTATCATCTAACAGGGCACCTGCAGAACTCTTGCCCATCTCTCCCTGCAAAAACGAAAAAGGATAACATTGCAAAGACCAAGCCCAAGAGATGGACCCCTTGTTCTCCGCCGCCAGCAGTGAGCTCTGATTCCTCAAGCTCGGAAGATGAGGGGAGTGACGCAGAACCAAACCAGGCGCCTCAGACGATGAATCTGTCCACTGCTTCTCCAGCGCATGCCACTGCCACAGCGACCACCCAGAAACGCGTCCATGAGACCTCTTCTTCTGAATCAGATAAGGAGATCCCCATGTTGGAGAACTCCAGCCTTCAAGTTGTTTTAGCACACACACCCCAGGATAGCTGGATAAAAGTCAATAAAAAGAAAGGGAAAAAACTTCGTGTTGAGACTTCTGCCCATGTGGTGTAGAGGTCGGTCTTTTTTATTGCTTTCAAGTCATTTGCTATAGCTCCGTGCATAGTTCACTCCTTCTCCGGCACCGAGGTTGATAGTTACATCATTTCCGGCCGGCCGATTTCTTGACACTCTTGACTGTACTATATTTTGCTCAATTATAATAGTTTAATTTTACTTAGAAAAAAAAAAATAAGTCGGAGTGTGAATCTTCTAGAAAACATGGATCAAGTCAAGTTTAATCTTAGCCATTGATTAATCTTTTAATGTGGGTCGTTGGTTCTCCAACAAGAAGATTATAAAAGAAGGCTTGAGGGTCACTTGGAAGATAAGTTGGGCATACACTCAGTACCCGAAGGAGATCCATTTTGATGTAGAATTTGATCTCAGTGGGAGAGTTGCAGGGCGAGAAGTTGCAGAAGCAGATGGAGGAGGTCAGGGGTGATCGAGATCAAGGTCGGAGGGCAGCAGTGGGTCACTGGAGGCAGCTTGAGGCTGCAGCGTAGAGACCCCACGCAGTCCAGCGCTGGGACTGCGTAGAGAATCACACAGAGTGACACAGGGGCATGCAGGGGTTGTTCTGGGTGTCAAAGAATTGTTCGAGTAAGCCGGAAATTTAGTCTCAGGTGGTTCAAAATTTATCTGTCGTATATTTTCCTTGTAAAGATCTCATTTGTTGAAGAATTAATAAAACCCTCATCTGCTACATCGGTTTTCCCGCATTGGGTTTTTCCGAGGACAACTGTCCAAAAATAACTGTGTACATGTGATTGATTCTTGTGCTTATGTTCTCTACTGTTTATTTCTCTGCATATATAATTGTGAATGTTGCAGTAGTATTTATTTCGATATTTGCCGGAAGATTTCTGAATAATAACTTATTGAAATAATAAGTAGGAGAAATAAATCTATCACTGGAACTGTTGGTAAATTTTCACAAAAGGTGCATATATTTCTTTCTTGAATCACCAGCACCAAATCATCATAGACAACTACAGGCTCTTGATAGCTTGATATGCCTAGAATGCATGGGACAGTGCATCAATGATAGGGCCACTTAAATGCAGGATGTGCTTTACTCATTGACTGAAATTTACCTTGTGCATATTTTTTGTTGTTGATTATGCATTACGTGGTTGTTTTTGCTCTTTTGGAACAAAGTATGTTCGTGAATTAATTATTGCAGGCATTAATCCTATTTTATTACATGACTTATCAGGTACAATAGTGATTGTGCTGGGTTGCACACCCATCAATGCAGGGCATGACGAAGACTTTTGGATCCTGTTAGTGCACAAGGAATTGAGGATGCCCTGAAATAAAGACATCAGTGTAGCATATGAACAGTGAACCTGCAATATCCCAACTGCGAGCATGAAGGCATTGAGGATAGATCACATGTGATAGCAATTCTTGCAAGTTTTGACTGCAATTGAATGCACTGGGGACAGTGCATAAATAAGGGGGAGCGGAATGTAACACCCCCCATCAGGATTCTCTGGATTGTAATATGCATTTACAGGTGACATTAGGCTAGTGAGCAGGAATATAGAATAGGTTGGGAACCTGAAACTCGTTGGGGATTGTGTGCTCGCGTGTATGTGTTTTTTATGCTCTAAGGCTAGAAACTCTGATGTGGTGAACATGTTTAATTTATGAATATTAATACACACATAATGACTGCAAGTGGACCTAGACAAAAGAGTGCGAGGGGTCCATGACTGAGCGACAGGGAAAAGGCGTCTAAGTGAAAAGGTTATGTTATAATATAATATTATAAGATTTTATAAATGGAAAAGTATGTTTATAAAAAGGGATCTCCCTTATTTAGAAGGGAGAGTTGGTTACTCAGTCATCCATTCAATGAATGATTCATGGTTGATTGGTCAGTGAGTCCTGGGCTTGGACTCTGTAACTGAATAAGTAGTCGGTGAGTCTTGGGCTTGGACTTTATAACCGACTGAGGCATGGCTATTCAATTAATCATGCCGTAGAGGATGCACCTAGTGTATGAGCCTTGGCGACTCTGGTTTATGGGTTGGGAAACCATGGAGTTCTGGTGGGAACTCAGTTTGGAGGTAGTTAGTGAGTCTTGGGCTTGGACTCTGCAACTAACTGTAGTTTCGGTAAATTAGGTTCTAGTGACCAGTCAATGAGCCATGTGCTTTGGTTCCATAATTGACTGGGAGTTGTTTCGGTTTTTGCCCTCGAAGGGTACCTGGAAGCCTAGAGAGTAGCATGAGCTCCTAGAAGCCCAAAGCTGAGACCGTCTTTGGTTGGTCATAAGGCACCCTGGAAGGTGGGCACTGCTAAGGGATTTCAGGTTGCGTCACTTAGGTGCAAGTTCAGGGGGGGCATGAGCCTATGGTTGGAGCAATGGTTGTTGGGTTGGTATCTTCGTTGGTGTTGCGATGATGGTTATTTGGTTTATACCTTTGCTGGTGGAGTTGAATCCCTAGCTCGGGTGTGACCCGTGGTTGAGAGTTTATAAACCGCGAAGTCTATGGCTAAAAGGAACATCAGAGGTCCACAGCGAGCCGACAACATTCACAGATAAGTATTTGAGGACTTGCTAATGTTTATTCTATTGCATTTATTTATATATGGTTTTGCTTTACTGTGGTTAACTGTGTTCCACTATGTTAAGTTATACATGTATTGTTGATATGCTTATGAACAATCTAATCTGCTAAATGAATCTAGTCAACTTGGGTGTGTGTGTGTGTGCCTAGGGTTTTAAGAGGAATGGTAAATTCAAGGGTTTGTGTGAGTGACGTCGCCCAAGGGTGGTTGGGGATGTTACAACAATCCATGTTGTTTGTGTCACGAGGTTCAGCAGCCAAGGATTTGGGCACCCACTCCACAAGTACCCAAGCCCTTCAGAGAAGTACATTGGCCCTAAGCAGGTGCAGCGTTGAGATGGTCTCCCATTGAGAGACTAGGGAGGGATTGTTGCACTATGGGAAACCCTAACACTGAAGGGAAGGAAACCTCATTTAGTAGTTGGATATCCATGGAGACCACTTTATGGCACCCCAGATGGATCTTGGGACCCCGCAGGAAACATTGAGGTGAATTTGAGGGCCAACCCTCAAATCTTGGATCATCCATGTTGAGATTTTGTGTATCTGGGGTAGCATCAGCTGTTCTCTAGCTCCCAAATTTTGTGGAGGGACTAGAGTCCACTTGATCTACAAGACCCAGAAATTGATTTGGGAAATTTCATATGGTTTAGGAGATATTAAATTAATTAATTATTTTAATGTATTTCCTAAGTTAAAACTTAGGGAACTTAAATAATTAAAGTGAATTTAATTAAACATGTGATGAAATTGTTTTAAGTCACACGGATCAAGCTTCCTTTTAATCTTAGCCATTGATTCAAGATCTGATCATGGTCGTTGGTTTCCCAACAAGAAAAGTATAAAGGAAAGGCTTGGAGTCATTTGTAAGACACGCAGAAGCAGAGCACTGAAGCTAAGTTGAGATTCTAGGGCGGGTTTGCTAAAAATTCTCAGAAGTGTTTCAGCTACAGAGAGGGAAATTTAGGCCAAGGGGATGATCTAATCCCGAGGTCTAGAATGAGCAAGAGGCAGAGATCAGCTCAGAGAGGCAGCACAGAGAAGCAGGAGAGTAGCAGCAAGAAGGGCAGCAACTGTGCTACATAGGTGTTGCGCAGTCCCTCAAGGACAGCGTGATTTGCTACAGGAAACCCTCAGGGGTTACGCAGAGACCCTAAGGGGCAGCGTAGGGACTGCGTCACCCGGACTGGGGTAACACAGCCCTTTCCGGAGCAGCGTTGAGGGTCAGAGGGGCTTCAGAGGCTGACGCAGAGGCCTCAGGGGCAGCGCTGGGGTTTCTAGGTCCTAATTTTGGCTGAGTTCTGTAAATCTCGTTTAAGGGTGTGGACCAGTCATTATTTTGGCCCTAGATCAACCGATGAGCTGTAGATCTATTATTTCTCTGTCGGGTTTTCCAGATCTGGAACCCAGGCTTGATGTATTCAAAAAATTCTTAATAATAAAACCCTCCAACAGCCAGAAGACCGATTTTCCCGCATTGGGTTTTTCTGGGGACTATTTGTCCAGAAATAACTGTGTCACTTTGTCTATGTGTGTATGAACTTGTTCTAGATCTGGATTAGTGGAGATTTGTTATGTGTTTTGCTTCAATTTTAACTTGAATGTATTCAGTTAATAACTTATCTAAGTAGGAGGAGCATAACCAGATTAACAGTAAATAATTTCTACATAAAGTGTAAAGATTCAGAAATTTCCAAATGGTATCAGAGCAACTGCAGATCTAGGAGGGTCACCAGCAAGAGACTGAAGGTTCTAGCTACAGAAAGCAGCTAGAAAAGCAGCAGAAACGCAAATCTGAAGGGACAGCGCAGTTTTCAGAGGCAGATTCACGCAAAGGGAAGGGTGACGCAGTCTAACGTTGTCTCCTAGCAAGCCCACACAATCACTGCGCTGAGGCAGCTCAAAAACATTGCTAGATTAGTCTTAAGCCTGCCAGTGTGAAGCAAATCTGAATCTATCAGATCCAGAAAACGCTGAAGAAAAGCTACAAAAATTCAGAAGATGCTGATGGGGTTAAATTTCTGAAGTTTTCAGATTTTTAGCCTAAGCACAATTAACAAAGAGCCGGAGGAGATCAGCTTCTCAGAGAGTTTCTAGCCAAAGAAACTTGCAATTTGATCAGAGGATCAAAGAGAGTTGAATCATAGTTGATTTGGCAGATTTCCAAGGAGGGAAATCAGTTGTCAGAGGGAGCAAAAGGTGTCTGTTTCACCAAGGGCCTTATATCCATTTCTCTAGCAAAGAGAAAAGGAAGTTCCCGCACATTCTAAGAAGATGGCTCCTCATGGACTGCGTGATCAGGACAGGCTGGATGGCCTCTCAAACTTTTCAGTTTGGAAGGCAAGGATCCTAATAGTCCTTGAGGCATACAATCTTAGAGACCATGCAGAGCAAACTCTGGCCACACCGACAGATCCGGATCTCCTGAGGAAATATAAGGAAGCTGTTGGGAATGCCAAGCGGCTAATTATGGATGGAATTAAGGACCATATTGTACCACACTTAGCTGAGAAGAAGACAACTAACGAGATGTGGAAGGCCTTAATATCCCTATATGAGGGAAAATCTGTCCAAAGGAAGATGTTGTTGGAGACACAGATGAGGTCATTCATGATGACCAAGGGAGAAGACATGGAGCATTTCCTCTTCAGACTGCAGTCGATCAGAGATCAATTGACTACAAATGGTGCTAAGGTGGAGGACGATGTGATGGTCAGGACTACCCTCAATGCAGTCACGGATGAGTGGGAAACATTTGTCCAAAGTATCTTGGGCAGAGCGGACCTCCCAGATTGGGACAGCTTTTGGTCAATTCTGCGTCAAGAAGAACTCTGCAGATTCACCAAGAAGCAGTATAGCTCTGGATCGAGCAAAGTGAAGAAGGAAGATGAGGAAGATGCAGCCTTGCCATCAAAGAGGTAGCCAAAGAAGAAGAAGGATCTCTCAAAGATCAAGTGCTTCTAGTGTGGTGAAATGGGACTGTAGAGGAGCTACATAGTCTCAGGCAGGATCCTTGAGTAGCTCATCTCTTGGATCACATGCAAGCTACGACATCCTTAAGACAATAGCGGGACAAGTGGAGCAGTGGGTGCATAGATCACGAATGAAGCAGAGGCGGATTTGAAGACTAGGAGGAGCAGCGCAGAGCAGAGCAACAGCGCAGAGGCTGATGTGACTTCAGCAGCACAAAGCAGAGTTGCTTACGCAGTGCAGAGTTGCAGCAGAAGGCTTCAGAGGGACAGCGCAGTGCAGCAGCAGCATGAGAGATTTCATCACAAGGGGTTGATGTGACTTCAGTAGTGCAGAGGGAGTCTGCTTACGCAATGCAGAGTTGTAGCTGTGCATCATCCTTCCGATGTCGACACAGATCTGTAGCCTATGGAGCTTCAATGATGAGGATGCAGCCCATCTGACTTGTCTGTCAAAGATTGGGCAGGAGATTCAGTTGTTTCTCTCAACAACTGAAGTTGCAGTGGCAGTGCTATGAGCAGCACAGATGCAACATATTGAGAGGGAGCTACAGTACAGTGGTTGCAGTGGCAGTGCTATGAGGAGCACAGATGCAGCATATTGAGAGGGAGCTGCAGTACAGTGGTTGCAGTGGCAATGGCAGAGTCATGGGCAACAATATAGAATCGCAGCAACAGTGCAGAGTTGAGTGGCAGCAGGCCAAGCATCAGCAGCACATAACCAGTACCCAAAATCTTGTAATGCATAGTGTGATGTATTGCTAAAGCACACCCTTGATGCTAAGAGGGAGTGTTGAGATTTTGTGTATCTGGGGTAGCATCAGTTGTTCTCTAGCTCCCAAATTTTTTGGAGGGACTAGAGTACACTTGAACTACAAGACCCAAAAATCGATTTTGGAAATTTCATCTAGTTTAGGAGACACTAAATTAATTAATTATTTTAATGTATTTCCTAAGTTAAAACTTAGGGAACTTAAATAATTAAAGTGAATTTAATTAAACATGTAATGAAATTGTCTTAAGTCACACGGATCAAGTTTTTTTTTAATCTTAGCCATTAATTCAAAAACTGATCATGGTCGTTGGTTTCCCAACGAGAAAAGTATAAAGGAAAGGCTTGGGGTCATTTGTAAAGACACATAGACGCAGAGCACTGAAGCTAAGCTGAGATTCTAGGGCAGGTTTCCTAAGAATACTTAGAAGTGTTTCAGCTGCAGAGAGGGAAATTTAGGCCAAGGGGATGATCTGATCCCGGGGTCTAGAATCAGCAAGAGGCAGAGATCAGCTTAGAGAGGCAACGCAGAGAAGCAGGAGAGCAGTTGCAAGAACGGCAACAACTGTGCTACGCAGGTGTTGCGCAGTCCCTCAAGGACAGCGTGATTTGCTGTAGGAAACCCTCAAAGGTTACACAGAGACCCTAAGGGGCAGCGTAGGGACTGCGTCACCCAGACTGGGGTAACACAGGCCTTTCTGGAGCAGCGCTGAGGGTCAGAGGGGCTTCAGAGGCTGACGCAGAGGCCTCAAGGGCAGCGCTGGGGTTTCTAGGCCCTAATTTTGGCTGAGTTCTGTAAATCCTGTTTGAGGGTGTGGATCAGTCATTATTTTGGCCCTAAATGAGCCAGTGAGCTGTAGATCTATTATTTCTCTATCGAGTTTTCCAGATCTGGAACCCAGGCTTGTTGCATTCAGAAAATTCTTAATAATAAAACCCTCCAGCAGCCAGAAGACTGGTTTTCCCGCATTGGGTTTTTCTGGGGACTATTTGTCCAGAAATAACTGTCACTTTATCTATGTGTGCATGAACTTGTCCTAGATATGGATTGGTGGAGATCTGTTATGTGTTTTGCTTCGCTTTTAACTTGAATTTATTCAGTTAATAACTTATCTAAGTAGGAGGAGCATAACCAGATTAACAGTAAATAATTTTTGCATAGTGTAAAGATTCAAAAATTTCCACAATCCAGGCATCTACACATTCTTTTGACACCTTGTCACCCTTGGACATGGCATTTGGAGCATTAATTATGGATGACGTCGACAATCGAGAGGCTACGGCTCACACATGTGGGAAAATTAGAATTATTTTGTTGTAAGCTAATGGGTTAGCTTGTAACCCAAGTACATGTAACAATCAAACTTATGTTAAGGGCTTTATGGGCTAAAATTAGGAGACCTAATCCTCATATATATAGAGGATAGGCTCATTTCATTTATGATCATCACTTGTGACTAATTCGGCCCTCTTAGTGAATTTTGCCTAGCTGAATTGTGATTTGTATCTTGTGGAGAAGTGATCTATGGTGGATTTTTGTTTACGGAGCTATTCTTTGGCTTTGGAGATGTCATTTTGGAGCAACAAAGGACTTGTTCATGCATTCTATTTTGTAAGTGTGCCTTGTATTTGATAAATCTTTATATTTTTGTGGCTATTGTATGGAATGGTTGATTATATAGGGTTTCTATGTGCAAGTTATTGTTGAAAATTATTCTATGGAATCCAAATGATAGTATTGCATGCATTACCCACTTATCGAATGTGAATGACAATCCCATGGGTGAATATTTCAACAAGCTCTCTGCATTGACTTTGCTCCCTCACAAAAGTGATAGTTAGGGTTTTTAAACCTAGGGTTTCATAATTTACTTACTTGTTTGCCAAGGTTTAGTCATTTTTTACCATTCCATAGACTCCATGTTAATTTTGGACAACTAGGTACAAACTCCATGTTGTGATGCTCAGATGAAGATACCAATATTTTTATTGGATTCCTCTTTCGGAGAGGTGCAAGATCGATCTAAAGATCATATTGATCCGATGAGCAGAACATTTATTTTGAATTTATTCAAAATATGTGCAGGTCGGCCTGAAATGAAATGTAGGCTTGAAGCCCCAGCAGTTGTGTCATACACCCTCACTGATGGATATAAATAGGTCAACGTTGGAGGTCATTTTCACTCATCCATCACATAACATTCTCTCTCCTCATCTGATTGGTTCGATCATCTATTGGAGTCTCTTCTTCTCACACGTGGGAAAACGCAGCAAGAAGATTTATGTTTTTCGACTTAGGGTTTTTCAGCGCAGAGTTAACCAGCGTTGACTTTGGTCAACGCTTGGTCAAACTGACCCAAATCTTGGTCAAAACTATGATTTTTGCAGTGCGCATTTTCTGGCACATAAATCGAGGTTGATCGTTGACTTTGACTGAGATGTGTTGACTTTTTGCTGTTGCTTTCACTCATCCATCACATAACATTTTCTCTCCTCATCTGATTGGTTCGATCATCTATTGGAGTCTCTTCTTCTCACATGTGGGAAAACGCAGCAAGAAGATTTATGTTTTTCGACTTGGGGTTTTTCAGCACAGAGTTGACCAGCGTTGACTTTGGTCAACGCTTGGTCAAACTGACCCAAATCTTGGACAAAACTCTGATTTCTGCAATCCGCATTTTTTGGCACAGAAATCAAGGTTGAACGTTGACTTTGACCTAGATGCATTGACTTTTTGCTGATGTTGTTTTGCGTTGACAATTGACTATGACAGCGTTGACTTTTGTTGACTTTGGGTTGACTGATATTGATGTCCGAGAGAGTTGTGTGACACTTCTGGTTGGCTGACCGTATTGAGACTTTGTTGGTTGAAGCATCATGTTGACTGTCGTAACGCACCAACACACATATATATTTTTGGCTTGTCTTCTGTCGATCTACTAGTATGTTCTATCAGCATTTTACTTTCTTGTTTATGTGATTGTTGTTTGATATTGGGGATAAAAAGTAAAGTTGCATCAAGCATAGAACATCTACAAAAATTTACATGGTATCAGAGTTGAGGTGAAGACAAAGCCCAAGTTTGTAGCAATCACCGGAGAAGAGCATGGGTACCTCAAACTACAATGGCTTTAAAGCTGATGACAAATTGACTAGGAAGGAAGACTTACATGCCTGGAAGATGACATTGGATCTTATGTTGGAAGACCAAGATGTCATGGACTATGTGCAGGGTAAAATCCAAGAGCCTCCATCCACTGCACCTACTGCCACCAAGTCAAAGTATAAGAAGGGGGAAATCAAAGCAAAGTTGATGATCAGGGACTCAATTCATAAGAGTCTGGTTGCCTACATCTCTGAGTTGGGTACATCCAAGGAGATGTATGATAAGTTGGTCAACATGTTCAAAGCCAACAATGCAAATCAAGTCCTCTTCTTTAAGAATCAACTGAAGAATCTGAAGAAAGGCAGGGATGAATCCGTTCAACCATATTTTCTGAAGTTGACCGAAATCAGAAATAATCTTCTGGCTATTGGGGAGACAATCGCTGATCGAGAAATGGTTCTCACTGCACTTGGAGGTCTTTCATCCGCATGGCATGTATTCAATACTACTATTCTCAATAACAATGTGATACCTGATTTTGACGAAGTACTGTCGAGATGCGTATAAGAAGAGACAAGGATGAAGGAATATGAAAATGAAGGAAATGTTGCCTTCATTGCTCGTGCTAAGAAGAACTTTGGTGGTCCGAGGAACAAAGGAAGAGCAGGGGCCCAGGGAAAGAAAGGCAAATGTTACACATGTCACAAGACCGGCCACTATGCTAGAGAATGCCCTTTCAAGAAGGATTCTCCAGATGATGATGACAACAACAACAACCAAAGGAATGGCAATCAAAGGAACAACAGGTTCAAAGGAAAAAGGAAGGCTCCCTCTGGTGGAAATGGGCAACCTTACAAAAGGTCGAGAAATTCCAGGTATGAGGAATCTAATGTTGTTGATGATAAAAGAAATGAATTCATTCTTGTATCCGCCCTCTCTGCTGCATCTCCACCCGACACTATGGATGTCTGGTTGATAGATAGTGATGCCTCAAGGCACATCACTAGGTTCAACGAAGCACTTTCTGACATGGTTGAGAAGGATGTTAATCTGAAAATTATCCTTGGAGATAATGCCATATATCCCTTGAAAGGGACAGAGACTGTGACCCTCCACTTGTCTCAAGGTCAATTCCTCTGCTTGCAAGCTGTACTATATGTACCTGATTTGAAGAAGACAAAGGTTTCAATGTGGTATTCATTGATGGGAAGGTGTGTCTCTGGAAGAAGAGTTTCAAGGAAGCTATCACGATTGGGTTTAGAGTTGATACACTCTACCAGGTTGGAGGAAGTCCATTGGTAGCAATGACATGTAATACTATCTCACAGACTGAACTATGGCACCGGAGGTTTGGACACCTTCACTACAAAGCCCTTCTCGAAGCAAGGAAGGTGGTGATGGGGATGCTCGAGTTCACAAATGAACATGAAGGTGTATGTCAAGGCTGAGCCGAAGGAAAGCATACAAGGGGACCTTTCCCCTCAAGTGTCACAAAGACATCTGATGTCTTGCAATTGATACATTCTGATATGTCTGGTATGCTGCCCATGACATCCTTGGGAGGATGTTCTTATTATATGACGTTCATGGATGACTTCTCTCGCAAAACCTAGATATACTTCTTGAAGAAGAAGGATGAGGCTTAAATGTGGTTTCGTACCTTCAAAACCTTGGTGGAAAACCTAACAAGGAAGAAGATCAAGATATTGAGGACCGATAATGGCACTGAATATGAGACGAACGAATTCAAGAATTTTTGCAGAGAAGCTGGCATCAAGAGGGAGACCACAACTGTCTATACTCCTGAGCAGAATGGCGTTTTTGAAAGAAAGAACAGGACCATTGTGGAAGTTGCCCGTGCCATGCTATGTGACCAAGGTTTTCCGAAGTTCCTGTGGGGAGAAGCTGCAAACACTATTGTGTACATACAAAACCGATGCCCGCATTACGCTCTAGACTCCAAAACTACCGAAGAGGTTTTCTCTGCTAAGAAACCTGACATCTCACATTTTAGAGTTTTTGGATGCCCTGTTTATTTTCATGTACCAAAGGAGAAGAGGAGCAAGTTGGATGCTTGTCGAAAGAAGGGAATGTTTGTGGGGCTACAGTGAAACTTCGAAGGTCTATAGAGTCTATGTGCCTAGTCAAAGGGAAGTGGAGATATGCCACGATGTTACCTTTGATGAAGATGCTTCCCTCGGGAAAGTAATCAATCTTCCGAACTCTGAGGAAGATCATGAAGTAAGGGCTGGAAATCAAGAAGAACCGAAGGATGAGACGATGCCCGATGTTGAAGGACCGATGGACCCTATTGATCCACCTCCTTCAATGAAGAGAAAACCATCATGGCTCAGGGACACTCTCAAGGATGTCGAGAGACATATGGCCCAAAGGGGGACATTCCATGAAAGCAAGAAGCCGAACAGATACCAAGGGTATCTAGCAACCATGAGTATAATCGTACAATCCAAGCCTCGATCTTTCTAGGAAGTCGTAAAGCATCAAGTCTGGAAGGATGCTATGCACGAAGAACATGAGTCCATTATGAAGAATGATGTCTGGGATGTGGTTCTGAGACCGGAGGACAAAGCAGTTGTCACCTCGAAATCGCTCTATAAGATCAAGCATGGATCTGATGGTAGTGCTGAAAAGTTCAAGGCAAGATTTGTTGCCCGTGGCTTCTCTCAAAAGGAAGACGTAGACTATGATGATATATTTGCACCTGTGGCTCGATATACCACCATTTGATCAATCATAGCCCTTGCTGCTACACAAGGATGGAATCTTCATCAAATGGATGTGAAGACCGCATTTCTGCATGGTGCGATAAAGGAAGAGGTGTATGTGGAGCAACCTCTAGGGTTCGAAGTCTAGGATCGGAACACCCATGTTTGCAGGTTGAAGAAAGCCCTCTATGGGTTGAAGCAAGCACCCAGAGCTTGGTACGAGAGGATAGATAGCTGCCTGATGAAGCTGGGCTTCACTCGTAGTAATGTTGATCCGAACCTTTACTTCAAGGTTGATAGAGAAAAGCCTCTCATTCTGTTGTTGTATGTGGATGACCTCTTCCTGACAGATGCTGACCCTCTCATTCATCAGTGTAAGAGGGAGCTCGCTACTGAGTTCGAGATGAAGGACCTAAGATTGATGCATTACTTCCTAGGCCTAGAGGTCTGGCAAAGACCTGGCGAGATTTTCCTTTCTCAAGGAAAATATACTGTGAAGATTTTGGAAAGATTTGGAATGGTGGACTGTAAGTTTGTGTCGACACCGATGGAGCTCAACTTTAAGAAGTTGAGTGGCAGCGCTGCGAGGCCCATGTTAGCAAATCTTACTGAGTATTGTCAACACGTAGGGGCCCTGATGTTCTTAGTGAACACCCGTCCAGACGTATGTTTTGCAGTGAACACTTAGAGTCAACATATGGTTGAACCTCATCATATTCACTGGGTTGGTGCCAAGAATCTGTTGAGATATCTTCGGGGCATGATAAACCATGGGCTGAGATACACTGTTGGGAGCGTGACACTCCATGGATATACTGATGTTGATTGGGTTGGCAGTGTGGTGGATCGTAAGAGCACATCGGGATACTGCTTCACTCTTGGATCTGCTTCGATATCATGGATGAGCAGGAAGCAGAAGTCGGTGGCTTTGAGCACCGTGGAGGTCGAATACATTGCAGCGAGCATGGCCTGTTGTGAAGCAGTTTGGTTGCGAAAGCTCTTCAGTGAGCTATTCGGGCATGTGCTAGATACCACTGTGATACTCTGTGATAACCAGAGTGGGATTCGGTTGTCTGAGAATCCCGTGTTTCACGATCGATCCAAGCATATTGATATCAGGTACCACTTTATCCGGGATATGGTACAGTGAGGCGCCGTAAGGCTCGATCATATAGGAACTGATGAGTAGGTCGCGGACATTCTCATAAAGCCCTTGGGGAAGGTCAAGTTCCTAACCTTCCGTGAGAATCTTGCTATCGTGGAACGACCCTATGCTGAGGGTCCTGTTGGACAATGAGCTCTGGGAGCTCTAGGGGCTTTGGGGATAGCTTCTCGGAGCTATAAGCACTCACGGGGCTAGATTTGGCAAACCTTGTGGTGCTTCTACCCCACCGTTATGATGTTGAGTTGGTTCACCTCTCATTATCTGTGCCCCGTATGCATCCTTCCCGTTGAGTCCCGGACTCATGGGAAGTACCTCTCATTTGGCCAGTGAGATGGGAAAAGCTAGAGACCAGTAGCAAAGACTGATGGACACATCAGAGATTGTCGTACTCTCTATGTCTAGGATGACACATGTCCAACCACTTGATCTGGGATCAAGTCTAGTGAGGTTTCGGACCTCCAACTAACTTCAGGTCAAGTAAACCAACTTCAGGTTGGTATGAGACTCTTTTTGAGTTCTATAGAGGTTTCGGACCTCTGGGCCGAATCAGTCAGTCGGAAATGATGTCTGTGTGACTGACCCACTTTTGTTCTAAAATAAAGAAGCCAACAAAGGAAGTTACGGCGGGATGACGCACAATGTTTGGATGGCACATGTGGATGGAGTTCTCCCTAGTTGAGAGGGAGTGTTAATTTTGGACAACTAGGTCCATACTCCATGTTGTGATGCTCAGATGAAGATGCCAATATTTTTATTGGATTCCTCTTTTGGAGAGGTGCAAGATCGATCTAAAGATCATCTTGATCCGATGAGCAGAACATTTATTTTGAATTTATTCAAAATATGTGCAGGATGACCTTAAATGAAATGTAGGCTTGAAGCCCCAGCAGTTGTGTCACACACCCTCACTAATGGATATATGTAGGTCAACATTGGAGGTCATTTTCACTCATCCATCACATCACATTCTCTCTCCTCATCTGATTGGTTCGATCATCTATTGGAGTCTCTTCTTCTCAAAACACAGCAAGAAGATTTCTATTTTTCGACCTAGGGTTTTTCAGCGCAGAGTTGACTAGCATTGACTTTGGTCAACGCTTGGTCAAATTGACCCAAATCTTGGTCAAAATTCCAATTTTTGCAGTCCGCATTTTTTGGCACAGAAATCGAGGTTGACCGTTGACTTTCACTGGCCTGCGTTTACTTTTTGTTGCTGTTGTTTTGCGTTGACCGTTGACTGTGACAGCATTGACTTTGAGTTGACTGATATTGTTGTCCGAGAGGGTTGTGTAACACTTCTGATTGGTTGACCGTATTGAGACTTTGCTGGTTGAAGCATCCTGTTGACCGTCGTAACGCACCAACACACATATATATTTCTAGCTTGTCTTTTGTCGATCCACTGGTATGTTCTATCAGCGTTTTACTTTCTTGTTTATGTGATTGTTGTTTGATATTGGGGATAAAAAGTAAAGTTGCACCAAGCATAAAACATCTACAAAAATTTACACTCCATCACCCAAGGTCAAGGCACTGCCCTTGGTTACATGGTTGATCACCTCGAAAACTCGCTTTAAATTCTATTTTTCTTCCCCTAACCTAGATTTCGACCTCTTAAGGAAAGTCGCTAGTTAGGGCTAGGGCATCGTTCTCAACTAGGCTTTGAAGCGTTCCTTGGCAAATGGATTCAACACAAGGAGGGGAGGTAGTTGCCTTCAAAATCAAGTAATTCTCGTGACTAGTTTCTCTATTCTAGGGCAAACATGCTTTGCCCTAGGTAGATTGTGCCCTAAAAAAGCCCTAGTTTGCCCTAGGCTTCAAATTGGGGCTCATTAAAGGCTTGATGTTCCATAAATTGATGGTATACATCTAATAGAAGCCTTTTCTTGGCCTTGTGATCATAGGTTGTCCTATTAACATTGCTTATTCTCAAGCCCTAGGTCACATTGTGCCTAATTAGGCCTTTTATGGAATGTGAATTGCTTTGTTATGCTAGCTAAGCCATGTTCTTAAGAAGAGCAACCCTCCTTGACCTATCTTTGTCACCTTTATCCCTAGTACTTGATAAATCCTTTAGGTGACCCTATAGGGAAGCCTCCCTAGTGGTGAAGTCCACAAAAGAGCATGACATAGTGGCTGTGGTGACAGTGGGCCACACCTCGTATTGTTGTCCCTTGGTCTAGCTCTTGTCTTGTGAGACACCCTCACAAGACCTGTGACACTTTGAGGCAATAGGTTTAAAATTAGCTTAATTCATTAAAAATCAACATTTTAAAACTAAAATTCAAAACAAAAACTGAAAAAACAAGCAAAACTCAACAAATTGATAATGAAAAACCCATCCATTCAAAAATATGCAAAGTGCAAATTTATATGGCCTTCAATATATTCTCCCAAAAGGAGCTTCTCCCTTGAAAAGGACTTCAGGGGGCTCTCTTGGCCCTTCTTACTAGGAAGGCTTGGCTTGACTCAATTTTTCTCTCTCTACTCTAATCATCATCGACATGATCCACATTTAAAGAGCCCATGATGGAACTCAAATGGAGAGATCAATGTCGAAGCAGAAATGGTTGTGGAAACTCTAAGAATGATGATTATCACAAAGGGGTTCTCATCCAACACCCACAGAAATCAAGCAACTATGTAGCAAAATGGACATTGAGGGTGTTTTTTTGGCCCATTAAACTTCACTTTTTTCCTAGAATTAACTTTTGTTTACTCCTCTTTCCTTCCATTAGCAAATCACTGCAACCTTCCTCTATAGATATGTGTTTTTTGTTGTCTCTACAACACAAAATAGATCTTCTTCAAAAACTTTAAATATATGTGCTAGCATTCATATATATACATCGTGTAGGTTATGAAGATTGAGGTTGAATACCTCCAAATACACGTAATACAACACATCCACTAATGTTGTGTAGCCCGAAATATGAATTCGCTGAGAAGAGGGGAATTAGTCCATGTTTTGCATTGTTGGTTTGGCATGATAGCTTTCAAACCATTTTTGAAATCAACCTCCACCATTCCACAAGTAATTTGGAAACTAATATAAACCACACAAACCCATTTGCTATAGTGATTTTTTATTGGATCAATTGTCTTAATGGGGATCCTCCTAGATCACACCAAGACTAATCTATGTTCTGCAATGAATATTTTGAGTTGGTTCATAGTTGTAGCTCAGTAGATTCATTGGAATGTGTGAAAATTCAGGAAACATGAATCATATTGCAGCAACTGATGTTAATTCTTCTAATTGTTAAATCAATTAAACAATTTACTTCTTGTGTGCTACGACAAATATTGAGTTAAATTCACTGCAACCTTCACAAATACAATACTGCGGAAGAAATAGATGCACACACACAAAATAACACCATTATTTTTGGACTAAGTCCTTGGAAAAACCCAACTCGGGAAAACCGGTGCAGCAGCTGAGGGTTTTAATATTATGCAGTACTGAAATCTGAGTACAAAACTATGGATGCCCAAACTGGCAATCCAAACAGAGAAATAACTGGCAATCCGACTAGTGAGAGAATTTCTCCCTCCATAGGCGATCCGACACTGACCTCGACTCGAATTGAGTTGCTCCTTGCTCCCTCTGTGGAGTCACTGCGTCAGCCTACACAGTTACTACATCCCATAAGCTCGGAACTGCGCCTCCTCTCACTGTCTCGCCATTTATTGTCTGGGAAACTAATACTCTTTGCCTCTGGAACCTCTACCCAGCTTTTGGCTCGGAATTTCTTCTTCTCCCCAGCAAAACAGAAATCTCCTCAAGAAAGCTCTGCACTGCCTCTATGCTGCCTCTTTGTGGCAATCACTGCCACTCTGCAAATGTACTCACCGGAACTGGAAAAGCTTCCTCCGTCCTCACTATCTCTACCCCTCTCTCACTGCTTCAACCTCACTGAATCACCTCCAGCAACTGAATGTTGCTACTCTGGAAATCGATTTCCTAGCAAAATCGAATACTCAACTGATTTGGTGTATCTTCTCCAAGCCCCATCGACTTCTTCTTATAATCCTTCATTGAGACTTCAACGGCCACAATTAAATCTTAATCAATGGCTAGGATTAACAAGAAATCGATCCATGCAATTTTCTCGAACATTCTCACCATGAATTAATTAATTCCTTTTAATTAGTGTTGCGAACATCTCGATAACATCCCGATTTTATCTCGAAATCACGATTTTTTGGCCTAGCCGATGTTTACCGATTTTTAAAGATATTTTTATGGTATCTTAATTTTGGCGATGTTTGCCGATTTTTTACCGATATTTTCAGGATTTTTACTATTTTTTGGTTTTCCAGACTCTTGCCGATGTTCGCAACATTGCTTTTAATTAATCATATTTCGTAAGTTTAGACTTAGGAAATATGAAATAATTAATTTAATTAAGTCGTCTCTAGGTGGAATTTCCAGAAACAATTTCTGGGTATTGGAGAATACATGTATTCGAACCTCTCTGCCAAATCTCGTGGCTAGAACACATCTAATGATACAAAAACTAACACTCCCTCTTAGCGAGGAAAGTGTTCCAATACTGCAACTGTTGCTACAATACACAACCTCTGCACCATCAACTGTTATGTTGTTGATGTCTAGCTACTGCTGCCCACCAACTACTACGCAACTTTGATATGTGTTGCATCTGTGCTGCAACTATGTTGCTGCTGCTACTGCAACATCTACAACTCCCTCTCATCTGCAGCTGCTGCAACTACAGCATCTGCAATTGAGAACTATCCAAGGTACTGAACCATCTGTGTTCAGTATGATGCATCTGTCACCCGAGTCCTGACTGTTGCTAGTCTTTGCGTTGCTACTGAAGCCTCTATGATGCTGCTGACTCTGCAAATGTGCCAACTGCATTGCTGCCAACTCTACATTGCGCTGCCCAGTATCTGACCGCTACTAGCTACTGCATCTGTCACTCTAGCATCTGACTGCACCAACTGCCACTGGTCCATCCTCCTACTGCATACTGTGAGCTCCCGTAGCAAGGTATTGATTTAAGAGCTGGAACTCTGTTAAATTTGGACAACTAGGTCCAAACTCCATCTTGTGTTGCTCAGATGAAGATTCCAATATTTGTATTGGATTCCTCTTTCGGAGAGGTGTAAAATCAATATAAAATTGATTTTAATCTGATGAGCAGAACATTTATTTTGAATTTATTATTTATAATAAATTTAAGTGCAGGTCGGCCTTAAGGTTTTACACCCCCAACAGATGTGTCACACACCTCAATGATGGATATAAATACAGTCAACGTTGGAGAGCATTTCACTCACTCAACATCACACATCTTCTCCTCTGATTATCTATGAGCATCTGAGAAGCAGTTTCATCTCCCACGTGAGAAGAAGGACGAAATCTACTGCAGCAAAAGGATGAAATTTACTGCAGCAAATTTTCTGCAGTTAAGGTTTCTGGGGAAGTTTGACTAGCGTTGACTTTGGTCAACGCATGGTCCGTTTGAGCTAAAATTTTGTGGAGAGTTCGATTTTTGAAGGCCATACTCATTGGCACAAAAATCGAGGTCAAAAGGTTGACCGAAGTTGGAGCTGCATTGACTTTATTGTTGCTGCCCTGCGTTGACTTTTTCTGGATTGCGTTGACTTTTCTGGGGTTGACTTTAAGTTGACTGGATGATTGATTTGAGGACTGTTGTGACACATTTTGGGTTGGCCGACCAAGAAGATTTTGCTGGTTGAAGCATCCTGTTGACCGTCGTAACGCACCAACACATTCTCCTGCTTCTGGTTTGTCTTCTATAGATCCACTGGTATGTTCTATCAGCATTTTTACTTAACTGTTTATGTGATTACTGTTATAAAAGTAAAGTTGCATCAAACATAGAACATCCACAAAAATTTACAACCTCCTCAAGAATCCTGCCCATTATATAGCACTCTAAGGCTACAAGACCAAGTCACCCCACCTCACTCCTAGAGGGATGTCTGCACACATGGAAAAATCTTTCTTCAGTCGGGAGGACAGCCTATCGATCTCAGTTGAAGCTGCTTGTTGCTCCTGCTTCTCCTCCTTGTCCTTCTTCCTGAGAGGACACTGAGTGTTGTAGTGGCTTAGTTCGCCACACCTGAAGCACTTGACCTTTGACGGTTCCTTCTTCTTCCTACGTTGCTCCCCCTGCCCCTTTGATGTGAGGGCTACATTCTCCTCTTCCTTCACCTCCTTCGATCCACTGTTGTTGCTACTACCACTGATGGTGCTCTTCACCAGATCTCGCCTCAACTCCTCCTGCTGCAAATCCACCCACATTTTGTCCCATCTAGACAATGTTTCTCTGTCCAAAATACTTTGGACAAACACTTGCCACTCCTCGGAAACAGAATTGAGAGCTATCTGCACCATCTCTGTAGGTTGAGGCTCTAACCCTACAACTGACAGCAAATCTCGGATCTCCTAAATCCTGGTGAGGAAGGGGTCTATGCGCTCCCCCTTCTGCATACGGGTACATCTCAGCTTCTCCTCTAAGTACACCTTTCGTTGCTCGGAATATCCCCGGTATAGCGTGGAAAGGGAGTCCCACATCTCCTTGGTTGTTCCCAACCACGCTATGTGAGAAACCACATGATCTCAAACCCCATCGAGAATCAATCTCTTCGCCTTCACCATCTACTTCTTGTATGCCTTCAGCTGATCTGGATCCGTGGGGACAACCACCACGTTATCGATGTATGCTTTGAGATCGTATTCATCCAGAAGGAAGGAAATCCTTACCTTCCAGATAACATAGTTAGATGCTTCGTCCAACCTATCCTGATCTCACAACCCGGTTGTTGCCATCTCAAAAAATAAGTCGAAAACCTCTTCTTCTCTTATGCTCAGTTGTTGCTAGGCTCTACGCACTCCCTACTGGAGTGAGTAAGTCTACTCACAACGACTGTTGATCAGCAAGAGAAATTGAACTTTTGAACTAGAAGTTCCTAGAGGAAAATTTTCCCTTAGTGGGTGCTCTTTCTTCCTCCTGACGCTATATTGCACTAGCAATTGCTGCAATACACTGCGTCCAGCTAGAGATCTGCTCTGCAAGGAAAATAATAGTTGCTCCCTCTGCCCCTGGTAATCCTCAAACTGGAGAAATCCGATTTCTCAGTCACTCTCTCAGAGATATCGATTTTTCCTTAAGAAATTGACCCTCCTGGCCAAAGGACTGCACTGCCTCAGAGGGTTTCGAACTGTTGCTTACACAGAGCTACGAAATTCCTCTTCCCTTCTGCCACTGAGCTCTCTGGCTTACAATTTGCGCTCTAATACCATGTGAAAATTCGGGAAACCCGAATCCTATTGCAGCAACTGATGTTAATTCTTCTAATTGTTAAATCAATTAAACAATTTACTTGTTGTATGCTACGGCAAATATCAAATTAAATTCACTGCATCATTCACAAATAAAACACTGTGGAAGAAATAAAAATGTTGGAAGAAATAGATGCACACACACACAAAATAACACTATTATTTTTCGACTAAGTCCCTGGAAAAACCCAACTCGGGAAAACCGGTGCAGCAACTAAGGGTTTTGATATTATGCAGTAATGAAATCTGAGTACAAAACTATGGATGCCCAAAGGCAATCCAAACAGAGAAATAACTAGCAATAATAACTAGTGAGAGAATTTCTCACTCCACAAGCGATCTGACACTAACCTCAACTCGAATTGAGTTGCTCCTTGCTCGCTCTACACGGTCACTACGTCAGCCTACGCAGTTACTGCATCCCACAAGCTCGGAACTGTGTCTCCTCTTACTATCTCGCCGGTTGTTGTCTGGGAAACTGATATTCTTTGCCTCCGAACCATCTGCCCAACTTCTGCCTCAGAATTTCTTCTCCCCAGCAAAACGGAAACCTCCTCAAGAAAGCTCTGCGCTGCATCTCTGTGGCAATCACTGCCTCTCTGCAATGTACTCACCGGAACTGGAAAAGCTTCCTCTGGCCTCACTATCTTTGCCCCTCTCTCACTGAATCACCTCCAACAATTGAATGTTGCTAGTTTGGAGATCGATTTCCCAACAAAATCGAATACTCAACTGATTTGGTGTATCTTCTCCAAGCCTCATCGACTTCTTCTTCTAATCCTCCATTGAGACTTCAACAGCCACGATTAAATCTTAATCGATGGCTAGGATTAACTAGAAATCAATCCATGCACTTTTTTAGAACATTCTCACCATGACTTAATTAATTTCTTTTAATTAATCATATTTCCTAAGTTTAGACTTAGGAAATATTAAAAACTAACTACTTAATTTAATTAAGTCGTCTCTAGGTGGAATTTCCATAAACGATTTCTGAGTATTGGAGAATACATGTATTCTAGCCTCTCTGCCAAATCTCGTGGCTAGAACACATCTGATGCTACAAAACCTAATAGAATGTTGGCAAGTATGTGCTCGAATACATGAAGAGCACAGCTCATTATGGCATAAGGTATGTGAGAGATGGTGAGATGTTGACACATGGCTTTATTGATTTTAATTAGACAACAGATGCAAGTGTTAGGAAGAGCTCTTATGGTTAATGTTTTAGTTTGGAAAAGTATGATTTCTTGGTTCAACAAGAGCAAGCAATGGTGCACTCTCTCGTAGAGAGAAAATACATGGCAATGGTTGTTGCTTGTTGTGAGGCTATATGACCTCACAAGTTGATATCAAAGTTAACCGTTCACAAGTCAAAGCCTATGTTTTTCATTGTGCCAATCAAAGTTGCATCAGGCTCTCTGAGAATCCAATATTTCCTTATCACTCTCCAAGCATATCGATATCCAGTACCACTTCCTCGATAAAAAGAGTTCAAAAGGGAGGAATGGTTCTCGAGTATGTTCCTTCAAATTTGTAAGTGGTAGATATTCTGACCAAGCCCCTAACTAAGAGGAAGTTTGAGATGTTGAGGGAGAAACTTGGTTTGGTGGAGAACGATAAGAGGGAGTGTCAGTTTTACCTATTACTAAGTATATTCTCCTTAAACAACATCAGATCCAACCTCAATCCTTGTGCAGAGAAGTTTACAATTGATGGATAGAGGGTGCACTAGAGGTTTCTGAACAAGGCAAGTAGTTATAGATATCCAACAGTGAGTAGGGCACATGCATGTACCATCTTTAAAAAGCACATATCCAAATTTACCACCATCATGTACCAAGTTAGTGAGGATGAATTGCATAAGGGCGTTTCCAAATTTAGAAGGGCATGGTTTCCAAGGTAGGGAGATGTATGGATGCATGTAGTGAGTTATTCTTCGAATGAGTGCTCTATTCTAGGCTATGTTATCCATGCATGAGGGCACACTCTTCCCAAGGGAGGAGCATGCATTAGGGTTAGGGTTTCTCTCCTCAAGGGAGGTGTATCCATTAGGGTTAGGGTTTCTCTCCCCGAGGGAGGCACTCCATTGCATATATCCAAATTCAATGTATTCATCTTTGATCTCTTATTCTATAAAAGAGACAAAAGGTACTTCACTGGCTATGTTAAGAGTCTAGATCATATAAATTTTCAGCTAATTGCATTGTACTTTTTTCTTTCTGTTAATAGAGAGTGATCTGATTAGTTGCTGCAATTTGAATTTGTTGTCCTAATTTTTAGATCGTTGTGTATGTAAATCTAGAATTCAGATTTCCATTGCTTTGATAGGAGTCAATCAGTTTTTTTATTCCGAGGTTTAGGATTTAATTTCCTGGGTGCAGATCTGCTTACAGCGCTGAAAATCCAACACTACCTATGATGGCAAAGCCTCAGCTAACAGAGATGTTGAAATGTGTAACTAGGTTGGTCTTCATATTGACTATGTAATTATGAATTTATGTAAAGTAGACGACAAAGATAATAAAATGTATTTTGTACTTGCTTCATGGGTTTCATGAGCAAGAGTTTCTTATAGGTTAGTAGACTTCTTCTTGATGTCTTTCTAGGTTTTTGTCTTCTAGATATAAATGCAATAAGTCATATATACATGAAGGATCTAGTCAAAATAAATGCTCCAAGACCAAGTCCAGAAACCGTGAAAGAAAGGCTCTAACAGCCCTCAAGATAGCTCTCCTTCGAACGCTGGAAAAGATGTAATAAAGTTGGCACTACATGCAGTGAGAAGTCGGCCTCACATCAGTCATGTCGGCTCCCAAATAGTCACATCGGTTCACAATTCAGGTCGGCTTATATACAGGGGCAAACAACTATTTATTTATACCCACCTATGTTGCGCAGAAAAGTACAATGAATGTGGATTCATCTGTGGAAAATTGCGGATAAGTCTAAAGCAAATGCGGACTATTTCTGAGGAAGAAAAATGTGGATTTCAGAAGTTGTCAAATGCGAATTTCAGAGGCTGATTAAGTGCGGACTTCAGAGCTGAATCAAATGGGGATTTCAAAGCTGAATCAAATGCGAATTTCAGAGGTTGATTAAGTGCGGACTTCAGAGCTGAATCGGTGCGGATTTCAGAAGGTTGTGATAAGGGTTTACAACAGAAATAAGTGGCACATAAACTCGATGTTGTGATGAATAAGTTGTCTCGGTTCAGCATGCTACATGTCTTGAGTACAAGACAACAGTGACTCGGTGCTGGTCTACAAAGATGCTAAGTGATGGTGCTAGTATAAAGTAGTACAAATTAGATGTCAACCACCTTGATACAGCAGTTCGGAGGAATTATGCTAAGCCATATAATGTCACCTATATGCATGATGATGCTCGTTGGAGGGATGATGCCATCAGTGTAGATTGATGAAGAAAAGAAGGATGAGCACTGAAAGAAGACTCATAAGCAATGACAAGGTCTTGCAGACATTCATAGGTCAAGGGTTTGAGTCTTGGTCATGGTACTTGTCATTTGAAAATCTATAAGAAGAAATCCTTTCGGGTTTTCCTCTCCAAGAGGGAGAGGTTTTTCCATGGCTCTAGGAGCCTAATTCTTGCGTCTCGTGTCTTTTGATAATTAACTTGATGAAAGATTTAATAAGCTAAGGGAAGACATAAGTAACTCAAGTAACCTCACAAGTAATTATCAAGAAGAGAATTTTAAATTAATCACTAACCCTCCAAATTCTCAACATGGTATCAGAGCTAAGGTGCTAAACTCAAGGGCTACTTGACAAAGAGACACTTCAGGAAGCAAAAATCAAAGTTTGGGCGAAAAGTCAAATCAGTTTGCAAGGAAGACTCTCAAGCTATTTTCGAGAAAGATCTTCATCTCAATCAAAGGATCAACCTTTGAAGAAAATAATCTTTGCCATCAAAGATTTACATTCAAGACATTGTTAGAAGCATAGTTTTCAAACTCGGTCATCCATACTCGGAACTGGCCGAGTTGACCGAGCCAAAGGGATAGCCGGTCTGACTCGGCGGTTAAACCAGTCCGGCCGCCGGTTTGTGACCGAGTCGGTCGAGCCGTACATTGACTCGGCCGGCTCGATCACAAACCGGCCGGCTTGACCGAGCCCAAGCTAGCTCGGCCGGACAACTCCCAGCCGACCGCAGGCCCCAAAAAATCCAAAAAAACGGACTTCAAATTCATTTTAATTTTGTTGTTAGGATTTTTTTTACCTTATCTAACCCCTCCCCATCCTCTTTAACCTACCCAACCCCTCTCAATACCTCACATCTATCTCATTGAATTTGCTTGAGCATTTGTGAGGATTTTGCGAAGAGTTGTGGAGTTGGTTTTGAAGCAGCTTTGAGGAGTCTTTTGGGCAAGCTTTGGAGCAGCAGTGAGGAGCTTATTGGGCAAGCTTTGGAGCAGCATTGAGAAGTTGGTTTGTTGGAGCTGCATTGAGGAGGCTAGAGGCTAGAGGTATTTATTTTTTCTCTTCTAAAATTTGCCTTTGCTTGTTTTATTTATTTTGCAAATCTGAAAATGGTAAACATAGTTTTTGGTGAAAGAAATGAACACAGAATGAATAGGTTTTTTTTTTTTTTTTTTTTTTAATAGATTTAAACCCTTTCTTTCCAAGTCAAAAACTTAGTCCAAAATGGCCCCTAGAGTGAAAGATGTTGCTTGGGCATATACTAAAATGGTTGATGATCAAATGTATTGCAAATTTTGTAAGAAAAAAATTAAGGGGGGTGGAGGGGGCACTCATAGACTGAAACTACATTTGGCTGGTCTTAAAGGCCAAATTACTCCATGTGAAGCACAAAACATTAGGGAAATTAGGAAGGAGTTGAAAGTGCAATTTCAGAAGTTTGAGGAAGACAAAATTAGGCAAAAAGAAATATAGGTTGAAATTGGGAGGAAGAGAAATCTACAACATATGATGGCTGCCAACCCAAGTTTTGATTATGAGGGTTCTTCATCTATCCCTTGCACTGATGCATCAAACCCCTTTCGCTATGTTCCTCCCTCTATGGAGTCTATTTCTGAAAAGGGTAAGGGTGCTATGAGAAATAAGGGTACTATCAAAAGTTTTTTCGTGCCCTCTTCTCCCTCTGATAGTGCAACTGCACATGGTCCTAGTCCTCCAAGTAGAGGTCAAGTGCAGCCCACTTTAGATGCTCATTGGAAAAAAGAATTGAGAGATGTTGCTTGTGATTACATTGCTAGATGGTGGTATGATGCTGATATTCCCTTCAATGCTACTCATTCACCATATTATGAACCTATTTTTGATGCCATATATGTTGCTGGAAAGGGCTTTAAAGGCCCTACTATGCATGAGTTAAGAGGATCTCTTTTGCAAAAAGAGATTATGTCCATTGATGATTATTTGAAAGAGTTCAAAAACTCATGGGCACATACAGGATGTACCATCATGTCAGATGGATGGACTGATTAGAGGAACCATACCATCATAAACTTTCTTGTCTTTTGCCCACGGGGAACCATGTTTCTAAAATCAGTTGATGCATCTGATAGGGTGAAAGATGCACATTTGTTGTTTCATCTTTTGGATGAGGTTGTTGAAGAGGTGGGGGTGGAAAATGTTGTTCAAATCATCACAGATAATGCCTCTAACTATGTTCTTGCTGGTAAATTGTTAGAGGAAAAACACCCAATCATCTTTTGGACCCCATGTGCTGGACATTGCATACACCTCATGCTTGAGGATATTGGCA
Organism: Pinus albicaulis; assembly: GCA_034641835.2. NCBI lineage: Eukaryota > Viridiplantae > Streptophyta > Pinopsida > Pinales > Pinaceae > Pinus > Pinus albicaulis. The sequence continues at coordinate 715,291,479 of CM076580.1, read as the reverse complement.
AAATAGACTGGATCAAGAACACTATAGAGCATGCCAAAGCATCACAAAATATATTTACAATCACTCATGGATTCTGAATCTGATGAGGAAACACATAGGGGGCAAGGAAATTATTAGGCCTACCATCACTAGATTTGCAACACATTTTTTGACATTGCAATCTATGCTTGCCCAACATAGAAACTTGCAAAAGTTGTTTTCTAGTGATGAATGGAATGAATGTCAGTGGGCTCACAAACAGGATGGCAAAGATGTGAAAAGGAAAGTCAATGAAGAAATATTTTGGAAAAAGGCAGCAGAGATTGTGAAACTTGCTGAGCCACTAGTTAAGGTGTTGCGCTTGGTGGATGGGGAAAGATTGGCTATGGGCTTCATTTATGGGGCTATGGATCAAGCAAAGGAACAAATAAGGACAGCATATAAGGACAGAGTGGGTAAGTATGGGCCCATTTGAGCAATCATTGATCAGTGATGGAACAATCAACTCCATCGCTCTATACATGCAGCTGGGTGTTTTTTGAACCCAAGGTATCATTATAAAGCTCAGGAAGCAAGAGCTTTGAATGGGGAGGTTAGAGATGGATTGATTGACTACATTGATCGCATGATCCCCACAGAGAGTGAGCAGTTGAAGATACACAATCAGATCACTATGTTCAGCCAAGCCACAAGTACCTTTAACAAGAACCTTGTAAGGATTGCAAGGGAATCAGATGAGCCAAGTAAACAAAGAATTTCAATTTTCTAATTCATATTTTATTATTTATATAATTGTTTATAATTTCAATTTCAAAGTTGGATATAAATTGTTGAGCTAACGGAAACTCATTTTTTGCAGCACAATGGTAGGAGGCATTTGGTAGCCATTGTCCTGAATTGCAGAGGTTTGCAATCCGCATTTTGAGTCAAACTTGCAGTGCTTCAGGGTGTGAGCGCAATTGGTCTGTCTTTGAGAGGATTCACACAAAGAAGAGAAACCGTTTGGAGCAAAAACGGTTAAATGATCTAGTGTATGTCCAGTACAACCTCCGACTAAGACGCAACCAATTGTTGAACAAAAGACCTGATTCAAATCCCATCATGTTAGAGGATATTGATCCAACATCAGATTGGGTAGTGGAGACTCGTCCGCCAGAGTTTGACTCTAATGAGGATATTGGTGCGGGGATGGACTTCGATACACAGGTAGAGCCAAAATGTTAAAATTGGACAACTAGGTCCAAACTCCGGCTAGGCCGGGGACACGATCGCAATATATGGCCGATCTTCTTTCTGGAGAGGTGTAAGATGACTCAAAGATCATCCTCGACCTGATGAGCAAAACATGTACTTTGAATTTATTCCACTTATGTGTTGGGTCACTGAATAAAATATTGACTTAAATGTCTTGGGCGACGGCTCGCCACGACCCCCAAAGTTTCCTATATTGGAGAGAAACATAGAACATGACACATCGTGGAAAATTTATCTATCGATGAAGCAGCCGCGCATTCCCCCCCCCCCCCCCCGGGTTGGTGTGTGACACGCTTGGCCGAATGACCTATCGAGACTTTGTCAGAGCATCTCGTCGATCGCCGTAACGCCACCATTTCTTATCTCTGTCTCGGCTTGTCTTCTATCGATCTATTAGTATGTTCTATCTTCTTCAGAATTGTGCCCTAATCTGAAATGGCATAGAACATGACCAGAAATTAACATGGTATCGAAGACAATGCCCATTTGTGTTGATCCCCGATCTATTGATCATCTTGTGCAACGCTTCTTCTAGAAAAGAACATGGTGAAGCAGTTTTTTTTTCTGTGCCCTAGACTGCGTAGGTGACAGAATATTCCGGCCTAGAGGCATTCTGCCGCAGCAAAATACAAGCCTCGTTGGAGCCAATAAATTTGCCTAAATAAAAGTTATACCGCCCGTAAAAAGCGAAAGAATCGAAAAGTCGGTGGCCCCGCTGCCGAGAATCCCATCGACGGTTCACTAGTGCTGCCGAGAATCCCATAGACGGTTTCCGGTATGGCCGACGGCACTCACAGCATGAGTGGACTGTACTGATTATTTCTTTTTTGCTCGTTCTTGAAGTCCCAGTCTCGCCCCTCCTCCCTGCGACTCTCAAACTATCGGAACCGTTAAATTTCGGGGGCAGACGGGGTCTATGCCGCAAGCACGCTTTTCATGTGTTGCAGTTCTTCTTTATAGAGAAAATCGGCTGCTTGTAACAGCCCCTGTTCATAATATATGAGGAACAGGCGGGGTTCGGCTGATACTTCACAGGTTTGGATGATGCATTTATAGATTTTAAAGTTTCTGAACTCTGTGTTGTGAGCGTTTGGAGAAAGAAGTATGTTGGGCAAACGCCATCGACCTGCTATGAGGCGCACACCAAGCATGTCGCAGTTGGGTTCATGCTCAGGCATTGAGAACAGTCCTCCAAGTGAGGCCCGCCGTGAAGAAAAACAAAGGGCGCCCAACACAATTGCCCCACAATCCAGGATCCCCAGTATGAAATTGTTGATGCTGTTTTTTAAATGGTGCGGACCGTGGAAAGCCCGATATCGTGGTTAAGAAAGCCGCATTTTGATTGAAGGTTGCCGCTGCATAGTGTCGCTTCCCTTCAGAAAGAAGTTCTGGGCGTAAAATAGCTCAACTAAATCTCTAATAATTAACGCGGAAGCATAGATGAATTTTTTTATCAACGCGTACAGCGGTGATGCCTCGGGCAGCATTGGGCGTGGCCGCGGTGTGTTGAAAGAAAATTGGCAGCGGAATCTGTAACATTTATGATTGAGCATTCGTCTTCAAATTTGGCGTCCAAAAAAAAAAAAAATTAATAGCGTTTCGTAGTGTTGTCTTCGAGCTAGCCTTTCATAATAGATCTCTGCAGTTCGAAATAATTCGTAATATAGAAAACGAAAGTGCGAACAATCTGGACAATATTTTTCGGAAAAGTTATCAGTTCCTGCCACCTATACGGCAGCAGAGTATGGGCCACCAGAACTGGCGTGCAGAATCAATTCTGTTGCAAGTGGAAAGTTATTAGATCCTGTTAGCAAGATCGCAGCAATGTATGTCTGTTTTTATCAGCGCAAAGAAATTTGGTAAACACAGTATCGTATATATGGTAGCAGTGTATGTCTCTTGCCGCTTTTCGCCGCCTCTGCTTCGGGAGCCATCCAGGGTTTCACCCTTACCTTATTTGAAGACAGCGTTGTTTTGCACAATTTTTCTATGGATTTGAGCATTTGGGTCCGCCCAGTTTTGGTCGAAAATGGCGTCTACAGAATCAGGGAAGTGGTTGCAGGATGCACTGATCGATCTTTGCAGCATAGTGGAATCTGGGTTGCATTTGAATTATGATTTGATTACGGGAATTGCGGAGGAAATGCAGCGAATCCGAAAGAGGCGGAGTCTAAGAGCCTCAGACGATGCTGGCACAGAATTCCAGGCCTTAAAAATGTTAAGGAGAAAATTCACTCCGGAGACTGCTAGCGTCGATTCTATTTACTCAAACAAAACGTTGACTGATAGCAGAATTTCATGGGATGCACTACCATCCAGTTTTGTTGGACCTAGAAAGGAAGCTCTGCAACGACGAGAACAGCTCTTTCAGCTGCAGTAGAAGCCTTACAAGAAGCATCTGCAGCAGAAAGTGTTATTCGATGTTTAAGGTAATTGCTGAGATGCTTTAAAGAGTCATCTGCATTTGTTTTTTATGTATGACAGTCAAGCCTACTAATGTACCAGCAATGTAATTCATACCATGAATATATCCCTGTTATATGTTTAGCGAAATTGCAGTCATAGACACATCAATACCCAGTGATGCCACTTCTCATGATCCTGTGTCATAAAATATATCTGTAGACACATTAATATCCAACGCTAATATCTGCAGACAAATCACAATAATTCCCAAATCTGTGCACGTGGCATAGACTGGATCTCAAGTGAAGACAAAGAAATTGTTTTGATGTACTTGACAGAGTCTTTAAGAGCAGTGAAGTGCCTTGCCCTGATTTATCCTGTTGGATGGTTGGGGCTGAAACATTGATGAGCAGGGGTGTCACTATGACTGTGCCGGATCTGTATGGACTGACATGGAGAAGGGTATAAAATCTGTATGATTGGTTCCTAAATCTGTGAAATTTAGGAGGAAAATCGCTGAACTGAGATCTGCAGTCTTGGCCAGATCAGTGATTCAGCAAGCAGTGATGAATGTGATAGTTCTAAATCTGTGATTGTATGTCACTGTCATCATGACAGTGACATAGACAGACACCCATGTTTGGAGCTGGAAGTTTTAAGGGTTGACTGCAGAAGTCCTTGGGGAAATTCTATGTAGTGGTCAAAATTATTTCAGCCCTACGAGCTGTCTGCTGAAATAACCAGAAATGGGCAGATCTGGAAGCAATTCAAGGTGCAATGCCTCAAGTGCAGGATAAACCAAGGTAGATTGGATACCTAGTTTTGTAAGCTGCGGTCTTAGAAGGCTGTTTGAAGAAGCTACTCACAGAATAAGAGGTAGTGGCTGAAAGGACTTCTAACACAAGCTAAGGCTTGTTGATATGTATCCCCTGTATGACAGTGACATAGATAGACACCTATGTAGCAGCAAGCATGTGACTGTATCTTACATTGGAGCGTTATGGTAAACTTAAATGTGAACTGAGAAGTTTGTGCAGTTTTTGGTCACATGGTTGGAATCTTGAATCATGATCAGCAGAGCCTGTTGGATGGCTTTGACTATGGGAGATTAAGTCCCATTTCCAAGTTGGTGTCTGGGATGCCCTCATTTAAAATAGATGTCTTCTCTCGAGAGAGAAGCTGACATTAAGAGGGAGATATATCTGTATATGCTCCTGAGTGGATACCTTTGTTCAACAAAAGAAGATCCTCATGGCTCAGGGTCATATGGCTTCAGAGGGGGAAATTCCGAAGGAAAACTAAGAAGCCATATAAATAACAGGGTATCTAGCAGCCATGGGTACTATTGTACAATCTGACCTTGGATCCTTTGAGGAAGTAGTAAAGCATCAAGTCTGGAAGGATGTTATGCTCAAAGAGAATGAGTCCATTATGAAGAATGATGTCTAGGATGTGGTTCCAAGACCATAGGACAAAGCAGTTGTCACCTCGAAATGGCTCTACAAGATCAAGCATGGGTCTGATAGAAGTGCAGAAAAGTTCAAGGCAAGATTTGTTGCCTGTGAGGAAGGTATAGACAATGATGACATATTTGCACCTGTGGCCCGATCTACCACCATTCGACCTATTATAGCTCTTGCTGCTATGCAAGGATGGAGTCTTCATCAGATGATGTGAAGACCGCATTTTTCTGCATGGAGTGATAAAGGAAGAGATATATGTGGAGCAACCTTTGGGGTTGGAAGTCCAGGATCGGGACACCCATGTCTGCAGGTTGAAGAAAGCCCTCTATGGGCTGAAACAAGCACCCTGAGATTGGTACAAGAGGATAGATAGCTACTTGATGAAGCTCGGCTTCACTCGAAGTAATGCTGATCCGAACCCTTACTTCAAGGTTGTCAAGGGAAAACCTCTCATTCTGGTGCTGTATGTGGATGACCTCTTCCTGACAGGTGCTGACCCTCTCATTCATCAGTGCAAGAGGGAGCTCGCTGCTGAGTTCGAGATGAAGGATCTAGGACTGATGCCTAGACCTGGAGGTCTGGCAGAGACCTGGCAAGATTTTCCTTTCTCAAGGAAAATACATTATGAAGCTTCCGGTATGATGGACTGTAAGTCTGTGACGACACTGATGGAACTCAACTTTAAGAAGTTGAGTAGCAGCGTTGCTGGGCGTGTCCTACTGAGTATCGTAAACTCATAGGGACCTTGATGTTCTTAATGAACACCTGTTCGATCATATGTTGTGCAGTGAACACTTTGAGTCAACACATGGTTGATCATAACATTCACTGGGTTGGTGCCAAGAAACCCTTGAGATATCTCTGAGGCACGATAGACCATGGGCTGAGATACACTGCCGGGAGTATGACACTCCATGGATATACTGATACCAATTGGGCTGGCAGTGTGGTGAATCGCAAGAGCACATATGGATGCTACTTCACATGTAGATCTGCTTCGGGCAGGAATCTAAAGTCGGCAGCCTTGAGCACCGCTGAGGCCGAATACATTGTAACATGTATATCCTGTTGTGAAGTCACTTGGTTGCGAAAGCTCTTTGTGAGCTGTTCGAGCATGTGCTAGATGCCACCGTTATCCTTTGTGATAACCAGAGGGGGATTCATTTGTCATAGAATCCCGGGTTCCACGATTGATCCAAGCATGTTGATGGCTGGTACCACTTTATCTGGGATATGGTACAGCGAGGTGCCGTAAGGCTCGATCATATAGGAACTGATGAGCAGGTCGCGGATATTCTCACAATGCCCTTGGGGAAGGTCATGCTCCTAACCTTCCGTGAGAATCTTGGAATCATGGAACGACCCTATTCTGAGGGTCTTGTTGGACGATGAGCTCTGGGAGCTCAAAGGGGGTTTTGGGGATAGCTTCTCGGAGCTATAAGCACTTATGGTGCTTCTGCCCCACCGTTGTGATTATTGAGTTGGTTTGCCTCTCATTTATCTGTGCCCCGTATGCATCCTACCCATTGAGTTCAGGGCTCATGGGAAGTACCTCTCATTTGGCCAATGAGATGGGAAAGGCTAGAGACTAGTAGCAAAGACTGTTGGACGCATCAGAACTTGCCGTACTCTCTATCTAGGATGGCACGGTCCAACCACTTGATCTGGGATCAAGTCTAGTGAGGTCTGGGACCTCTGCCTGACTTCGGGTCAGATGAACCAACTTAGGGTTGGTTGGAGACTCTTTGTGAGTCTGATAGAGGTTTCGGACCTCTGGGCTGAATCTGTCAGCCGGGTATGATGTCTTTGTGACTGACCCACTTCTGTTCTGAAATAAAGAGGCCAGCAAAGCAAGTTACAGCGGGATGACGCACGATGTTTGGATTGCACTAGTGGACGGAGTTCTCCCTAGTTGAGAGGGAGTGTTAAAATTGGACAACTAGGTCCAAACTCCGGGTTGTGCTGCTCAGATGATGATCGCAATATTCTTATTGGATTCCTCTTTCGGAGAGGTGTAAGATTGATCTAAAGATCATCTCGATCGGATGATCAAAACATGTACTTTGAATTTATTCCACTTATGTGTTGGGTCGGCCTGGTATAAAATATTGACTTAAATGTCTTAAAGGACGTGTCACACACCCCCAAAGATTCCTATATATTGGAGAGACTTGTAGTTCATTTGACACACATCGGTGTGGAGGAATTCTCTCTCTCTTGATGGCGTTGGAGCTGCGTATTCTTTGTTTGGGTTGTTCTGGGGTTATGTGTGACACGCTTGGTTGAATGACCTATTGGAGACTTTGCTGGTAGAAGCATCCTGCTGATCGCCGTAACGTTACCATTTCCTATCTCTGTTTTGGCTTGTCTTCTATCGATCTATTAGTATGTTCTATCTTCTTCAGTGTTGTGCCCTAATCTGAAATGGCATAGAACATGACCGTAAATTACACAAAGGCTATGTGTCACAATGCAAATCCACTAGTAGCGCATCTACCCAAGTTCTCGAAGCCATAAAAAAGGCGCAGATGATCTCCTCTAGTCAGCCACGACAAAGGCGCATAACTCGTCTATCTCAGGCTGGTAGGGCTATAGTTCCAATTGAGGATGTTGATTCAGAGGAGGACTCCGAGGAGCGAGCGGTTTCCCCCTCTAGTTCAGAGTTTGAGGAAGAGGACATTGGCTTGTCAGATGTCTAGCTGCTAGCAGTAGTGATTATTCATGTTTTGTTGTGGAGGCCATTTGGAACCTCCTTGTTTATGTTTTTTTGTTTTGATCTCTATCTCATCATCATGTATTGGACAGTGCACTGGGTGCAATTTTGATATAATGGATATATTCATGAGCCTACTTTGATCATATGTTGTCTTTTGTCTATATTGTAATTTGTAATGCTTTGTGTTTGGAAACATGAATAAAAATCTTTAAAATTATTTTTTTTACAAAAAAATTAATATTTAATGTATTTTTTACAAAAACTGAGTCATTGAAACTGAACCGGCCAAATCGATACTGAGTCGGAGTCGGAGCCAACCCTCGACCGAATCGAAACCCGAGTCTGAGTTTTAAAACACTGGTTAGAAGAGGACATCATCTTTTGAAGACATCCCTTACCATCAAGGATCCAAGATCACCTAGATTGAAGATTTCTATCCCAGAAGAAGTTCCTAACCTCTTCGTCATCATCAAGGAAGCTGCTCAAGGGGAAAGTCACTCACTCAAGTAAGTATCTATGACTTTATCTAAATCTGTCAAAATGACTTATTATATAGAGAGCAACAAATTGGTTGGGTTATCAAACTTCAATGCATGGAAGAAAAGGACAGATTTGAAGCTAATTGAAAATGAAGTTATGGGCTTCATAGAAGGATCTACAATTCAACCTCCAAAAGAAGACATTCTAGCATATATCAAATACATGAAGGGAGACATAAGGGCCCGAAGGATTCTCATGGAATCCATAGAAGACTCTCTCATTCCCTATGTATCAAAGCTAGAATCCTCAAAAGAAATATATGATAAATTGGTGGAACTATTCTCGAAAGGTTCTACAAAGGAAATAATATCCCTGAGACAAAAACTATACAAATTGAGAATTCGAAGGAAGGAATAATTCCATATCTGATGGAGATTTTCGCAATACGAGATCAACTACTGAAGTTGGGATAAGTAATGTCTGATAGAGAAATACTCACTATGGTACAAAATGCTTTACCAAAAGAATGGAGAGGTTTCACTTCAAGCATAGATGGAAGAAAAGAAGCCATGTCATTCCAAAGTCTAGGTAAGATAGAAGAATCAAGATTGAAAGCAGGATCAAGTGTACGGAATCAAGCCTTTACTGCCATGTCCAGGAAGAAAGGAAAATTCGGTAAATTTGGTCCTCAGAATAAGAAAAGAAATGTGGACAAAGCACAATGCTTTGGATGTAATAATCTTGGGCATTATCAACGAGATTGTCCGAAATTTAGAAAGGATAAGAGGAAAAAAGAAGAAGCCCATATCTCAGATATAAGAGAATAACTTGATGCAAAGAAATCTAAGAAAGAAGAAGCAAGGGATCTCCACTATGATTGAGATCATCTTCTCCTTTAAGTGATTTCTGTTGGTTGTAAAATAGTATGATAAGACGTAGTGTATATTATAGCATCATGATTGAAGCATGGCGAGAGCTCTCGATAAAACAGCTCCTGGAAAACCTCATTGATGGAAGGAAGTTATCAAGATCAAGGGTCATCATGAAAACTGGTGCTGATATTTTTAAAATGGAGTTCTCTATGAATTCACTGATTAGAAAGGAAGCAGAATAGTTTCTTCAAGAATTCCATGCTACAAAATTCTAAGATGTGATGACATATTGATGAAGCAGACCAAGGGAATGAAACTCTTCATTCTAGTAAAACTGCTACAGGATGGCTAAAATGAAAAAGGTATGAGGTATGTATATATTTATATGCTGACACTGAACGTTGTGAAGTCATGTCATATGGTTGCAAGTAATAGACTTCTATATTTAGAAGCATGATTTGTGAAGGAGGATCTCTCGATGCACTGACAGATGAAATCAACATAATATATCCTCATGGAATATGAGGTAATTGTATATGAACGAGGAACTGGAAAATTTGTAAGTTCCTGGGAATGAAGAATGTGCAGAAAGGAAGAGATCATGAAATACAACCATGTCAAGAGGCAGTTATCATCCGGAAGCCAAGAAGATGTGACTAGGAGATCTCCTGGGAGGATATGTAGACTCTGACAGAAGTCTGGTAAAGAAGAAGACCCTTGACAAAACATATCATTAGGAGATGTGTCAATCTGAATAAAGGATGTCGATACCTACAGGAAGATGTCATGGTGAAATATCATCACTGAGGTAACTTTTGTTTTTAAAAAGTTCATATGTATATGTTTATCTAGATGAATTTGTGCAGGACTGCTAATACTGAGAAAGGATGTATGATCCTTGGAGATGAGTCGAATGAAAGCAACATGGCATAACGGTGGACCATATGAGAAAGACTGATGAATCACTTTCTGATAGGGGACATGACTCGTGACTGAAAGTGATGGATGATCTGTGCCCTATGAAGCCAAAAGTTGAAGATTCCTCAATATCGAAATCCATGACATTGAGGGGAGGAATTCTTCATGAGTAGCTGGATTGCTGCTGCAGGACCCTGGTTGAGAGGGAGCCTGGTGGTAAGTTTCTTACTTGGAATAAACTTGAAGTATGTCCTTCCTGAGTTGAGAGGGAGTGACATATGCGATTTTCTAATACATGTGTCATGCACTAGACCAGGACTAACAGTCGTAAGTCTTAGTGAAGGCCATGTGGAGAGAATGGATAGACACATCATTCTGGTCTTCACCCGGAAGACAGAATGGAGCATTGGGTAATCATCTGACATTTGATACTCTTTGAGAATGAGATAAGGCATTCAAGATAAGAGTAGTCGAGGACCGATATTCTTTGAGGGTTGACTACCCAAGAGAAGAATAGTCCAAGAAGGTCATACTCTGGGAACACCTAGGTGGAGTATGTACCTTGGAGATACAATGCCTATGGTGTCTATAAGTCATGTGTCTCGCCAGCATTGTAGCCCATTGTCTCATTGAGAGATGGGGCTGTTAGTCAAGGCCTTGCACTAGGACAATTCTGGTTGATATGATGCTATACAGATGCGATTACTAATCCGATTCTTCTTATGAGATTCTTCAGTTTGAAAGTGCCCATGTACCTGTATGAATACCTCCCTAGTTAAGAGGGAGTGTTGAAAAGTGTAACTAGGTTGGTCTTCATATTGACTATGTAATTATGAATTTATGTAAAGTAGAAGATAAAGATAATAAAATGTATTTTGTACTTGCTTCATAGGTTTCATGAGCATAGTATTAATAACCGGAACCGGTGACCGGACCGGTGGACCTAATGAACCGGTAACCGGACCGGAACCGGTCTAACCAGTACTAGTCAGGTCTAAACGAACCGGTTTTTTAAAAAATACATTAAATAATTATTGCTTAATAAATAAAAACTATTTTTAAGATTTGCAACCATGATTCCAAGCCAATGGAGACAAATAATGCAAAGTTTGCTCATTTATATACTATGTAAAGGTGAATATATCAAAATGGCACCGAGTGCAATACAAATCATCGAAAAATAGATAAGCAATGAGGCTTCAAATGGCCCATAAAGTCCAAAAACAATGCTACAAGCTATGGCATAAACAATGCTACAAGCTATGAGGCCATTGGCCTAATAGAAGACTACATATTAGTGATCAACAACATGATCACTCCTCATCATGATCAAAATCATCACCACTGCTAGACAAGGGATCATCAACATGAGCTACATAAATAATATGGCTTAGAGTTTGAGGACTCCTAAAACTCCTCTACAACTTTAGTAGTAGTAGTAGTAGTAGTAGCAAAAATAGACATCAAAACTACAAATCACTGAGCAACATGGTCTCTCATGAAACTCATCATTGATTCACTGCTACTAGAAATGGGATCATCAACAAGAGATACATAAACATCATCTAGCTCAAAGTCTTCAGACTTGGATTGCTCAACCTTATAACATGATAGAAATTGAAAAAGTTTAACATGCCTAACCAATGATTTTGGTTTGAGTGAAGGGTTCATCTCCTCAACCTTAAAATGCGATAGAAAAAGATTAGCATGCCTAACCAATTGTTTTCCTTTGAGTGAAGGGTACATTCTTGTTAAGGCCACAGTAGGGGAGTTCAATAATCAATACCACCAACATCGACAAAGTTCAACAATCAATGCCACCAACATCAAGGTTCTTAAAGGACTTCATGCTCTTGATCAAATGCCAATCTCATACCCTTACACATGACATAATCAAATGGAAACAATGCAAATCCCAAAACCATGAAACCCTGAAAACCATTAAGTCTGCTGAATTTTGAGTGAAATCTAAAATTCTAGTTTCTCCATATGAAATCCAATGAGGTCGAAACCACTCTTAAACATCCTGAGTCATTTCATGGTAATGTTAAAATTTAAGTAAAAGAATTTAACATTACCATTAATTGCCAAAGGGATGTGTGATGAAAATGAGAGGGTAGGCATGCTTTTCTTAAAGTGGATATTTTTGGAGGAAAATAACCCTAAATTTCCCTCAAAAAAGCTCCAAAACTCAAAAAATTGCATTAGGTGGAGTCCATAGTTGGCTTGGCAATGAACCGGCCACTTTAGGATGGAACTGGCCTGTTTATGGTCAGTTTGACCATAAACCGGCCGGTTAGCACCGGTTGGACCCGTTTTTTTGGCGAAGAGGAGGGTTGAACCCGGTTTTTCTACCGATTTGACCCGGTCAGCTAATGAACCGGCCGGTTTGACCAGTTTCCAATTCAAACTGACCGGTTTCCAATTCAAACTGGCCGGTTTTTAATACTATGTTCATGAGCAAGAGTTTATTATAGGTTAGTAGACTTCTTCTTAATGTCTTTCTAGGTCTTTGTCTTCTAGATATAAATGTAATAAGTGTCATATATACATGAAGGATCTAGTCAAAAGAAATGCTCCAAGACCAAGTCCAAAAACCGTGAAAGAAAGGCTCTACCAGCCCTCAAGATAGCTCTCCTTCAAACGCTAGAAAAGATGTAATAAAGTTGGCACTACATGCAGTGAGAAGTCGGCCTCATATCAGTCATGTCGGCTCCCAAATAGTCACATCGGTTCACAAGTCAGGTTGGCTTATATACAGGGGCAAACAACTATTTATACCCACCTATGCTGCGCAGAAAAGTACAGTGAATGCAGATTCATCTGTGGAAGATTGCGGATAAGTCTGAAGCAAATGCGGACTGTTTCTGAGGAAGAAAAATGCGGATTTCAGAAGCTGTCAAATGCAGATTTCAGAGGCTGATAAAGTGCGGACTTCAGAGCTGAATCAAATGCGGATTTTAGAGCTGAATCAAATGCGGATTTCAGAGGCTGATTAAGTGTGGACTTCAGAGCTGAATCAGTGCGGATTTCAGAAGGTTGTGATAAGGGTTTACAACAGAAATAAGTGGCACATCAACTCGGTGCTGTGATGAATAAGTTGTCTCGGTTCAGCATGCTACATGTCTTGAGTGCAAGACAACAGTGACTCGGTATTGGTCTACAAAGATGCTAAGTGATGGTGCTAGTTTGAAGTAAGTACAAATCAGATGTCAACCACCTTGATACAGCAGTTCGGAGGAATTATGCTCAGCAATATAATGTCACCTATATGCATGATGATGCTCATTGGAGGGATGATGCCATCAGTGCAGATTGATGAAGAAAAGAAGGATGAGCACTGAAAGAAGACTCATAAGCAGTGACAAGGTCTTGGAGGCATTCATAGGTCAAGGGTTTGAGTCTTGGTCATGGTACTTGTCATTTGAAGATCTATAAGAAGAATTCCTTTCGGGTTTTCCTCTCCAAGAGGGAGAGGTTTTTCCCTGGCTCTAGGAGCCTAATTCTTGTGTCTAGTGCCTTTTGATAATTGACTTGATGAAAGATTTAATAAGCTAACGAAGAGAACACGTAAGTAACTCAAGTAACCTCACAAGTAATTATCAAGAAGAGAATTTTGAATTAATCACTAGCCCTCCAAATTCTCAACAAGAGAGAAAGCACTCGGCACTTCCATGAACTCAGGCTTCTACTGCAGCAAATCCCATCCAACAATGACATAACGTGTGGAAAATCCTCTAAACTCTCATGAGTGATTCAGAAACCTCATGGCATGACAGGGCTGCGAAATTCACACTCCTACCCCTAAAAATCACTTACAAAGCCAAAGCCTTGTTTCAAGCAAGCAAATTTGGGATTCCCTACCCAATTTGAATTGTATCTAAGGGTAAGAGACAAGTTGGAGCTTAATGAACAGCAAAATTTGAGCAATAAACTGATTTTCATTAATGTCTTTTGAAGTGATGGTCGGGGAGTGATTAGAGTTTCAGAATCACTGATAGATGTCCTTAGAATGGTGGATGAAAAAAAAAAACATGGGTTATATTCATGAGACCATTAGAGCTTCATATAGGGACAGGGAGGGTACATACATGGTTCTTTAGAATATCACTCTTGACAAGCAGCAACATCAGTTAGCTCCATAAACTTTTTCTTGCTGTCAGGTTTAATCTAATCCCATCCTTCCTTTGTGATTGATGAGTCGTTCAATGTTGGTTTAGAAGTAATGGGAGGCCTGTTCCATTTGCATTCAGAGGATGTCTTGGGATGTGAGGAGCTCCAAAACTATAAGAATATTGAGGGATTGTTATAATATAATTGCAATCCATAAAAGAAGACCCTCTTAGGGAATTTCTTAATTTACTTTCAGTTTCGATTTAATCTTTATTTTTTTAAGAACTTTAAACTTTAATATATTTTCCTATTGATATCATCATTGGCATATATGGTATTGTACATGCATAGAGGAACGACTTTGGTAGTAACACTCTTGAGCTTCGCAGGCTAGCTAGGGTCAATGGCCAGTGCTTCCTGCTATTACCAGAATTGAGTTATGCTTGAACACACACATTTTAAATACACGATCTATTAGCACAAAAGTGGGAGTCCTTCAATGCTGATTTAGAAGTGATGAGAAGCATGTTAGATGGAGGGATGACTTCAGTAGTAACACTCCCGAGCTTCACCGGCTAACTGTGGTCAATGGGCAGTGATTCTTTAATATTATCCGTAAGCAAGAATCATACTACGATTGAGATGCATAAGGTTGATCCAGGTATCAAAATGGATAGTTGAGATGGAGATGCCAACACTTTGAGAAATTTTCAGTTGGCTAGCGTCGAGCAAATGGACTTCTGATGGAGGTTCTAGGGTCGATTGAGCAAAAAATGCACTTCTGCTATTCTTATCCAGAAAGCTTCTGAGCCTGAAGTATTTGCAGTCAAACAAGATCCTTTTTGATCAATTGCACTTTGGCTACCATTTATTGAGCAAGTGCTAACAAGTTTGCTAGTAACTCGAAGAAATGACCATATTTAGGAAGCGATTTACACGTTAGAAACAAAACAGCAACAAACATTTACTGAAACAAGAAAAAATAAATGGAATGAAAACGGTTAGCCTGGTAGTTTGAACTGAACAGGTTATATTTGTCAATTTGAGTACACTGTAAAACCTTTATTTTGCAAACTTTAACGATTTCGAACTG
Organism: Pinus albicaulis; assembly: GCA_034641835.2. NCBI lineage: Eukaryota > Viridiplantae > Streptophyta > Pinopsida > Pinales > Pinaceae > Pinus > Pinus albicaulis. Next base: position 715,276,185 of record CM076580.1, on the reverse strand, counting down.
GTTTGAAGGTTTTTTTTTTTGGCCGTGCAGAAATCAGGGCATCCTTCAAATTTTGTGCAAAAAATCTTACGGGTGAGCAAGGAATTGAGCGTTGGCGTTGTCCCAGCGGAAGGGGCACACTCCAAACTGCACAACAGCAAACTTCTCTGCGGAATCCTTGAGCTTTGAGTATCGAACATTGAATGTGTCGAATTCAAAATTCTCCCGCCAGGGTGCACTGGTGACCCCCGTCATCTCCAAATCAATGGCAATGAAATGGGCATCACTGATAAGCACCCGAAGTTCCTCCAGCGCCGAAGGGAAATTGACTTTGTTCACATTTGCCATTACCAAATGCTGCGATGTTTCAGAGCAAAATAATCGATTTGATTGCAATTGAATTGAGACGGAAGACAACTTTCTGAGAGTTTGAGATAAAACCCTTGACAGGTTTGCTCTCAACATCACTTCTTTTGTACTGTTATTGCTATGTACGGCTCATAACTTCCACTTCAGTTCTCTGTGGTTTCAGGATTCGTGTGAGACGCTATTTCAGGTCAAGCACACTCGGAACCTATCCCATCGGATGAATCTGCACGAACTTTTGAATAGGCCATCAACCATGGGATACGCATTCCAATTCCAAATCACTTCACTGTCTATCCCATCCGATTAATCTGCGAAATGGGCTATCGACTATCAAACAGTGCATCTAATCAATAATCCACAGGTTTGCGAATGGTTTAAGCATGTTGCTTGGACAGTTGAGTGGGATGGGCCTGCAGGTCACAAGAGAGGTTTCCTCTCTTACGAGATATGATGTTCAAATGAAGAAGTAAAAGAGTTTAAAATTAAGTGTTTTAAATTTAAAGATAGAATTTTTATTTTTCATATGAATGATTGAATGATATTTTAATGTCCATTACACTAAAAATAGTCTATGGGATCACCAATTTCTTTGTTTTTTGCCTTCTGCAATTCAATCATTTTCTTACTCAAATTGATGATGAGCTAACCCAACCTTATAACAGTTCCATCACTGAAAAGACAATGCCATGGAATTGATGTTAACATACTACGGTAACTGTCCCTGATGTCTCTGAAAGCGTCACATTCCAAAGTGAAATGTTTTTCTGATTCCACTGCCCCAGAAGTGCAAAAAGTGCATACCCTTTCTTCCCAAGCTTCTTTAGGTCTCTTCCACTGTCCCGTTTCACACCGAAGTTGATGTGAGTTAGTTCTTAATTGAGCTATAAGAACCTTTTCCCTCCACGGAATGCTAGCTCCAATGTATTCTTTTTGTTGGAGATCACAAGTGGGGTTGAATTCCTGAACACGATACTTCTTCTTTCTACCCGACTCTTTTCCCCATATACCCTTACGGAACTTCTCTAGCACAAAATTCTTTAATTCCTTGCTATCTGTGGGACATGCATTCAAGTAAATATTCCATTTTTGCATCCATTTGTTGTTTTGTCTCATCCATGATTTCTTTCTTTCACTCATACCTTCATTGAAGATAACTTTCGGTCATCTACCTTCTCCCATTTGCTCCATTCTCTTTAGGTACCTTATAAGACGCACCATGGCAATTGCTTCGATGGGCTCTACCCCTGTTTCACTCAACATTATCTCATTGGGAACCAAACTTTTTATTTTGAACTTGCTCATGATCAAGCGTTTTTGAATTTTTTTTAATGGTAAAGTTGTAGTCAAATTTACGTGAAAGAAGAATTCCGTGTTCATGAATGAATAAGGGGATTTATATATCAAATTTATATTTCAGTTAATTATGATTTTTAAATTAGATTATTATTTTTTTTGTTACGGTGATTTGTTAGGAGAAAGGATTGTTTGGGGCGCTCACCACCTTGCCACTTCCTTTGGCATTTAATAGGGGTGGTGTCGCTTGCATGTTCTTTTACGATGGACATTTTCCATAAGTTTATTTACTTTGCGCAGCGTTCTGTGGACAATGATTATATATGTTGGTTCTAGTTGTTCTTTTTGTTATTGGTGGGATTTTTGTTTTGGTATTTAGTTAGGCTCGGCTCATATTTAGGGGGTAACTTTGTGATGCAGGCTTAATCACTTATCAGTGATAAACCCATTTATTATTGCCCAGGTTCGCTTTGCCAATAAGTGATAAACCCATTTATTATTACCCAGGTTCGCTTTGCCAAGCCTTGAGCGCTTCCTTCAATCCATGGGGTGTCTCCAAGTCAATTGCCATATATATATATATATATATATATATATATATATATATATATATATATATATATATATATAGGTGTGGCCCTCTCCATAAGCTTCCACCGCTTGACTTTTCCTTTTGCTTCACATATACGACCAAGCCTCGTGTCTTGGTCCCGGGCCTTTTTCCTTGGCATGTAGTTCTTCACTTTTCAAGATACATCATCTTGGGCTTAAGTCACCTCAGCATGTCCAACAATACGCGCAAAACTTCCCTTCTGGAGATAGACTCCGGGGAATGGGAATTATCCCCGTCAAATGTTGTTCATGACTCCCATTAGTTGTCATCCCCGACCCTTTTTAAATGTGTGCAAGTCTTTTGCCTCTAAGAGGAGTCACCAATCATGTGGTCCCACTTTACTCACACAACAAAGTTCCACATCCCCCCAACACTCTACGTATTAGCCAACCTTACACGTCATACCAATGCCAAGACATCTTGGATGTTTCTTCATATGCTCTTCCTTCGGCCTTCTGGGAAAGACCCTCTCGGACATGTCGGCCCCGCATCTATCAATTTGCGTGTTTATTCCAACATAACCTCAGTCTCGTCTCCTTCCCTTTGTCAAATGATAGACTTATGTCGACTTAAAAAAAAGGACTAAGTATTGTCTCCTCCACTTATACACTCTGACTCGGCTCTGGTTATTATTTTCGCCTCTCCTCCGCCATTCCAACAACTCTAAATTACGTAGGTCTATCAACTTCAACTTGGATTTGCCTCTATCTTACAGTTTAATGGAATTAATGGATATCAGACGCGGCACAACACATATGCAGCTTCAGTTTGCAACTCCCAACTTTACTCTATAACTATTGTTGCCTTACATTGTTCTTTTCTATAGATCTTGTTCAATTATCACATCGAGGATCAGTGGTCTGTGTTTTTGCACACATCAGGGAAGAACCGACTCCACAATACTTGCATTTTCAGAGCACTTTCTTTCTTGAGCTTTTATTTCTGATGCTCCCTTGTTATCATTCCTCTACATATACAAATCATTATGCTTCCTCTTCTCATACTTACATAATGTCTTGCACTATTCCTCCTAAAATTCTTATACACTTGCATCAACGAGATTTAATATCGACAAAATATTACTTCATCAATAACGAGAGCGAGAATCACAAACACTACGAGAATTCATAATTCACGAATCAAAGGACTAATTAAACAAAATGCTTCTTCAATTAAAACATACAACAATATGTAAAACACAACTTAGGCTTGATAATACATATATTTAGCCTTCCTTTTCCTAGCCCTTAGTTGGCTCTGCCTGACTCGATTCTCTCACACCTCTCTTTCACTCTTCTCTATCACACCATTCTCATTCTTTTTAGCTACATAATTATACAAAGGATTCTAAACTAAATTATGGTTCAGATCCATAATTTCCTCAACAGACTAACCATTATATCTCCTAGATCTATTTTTCCCTCAAGAGATCTAATCAACCCTGTGATCTCTCCAAGTCTCTCAATTATTCTCGAGACTTCTCCTATCTATAAAATTCATCACTTATATACATTTTCTCATGAAATCATGGGAAAATACCATTAAATAAATAATTAGGGAACCAACTCCCTTAGTAAATGAAAGACCCCTATCTCTAGTCAAAATATATTTTGACTTGGAGGTAATATGCTCTTGCATCATACTCCCAAGGAAAAAAAATTCATGTTCTCCTGACCATGTGCTGCTATGGACTGATAAAATCCTCGTGGATCCTAGATTTTATGTTGTAGTTGATCATTTGCTATGTCATGTTGTTGTAGCTTTGTTGTTGTCTTCTTCATTTTTCTAGGCTTCCAAACTTTATGTTGCAGTTCTCCTCCTTCCTTGCCGATGTAGACTCATTTATTCATCTATAATATGTTGTCGTCCATTATTCTTTGTCTAAAATACTTCCTCTGAGGCCCTTTCAGCACCAACTTCCTCATCTCTTCAATTTTGATGTCTAGTTCGTTCTTTGGCTGAAACAAGTCACCGCTTCTCTGCAGAACTTTGTTGTTCTTCTTCTTCACTAACATTCTAGTATTTGAAGCTTCATTAGTCACCACTTGCATTCTTTCATCCTTTCCAAAGATGTTGTATTTATGTTGGGACTTATTATCATTGTTGTCCACTAGTTGTTGTATTTCCTCCATGGAAAACTCGCCCTTATATTCCTTTGAATTGCTACAATCCACCATAATTTCATTTATTTTGCACTTCATCTTCGAATTGTTCAGTTGGTCTTCCAAAAAATTCAGTTTTGTTGTAACGTCTTCCATGTTTACTTCTAATCCTTTTATTTTATGGTCCTTTTTTATTTCATTTGTGCCATCATTATCTTCCACAACAACTTCTATTAGTTGTTCATCTTTGACATGTTTGGACAAACAAATCTTCCTTTAGCAGCTTCATTTCCTCATCAATTTGTTGTCCATCATTTATGCAAATAACAAAGTTAATATTTTGTTTATCACCAGCAACAAGTCCTGCATCCACACACCAATTATCAGATTTAAAATCAATATGGCCTTTATCTTCCATCAATGATTTGGACATCATATGTTGATGCTCTAAAGAATATGTAATGCTCTGAAATTGTTTCTCCTCATCTTCTTCATCATTATCACTCTCTTCAAGGATTGATCCATATTTTGGTCCACAAGTATATCCTACTTCTTCCTCATATTCAGTTACTCTGAGCTTCCTTAACCACGTTCTGATCAAATGTCTCATATTCTTCCGCAGTTTCCTCGCATACAATTTCTTAATTGGCCATTGAATTGGTTTCCTCCTCAATTTCCATCCATAGTGCTAGTATATTTCTTTGTCTTGAAACCATTGCTTTATCCTATTGAACTTTGTTCTTATCTCAGCCATTTCCTTCTCCATTTCTTCTTTACTCCTCTTACCAATTACCTCAACGTTCTTCTTATGGTTGTGACTTTCCTCTGAACCCTTCTCATAACTATCAACAATCGTCTTCATTTCTTATTTCAGTGAACTCTCCTCGTCCACTTGTGAGATGCAACAAGCCTTCTCCATATTCGTAAAAAATTTGTTATTGGTATCTAGTACCAAGTTCTCCTTCTTGGTATCCTCTACTCTCTTCTCTTCCTCTTGGCGATTCTACCTACATTCTCAGTTTTGGAACTTCCGTTTTGACAACTTATACCCAACCTCAGCTGGAATTTGTCCTCTTTTTGGTCCTTTGCAATAGAACCTTGTCTCGTGCACTTATGCTCCTTAACTTTCAAAGCTATTAGGATTTTGCTTCTTCAATTGCTCACCTCCTCTTTTGAGAACATTTGTTGTCCTCTCTCCTTTTTTAGAAATTCAATTTATTTGTTGTTGGTGATCTGAATTTATGAAGGAACGAAATGAAATATAAATTCAAACCAAAAGACAAAGATACAATGAAACAAAACTTCAATTAATAAATAGAAACTGCTGAAAATTTGTTTACATACATAAGAGAAACAAACTAGCTCGAGCAATGGTAGCTGAAGAGATGTGATGGCTACATGCCTTCTGAAATGTGTTACAATGAGGCTCTAAGGCCTTTTTATTATTGAGAAACAATGGAAAATCCTAAACATCCGAGAACCTAACCCTGGGAGATGAAGCACAAAAAAATTGTGGGCCCCGTTGGGGTTAGTTGGAACGTCAACTTCCCGAGGTCGTAACTTTGGCATACGATATATGTTTGGCACATGTATTAGAAGGATATTTCTCGGTTCATGACTTTTCCGACCGGGAGAAGATTATTTTTGCACTCCTCAAAGCTACCCCCCATTTCAAGTACTGGTGGGAAACCTACTGTGAGAAAAAGGACGAGATAGAACCCTCTCTGTTCTCAGCCGTACCCACTTGGAATTCTTTCTGAGATGCCATCAAGGAACAATATTATTCCATGGGGAGCTATGAGGAAAAGTACATACAATGGACTACGCTGCGGCAACAAAGGGATCAAGATGTGCATGAGCTAACGAATCTGTTCCATACCCCGCGCACAAAGTTGGGTATCAAAGATTCAGAGAAACATTTGGTGCTAAGTATCATGGTTGTCTGCATAGATACATTCAGGAGGAAATGGAGTTCCTCGACATCTCCTCGCCTGGTACGACATACCAGTATGCTGCCAAGATTGAGCATAAATTCAAACAGAAGAAGCGAGACTTTGGATTTGTGAATCAAAAGCAAGGGAAAGGTGCCCCCAAACTGCAGAACAAAGGACAAAGCCAAGGCATGGCAGCCCAAGAAAACCTGCCAAAGACACAAGCAAAGAACAACACCGCGAAGCCAAAGAAGGACACGGGAAAGTGGTGTGAGTTCCATAAGAGCTCCACTCACAACACAAGTGAGTGTCGGGCCAAGCAGTCGTTGGTGGCCGAGATAAGGGCTTCTGAATCAGATGCATGCTCCGACTCTGAATCAGAACCTGACAAGGTGAATGACAAAGGGAAGCGGATTATTGATGCAAAGCCCAATGCCATTGTTTCCACTACGAAGATCCAGGAGGAACTAGAAGATCCAAAGGAGGCAAAGCGTCTCTTCCACTCCCAGAGGTGGGTAAAGGGCTCCCCGCTACGGTTCATTGTCGAAAATGGAAGCCAAAAGAACCTCATTTCAGCAGATGTCATGAAGCGGTTGGGCTTGCCGACCATAACGCACCCACAACCATACACCATCGGGTGGCTTCACCAAGGATGAGATCTCCGCGTCAACCAGCAATGTCGCCTTCCCTATAGCATCAAGCCCTTCACGGATGAGGTATTGTGTGACATTGCTCCTATTGATGTTTCTAATGTATTATTAGGCCAACCATACTTGTGGAAGCGACATGCTGTGTATGAGTCTCGGCCTCGCGCTATTTTTGTTACTTTGGGAAATAAATTGTACAAGATACCAGAGGTACAATTGCCTCCCACTATCTCTTTGGTTACTACAAAACAATGCAGTAAGCTCATTTCCCAAACCAGGAAATTTGTTTTCTTGATGATCCGCCCCCAGGATAAGAAGAAGACTATGACCACGACCTCTAGACATGGCTCCTCTGCACGACAACAACAAATGGAAAAGGTTGTGGAGGAGTACGGGGACATCTTCACCTCACCCACAGGGGTGCCTCTACACTGTCAGGTCAAGCACCCCATTGACCTGACCCCAGGTGCGCTGCTACCCAATGGACCGATCTATAGGTGCTATGTTCTGGAGAATGATGAAATCAAGAGGCAGATTTAGGAGCTGCTGCAAAAAGGTCACATCCGGCCAAGTTCATTGCCCTGTGGGAGCCCGATCATGTTGGTACAGAAGAAGGATGGGACTTGGAGACTCTATATTTATTATCGGGTGCTGAATAAGATCACTGTCCGAAATAGGTACCCGATCCCACGGATTGATGACCTTCTAGACCAACTCAAAGGGGACAAATATTTCAGCAATATCGACTTGAAGTCTGGGTATCACCAGGTACCAATCGAACCCTCTGATGTGTGGAAGACTGCCTTCAAAACTAAGGAGGGCCTTTTCGAATGGCTCGTCATGCCTTTCGGATTGACAAATGCTCCCACAACCTTCATGAGGTTGATGGATGACATCTTGCGTCCATTCACCAACTCATTTGTAGTGGTATACTTGGATGACATTCTGATCTTCAGCCAAACTTGGGAAGAGCACCTCCACCACATCCAAGAAGTCCTCCAAACACTGCGACAACACAAGTTGTGTGCCAATTTGGAGAAGTTCGCTTTTGGCATGACCCAGGTTCAATATCTAGGATACATTATTGATGAAAGGGGGGTGCATGTGGATCCAGCCAAGATCCAATTCATTCGGTATTGGCCAGCCCCAACCACCCTAACAGAGCTCCGCAGCTTTTTGGGCCTTGCTAATTTCTACCGCAGGTTCGTGTTGGGATTCTCTCATATCACTTGGCCCTTGAGTAAAGTCACCAAGGGAGGAGCGAAAGAAAAATTCTATTGGTCGGAATCTCAACAGAAGGCGTTTGTAGAATTGAAACATCGCCTTTGTTCTGCCCCAGTGCTCACATTACCAGACTTGCAACAACCATTTGAGATCGAGACAGATGCCTTTGACTATGCTATTGGGGCAGTTCTTACTCAACAGGGGCATCCAGTGGCATATCACAGTGAGACATTGTCTGACACAGTTCGAAAGTATCCCACTTATGACAAAGAAATGTATTCCATTGTGCAGGCTTGTCGACAATCGAAGCATTACATTTTGGGGAATGAGACAATCATCCACACAAACCACCGACCCCTGCAGTTCATACAAACACAAGGGAAGTTGTAGAATGATCGCCATCATAAGTGATCCACATATTTGCAACAATTTCATTTGAACATCAAGTACAGGAAGGGTAGCACCAATAATGTTGCAGACTGCCTCAGCCGACCACCGATCATGGCCATAACCACCGCTCTCAACTCTTGTGGACATGAGACTTCTGATTGCCCGCTTCTCTACAAGAGCGATCCAAAATTCAGCTACACACACAAGGCACTCTTGGGGGGTATGCAAGTTCCAAATTTTCACCTCCAAGATGCACTATTATGTCACCTGGGACACCTTTGTGTTCCTTCAAGCAAGCGTGCCAAGATGATATGGGAAGCACACTACAGTCGAGTCGGGCATTTTTTTGGGGTCGAAAATGAGTAGCGATCTTTGCGAAGTATTTCTATTGGCGAGACAGACGGGATGTCGGGAAGTACATCCGGATCTGCCTTGCTTGTATTATGGCCGGCCATCGAAGCCGAGGGCTGCGTACTCAGCTATGTACCTAAAGACGACCTTGGGGAATCATCTCCCCATGGATTACATGTCAGGCCTTCCTTCTACTAAGCATGGAAATGACTATGTTTTCGTGGTCATCGACAGATTCTCGAAGATGGCAATTATGGCGGCCTATAAGAAGAATATCACAGTAGAAGCCACTACTAAACTCTTCCTTGAATGAGTGTGGGTGCACTTTGGGATCCCACGGTCTATCATATCAGATCAGGACAACAAGTTCCTCAGCACATTTTGTTCCAGCCTCTGGTCAATGTTGGACACCAAGCTCATCAATTCCACAGCTTTCCATCCCCAAACTGATTGCCAGACAGAGGTTGTCAATAGGACGATTGTACACGTACGCGCATGTACAATTCAGCACTCCCGAACGTGGGATGAGAGCATTCCTATGTACTTTCAATTTATTACAACAGAGCTATCCACGGCTCAACTTGACCACGGCCCACTTCTGAGGTCTGGGCTTGGGATTCCGCCCACTATGTTGACGTAGCCATGCCATTTGCAGCTACTCAGGCCGATTCGGCTCATGTCCAGTCTGAAGCTGACAAAGCAAACAACTTCATCGAGCGCATTCAGCACATTCGCCAACAGGTTCATGACATATTGGACAGAGCCAATGCTAAGTACAAGCAACGACATGATCAACATCAGGTGCCACACAACTTCCAGGTGGGCGAAAAATTGTGGCTACATTTGCAGAAGGAGCGCCTCACTGGACCCCAATGTAAGATTCTCTCGCTCCGATATGGGTCGTATACCATCACCAAGGCTGTAGGGAACAATGCCTTCGAGCTCAGTATTCCACCATTCCTTGGCCTGCACCCAGTATTCAATGTAGAGAGCCTTCATCCTTACTTCCCACCTCTATTGGACACCTCTAACATTGCAGAAGAACTCACACCAAAAGAGTTAAACCTAGACTGCATGGAACAAGCCACTATAGATTGTATCATGGACATGCAAATCAAGAACACTCGCCGACAGAAGATCCAACTGTATCGAGTTGTCAAAGATGGCCAACTCCTGCACCAAGGCAAGTGGTTCACCAGGGACCAAGTTCAACAAAATTTTCCTCATCTCATGGAGGAACTCAACGCAATGGGGACCATTGCTTCCTAAGGGGGGAGGAATGATCCAGGTGGATATTGCTGGCCACCCGCCTATTCCACTTGGGGCCCCACCATTGTCTCTTTCAGTTTTTTCACAACTTACTATTTTTAGCGGTTTTTCGGGTCCTAAACTTCCGGAACCGTTTTGAAGCCCCAAATGGAGATAGTATGCCGAAGTTACGTCCCTGGGAAGTTGAAACACCAATTTACCCAAACGGGGCCCATAGTTTTGGCGCTTCATCTCCTAGGGTTAGGTTTTTGGACGTTTAGAGTTCTCCATTGTTTCTCCATAATAAATAGGCCCTCGAGCCTCATTGTAACACAGTTCAGAAGTCTGTAGCCACCACATTTCTTCTTAGAGAGTCGCTACCAACACCCTAGCTATTTTATTTCCATCATGTTTGTCAGCATATTTCTGTGATTTGATATTAATGAAATGAAGCCTTATTTCCGTTGTATTTCTATGTTTATGGTTATTTTTGTATTATGTTGCGTTCCTGCATAATTCGGATCAGTGGTCCACATTGAATACAGGGTGCAAGCCAAGGAATGGGGGGATACTGAGCTCGAAATCGTTGTATCCCACAACTTTGGTGATGGTGTAAGGTACATATCATAGTGGTTGAAGCTTCCGATGGGCTCTAAAAATGTGCTTTTTCTACAAATGCAACAAAAAATTGTCGCTCACCTGAAACTCATGTGGCACTCGATGTTGATCATGTCGTTGTTTGTAATTTCCATTGGATTTATCCAAGATGTCGTGAACCTGTTGGTGGATGCGTTGGGTGCATTCAATAAACTTGGTTATTAGCTTTAGAATGAACATGGGTATATTCTTCCTGTGCAGTTGCAAGAGGCGGGGCAACATCAATGGGACATAATGGTTGATATCCCAGACCTACTTGAAAGGGGTTGTGTCCAGTCGAGCCATGGATAGCTTTATCAGAACCATGTTGCACATAGGGAAGACTATCATTCCATGTTCGTGGATGCTTAGAGTTGTACATGCGTAGCATTTTCATAATCATCCTGTTGACGATCTCTCTTTGGTCATCAGTACGGGGGTGGAATGTAGTCGACTTGGTGAGCTTGGTGTCTAACAATGACCATAGGCTTGACCATAATGTGCATAGTAACATGTTTTCCCGATTTGATATAATGGTCTATAGGATCAAAAAATGTATCCACACTCAGTCAAAGAAGAGCTTGGTAGAGGCTTTTGTTGTGATACTCTTCTTATAGGTAGCCAATATGGACATCTTAGAAATCTATCGACAACAAAAAATACACAGTCATTGTCATGCTTGGTAGAAGGAAGTCCAGACATATAGTCCACAAAGATGGATTCCCAGGGCCGGCTAGGAGTAGGCAGAGGATTATACAAGCCTTGCTTCTTAATGGTTAGCTTGGTGATGGCACAGACAATGTAGTATTTGATATATTTTCCAACATCTTGTTGGAAATTTGGCCTGATAAAAATACTTTTGCATTATTTCCATTGTCTTATCTAAACCAAAATGTCATGTGACCCGAATATAGTGCACCTCCGACATCATCTTGGCACACTTGCTTGAAGGAACATGAAGGTGTCTCAAGTGGCATAACAATGAGTCTTGGAGGTGGATGTTTGGAATTTGCTTGCCATTCATCAGCATCTGGTATGTGGTGGTGAATTTTGGATCATTTTTGTAAAGTTGCGGCCATCCAAAAGTCTCGCGCCAATAAGAGTCAAGAATAATGGTCAACACCATAACCAGTGGTTGAGTGAGGCAATCTGCAACATTATTGGTGTTTCCCTTATTGTACTTAATGTTCAGATGAAATTGTTGTAGATATGTGGACCATTTATGATGGCAGACATTCAACAACTCCCCTTGTGTCTGTATAAACTAAAGAGGTCGGTGACCTGTGTGGATGATCCTCTCCTTCCCTAAAATGTAATGTTTCCATTGCCAACAAACCTGCACAATGGAATACATGTCTTTATTGTAGGTGGGGTATTTCCTAACTGTTTCAGAGAGTGTCTCACTATAATAGTCCATCATATGCCCTTGTTGTGTGAGAATTGCACCAATAGCATAGTCAGAGTCATTTGTCTCAATTTCAAATGGTTGTTACAGGTTTGGCAATGTGAGTATTGGTGCAAATCAAAGGTGATGCTTCAGGTCAACGAATGCCTTCTATTGGTCATTTGACTCAAAGGCCAGGTGATATGAGAGAATCCCAACACGAACCTTTGATAGAAATTGGCAAGCCTCAAAAATTTGCAAAGCTCTGTTAGAGTGGTTGGGGTTGGGTAATCCTGAATGATTTGGATTCTATCCAGATCCACATGCACACCTTGCTCATCAATAATGTAACCCATATATTGGACTTGTTTCATGCCAAAGGTGCATTTCTCCAAGTTAGCACATAGTTTGTATTGCCACAAGATTTGAAGGACCTACCAAATATGTTGCAAGTGATCTTCCCAATTCTTGTTGAAGATGAGGATGTCGTATAGATATACAACCACGAATTCATCAGCCTCATAAAAATTGTAGGGGCATTTTTCAACCCGAAAGGCATGACCAACCATTCAAAAAGGCCCTCCTTGGATTTGAAGGTGGTCTTCCATACATATGTGGGTTCTATTGGAACCTGGTGATAGCCAGACTTCAAATCAATCTTGTTAAATTACTTGGCCCCTTTGAGCTGGTCAAGAAGGTCATCAATCCACGGGATCAGATACCTATTCCTAACAGTGATTTTATTTAGTGACTGATAACCAATGCAGAGTCTGTAGGTCCTATCCTTACAATTGGTCTCCCACAAGGAGAGGAACTTGGTCAGATGTTCCCTTTATGTAGCAACTCTTAGATCTATCACTTTATTTCTTCATTTTCCGAGAAAAGAATGACGGTATATCGACCCATTGCGTAGAGGTGCTCCAAGAGTCAAATTGATCGAATGCTTTACCCGACAGTGAAAAGGTACCCCTATGGGTGAGGAGAAGATGTCCCTATATTCTTCCACGACCTTAATCACCTCCTTCCACTGCGTGGACGAACCCTTCCCACGGGCCATGGATGTGGCCACAATATTCCTCTTACTTTGAGAGTGAATTTGAAAGAAAACAAAATACTCGGCCTCGAAGATGATCTTACTGCATTGCTTAGCAGAGATCAAATAAATGGTGGTATGTGGGGCTACCTCCAGTCTCTTGTATAGCTCACAGCCCAAAGTAATAATAACAGTGTGAGGCATGGACTCATACAAAACATACCTCTTCCACAAGTAAGGTTGGCCTAATAATACATCAAAAACTTCAAGAGGAGAAACATCACAAAATACCTCGTTCGTCAAGGGCTTGATGCTATAGGGAGCGTGACATTGTTGGCTAACATGGAGATCTCATCCTTGGTGAAGCCACCAATGGTGTATGGTTGCGGGTGTGGTGTGGTCGACAGGCTAACTGCTTAACAACCTCTGCTGAGATGAGGTTGTTGTGGCTCCCAATATCGACAATGAACTGCAACGGAGAACCCTTCACCCACATATGTGAGTGGAAGAGATGCTCCCCCTCATTTGGATCTTCGGGCTCAATATTTTGGACCTTGGTGGTGGCTGTTATCTCAGGTATGTCAATGATCAAATAACTCTTTCATTTGTTTTCCATTAAGTCATAGGTCAAAATTTTTACTTTTTCGAACCAATTCTCAGAAATAATTTTGGTCACTCAAGAGGTCTAAACCACGTGTGTTGCTCCTTCATTTCATTTATCATCACCATTTTCAAGTTCATCACCATCATTAGTTTCAATATCACCATCTCCATCATCATCGCTGAAGAGGTCTAGGGTTAGGTCACTCCATCTCATATAGGTCAAGTCTAGGTTCATCTCTGCCTTTGAAAAACATTCAAAATTTCACTGAACACAGGGCAACAACCCTCCATTCCATTCATATAACCCTAATTAAGGAGCTAGATTGTTTATGAAGATGGAATAAAAGCCACTTCTCTTGTTTCATAGGCTCAAGTTCTAAAAAGTTCAAAACATCTCATCTCTGTCTCACTGTTTCATGAAAAATTGAAGAATTTTGTCTCACTATCTCATTTAAAAGACAAAAAAGTCATCATTGATTGTCAGAGCTCCAAGGGAGGTCATTTTGACCTATAGTCCCAATCAAATGCAAAGAGATCCATTTCAAGCTTCAAAGATTCCTTTTCTGTCTTGAAAAGGTCATATCCAATGTGAAAGTTCAAAGGTGTGAAAATATTTCAAACTTTTGAAGAGAAGCAGTCTCACTGTCCCCATGAAAAAGAAGCAAATTGTGTCTTGATGTCTCATCAAGGATCTATAAAGTCACCTCAAATGTCAAAGAATAAAAAAGAGTTTCATTCTGCCCTCATATCTCATTCGAAGGTGTGAAAAAAAGTCATTTTTAAGTGCGAAAAGGTCAAAAAAGTCATGGGAAAAGGTAAAAGGGTGATCTTCATCTTATAAAAGGCAAACGAAACTTCATTTTGTTCATTATTTACCCTTTCATGTGTATGAAAGAGCATTTCTCTACTTCAATTACCCTCCATACTCTCTAAACTCCGAAGAAAACCACTTCTGTTACGTTTTTGGGCATTGTATCTCGTTATAAAATGCAGTTTTTATGCTCCTGTGGTGTGTAAAAGTAAGTTTTTATGCTTCTGTTGTGTATATTACCCAATTTTTACACTTTTGGGAGATACAAAACTTAGTTGTTACGCTTTTGTTTAGAGGATAATTTCCGGTGTTTTGAAGCTCACAACCCTCCAAACTCTCAAAGCTTGTCATCCATCCTTTTTTGTAGCCTCCATACAAGGTAAGAAACCTTCCATGCTACTGTTGTGGGTCAGATGTTGAAGGTTTAAATATTTTTTATGTCATTTAATGTTTTACCATGTGTTCATTATCCATACATTAATTTTTTTTTATGACAAATCCTAACCTACCCCTTGGACCTAAAAACCATAACCCATAATATAAAATATGATTCTTACATCCCATATGCCCCATATATACATTCCTATCATCTACATCACCATCCATAACATGTTTCACACCATCAAACCCTCATTCTAACTTTTCAACACAGTGAAGACAGCGAAAACATAGATGACTATGTTTTAGGGTTTTGAAGGATCTAGATTTATCCATTTTCACTCATTCCACTTGAATTGTGGAGCTAAGGTGTCAGAATACCCTCTCAAATTTTATCAAAATTTTTGTCCAACTCCATAACCCTCAAAAATCAAAAACAATTCTTCACTAGTTTTTCCCACATCCAAAATTGGGAAATGACTGTGTTTTGATGTTTTGACCACCCTAGACCTATCCATTTCCCTTTATTCCACTTTAATTGTGAAGTCAAGACACTACCCTATCCATTGAATTTTTATCATATTTTTTACTGAACCCTATCAACCCCATTTCATCTCACTAACTCACCCTACTATCACAGGGACAATTTGGCTTCAAAATCAGTTTCTGAAATAATGGATATGAATTTTACAAAAGTGAAAAGAGGTTTTTGTCAATAATAGGCCAAAGAACAAAAACCTCCTTCAGTTTATGCACATGTGTTATGGTTTGATACAAATTCCAAAAATAAACTTGCTCAGGGTCATTTTTTGTAATTATGGATAAGTAGTCTTCAAATCAACTTTTCATTGGTTTGAAACAGGGGTTTTCAGTGCTTGATGACTCCATTTTGTAGCAGACATCCTAAGATTTCCAACCATACCACTTGGAGCCCAAAAATCCCCTGGGAAGACCTCCAAAATCCCTCTCAAAAGGATTTGTTACACTTCTGGAACACATTGTTACGCTTCTGGAACACATTGGAGTAACCTTGGGAAAATGAACTTTTGAAGGCCTTCCCATGGGTCATTTTGCAAAATTCAAGATGTTCTGGAAACTAGACACACATGAATAGTTGACTATTCTTTTGGAAGTGGATTTGGACTTCTCAAAGTGCCTCAAAATTTGCTCCAAAGTTCTTTTACGATTATGCAAATTGTTTTTTTTTTTTTTAATTCTTCAGTCATAATTGTCACAGGTTAGCATTGGATTCCCTCAGGACACTTGTCAAGCTCAAAAATGGTCACAAATTTGAGGCAACTTTTTCCTATGAGTTTTCATCAGATTTATTAGGTTTTTTTGGCTTCTTATCATGGAGGAGTTTGTAATTAATGTAAGGGACAAACAACCCTAGTTTATAGCTAAAATTCAGGGAATGGTTTCTAACGTCCCTAGAAACTAGGAAATGAATCATCTTTTGCATTTATGATCCATTTTGGGTATGATTTTGACCTGATGAGGTGTCATGGTCTGTATTTTTTATAAGTAGACTCTCTTTTGTCTTGGTTGGGGTTGGATAGTTGTTATCTGTAGTGGAGCTATTGTACCAGCTTTTGCTAATGAAATCAAAGACAATGTTGCAGACATAGTGTTGAGACTCCTGTGGTATGCCTTTGAGCATTTGTTTTTCTCTGTAAACTCATGATGTTGAATGTTATGTTACTCATATTTCACATATATTCTTCTTTATGCTAAGTCTTATCAGTTTATTGATAGAAAACATGCTTTCCATGCTCTGTTTTTCATAATATTTTCATGAAATTGTCTTGCTCTTCTGATGAATGAATTCAGTTTAATTCTCATTATGATTCCATCTCATTTCACTCTATACACAATGAAAAATTAATCATGCTTCTTATCTTACCTACTTGGCCTCACCCTTACCTCTATAACTAAACCTTTGAAATTAGATCAAACCCTAGACCTAGTCTCCTAACTGTCATTCCTATCCAGTAAAACTCCAAACAAACAAAAACCTTAATCTATTGAGCATCATAACTAGCCTAAAAAATTATATCCAGTCATCCCTTTGACTGCAAAGTGACATAGATAGAGCCCTCTCTAGTCCGGGTAGGGCTAGCTACCTAACCTAAAGTTTGGTACGTGGTTACCTTTCTCCAATCCTATTGTCAGCCTTGGGAAGTTGGGGAGAGCGATAACATTCTTTGCGCAGTTGCCGAGGAGCGAAGGTTAAATCTTTCCTGGGAAAGAACAATTATTAGCTCTGATTGCGGATGGTGAATAATGGTTAGGCACAAGAAAGGTTGTGCATCTTTCACCTGGTGACTTCAGTGGCGAAGAATAAAAATTTCAGAGTTTTCATGGCGACTCCACTGTTCAAAAACAGGTAGCTTGAAGAATTTCTTGGTGATTTCACTATTTTCAAGATGGATTCAACTGCTAGAAGGTATGCCCTTATGTATCATGCTCACATTCCTGGTTTTCCAAATCAAATTCCTTGCATAGATTAGCAAACTTATCTGCCCAAATTCATAGATGGAAACGAGGATGAGGTTGTTCTACATCTGGTTAGATTTCACATGCATGTATGTAAACTGAAGATTGAGTTTCCTGAGGATTTCTTTATGAAAATGTTTATGGCTACCCTGGAAGGGAAAGCAAGGTCATGGTATGAAGGGTTACCAAAAAGAAGCTTTTGCTTTGTTAAAAATTTCCATAGAGTGTTCTTCGAGCATTATGGGAAGTCTCATATTTCTTTGTCTCTTTTACAAAGTTGTTGTGATTATTGTGAAGGTTTTATTGCATATTTTAAAAGAATAGATGATATCGAATGTATGGATGATGAAGAGATCATTGGAGCCTTCTATGATTTTTCCTTCCAACAACAATCTGAAGAAGCTGATCATTTTGATACACGAGATCATACTCAATACACTATAGCCTCCTCTTTGATTGATGAAGAAAGAGATGATGTATATTGCCTAGATGCTCATAAAGATACCCCACATGAAACAATTATGGCAGCAACACAATACACTGATCAACTAGAGGTTAAGGATAAACTCAACAGCCTGAAACTAATCAAGAAGAGGAGAATAATGAAAAAGAACAGGTTATTTTAGATCTTGTGGGTGTACACATTAGCACTGTGGTTGTCGAACAAAGTCCTCTTGCCAAACATCAGGTAAAAGTAATTGAGAATATCATTAAAGAAACATTTGTTGATTTGCATCACTCTTATGATCCACAAGAACATCTCCACCGGACATTATTTTCTTCCATAATTAAAGATCAAATAGATTTGAATGATGAAAGCCAAGTTTTATTGCATGATTCTAATGATGAGTTGCAGCGACCTCACCAACTTCTATGTGATCTAGTTAATGATGAAGACATCCTGGTTGCATATGATATTGCTATTGTGTTTGATGAAATTCAAGAAAATTCAAAGCCCTTATCTATTGTGGGTCATGAGAATGACAAACAATTTTCTCTCATTCCATTTGTTGGGAATCAGTTTCAACATATAGACAAACCAACATTGTGGAATAAGGTTTGTTTTCCTGCTTTTAATCATCCAGAAGATCATATGTTACATGATTTCCATGATCCTATGGTGAGTTTGTTGCAGTCATCAGTAGAGGAAGAATTTTCCAAGTTTGTCAATACAGGTATTAGATTCAGTGGAAAAGTTGAGTTGCCACTTTCGTTTTTCTCCTGCCTGATCAAGGACCACGTGAGTAGGATTTCAGTAAGTAGCCATTTGCTGGATTGGTTACACTGGAAGGATCATTTCACATGATTGTACATATGTCTTTAGTGGGTGGGTGGTTTTCATCAGGATTTGAAGCCGTCAAGTCTCGATGATATGTTTCCATCAATAAGTTTTGTAATTTTTGTTTCAGTTAGTTGTCAAGTTAGAGTCAAGTTAGTTTTTCTAGTCAAAGCCATTTCCAGAATTACTTCATCATTTCTAGTTTGTCAAAGTTTTTCAAACTCTAGTTTGACTCCATCGCCCAATGGTAAGGCTACCTGATCTACGCTGTTGTTGGCACCTCCTGTAGGAGCTGCCATCCCCAGCTAGAGCCAATGTTAGCTCAGGTATGTCAGTGATCAAATAACTCTTTCAGTTGTTTTCCATTAAGTCATAGGTCAAAATTTGTACTTTTACGAACCAGTTTTTAGAAATAATATTGGTCACTAAAGAGGTCTAAACCATGTGTGTTGCTCCCTCATTTCATTTATCATCACCATTGTCAAGGTCATCGCCATCATCAGTTTCAAGGTCACCATCTCCATCATCATCACTGAAGAGGTCTAGGGTTAGGTCACTCCATATCATATAGGTCAAGTCTAGGTTCTTCTCTGCCTTTGAAAATCTTCAAATTTTCACCGAACACAAGGCAACAACCCTCCATTCCATTCATAAAACCCTGGTGAAGGAACTAGCTTGTTTATGAATATGGAATAAAAGCCACTTCTCTTGTTTCATAGGCTCAAGTTCTAAAAAGTTTAAAACATCTCATCTCTGTCTCAGTGTTTCACGAAAAATTGAATAATTTTGTCTCACTGTCTCATTTAAAAGAATAAAAAGACATCATTGACTGTCAGAGCTCCAAGGGAGGTAATTTTGACCTATTGTCCCAATCAAATGCAAAGAGAGTTATTTCAAGCTTTAAAGATTCCTTATATGTCTTGAAAAGGTCATATCCAATGTGAAAGTTCAAAGGTGTGAAAAGATTTCAAAGTTTTGAAGAGAAGCAGTATCACTGTCCCCATGAAAAAGAAGCAAATTGTGTCTTGATGTCTCTTCAAGCATATATAAAGTCACGCCAAATGTCAAAGAATGAAAAATAGTTTCATTCTACCCTCATATCTCATTCGGAGGTGTAAAAAAATGTCGTTTTTAAGTGCAAAAAGGTAAAAAGCGTCATGGTAAATGTCATGGGAAAAGGTAAAATGGTCATCTTCAACTTATAAAAGGCAAAGGAAACTTCATTTTTTTCATTATTTACCCTTTCATGTGTATGAGAGAGCATTTCTCTACTTCACTTACCCTCCATACTCTCTAAACTCCGAAGAAAACCACTTGTGTTACGTTTTTGGGCATTGTATCTCATTATAAAATGCAGTTGTTACTCTCTTGTGGTGTGTAAAACCTAGTTGTTACGCTTCTGTTGTGTATATACCCAGTTGTTATGCTTTTGGGAGATACAAAACTTAGTTGTTACGCTTCTGTTTAGAGGACAATTTTCGGCGTTTTGAAGCTCAAAACCCTCCAAACTCTCAAAGCTTCTCATCCATCCTTTGTTGTACCCTCCATACAAGGTAAGCAACCTTCCATGCTATTGTTGTGGGTGAGACGTTGAAGGTTTAAATCTTTTTTCTGTCATTTAATGTTTTACCATGTGGTCACTGTCCATACATTAATTTTTTTTTTAATGACAAACCCTAACCTACCCCTTGGACATAAAAACCCTAACCCATCATCTAAAACATGATTCTTACATCCCATATGCCCCATATATACACTCATATCATCTACATCACCTTCCATAACATGTTTCACGCCATCAAACCCTCTTTTTAGCTTTTCAACACAGTGAAGGCAGTGAAAACATAGATGATTGTGTTTTAGGGGTTTTAAGGATCTAGATTTATCCATTTTCACTCATTCCACTTGCATTGTGGAGCTAAGGTGTCACCATACCATCTGAAATTTTATCAAAATTTTTGTCCAGCTCCATGACCCTAAAAAATAAAAAACAATTCTTCACTAGTTTTTCCCATAGCCAAAGTTGGGAAATGACTGTGTTTTGAGGTTTGACCACCCTAGACCTATCCATTTCCCTTCATTCCACTTTCATTGTGAATTTAAGACACTACACTATCCACTGAATTTTGATCAAAATTTTTACTCAACCCTGTCACCCCCATTTCATCTCACCAACTTGCCATACTATCACAGGGACCGTTTGGATTCAAAATCAGTTTCTGAAATAATGGAGATGAATTTTACAAAAGTGAAAGAGATTTTTGTCAATAATGTGCCCAGGAACAAAAACCTTCTTCATTTTATGCACAGGTGTTATGGTTTGAGAAAAATTCCAACAATACACTTGCTTAGGGCCATTTTCTGCAAGTCTGGAAAAAGTAGTCTTCAAAACAACTTTTCATGGGTTTGAAATAGGGGTTTGCAGTGCTTGATGACTCCATTTTGTAGCAGACATCCTAAGCTTTCCAACCATACCACTTTTAGCCCCAAAATACTCTAGGAATTCCTCCAAAATCTTTCTCAAAGGGATTTGTTACACTTATAGAACACACTATTATGCTTCTGGAACACACTGGAGTAACCTTGGGAGAATGAACTTTTGAAGGCCTTCCCATGGGTCATTTTGAAATATTTAGGATGTCTTGGAAACTAGATACACAGGGATATTTGAACGTTCTTTCAGAAGTGGATTTAGACTTTTCAAAGTGCCTCCAAAGTTCTGTTACGCTTTTGCAAATTGTTTTTCTTTTTAATTCTTCAGTCATAATTGTCACGGATTAGTATTAGATACCCTCAGGACACTTGTCAAGGTAAAAAATGGTAAAAATTTTGAGGAAATGTTGTCCTATGAGTTTTCATCAGAGTTATTAGGTTTGTTTTGGCTTCTTATCATGAATTAATTTGTGATTAATCTAAGGGACAAACACTTCTATTTTATAGCTAAATTTAGGGAATGGTTTCTAACCTCCCTGTAAACTATGAAATGACTCGTCTTTTGCATTTATGATCCATTTTGGGTGGGATTTATACCTGATGAGGTGTTATGATCTATATTTTCTATAAGTAGGCTCTATTTTGTCTTGGTTGGGGTTGGATAATTGTTATTTGCAGTGGAGCTATTGTATAAGCTTTTGCTAATGAAATCAAGGACAATGTTGCAGACATAGTGTTGAGACACCTATGGTATGCCTTTGAGCATTTGTTTTTATCTGTAAACTCATGATGTTGAATGTTATGTTACTCATCTTTCACACATATTATTCTCTACGCTAATTCTTATCATTTTACTGACAAAAAACATGCTTTCCATGCTCTGTTTTTCATAAGATTTTCATGAAATTGTCTTGCTCTTCTGATGAATGAATTCAGTTTAATGCTCATTCTGATTCGCCTCTCATTTCACTCTATACACAATGATAAATTAATCATGCTTCTTATCTTACCTACCTGGCCTCACCCTTACCTCTGCAATTAAACCTTTGAAATTAGATCAAAACCCTAGACCTAGTCTCATAACTGTCATTCGTATCCAACAAAACTTCAAACAAACAAAAACCTTAATCTATTGAGCATCATAACTAGCCTAAAACATTATATCCAGTCATCCATTTGATTGAAAAGTGACATAGAGAGATCCCTCTCCAATCCAGGTAGGGCTAGCTACAAGATCTAAAGTTTGGTCAGTGGTTACCTTTATCCAATCCTACTGTCAGCCTTGGAAAGTTGGGGAGAGTGATAACAGTGGCAACGGTGGCACTAGGTTCTACATCAATAATATGCTTCCCCTTGTCAGGTTTTGACTTAGAGTCAGAACATGTTTATGAATCTGAAGCTCTTAGCTCGACCACCAGTGTCTGCTTAGCACAACACTCATTTGTGTTGTGGGTGGGGCTCTTGTGGAACTCACACCACTTTTCGACACATTTCTTCATCGTTATGGTGTTATTCTTTGCTCACGACTTCGATGGGTTTTCCTGGGTCACTGCACCTTGGCTCTATCCTTTTTTCTGTGGTTTGGAAGTGCATTTTCCCTGATTCATATTCACAGATCCAAAGTCTCGCTCTTATGTTTAAATTTATGCTCGATCCTCACAACATATTCCTATGTTTCGCCAAGTGAGGAGATTTCCAAGAACTCCATTTCTTCCTACATGTATTTGTGCATATAACCATGGTATTTGAGTATCAGATGCTACTCAAAATCATTGATACCCAACTACGTGCCTAGGGTATAGAAAATGTTTGTGAACTTTGGCACATCTTGGTCCCTTCCTTGGCGTAGTATGGTCCACTTTATATACTTATCTTCATAGTTCTCGACGGGGAAATATTGTTCCCTTATGGTATCTCAAAAAAAATTCCAAGAGGGTGGGGCTAAAAATAGTGAAGGTTCCTCCTTGTCCCTCTACTCAAAGTAATTTTCCCACTAGTCTTTGACATGGTGGGTGACTTTGAGGATTGCAAAAGTAATATTTTCCCCTTCAGAAAAATTATGGACTGAAAAATATCCTTCTAGCATATTTAACCATCTATATAGGGCATTTTCATCTATTTAGCCTTCAAATATAGGAATGTCAAATTTAACTTGTACCTTAAAGGGAGTGGTGTGCTCGAAGTGACTGTTGGATGAAGATGCTTTGTCCATTGATACCCATCGAAGGATATGGAAAAACTTGTTCATCATCTCGTTCCTTTGTCGCTAGAGGGATTCTTCAAGAATTTTTTTGAAAGGATATATTACTCCCTTGTCTTTATTTTCTTCCACCATGGGAGGTCGTCGGGGTCAGTGAGGCTGGTCTTGCAAGGGTTCAACTAGTTCAAGTCCCAACTCCTTATACCCCAACCTCATTGAGTACATACACAGAAAAACAGAGAAAGAGATGACCGCTCTAATACCACTAATCCAAATTTATGAAGGAACGAAATGAAATATAGATTCAAAAAAAAAAAAAGAGATACATCAAAACATAACTTCAATTAATAAATAACAATTGCCGAAAATTTTTTTTACATACATAAGAGAAACAAATTAGTTCAGACAATGGTAGCTTCTCTCTAAGAGCAGATGTGACGGCTACATGCCTTTTGAACTGTGTTATAATGAAGTTTTGAGGAATTTTGATTATTGAGAAACAATGAAAAACCCTAAACAACCAAAAACCTAACCCTAGTAGATGAAGCTCCAAAATTTTTTGTGCCCAGTTGGGGTTAGTTAGAACATCAACTTCCTAGGGTCATCATTTTGGCATGTGATCTTCGTTTAGAGTGCATGATACCTCGTTAGAAAGATCTATCCGAGGACAACAAATTTAGATTATAAACAACAAAGAAAATGGCCTCTCATTTGCTTGCTCTTACCAAAAAAAAAGAAAAATAATTCCTTTAGGGATTCACAATGAGTCCATAAGTTTAAGATCCAAAAAACTATCAAAAATAGAAAACTGTTGAAATAGGAAACTATGCTGGAAATTAGGAAACTGAAAGGAAATAGTGTTGGGGGTCCAAGTGGAATAGGCAGGTGGCCACCAATATCCACCTGGATCAGTTGGGATTCTCTCACAATTCCTCCTTCTCCCAAGATCTTTACTTGCTCCCTCTTCCTCTTTCGCAACCTTGTTGGCTGGTTAGCTAATGTCAACTTCCCCTATTGATGTTTGCTTAAACTTGCAAACATATTATAGCTTATGTTAACTCCCCTTGTTGATGTTTTTTTCAACCTGCAAACATATTCTCAAACCAGAGTTAACTTAAAACATTAATGTTGGTTAAGATACTTTCAGGGTTTTTCCCTTTGAGAGTCTTTTTCCCCCTCCTCATATACTCTTTTGTCCATATTCTTCCTCTTCAAGGACAAAAATTTCAAACTACTTCACAAAACTTCTATAGATCTCTATCTCAATTCAAAATACAAATAATACAGAAATACTTCAACAAACTTGTATTCCTTCAACTCAACTCTATCAAGCACTCTTCATCCTTTGATCCTCCTATTGAAATCTTCTTGACTTTTGTCTGGGTCCTTCGTTGTCCTTCAAAAACTTTTGCCCTCTTTTATTTCAGGGTTCAGAGCTTTTAAAAGCCTATTTACCAATTGATGCACGCCTAACCACTCATCAGTGATAAGCTTGCTTATTATTGCTTAGGTTTGCTTTGCCAAGGCTTAGGCACTTTCTTCAATCCATGGTGTGTCTCCAGGTCAATTTCCAACAGTTGTCGACCTGCTCATTCACCAAAACCAAAGGTTTGGTTTAAATTCCAATTTCACATGTTATTTACAAGAAAATTTGTTTCTTCGTTCATGGGGTGGTTTAATTCATTCCCAACCTTCATGTGGGTTCGAAGTTTCAACCCAACTCCCTATCTCAGAACCAATACAGCTCAAATTTTTTAAATATCCACTCAGAGAGAGAGGGGGGTGGGGTGACCTTCTTTATAATCTCGTGATGCTTGGAATTTAGAGAGGGGGGGGGGGTGGTGGGTGGGGTGACCTTCTTTATAATCTCCCGACACTTGAAATTTCCTCTCACTTCACGTATGCGACCAAGCCTCATGACTTCGTCCCTGACCTTTTTCATTATCGTGCAGTTCTTTACTCGTCGGGACATAACATCCCAGACTTATGTCATCCTAGCCTGTCCAACAATAGATGCAAAAATTCCCTTACTGGAGACAAATTCTGGGGAATGGGAATTATTGAATCCCATCAAATGTTGTTCCCGACTCCCATCAGCTGTCATCCCCGACCCTTTTTAAATACATGCAAGTCCTTTTCCTCCGGGAGGAGCCAAAAATCTCGTGGTCCCACTTTTCTCACACAATAGACTTCCACATCACCCCGAAACTCTACGTATTGTCCAACCTTGCACGCCATATCAACCTCTAGTTCAATTAAAAATATAAATTTTCCAACAATTGTTGACCCCCTCATACACCAAAACCAAAGGTTTGGTTTAAATTCCAATTTTCCATGTTGTTTACAAGCAAAGTTGTTGACTCATTCATGGGGTGGTTTAATTCATTTCGAACCTTCTTGCAAGTTTGAAGTTCTGAACCAATTCCTTATCTCAAAACCACCACAACTGAAACTTTTTGAAATAGTTACTTAGACCAAACATGTGTACATATAGCGGCCCTCTCCATAAGTTCCCGACACTTGAATTATCCTCCCACTTCGCGTATGTGACCAAGCCCTGTGACTGGGTCCCCGATCTTTTTCCTTGGAGTGCAGTTCTTTACTAGTCGAGACACGCTATCCTAGACTTATGTCACCCGACCTATTCAACAATACGTGCAAAACTTCCCTTCCGAGAGACAGAATCTGTGGAATGGAAATTATCGCCATCGAATGTTGTTCGCAGCTCCCATCAGTTGTCGTCCTTGGCCCTTTTTTAATGCGCACAAGTATTTTACCTCTAGGAGGAGTCAATAATCTTGTGTTCCCACTTTACTCATGCAACAAAATTCCACGTCCCCCTGACACTCTACATATTGGCGAGCCTTGCACATCAGCCCAATGCCCCAATAATCTCAGTTGTTTCTTTATATCCTCTTCCTTCTACCTTCCAGGAAAGACCCTTTGGGACACGTCGGTCCCGCACCTATCAATTGACGTGTTTATTCAACATAACCTTAGTCCCGTCTTCTAGCCTTTGTCAAATGAAAAACTTTTTTCAACTTTAAAAAAGGACTAAGTATTGTATCCTTCGCTTATACACTCTGACTCAACTCTAGTTATTATTGTCGCCTCTCCTCCGCCATTCTGACAACTCTAACTTACATAGGTCTGCCAACTTCAACTCAGATCTGCCTCTGTCATCTGGTTTAATGGAATTAATGGAGATCAGATGTGATGCAATACATCTGCACCTCTGGTTTGCAACTTGCAACTTTCCTTTATAACGATTGTTGCCTTACATTGTTCTCTTCTACAAATCTTATTCCATGATCACACCGAGGATCTTTAATCAATGCTTGAGCGCACATCAAGGAAGAATTGTCTCCCCAATACTTGCATTTTCAGAGCACTTTCTTTCCTGAGCTTTTATGTCCAATACTCCTCATTATCCTTCCTCTACATATACAAATCATTTTTCTTCCTCTTTTGATACTTACAGAATGCCTCACATTATTACTCTAGAGTTTATTAAACACTTGCATCAACAATTTTTAATGTCAAAAGAAGATTACTTTTGTTAGCACTCCACCAGATTCCCAAGGTTGAAGAAGGAATCCCAACAGAGGTAACCACAAACCAAGGTTTTGACTTGGTAGCTAGCCTTACCAAGTCGGAGAGGGATCTCTCCAAAAAGGTCACAGCCAGGAGGGATGTAGGAATTAGGGTTTTAGGCTAGATATTGAGTGTAGGGGTTGTTTTGTTTTGATTTGGTTGGGCTATCACTGAATGAAGAAATTAGGTCAAGGGAGCTAGGTCAGGGAAAATGAGATAGGGTTGCGGGGATTCAATGGGGAAAGGTAGGCATAAGGTTTACCACTTAAAGATGATTGTGATGAGATGGTTTTGAGACTGAGGAGAAGCTAGGAAGAGAATGGGAGATGTATTCTTCCTAAATAGAGGAAAATGGGCAAACTATGATCAATTTCCCAAAACAAAGCATGAGAAAGCATGTGTTCTACCTATCAACTTGAAAGAGATCATACCATATAGATTTAATGAACATGAATACAACACATTCTAACATATGAAACTGAATAAAAAACAATGATAAACATCATACCCCATGTATGCCAAAAAATAGCTGCAACTCTTCTTTATTAACTGGCCAAAATTGAGTACAATAGTTCCTTGATCAATAGGCTAACATCCAAACTCATTCTAACATTTGAAAATGAGTCAAAAATTACATGATATAAGCCTCAAACAACCTCTCCCAACCTCAGGTGTCGAATCCCTAAGTTGAGGAGCTGATCCATAATAATCTGAACTGATACCTAGAGTTTACGGAGCTCTAAGTGACTCCTCCCTAAATACATTCAAACTTATTCATTTGACTTAATGATGAATTTTACCCAATGAAACTACCCCTAGGTAACTTATCCTTGAGATAATTATATTTACCATGATGAATTACATTAGTAGAAACATGAGTTGTTGAAGAAAAATTAAAATTTCAGAGAAACTTGGAAAAAATAAGCAAATTGGTCATTTGCGCCCTCCATTGTGCGTTTGTGCCCTAGTAGTGTCATTTGCGCCCTCCATGTTCAGGGCCACTTTTGACTAATCTACAGGTGTTCAAATCAGGCGCAAGATGGCTTGTTGGAAAGCCCTTCATGTCCTCTTTCTGAATATTCCTCAAGTTCCAAAAATTAAGGTCATTTCACTCTCAAAAAGTCATTCTCCCAATACTGGTATTTGTGCAGCGCCTAGGTCAAAACAGGGGCAGAAAGGTGTTTTTTTGTTTTTGTTTTTGTTTTTTTTTAATGGTTTTTTGAGCTTTTCACCTATCAAAACTGCAAACCAAGGCTGGAAACATGGTTTTCTGAGATGAATTGGTCATTAGGAATCCAATGGTACCTTCCTTTCCCTCAAAAAGTGCCCCAATAATTTGCGTAGCGGCTAGGGCGTTGCGCAAATGACCAATTTTCTATTAAATGTCTCTCCCAAAAAACTTAGAAATTTCCAGATTTTGCAAAAAATTTTGGAAATGCCTCAAAATTTTTGTAATGGCTGATGATGATGTGTATAGGCTTGGACAGAAAACTCTTCAAGTATGTCCAATTTCTTCTTCTCTTCCTTGGTGCTTTTATCAAAACCCTAGGGAAGTGTGATGGTGTGGAATATAGTTTTAGGAATGAGGAATGGGAAAATGAAGGAGATGGTGTTAGGGATGTATGAAATGGGGGAGGGGATAAGGAGTGGTATTATGATGGGATTTGGGATGGAGATTTGGGGATTGGGAGCCTAGGTAAATGTAGCACCTAGGGATTAGGGTTTTGGGAAAAAGGGTTAGGGAAAGGGAATTTTATAAAACAGGGGTTTAGGAATGGGTATTTGTAATTGTGGGAAGGGTATAAAGGTGCAAGGGAGTGAAATTTGGGAATTTTCAAGAATTCAATGGTGATACTAGGGTTTTAAAACAATTTCAGACACCAAATTGTAACATGAATTTCGCAACACTCAACACATGAACTTGTTGAAGATGATATTTAATGGCATTAGCTCTTACTAATTTGTTGGAGGTCGATGAGTAAGTTGATGAATCTTTGGAAATGATTTTGTGCCACTTGAATGTGTCCCTGGGGATTCTATGGTCATATGCGCAGCGCCTGAAGCATCTGCGCCCTCATAGAAGCATTTGTGCCCTTTGTTAAGGATTTGCGCAACGCCTTTTTGCATACCACTTTTGGAGGCATTCACGATGTCCAAATTGGGCCCATGATAGCTTGTTGTAAAGCTTGTCCCGTATACTTTCCAAATATGCCTTTAGTTTGCAGAATGGACTTGATTTGACATGTACAAAATTGATTCTCCCAAGACTGGTCAAAAAGTGCATAATGAGGGTGCAAAAATGTAGTGTGCTATTGCAGGAAAATTTTGGAGGACTTCCTCAAATCCAAATTGAGCTCAACATACCTCATTGGAAATATCTCTCTGTCTAGTCATCATTTGACTCATCAATAAAGTCATTTTGACACTCCATCTAGGAGAAAATTTGATTTTCCCAAGGTCGCTCCAGAAGTGTAGCAACTGTATTTTTTACATTTCTCCAAAACCATGACACCTGTGTAAAAACTGAAGGATTTTTTTATTCCTGGGCCTATGATGAAAAAAAAACTCTCTTACTTTTGTCAAATTCATCTCTGTTTGGTCATAAACACAGTTTTAGAAAAACCGGCCCTATGTGTAGCAAATGCTTTGTCCCTTGGAATAACTTCTTGAAAAATGGTGGGGACATGATGTTTATGAGCATAAATGACTTCATACTTGCTAATATGACCTCCCTTACGCCTCCTCTACTCAGATGTCTCTGATTCCATAGCAAACCCTAGCTCAGCGGGAGAGTAAATTAGTGTTTGGTGTAGGCAAAACAGGGGATTTAGGACTACCTTGTAGAGGGAGGGGAATGAAGGGGTTAGGGGTTGTCTAAATTCTTGGGGAAATTTTTTGGGATAGGGATAGATGTTAGAGAGTATGGGAAAGTGGAATTTCAAGGATTGAGTGAGGGGAAGAGGGCAAAACACATGCCTAGTCCTGAAAAGTGTCAAATTGTAGCAATAGACTAGGGCTTGTGGAAAAATGATGATTTTGAGGGATAGGAGTGATGGGAAGTGTTTAGGAAGGCATATTAAGGATAGGGGAAGGTGTAAGAGCATCAAGATACAAGTCTTGTTGATGATTTAACCATGGAAGTCATGAAACCAAGAAAAATGTCCTCAAAACCCTAGGAGAGGGAAATGAGTTTTCCAAGCACAACTGAGAGACAAATATGGTAAACACAAAACCACTTACTTGGAAATGATAGTTTGGAATCTGAATTTTTTTTAAGACCTTTGACTATTACTACTCCTTCAAAAGATGAATTTGATGGTGAAATGACCAATTTTCATGATTTTGACCCTATGACCTAATGATGGCACAACATGGATGAATGAGTTGAATGATGACCATGATGACTATGGGACTCTTTCAACAAAGAATGACCTGACCATGATGATGTCCATTGAACATGGAGGTGAAAGGAGTAGTAATAATCTCAATGTCCTAATCAATGGCCATTTTTTTGCATGACTTAGTGGAATGATAAAAAAATTCTGAATGAAACCCTAATATGAATATGAAAAGTGATTTTGATCACTGATGGTAGAATGCAAATTCTGACACTAACAAATTCATAAATAATGAGAGCACGAATCACACACACCATAGGAATTCATAATTAATGAGTCAAAGGACTAATTAAACAAGATGTTTCTTCAATTAAAACATACAGTAATATGTACAACACAACTTAGGTTTGATAATACATTTATTTGGACCTCATTTTCCTAGCCCTTAGTTGGCCCTGCTTGACTCAATTCTATTACACCTCTCTATCGCTCTTCTTTATAACACCAGTCTCATTCTTTTTGGCTACATAATTATACGAAGGATTCTGAAATAAATTCTAGTTAAGATCCACAATTTTCTCAACAGACTAATCACTATATCTCCTAGATCTATTTTTCCTTCAAGAGATCTAATCATAACTTAAAACATTAATGTTGGTTAATATCCTTTCAGGGTTTTTCCCTTTGAGAGTATTTTTCCTCCTCCGCGTATACTTTTTTGTCCATATTCTTCCTCTTCAAGGACAAAACTTTCAAACTACTTCACAAAACTTCTGCAAACCTCTATCTCAATTCAAAATACAAATAAAATAGAAAAACTTCAACAAACTTGTATTCCTAGCACTCAACTCCGTAAAGCACTCTTCATCCTTTGATCCTCCTACTAAAATTTTCTTGACTTTTTTCTGGGTCCTTTGTTGTAGTTCAAAAAAAAATTCCCTCTTTTATTTCAGGGTTCAAATCTTTTAAAAGCTTTAATACCAATTGATGCGGGCCTAACCACTCATCAGTGATAAGCCCACTTATTATTGTGCCTAAGTTTTATTTTCGAAGGCTTAGGCACTTCTTTCAATCCATGGTGTGTCTCCAGGTAAATTTACAACAGTTGTCGACCTGCTCATTCACCAAAACCAAAGGTTTGGTCTAAATTCCAATTTCGTGTTTTTTTTACAAGCAAAGTGTTGATTCATTCATGGGGTGGTTTAATTCATTCCCAACCTTCATGTGGGTTCAAAGTTTCGAACAAAATCCTTATCTCAGAACCTCTCTGAGAGAGAGTGAGAGGTGTGACCCTCTTTATAAGCTCATGACGCTTGAAATTTCCTCTCACTTAATGTATGCGACCAAGGCTCGTGATTTGGTCCGCAACCTTTTTCCTTGGCATGTAGTTATATACTCGTTGGGACACATCAAAACCATAACGCTTGAAATTTCCTCTCACTTAACGTATGTGACCAAGGCTTGTGACTTGGTCTGCAACCTTTTTCCTTAGCGTGATAGTTATATACTCGTTGTCGTTGGGACACATCAAAACCAAAACTACCGTAGTAGAAATTTTTTAAAATAGCCACTCCGAGAGAGAGAGAGAGAGAGAGATATCAAAAATATAACGCTTGAAATTTCCTCTCACTTAACGTATGCGACCAAGGCTTGCGTGAGAGAGAGAGAGAGAGAGAGAGAGAGAGAGAGAGAGAGAGAGAGAGAGAGAGAGAGAGAGAGAGAGAGAGATCAAAACCATAACGCTTGAAATTTCCTCTCACTTAACATATGCGACCAAGGCTTGTGACTTGGTCTGCAACCTTTTTCCTTAGCGTGATAGTTATATACTCGTTGTCGTTGGGACACATCAAAACCAAAACTACCGTAGCAGAAAATTTTTAGAGAGAGAGAGAGAGAGAGAGAGAGAGAGAGAGAGAGAGAGAGAAAGAGAGAGAGAGAGATCAAAACCATAACGCTTGAAATTTCCTCTCACTTAACATATGCGACCAAGGCTTGTGACTTGGTCCGCAACCTTTTTCCTTACCGTGATAGTTATATACTCGTTGTCGTTGGGACACATCAAAACCAAAACTACCGTAGCAGAAAATTTTTAGAGAGAGAGAGAGAGAGAGAGAGAGAGAGAGAGAGAGAGAGAGGTGTGACCCTCTTTATAAGCTCATGACATTTGAAATTTCCTCTCACTTAAAGTATGTGCGACCAAGCCTCGTGACTTGGTCCGCAACCTTTTTCATTGGCGACATCGAGACACATCATCCCAAACTTATGTCACCCCAATCTGTCTAACAATAGATGCAAAAATTCCCTTACTGGTGATGGATTCCGGGGATTGGGAATTATTCCCCGGGAATTATACTCGTCGGGACACATCATCCCAAACTTATGTCACCCCAGTCTGTCTAACAATAGATGCAAAAATTCCCTTACTAGAGACAAATTCTAGGGAATGGGAATTATTCCCATCAACTTTTGTTCTCGACTCGAGAGAGAGAGAGAGAGGTGTGACCCTCTTTATAAGCTCATGACGCTTGAAATTTCCTATCACTTAACGTATGTGCGACCAAGCCTCGTGACTTGGTTCGCAAACTTTTTCATTAGCGTCATTGGGACACATCATCCCAGACTTATGTCATCCCAGTCTGTCTAACAATAGATGCAAAAATTCCCTTACTGGAGACAGATTCCGGGGAATGGGAATTATTCCCCGGGAATTATACTCGTCGAGACACATCATCCCAGACTTATGTCACCCCAGTCTGTCTAACAATAGATGCAAAAATTCCTTTATTGGAGACAAATTCCAGGGAATGGGAATTATTCCCATCAACTTTTGTTCCTGAATCCCATCAGTTGTCGTCCATGACCCTTTTTAAATACGTGCAAGGCCTTTTCCTTCGGAAAGAGTTAACAATCATGTGGTCCCACTTTACTCACATAATAAACTTCCACATCCCCCCGACACTCTACGTATTGTCCACCTTTCATGTCATCTAGACCTATAATTCAATTCAAAATACAAATAAAATAGAAATACTTCAACAAACTTGTAGTCCTGCAGCACAACTCCGTCAAGCACTCTTCACCCTCTAATCCTCCTACTAAAATCTTCCAGAATTTTTTCTAGGTCCTCTAATATCCTTCAAAAACTTTTGCCCTCTTTTATTTTAAGGGTTAGAGATTTTAAAAGCTATCATAACAATTGATGCAGGCCTAACCACTTGTCAGTGATAAGTCCCCTTATTATTGCCAGGTTTGCTTTGTCAAGGCTTAGGCACTTCCTTCAATCCATGGTGTGTCTCCAGGTCAATTTCCAAAATTTTTTGACCCACTCATACACCAAAACCAAAGGTTTGGTTTAAATTCCAATTTTTCATGCTTTTTACAAGAAAATTTGTTGACTCGTTCATGGGGTGGGTTAATTCATTCCCAACCTTCATGCTGGTTCGAATTTATGAACCAATTCCTTATCTCAAAACCACCACAACTGAATTTTTTTGAGATAGTCGCTTAGACCAAGCATGTGTACATATAACGACCCTCTCCATAATCTCTCGACGCTTGAATTTTCCTCCTGCTTCACATATGTGACCAAGCCCCGTGACTTGGTCCCTGACCTTTTTCCTTGGAGTGTAGTTCTTTACTAGTCGAGAAACGTCATCCTAGGTTTATGTCACCTGACCTGTCCAACAATATGCGCAAAAATTCCCTTATGAGAGACAAACTCTAGGGAACATGAGTTATCCCCATCAATTGTTGTTCCTAGCTCCCATAAACTGTCATCCTTGGCCATTTTTGATGTGCGCAATTATTTTCCCTCTAGGAGCAGTCAAAAATCTTGTGGTCCCACTTTACTCATGAAAAAAACTTGCACGTCCCCTCAACGCTCTATGTATTGGCCAACCTTACACATCAACCCAACGTCCAATAATCTTAGTTGTTTTTTAATGTCCCATTCCTTCAACCTTTTTGGAAAGACCCTTTAGGACATGTCAACCCCGTACCTATAAATTGACGTGTTTATTCCAACATAACCTTAGTCCTATCTCCTAGCCTTTGTCAAGTGATAGACTTTTGTCGACTTAAAAAAATGACTAAGTATTGTATCCTCCGCTTATGCACTTTGACTTGGCTCTAGTTATTATTTT
Source organism: Pinus albicaulis (assembly GCA_034641835.2). Classification (NCBI taxonomy): domain Eukaryota; kingdom Viridiplantae; phylum Streptophyta; class Pinopsida; order Pinales; family Pinaceae; genus Pinus; species Pinus albicaulis. The sequence continues at coordinate 715,241,711 of CM076580.1, read as the reverse complement.
CACCTCTCCTCCACCATTCCAATAACTCTAACTTACGCAAGTATGCTAATTTTAACTCAAATCTGCCTCCATCATCTGGTTTAATGGAATTAATGGAGATCAGATGTGACACAACACATCTACACCTCTAGTTTTCAACTTGCAACTTTCCTTTATAACGATTGTTGCCTTACATTTTTCTCTTCTACAAATATTGTTAAATGATCACACTGAGGATCATTAATCAACGCTTGAGCACACATCAAGGAAGAACTGTCTCCACGATACTTGCATTTTCAGAGCAGTTTCTTTCCTGAGCTTTTATATTCAATGCTCCTCATTATCCTTCCTCTGCATATACATTTCATTTTCCTTCCTCTTCTGATACTTACAAAATACCTCACATTATCCATCCAGAGTTTATTACACACTTGCATCGATAAGATTTAATGTCAAAAACATATTACTTCATCAATAACGAGAGAAAGAATCACACACACCATAGGAATTCATAATTAACGAATCAAAGGACTAATGAAACAAAATACTTCTTCAGTTAAAACATATAGTAATATGTACAACACAACTTTGGTCTGATAATACATTTATTTGGCCCTCCTTTTCCCAGCCCTTAGTTGGCCATGCCTGCCTCGGTTCCCTCACACCTCTCTATGACTCTTCTATATCACACCAGTCTCATTATTTTTGGCTACATAATTATACGAAGGATTCTGAACTAAATTCTAGTTCAGATCCACAATTTTCTCAACAAACTAATCATTATATCTCCTAGATCTATTTTTCCTTCAAGGGATCTAATCAACCCTATTATCTCTCCAACTCTCTCAATTATTCTTGAGACTTTCCAATCTAAAATATTCACCACTTATATACATTTTCTTATGAAAAAATATGAAAATACAATTAAATAAATAATTAGGGAACCAACTCCCTTGGTAAATGAAAGATCCCTATCTCTAGTTAAAATATATTTTACTTGGAGGTAATATGGTCTTGCACAACTTCGCGAGACAATGGCATGACATAATGATTTTTGTTGCTTTGGGGTCGATGGTTTGTGGAGCCAAAGTGTGAGTGTCGTGGCCCAATCTATTGAGAAACCAAGTGCTATAGGATGATGATTGAGTTATATTAACTTGATAATTACTTCTGAATGTTTGTTAGCTTCTTATTTATTATATTATCTTCTTCATCAAGCAATTATACAAATGTGAAAAACATAAAGATAACAAACAAATAAAGAACAGTATAAATTAGGCTCCAAGCCATGGAAAAACACCATAAGGGGGAAAACCCAACAATCCTTCTTTTAGAATAAGATTAAATGAGATATCCAAGACCCAAAACCAAGACCAAAAATTGCCACAAAGATCCAAGTCAACCCTCCTCCAAGTCACCTCCAATAAAATCAATGTCAACAAAAGTCAATGATGGTCAAACCCTTATGAAATTTGAAAAAATCACAGAATTTTCAGACCTATAGCGAAGGTCGAATTTCAGCCCTTTAAGTTTCGCAGAGATGCCAGAAAATATTCGCATGTGTGAGAAAAAATAAGATAGAAAACCTAATTTTTTTATCTCTCCTTTGACTTCCTTCTCCCTCCTTTAAGTTCATCTCTCTTTCTTCTTGATTAGGCACATAAATTAATAGATGATGTGATGTGTGAGTGTGTGTCTCCAATAGGTTGAGTTGACTCATATATATATTTGTCCAAGAGGGTCGAATAGATGCCACATAGGCCGCCTTGTCCAAGGAGGGTCGACTTGGTCTTGTGTTGACTCTTTGACTCAATAAAAAAATCTTTTTATTTTTCTTACAAAAGTCCAATTGGGACTTGAATCAAATACATTTCTTTTTGACTCGTAATAAATTATTTTTAACTTTTTTAACTTTGCAAGCATGCAGAACATACTTTGACCAAAAATAAAATAGTAATAATAATGAATATAATAAATATTTTGATGATGAAATTACATTACGCTATGAAGACCGACACTAGTTACAATTTCAATACTTCCTCTTAATTAGGGAGGTATTCATAGCTACACAACATGATGCTCTCGGGTTGAAATATTCATATAAGAAAGGATCCAAATTGATAAGCAACATTGATGATAACATAACCATAGACAACATTGTCAAAATATAAAGCCCTAAGAAAATATGCTCTACCTCTCCACTAGATCAGAGCTCAATTCTGGGATGCATAAATTTTGACACCACTACCTCTCAAGACACATACCCCACCTAGGTGTTCCCCAAGGTATGTCCTCACAGGACCATTTCCTAATCCACTATCACAATAATTAACACCAGGAAATGTCGGTCCTCGAGACTATTCTTATCTTAGATCAATGTACTTGACTTACAATAGTTAGCCTTGGTCACAATACAAATATTTAAAGAATATCGGTCCCAAATGCTTAACCAATCCACCACTCTCCCTACTAGTTTCATGTACTACACTTACGACTGTTAATCATGTCCATAGTACATGACACATGGAAAACACGGTGTCCACCCTCACTCCCTCTCAACCAGGGAGGAGACAACCATAAGCCTAAACTTGTCTAAAAAATACCCATCCTTTTTTCATGATAGGAACATTGACTACCTGTTTTGTTAGTGGAGACATATTACTACTTCACGACTTCATTCTACATCATGTCACGAATCATAAAGTGCTTCAACCTTCCTAGTTCTCTATGAATCTTCATGTATCCTTGATTAATTGAATTCAACATGTCATCAAGTAGTTCAACAAATATCTTATCAATTCAAACTATCTCATAGTTGATTGAACCAACTATCACATGTTTTGCCTTTGTAGAGCACAAAATTATGCTACATATTCTTCTAGGAAACCATACTAGATTTCAATCATCAGTAGTATCTCTTCTCATTCTCAATTCAATTGATGTAACCTCAATTTCTAAGTTGTAAAAATCCTTCATGTCAACTTCTGCGTATAGATTCCTCTAAAGTTGAAATTACTTCCTTCACATTATCTAGTTTCACACTCTTCCAAGAAATTACAATGAATAATGACCAACAATAGTGTCAACATTATTTATGCTGATATTATGTTTAAAATTTAAACCAATCAATTGTTGGATCAAATCTCTTCAGTGATATAACCATATACCTATAAGCTATCAACCAACCTACTAGGAGAATCTTGATAATAAGCATCTTTTGAGATTCTTCCCAACTATCTAAAAGCAATATATATAACCATCGTCTATGATGTTTTCCCTTCAACTTCCTCCGAAGATAATGTCTCTAAACCATGAGCCCCTTTTAGATTGTAAGGCCTTCTATGAACACGAGACTCTTTCTTTATGACAAGAGTAACCTTTTGAATTGAGTGAATTACTTCCTTTGGTTAATAGATACCTCTTTTAAATATTTCTTTCATACTGCCATATAATTGACTGTCTTAAATGTATAAATTGTCTACTTCTTCTTGTATAATACTTTTTCTTTGTCCTTCTAGTTCGTCCATCTATCAAAAATTCTTTTGAAATGTGTTGTACTGGTAATATTAGTTTACTTATTGTATGAAGTCAACTTATCTTCATTGGTACTTGAAACAAATATCATTTTAGAAAAATTTCTATAATGTTGCACATTGACCTTGACTTTGCTATTGTTATGATTTTATTATCAATTTGTAGTCCATGCTACCAAGAGATGATGATTGTTTTTAAATCTTAACTATGATTTTATGTATTTTCTAGAGTATTGTGTCGACAACTTAGATGATCGTTATTTCTTCAAAACTATATGCTTCCTCTTAAACTAGATCTACATGACTTCACAATTTGTGAATCCCAAAAATATTCTATCCTTCAAATATAATTGTAATTTCTACTCTAACTGGCATCTTCTGATAAGAAAAGAAAAGAAAATAAAAAAACTTGCTTGTAAACCTGGTAGTTGTTATATTCTTCAATAACAGAGGTCCGTGTTGTCTTCAACCTTGGGTTTCTTTTCAACTCCTTCATCTTTTGCTACATCTGCTTCATTTATTTCTTCCCTTTTATTGCTCTTATTATTCTCAGAGTTCTCCAGACAATCCTTCTTATAATTTCCATATTCATTACAGCCAAAGCATTAAACTTTAGACATGTCTTAGTTTCCACGAGGCTTGTTATTGTTGTACTTGTGATGAGATCCAAATCTTCCAAACTTTCTAAACTTCTTCTTTGATTTAATAGTAAAGGTTTGAGAGTTTTTGTTATTGGGTTCAATATCATCTTCAACATTCAACCTTGTCTCTTCTAGAACACATAGAGCCCAAAGTTCTTCAAAAGTTGGAATATATTTTTTTGCATAGATTCCACTTGCAAAACCATTCCAAGCTAGATGTAGAGCATTGATTACGAAAGTGATTAATTCATAATCATATATGGTTTTTCCAAGTCATTGAATTTGATCCTTTATTTTTGATAATTTCATAAAGTATGAAGCCACATCTTCGTCATTTGACATTCTTGTTCCATAAATTTGATTCCTTAGAGATATCTTCTGACCGGTAGGATTGACAGGATATAATTTGACCAATTTATTGTAGACTTCTTTGGATGTGGACAAATCTGAAACAAAATAGATAAGATGATCCTTGATAGACTCAAAGAGAATATTTTGAGCTCTAATTTCTCTTTTGTTGTACTTGGCTACTTCTTGAGCATTATTATTATTATTATTTTCTTTTTTCTGGTACTGGAACATTGCCTTTAACAAACTGGATGACTTCATTTTCTTTGAGAACTAATCAATTATCTTTTTCGAAACCTTGAAATTAGAAGCTCCATCAAGTTTGTTGCCTTCCTTGCAAATAGATGTCATTTGGTTGGGTGGATTAGACATAGAGTATAGTAGGGTACTTACTTTTCAAAGAAGGATAATTTGTTATAAGAGTGTCTTCAAGAATGCTAATGAGTGAGCAAGAGCGTTGATGAGTGAGAAAGAAATAGATGATATTACCAAGAGCCTTCAATAATGTCCTCGAGAGAGATATAGCTACTATGAGGATGCATTTAACAATATAATTTTTCAAGCCTTCTTTCTTGGAGAGATAACTGCTGCAACAATGTCTTCAAATATGCCAAAGAGTTGTGATCTTCAAGTTGCCTTTCTTTCATCTTAGCTCTAATACCATGTTGAGAAACCAAGTGCTATAGGATAATGATTGATTTATCTTAACTTGATAATTAATTGCGAATGCTTGTTTGCTTCTTATTACTTATATTATCTTCTTCATAAAGTAATTATACAAATGTGCAAAACGTAAAGATCAAAAGAGACAAACAACACCATAAATTAATCTCTAAGCGATGGAAAAAGTCCACAAGGGGGGAAACCCAACAATCCTTATTATAGAATCAAATCAAATGATATATCCAAGACCCAAGACCAAGGCCAAAAACTACCACAAATATCCAATTCAACCCTCCTCCAAGTCACTTCCAATCAAGTCAAAGTCAATGAAATTCAACATTGGTCAAACCCTTCTCAAATCTGGTCAAATCACATAATTTTTGGACCTATAATGAAGGTTGAGTTTCGGCCCTGTAATTTTCGTAGAGAAGCTACAAAATATTCACATGTGTGAGTAGAAATGAGATAGAAAACCCAAATTTTTATCTCCCCTTTGACTTCCTTCTCTCTCCTTTGACTTCGACTCTCTTTCTTCTTGATTAGGCACATAAATTGATGGATGACGTGATGTGTGAGTGTGTGTCTCCAAGAGGTCAAGTTGGGTCATATATATAGCTGTCTAGGAGGGTCGAATAGCTGCCACATAGGATGACTTGTCCAAGGAGGGCCAACTTGGTCTTTTGTCGACCCTTTGACTCAATAAAGAAATATTTTTATTTTCTTACAAAATTACAAAAGGAACTTGACTCAAATACATTTATTTTTTGACTCGTAATAAATTATTTTAGACTCTTTTGACTCAAAAGCATGAAGAACATGCTTTGACGAAAATAATAATAATAATACTAATAATAATAATAATAATGAATATAATAAATATTTTGATGATGAAATTACATTACATTTTGAACATCGAAACTAGTTAAAATTTCAACATGATCATCTCCCACTGCTAGAGAGATTGCTTGCACTCCAACCTCAAGGGGGTAGGGAAGTTCTTGATGATTTGCTTGTTGAGCAGTGGCAGGATTCATGGTTTTTATATGCAATTGAACTGCTAGTTTTTGGGGACGTAGGGGCAGTGCTTTAGGTTAGTAAGCATACCAAAACTCCCTTGGTTGTGGGTAATTTTAGCGGATCACTCAAGGACCTAGACTGTGGTTTGGACTATGACGTCATTTCTCCAACACTTCCCGGTGATTTCTTGTAGCAATTTAGTCTAGCTCGATAGTGGAAGTAAATTGGTAGATATTCTCTACGTGCATTTCCTACCTCCTCGTTTGCTCAGATATCCTAGGATTGCGCTCTTCAGGTATTGGCCTTTCTGTCCATTCCTGGTCGTTACATAGCATTTTGTCACCGTCCTTGCAATCCCTCGCCCCGCATATTGGAGGGTCATTCTCGTGACTTGTGAGCTGTGTCATACTTTGAAAACACCTTCTTTGCATCCTTTTGCATAAGGACATCATTTCTCCTGTTGAACATTTCCTCAAAAAGCACACAAAACCTATGTTTTGGCCTTGGCACGGATAGCCAGTTCACCCCTCACGCTGATGTGGAAGATTTTCACTAGAGCTCGCGCCACCTGGCGCTCTGTCTTAGTGTAGTGCCTGCAGCAAGATGTTTTAGGAATGTTTTTTAAAAATTAGAGGTGAAAGTTTTCTTCTAACCACCTCAGGGATGAGTCACTGGAAGTGGTTAAGTTGATTAGCCACGGATCTCTCTCTTTAGGCAGTGGTTTCCCCCTCCCATGGAACACTCCTTAAAAGATAGGCCTCCCTTCCATAATTATAGGGATCCTAACCTCTCCCTCTCCCTCTATATAAACATGCCTTCTCCCTTTATGAAAGCTAGCTGAACATATAGCCAAGGAGCTGAACTTGGAGAAGAATACTATAGCTGAGTAATTGCTATTGAGAAGGTAGAACCAAGGAGAACTCTGTAGAGAGAGTCCCATCCGAATTCCTAATGAGCCTTTGTGAGACGCGCTCCACTTGAACCCTATTGGAGGAGACCACAACGTCGAAGCTTGGTTGTACTCTTCCTTTCATTTATTAATATACTCGACTATGGTGTTGGTTACATCATTGTGTTATGTGGTTATTTAATGCAATTGATTTAGTCCTCTTCGAGTGACTAATAGTTATGAATGTAAATTAGTATGTTGTATATTGTCATTGTTTCTTGTGTGTGTGTAGGTATCCGAGCGTGAAAGCGAGCGGATCGTGATCTGTCAAACCAGGAACGAGGAGCGAGCCACTCTTTTCTACGACCACAACAACATAGGATCTCTGGTAAGTCATCTATCGAATCTCCGTCCATTCGTTAACTAGGAATCAATATTATAGCTTGTCTTGTTTGTGGCTAGACCCACTCTAGGGCTAGTGGGATTGCCTCTGTCCCCAGAGGGGATTTACCTCACCAACAAATTGGTGACTCCGCTCGGGAATCAGTGCGAGTTTGACTTTCATCCATTAGGTCTTATTTTTGGTCTTTGCTTGCTTGTTTTACCTTTTCTGATTATTCTGCTAAGTCTAAGACCCTTGTTTAGCCCCAGAGGATCAGATCTGACCTCTGTCTTTCAAAATTTTCCCTTTTGCCTGAGTGAACTGGCTTGGCACGTTTTATGTTTAGACAAATGCACCGATTGGCGCTAGTTGCTAGTGTTGCGCCTGCGCCATCCCTTGTTTGGCACTGATTACAGCCAAACAGCCGCGCCGACCCCTGTAGGTTTTAGGGTTTGGTCTGTTTTGAAGATTTTTGGTCAGTGCTTGTGCTTCTTGGTTATTTTTAGGTATGTCTTGAGTGCTTTGGGATTGTTTTTTATTGTGATCAACTACCTTCCTTCAGTTGTTTGTCCGTTTCCTATCAGCATCGTAGCCTTAGGGTTTTTTAAGTGCTTTGGTATGCTGAGCCTCCTGGAGGAGTTTCAGTCTTTTGTTTCACAGTCAACTTCATTCCTTGTTTGGTTGCATTGAGCTCCCTTGATTCGTTTGAGTGATTGCATTAGTTGAATGATTCTTGCCTCTTTCGTTCAATTTTGCTTCTTGTCACTCCAGGCATAGATCACATTGCTTGTACGGGTCTGTTTTGGAATCTTTCTTCAATTTAAGAGATTGCAACATTGGTTTGAGTTTTGTTATGTTTGTTTTGGATTGATTGAAATTGTTTTGCTTCAACTCTCGCATTAACGTTCTCAAACTAGTGTTTTGATTTGTTTTCATGTCATTTAGTGCAATGTTTTCTTTATTACATTGGATTAAAAAAAAAAAAGATTTGTTTTTTTTCTTGTTTGCATTGTGAAATTGAAAGTCTTTCGCATATCTAGCATTGGACATTCTAGGAAATATTTCTATTTTTCATTAACTTGCATCGAATACTGTAGCGGATGTTTCCGCGTGTTCTCGTTATTTGCTATCGCTTGAAAACTTCTAACTTTCTCATAGATATCTTTTCATCGAACAAAATGGTATTTTTTGGCATGTAGCTTGCATTTAGAGATTTTTGAGATCCAACATTCGGTAGGACCTTGGAATTGAAACATAAATATAAGATCAACTTAAAATTTAATCAATTAACCTAAGGCAACATTGAAACCTAATGAAACATCTAGTGGTCTAAGTTAGAGACGTTTTCCGGCGTCTTTAAACCTAGTAGTTGTCGCTCGCCATATGGCTTCAGACAACACTAGTACGGACTTGCGCTCCTCGTATCGTCGAGTATATAAAGGGAGACCCCTCTAGGTTGCAATCCTTTTATCCGTAGGAAGCCGAGTCTACCGCCTTGTAACTGTGATACATTGGACACAACATTCAGGGAGACTACCTGCACATACGTCAAATCCATGGTCAATTATTCTTTCATTTGATTACCAAGGTGTATATCGCAGTTCACGGAAACCTGGTACACCCTTTTACCTAGACTACCTGAGCAGTCATTTTCGATCTTTACTAACTCCATAAATTTGAAAATATCATCGAGCACTTGTCATTTCATGATCGTTTCAACCTGAAAGTGATAGAGTCACCTTTTACCTATTTCTCGACTCTTAAAAGATGAAACGACAGAGTTTTGTTTTAGTGTTTAAAAATTAACTGTCCACAATATTCCTGGTTAAAGTTAGCTTCCTTAGCATTGTTTTAACGTTGTTTCTAATGACAACCTTTCTAGAGTTCACCAACCAAGGAATCCCCTTCGAAGGGAATCCTGGCCCTTTTCCTGCTTTTGGAAATGTTGGTCCTCCTTATATGGCAACATTATCCCTTCCTGGGCTAACTGTTGGTTTTCCTATCTGGTTTTTCTCGACCTATGTGGTCTCAAGTATTCCACCCTCTGTACAACCATCTCCTCCATCTGAACAACATCATTTTGATTCTAAGGTGGACCTCTCCCCTTCTTCACCTATTTCTTCGTCCTCCTCTTCTACTTTGCCTGGTGAAAGTCTAGGTTCTAGTAACCGGGTGGCTAAGAAGAAGAAGAAGAAGAAGAAGACAGATAAGAGAGAGGCCAAATCTGCGGCTATTAAGCCTAAGAAACCATCCATCAATAAACCATCCAACCTTCCACGGAAATTCAAATTCCCTTGCATGTTGTGCAAAGGTGACCACCTTCTTCAAGACTGCCCCGTCATTCCCAAGGTACTTGAAGTTTGGTCCGACGGTCGTCCGCCATTGTCTTTGGCTTCCAGAAGTCATATTGGTAGCACATCTTCGACTAGTGCTGATAAGAATCATAAGGAACAGGGTAATATTACCAATCCTTGTAAGTTGTGTGAAGGGCATCATCACATTCACCTTTGTCCGTACATGGATGAAGCCAAGAAAGTGTTTGACAACTGTATTGTTTCTGCACCCTGCCTTCCGGCTGGTTACTAGAAACTTTCTTTGAGTCCTCCTCTAGTTGATTCCACGATCAGTCAAGAGTCATCCTTGGTCGATCCCGCTCCCCCGGAAATTCAAATTCAGGAACCCGTTCCCGACCAACCATTGGATGTGGAATCGGTCGACTTGATCCTGCCTATGGTTCATCAAGTATTTTCCGTTGAGAGTGGATCTCATCCCCCTCATGTTCTTCTTGTTTCTTCATATTCTTCGGACTCAGAGAAAGATTCTTCCATCCCTGTAGTTCAAGAAGCTGCTCCTCCCTCTCCCGTGATTGAAGTCCCAGAGGATGCTCCTCTTGCTCCGGTAACACCAGGGAATGACCATTTCAGTTCTATGGTACCCCCTCCAAGTAGTTTGGTCGCTTCCTTCGATTAGAGTCGATTTGCAGGATATCGCCTTCCGTCTTATGTGCCTTTCGAGATAACGGTACAAACCTTTGATCTGGTCGTACCCAGCACTATTATAGATGAAGGCACGTCTATTAGTATTCTGTCTTCCACTACTTGGAAAGATTTTGGTTCTCCACCACTTATGCCTGTTACTCATAATGTGTTGGCTTTTAACAGAGGAACCAGTCAACTGTTAGGGATACTTCCGAATTTTCCTGTTACTTTGGGAAGGAAAACTATCTATATAGACGTGATGGTTGTTCCAGGCCCCTTGGATTTCAATTTACTCTTAGGGCGCGACTATACTTATGTCATGGGGGTGGTTGTCTCTTCCCTCTTTCGTGTGATTTATTTTCCACACAAAGGTCAAATCGTGACCATTGATAAGCTTTCGTTCTTTGGTCCTAACGTGACATCTGGTTCACCTTCATCCCTTCCGTGTCTTTATCCGCCGGTTGTATCTTCCTCGCCGCAGGTTAATTATGTGGCTACCTGTCTCGTACCCGTATTCAGTAATAGTGCCGTTGTGCATCATGTGCTGGGGGCCTTGGATCTGGATTTTCAAGATGTTCTTCTCCCATCAGATAAGAACCTCTTGGAATGCATGACTTCTTATTCGACATGATGAGTTGTCTCCGGAGCAGGGTTCATTTTCTTGTGTCAAGCTCCTTAAACAATGAAACAAGGTGTCCCGAGGATAGTTCGTCGTCTATGTCAACCTCGTTTAAAAAATGAATTAGTTATGAGGATGGTTCTTTTAATGTCTCAACCTTGTTAAAATAATGAAACACGTTCCCGTTCAATTCGAGTCTTTGCTCAGATCTCGTAAAATCCCAGTCGAGTCTTTCTCTGATCTCGTAACTTGAACCTTCACTCCATCTACTTTTCATTCATTACATATGGACTGAAGCTTGGGGGGCATGTACCTCGAATTGAGTCACCATGCTGGGGGCATGCCCATTTTTCAAGCATAGTTTACTTTTGTTTCAAGCTTGTGTCAACATGAAACCAATATCAAGCATAGTTTACTTTTGTTTTCGAGCTTGCATAAAAATGAAATCTTTTGACTTTTATGTGCCTTGTGAATGTTTTCCTTTATTTTGGGTCATTACTTATCATGCAGATTATTGATACATTAGATAACATTGTATTAAATAGACATTTGCATAATTTGTAAAAACATCATCATATGTAAAAAGATCCATGTAAGGAAATATATGTTTATATATATATATATATATATATATATATATATATATATATATATATATATATATATATATATATATATATATATATATATATATATATATATATCGCATGTTTGCAACTCTGTGCATCATAAAAACCCAAAAATATATATGTATGTTTTAGTTACACCCCGAGACAACATGTCTCTCAAAAATATGCGGAAATAAAAAGCCTAAGTGCCTAATCAGCGTGGTGCTCATGATAGCACGTCATCGCTCATACCAACCGCCTTAGTAAGCGGTGGATATGACTCGACACCTCTACGGTATGCCTCTGGTAGGCCCGAGGAACATCATCAAGGTTAGCATAGTCTAGAATCCCACGGGCGATCCCCTCCAGGTTTTATACTATCTCCTCCCCCTCGCCGCCCTCACCATGAGGATCGAAATCGTGAGGAGTTCGCCTTGCTATCGGCGACATACCTGCGGGCCTCTCTGGGCCAACGTCTGCATACATATAAGATTAACTGTCAGAACATGCATATATACCAAAAAATCATAAACTCATGAAAATAAAAAATGAGTCTTACCTAGCTCTTCGTCCCAATCCTCTCCCTCCGGGAGCGGGAGGTCTAGATCACTGGTGAAGTCTGTGCCAGAGTAGGGCCATTCCTCCACGACAATCAATTGTCGGCGGAGCCAATCGAAGAATTCCGGCCTCCAGGACATCTGTTGGCTGCCCCCTACTCTGGGCTTCAGTGCAGCCCATCGGGCCATCCGTGGTTCTCTGGGTGGTGGCATAAGGACAATGACCTCCTGACGCTGGAATATCGGTAGTTGTTCCAAGAAGAACGATACCAAAATTGATCCATACCCAAACTGTTTCAGTTTTCCCTTCTTGCACTTGGTAAGTTGCCGCTTAACGTTAATAGTCATGGCCTCTGCCTAGTTGTAGAGAGTCGGGTTCAGGCACTCTGAGACAAGAAACAGTTGTGTTTTTGTAGCTTCATGCAGTGCTTGCGATCCTGCAACCCGCGTGATAGTGTGCAATACTACTTTTAGTACCAGATCTGGGGTGGTTTGGATGTCAACCTTTCCACTCCCTGTTCTTTTTCGTGCCCCTCAGCACACTCTATTGATCACCATTCCCATGCTTTCCCCGGAAGGACGGGTACCGGTCATGATAGGGACTGCACCTCTCCGCGACAATCCTGTGATAAAATAGACATCAGAAACTTCGAGTTCAAGTTCCTGATCTTGAAGCACAAAATTTTCTTGGTCTTCATCCCAGATGCTTATCAAATATTGAAGCAATTCCGGCTGAGCTCGGAGGCACGGTGTTAGGAAGAATTTCTTTAGCCCACAATCTCTGAGGGCGTCCATGCATCGATCATTCTCCATGTCAAGTTCATCTTCCTCACTGTGTTCCATCTCTTTCCACTCAATCACCATTCTTTCTGCTTGGTACCTGCACACATTGTTCATATGAGCATTGTTAGTCTACTTGGGCATTGAAATTTGCAAAAAATTGACTGCGTTTTCCTTAAATTTATGCGGCTTTTTAGGTTGCACGGTTGGCGCGACTGTTTCGCAAACAGTCGCGCTAATGGGCGCGCCCTCTGTGTAAAAAATGGGTGATTGGCGCGGGTCCGTGCCTGAAACCTGCGCCAACCGCGATGCCCTAATTTTGACAAATCCTCTCCTAAGAAATCAAAATGAAAAATACGGGTAATGAAATTTAGCTTAAAAGATGGAAAATGGTGTCGGCTCTTACCTAAGACTGAAGGAATCAAGATTGGTTCACTCGATCACTCGCAATCGTTGCCACAAGATCGCAAAGCAAATGGATCACTGTTGCTCCACAAAGAGGTAAAAGTGAAAAGTAATTAATTTTTACCACTTATGGCATTTTGTGACTTTTCAAAGTTTTAGATTAAGTTTTAAAACATATTTGTCGATTATTTTATCATATTATTTTCGATAAATAGGTTTTACACATGTCTTTTGTGCAGCAACAAGTTTTCACATGGTTATGATGAAGAAACGAGTTATATTTTATACTTTTTCAGACTCGGTAAAAACACGGAAAAGTCACTACTAGAGTCACCATTCAGCTGTTTTCTGACTCTCTAAAACTGAAAATATTGCCGAGACGCTTGTCTTTTTGAACTCGTTAAATGGTAGCGAAACGATATCTACCCAGTATACGTTTACCCCTTTTTCGGGCTAGGATAGATTATTTACAAAAAAAGGAATACCTTAGCTTATCGCAACTAAGAGGTTCTCTCGGATGTTGTTTTCTACCTTTTCGGATCTGAGAGACTCTTTACGAAAAGGACCTTGCTGGAGTTTTATTTTCCGCTTTCTTTTCAAACTCTCTAAATATGAAAAGATGCCAAGTTCTCCCTTTGTCAGACTCGTTAAAAACTGATGACATTGGACTCCGTCGTTATGACGTTACTCGAGTTCCTCCTTCCTAGGGCTCCTAAAATGTACTAGGTTGGATTTCTTCGAAGGAAAAACTTACAGTGCAAGCATATGCTATCCCCTTCAAGCGTGTTTTAAAAAATAATTGGGGTACTTTCTAGAAATGGTGGGGGAAAATGGAACCAGATTTTAGTTGTGTTGGCAGTATGTCGCTCTTGAACATGGCACTTGTCTGCATTCGTGTCGAGTTGGGGACATCTCACTTCGTCATTTATTTGCCTCTATGGGTTTGGGTAATCTCTTTTGACCGCTCATCTGCTCTTTTCCACGTCACCATGACCTCAGATCCCTTGATGTAAAATACTGCCAAATCCAGTGTCGTGTCGCCGATATGTTCAAGAGAAGTTTTTCCTCTACAATTTTCAACCTCCCTCTGATTCTCTGTTGGTCTTGATTTGAAAATTATCATATTCCTCTGTCTCATGTCGATGATGTGGGAAACATCATGGCCCTCCTTCGACCAGGTCGCTTCCTGTCGACTTTAGCTCATTTTCCAGGAAACTGATCTAGAGACTCTCTTCAGGTGCCCTAGAGCCTGCATGCCTTAATGGCAGGTTCTTTGCATCCGATGCAAGGTTCACATCATCGCCCTTCAATCGGATGATTCTGCGGGTGTTCGACACCAGATCACTGTTCACATTCCGTGGATTGTACCTTTTGTACCTTGAGAGCCATTGTCATTATTGGTGGTTTCTCTCGCGTTTGTTAACAACTCTCATTATTGGCTGGTAATCAGACGATGTTCTTGCATGTTCAACTTCAACTCGGCTATTTGCATGCTCAAACTTGTACTTTGTTCGGGTCGAGATGGAGCGCAAGACCCTGGGTTTTGTCTGATGAAATCCAGGTTGCGGGTTCTTTGTGGATTACTATGACTTATTACATGACTCTTCTGATTGGATGGCTGTGACCATACCTGAGTCTATTTGTTGATCCTTATTGCTGGATGGCTGCGTCCATACCTCGGATCTCGCTTTTTATGTACTCTATTATGGATGGCTGCGCCCATGCCACATATCATGTATCAGAGATATCAATTGTATTTGTACTTACAGGTTTTCTGACAACAGTGTTTGGGTCGAACGCGTTCTCATAAAGCATTTCATCCCTCCCTCTCTCTTGGACCTCATGCTTTAGGGGGCATCTGTTACATAGTGTTTTGTCACCGTCCCTGCAATCCCTCGCCCCGCATATTGAAGGGTCATTCTCGTGACTTGTGAGCAGTGTCATACTTTGCAAACACCTTCTTTGCATCCTTTTGCATAAGGACATCATTTCTCCTGTTGAACATTTCCTCAAAAAGCACACAAAACCTATGTTTTGGCCTTAGCGTGGATAGCCAGTTCACCCCTCGCGCCGATGTGGAAGATTTTCACTAGAGCCCGCGCCACTTGGCGCTCTGTCTTAGTGCAGTTCCCCCGCCAAGCTGTTTTACGAATGTTTTTAAAAAATTAGAGGTGGAAGTTTCCTTCTAACCACCTCAGGGATGATTCACTGGAAGTGGTTAAGTTGATTAGCCACGGATCTCTCTCTTTAGGCAGTGGTTCCCCCCTCCCATGGAACACTCCTTAAAATATAGGCCTCCCTTCCATAATTATAGGGATCCTAACCTCTCCCTCTCCCTCTATATAAACATGCCTTCTCCCTTTATGAAAGCTAGCTGAAGATATAGCCAAGGAGATGAACTTGGAGAAGAATACTATAGTTGAGTAATTGCTATTGAGAAGGTAGAACCAAGGAAAACTCCGTAGAGAGAGTCCCGTCCGAATTCCCGACGAGCCTTTGTGAGACGCGCTCCGCTTGAACCCTGTTGGAGGAGACCGCAACGTCAAAGCTTGGTTGTACTCTTCCTTCCATTTATTAATATACTTGACTATGGTGTTGGTTCCATCATTATGTTATGTGGTTTATTTAATGCAATTGATTTAGTCCTCTTCGACTGAATAATAGTTACAAATGTAAATTAGTATGTTGTATATTGTCGTTGTTTCTTGTGTGTGTGTAGGTATCGGAGCGTGAAAGCGAGCGGATCGTGATCTGTCAAACCAGGAACGAGGAGCGAGCCACTCTTTTCGATGACCACAACAACATAGGATCTCTAGTAAGTCATATATCGAATCTCCGTCCATTCGTTAACTAGGAATCGATATTATAGCTTGTCTTGTTTGTGGCTAGACCCACTCTAGGGCTAGTGGGATCGCCTCTGTCCGCAGAGGGGATTTACCTCACCAACACTGGTACCTATTATTTCTTCTCTATTTTTACATGGTGCTTGGCAGTTGTTTTCACCCCCTAGGGTTCTTTTTTATGTCCTGTGCCATGGGATCTTATGGTGTGGGGGTGAATTTATCTGGCAGGTTCCTTCTAGGCCTGTTGTGATTTTTCCTCTGGTAGCGGCCTGGCTTCACTGTAGCCTTGTCCCTTTTCACCTGCCCCCAAATCTGCTATGGGGGTATCCTCACTCTCGTCCATTTTTGTTTCGTTTGGTTCATAATTCCCAGGCAACACATGTGTAGCTGTAGGGGTGGAGGTGGTAGGGGCAACGGTGGTCGAGGTCCACAAAGCCGCGTGCTCAGGTCCAAGCCCATGCAACAACTACAATCTTCCATTCTGCCATTCCTCCAGACATTCAGGGCGGAATTCACCAGTTGGAAACCTAGACCTCGAATGACTGTTAAGCATATTCTAATTCTAAGATTTTGGCAGAGGTTTCCAATAGGTTCCTGGCCCTAGTCACACTAGAGGAAGACAAAATTAGTATTTGAATTCCATAACCATCGTTCAAGATCTTTCTCCTGTGATTTTTTTTTATACTTGACTTCATGTTATTTCTTTCTAATGTCATCATGTTTTATTCTATTGCCCAATATCACACAATCTTTGTTGTGATTGGAACAAAAAAAAAAATTTAAGTTTGCTATTTTTGCTTATAGGTTACAGGTCAACATATTTGGTTTCCCTTGTGGCAGATCAAGACGATAATATTTTTGACTTTGGTGATAGTTATGATGTAATCCGATTTTTGAGGCAATACAAATTAAACTTAAAAAAAATATAAAATTATTATTATAAATATATATATTTTTGTTAAAAGATGTTTTTTTATAAATGCAAAAAGAAAAAATAGAGTATAACAAACTTTAATACACATTCAATAAATCAAATTAGTTAAAATAAATTTTAATAAAAAACCTCATTATTTTAAATTCAAAATTGTTTAATACATTTTAAACAAATTAAATTTATTAAAATAGAATTCAATAGAAATCATCTTTTTTATGAAGATGAATTTACATTTCCATAAATTTGATCACTCACACTTATGTTTGGAATTTTAAAATTTTCAAAATAATAAAGATAAATATTATCGCTATACATTTTATTCCCTTTCATTTTACTTTTTATGTAAATTCATGATGTGTCCCTTTCATTTTACTTTTTATGTAAATTCATGATGTGTCATTTGTTACATTCTTTTATATGTAATTGTGTGGCAAAAGGTTAAGAATGAAGGATTAAGGTGGTGCACCCAAGTAGATTTCATAAATGGCATGCAAGCATAACTTATATGTATTATACATTTTACATAAAAACAACTTTCTAATTTATAAGTTTTTCATTAGTCAATTGAGTGTATACTATGTGGTTGGGAAGGTTTAATGATAACCTCCCCATCCAGATTCAAGTCTCATTGTGACGTGATGATTTAGTGAGAGTGACCTTTGTATTGGTTATCTTGATTATGTGGATCTCCCTTGATTATTGCAAATAACACGAAGAGTAATATCAAACATTTAAAAAAAAAGGTTATAGATTAATGATTATTATAGTACATTGTTATCTTACTACATTAATATGATTAAGAAATAAAACCCAAAACAAAATGAAAAGGTTAGATGGAACATTGTTATGATATAGGGTACAACTAATATAGATGAGTGATCTTACAATTTAAACGTCAACTTGACAATTGAATTATTTTAATTATTGTTCTTTTTTATATTTCTTATTTTTAATTAACAATCAAATATGTTTAGCCCCACAACGGGTGCCTAGACCCAACGTTTTTCCGAATGACGATCTAGGTTGAGTGGGAATGACAACCACTTGCCTCTCTATTTAATTCACGAGCACACTTGTAATAATCAATACATGATGCTCGCACCAGTCTAGCCTTGGGAATCATATAATAAATTTGGCTTGACTTGCGAGAAAATAATGACGACGAATGATGCTTGCAGTGGTTCCATCCTGGTCTGTTCGAGAGTGGCATCATTGTGAGAAGATGTCCTCTCTATGGCATATGCCTATTACCCAGGTCCTATCTTGCTCAGTGTTCATTATAGACAAAGATGATATTTTCATCGTAGAGTCATCATGTCAGTTGCATTTATCCTTTCCTCTCACTCCTTAATTGGTCCTCTGCTGAGCATATTTTGGAACTCTCAACACTGGAATGTATGCCTTACTCTTGGTTTTGCATTTGGCCACCCTAAGCCTCCTTTATTTACAGGTTGGCTTGGGACTCTAAATTGGCCACCCAACTTCACCATTATGGTGCAACTCTCTCAAAGCGTCGTTTGTTTTATCACCATTTGTAGGCTTTAATTATGCAGAATTGTGGTGCTTTAAGGATTAGCTATCTCTAGCTTGGGAATTTCTTCTTTTTCTTGGTCATGGTCCTGGGAATATAAAAAAAAATTCAAAGTCTCTCAAGTGCAGAGTCATAGTGGAGGGATTGGATTCCATAATTCAAGCGATTGAAAATGCTCAATAATTATGGTTCATGGTTCTCGTAACCTCAGGTTACTAGATTGCCCCAACCCATGACTTAGTGATGGCAGCTCTGGAACATAGTAATATGTTTCTTAATAGCAGGTAGTTGACGATTTCATGTGACCCCATGGGTGGTATGGCTTGGACCGATTGGCCTCACTTCTGGGTGGCTTCATGACACAGGGCTCGTGGTCAACTATTGGACTGTCATTTGTGCTTCCTCACTGATATATATTTCGTGAATGGGGGTTCATGGCCTTGATTCGGGGTGGCTTTATAACTCATGGTTCATGGTTAAAAACAAGTCTGCAACTCGTGGTTCATCAATGGTTCATGGTCTGTGCTTCCCCATGGGTTGGCAGTATATAAGTTCGTTGTTCGATGGTGGCTTGTGGTTCATTGTTGGACAAATGCTCATGGTTCCTAGCTCGTGATTCCTTGTTAGAAAGCGACTTCGTGACCTCTTGTTGGTACCAATTCGTACCATGGTTCTCCATTATGTTCTAGTAAAATATGAATAATATCTTTCAATTTTAGCAATGTCTGACTGGATTTGCAGAATAGAGCCAAAACTTGTGTAACTCTTATAACTCTTGGCATAGTAGTAGGGACCCTGGCTACTCTTGGAAGCAGTGACAACAAAAGAGAGCATAAAAATGTATCACTTTATTAAAGAGAGATTTTCGATGACATGATCTTGTGAATCCCATTGGCCTTCTACACATGAAACATTCTTTTAAGAAGAGTCGCATGGAAAATATCTTACATGGGGGGATGTCCTGGCCAATAAATGGATGTAGAAGAAAGCATCAACAAGAACCCTAAAGGTGAAGGAAGTTGTTGCAACAAAAGAAACTAATAACTAGAAGGACCAGTTGGCTAAACTGGCATAATTCATCTAGAGTGAAGAAATTCTCAATATTGACAGTGATGAAGGGAATCCAAAGCCTGAAGTTTCAAAAGACAAGCAACCAAAGAAAGATCACGAAAGCCTAAGCTCAAAATAAAGAAAAAAGGAAGTGTTGAAGTAACTCTCGCTTTCCATGACATAGGATGATGAATCAGAATGTTCATCAGAAAATGGTGAAATTCGTAGTGAAGACCTTATATCTCAAACATAGATCCTGAGCATTCCCTAAGATGTGTTCAATAATTTCAATTCGATGGAATATATTGTGGTTGAATTAAGTGGTGGCGTTGCAGCTATATGTCGATTGCTTTCGTTGAGCTAATTCTTTTAGTGTTGCTACTACAGTTCGACACTACAACAGTGAATGGGTTAGGAGTTCGACACTGCATCAGTGAAGGGGTTGGAGCTTAATGCATGCAAACTGTGAAAGTTTCAAAACAGAAACCCCACTGCAGTATCTAGATCTACTTCACCTATTTGTTTAATTAACATTAACAAGTTATTTTACTAAATTATTCAAAAAAAACATTAAAGTAGACACTAACTGCAACCTACTCATCTACATATCATTTTCTGAACAATACACACATGTCACAAAATTACACACGATTTTCAGATAAATGACCACGGAAAAACCCAATGTGGGAAAAACGATGCAACAACTCTAGAGGGTTTTATTATTATCCAGAATCTGAATACAATATTCTGGGCACCAGAAATGGTTGGCCCTATAGAGAAATTACACAACAGTTTGTAACTTTCACTCAGAGACAAAATATATGGCTGTATCACACCCTCAAATGGGATTTATAGATCACGAGCCCCTTTTGGCCCATTGGAACCCTCAGCACTGCCTGTCGAGCCTCTGCGTCAGCCATCACTGGCCAATGTCCCCACTATGTCACCCTGACTGATGCTGCGTTGTCTCTGCACTGCTCCAATTGGGACTGTGTCACCTCTACTACTACTGCATTGCCCCTACGGTGCACTGGATGGCTCTACATCACCCTAGCTCGGCTTACGCGGTCCTCAGCGTGGTACTGGCTGAACTACGTCTTCATGGCTATCTTTGCGATGAGTGGTACTCACTGCTCCTCTGCTTGCTGTATTCTCGGCCTTGGATCGTATCATCCCCTGTCGATCTATGCCCCTCACTCCTCTACAAACTCGCTTTGAATTTCTCAGCAAACCCCGCCCCAGAAATTCGAATTAGCTTCAGTGCTCTGCCTGTGTGTGTGTGTATATCCAACTGACCCCAAGCCATTCCTTTATACTTTTCTCATTGGAAAAACCAACGATCGTGATCTAAACTCTAATCGAAAACTCATATTAAAAGACTGCATGATCCACATCACTTAGAACATTTCATCACATGTGTTTATTTAATTCACTTTAATTTTTCTAATTCCCTAAGTTAGACTTAGGGTCCTCATTAAAATTTTTTTTTGTTAGAGTAACTTCAACATCTCATGAAATTTCTCCAAACGCTTTTTGGGTTTTGGAGATCTTGTGTGTCTTAGCCCCTCTACAAAATTTCAGGGCTAGAGCACACAAGATGCTACCTCAAAATCTCAACACTCCCTGTTAGCAAGGAGTGTGCTCTAGCAATACATCCACACCAATTATTGTGTCATCTCGGCATCGGTCTCTGCGCTGTTAATGCTTGGCCTGCTGCCCTCCATCCACTGCGCTGCTGCTTTCTATACTGTTGCCCATGTCACTTCCACTAACACTGCTACATCCATACTACAACTCCCTCTCAATTTGCTGCATGATGATGCCCATAACACTGCCACTGCTAACTGCTGCAACAACTTAGTTGCTTAAAAGTAAGAAATTGAAGGACCCTTTCCCAATCACTAATAGATAAGTCATTCGGGCTGCACCTCATCATTGAAGCTCCCTTGGCTGTTGTGTTGCGTTGTCTCCCTAAAGCCACTGCGCTTCTACAAGTATGCACTGCGTAAGCACTACCCATTTGCGCTGTTGAAGTCCCATGAGCCTTTGCACTGCGCTGCTCCCATCTACAATGTCCTAGCTCTGCCCTCTGCTTCACTGTGATGTCCTGCACCCACTGCTCCACTTGTCCCGCTACTGTCTTAAGGCTCCCGTAGCTCGTATGTGATCCAAGAGTTTGGGCACCTCAAGGATCCTGCCTCCCGCCATCTATAGCTCACTCTACATATTTATGTTGCCCCACTTATGTGTCTCATGAGCACTCATGGCTACGTCCTCGTCACTACCATCGTCGCCCTTTACTGTTGCTACCTTGGATTCAGAAGATCCCTTGTCCTTATTCTTAGGACAATTATTGGTGAAGTGTCTAAGTTCGCCACAATTAAAGCACAGGACCTTGGATAGGTCCATATTCTTCTTCCCTTGTTGCCTCTCTCCCTTAGATGCAAGGGCTGCATCCTCCTTCTCCTCTTTCTTTACTTTGAATGTACTGTTGTTGTTGCTTTAAAGACCTCTTGGTAAACCTCCTGATTTCCTCCTATCGGAGGATTGCCCACATGTCCGCCCAGGATGGTAATGATGCCCTGCCCAAGATTCTTTGGAAAAATGTTTGCCATTCGTCGGTGACTGCATTCAGGGTAGTCCTCACCAAGAGCCCTTCATCCAGAGTCGTACCTGTGGAAATCAGTTGGTCCTGGATATTCTGAAGTCTAAAGAGGAAGGGATCTATTTCCTCACCCTTCTACATATGGAACAACCGCATCTGATTCTCCAGAAGAATCTTCCTCTGAATGGAGCCTCCTTGATACATCATGTCCGAAGTTGTCCACATTTCATTTTCCGTGTTCTTCCCGACAATATGTTGAACCATGTGATCTTTGACTCCATTCATGATCAAGTGCTTTGCTTGCACCTGATTCTCTTTGAATTTATTTAGAGGAAATGCATCGATAGGCACAATGAGGAAATTCTCAGCATGGTCCTTGATGCCATACTCATCTAGGATTTTTAGGATCCTAGCCCTCCAGATAACGAAGTTGGACATGTCGTCTAGCCTATCTTGATATCTCAGTCCACGAGAAACCATCTTTGCTCAAATATGTGGGAACAAATACTCCTCTCCCTCTTTCTGCTGCAACACTCAACAAAAAACTAGATCTGGGTTTTTTGGCGATTAGAAACCCTCTATAGTAGATGCTCTTTCTAAAAACTAATTTCCCTCCCGAAAATCCTCGGCCAACTATAACTGAATCAGTTCTCTATGATCACCCTCTTGATCGAATCTCAGATCTGTTTGGCGCAGATATGTTGAGCAACTGTTCTCCTCCCACTCTTGTCACCTTTATTAGGAACAGTTTTGCACTGATAGAACATCTGCCACACCAACAACATTTGAAGATCAAAAGCTCTGCTTCCAGACTTCGGAAATCTGCAAAACAAACTCTACTCAAATTGTGTCCCTCTAGCTGGCCTTTGCGTGAGCATAATGGCTTAATGCAGCCTCTGCGTAATTACTGCACATCGCAAGCTGCTCCTACGTCACTCTAGAAGGCTATGCATTGCCTCTGCATCACTTAGCTGGCTCCGTGTCAGCCTCTACGTGGCCTCTGCGTCAGCCTAACTAGGTTGCGTCCCTCCTGGTGCTGCGCTGCCCTCTTCTGGAACTCTGCTGCTTTAGCTGCCTTCTCTGCAACAACTTCTTCAACCTCTCTGCTGGTGGATCAACTTGATCTGCAATGCTCTGATACCATGTGAAAGTTTAAAAACAAAAACCCTACTATAGTATCTAGATCTACTTCACCTAATTGTTTAATTAACATTAACAAGTTATTTTACTGAATTATTCAGAAAAACATTAAAGTAGACACTAACTGCAGTCTACACATCTACGAATCATTTACTGAACAATACACACATGTGACTAGATTACACACGATTTTTCGGACAAATTTCCTTGGAAAAAACCAATGCGGGAAAACTGGTGCAACAACTCTAGAGGGTTTTATTATTATGCATAATCTGAATACAACATTCTGGGCACCAGAAATGGTTGGCCCTACAGAGAAATTACACGACAGTTTGTACCTTTCACTCAGAGACAAAATATATGGTTGTGTCACACCCTCAAACGGAATTTACAGATCACGAGCCCCTTCTGGCCCATTGGAACCCACAGTGCTGCCTCTCCAGCCTCTGTGTCAGCCCTCACTGGCCAACATCCCCATTGTGTCACCCTGAATGATGTTGCACTACCTCTGCGCTGCCCCAGCTAGGACTGCGTCACCTCTGCTGGTGCTACGCTGTCCCTCCGCTGCGCTGGCTGGGTTTGAATCACCCTAGTCGGGCTTACGAAGTCCTCTGTGTGGTGTTGGTTGAACTGTGTCCTCCTGGCTGGCTCTGTGATGACTGGTACTCATTGCCCCTTTGCTTGCTGTATTCTTGGCCTTGTATCAGATCATCCCTTGCCAATCTCTACCCCTCACTGCACTGCAAACTCGCTTCGAATTTCTCAGCAAACCCCGCCCCAAAAATTCGAATTAGCTTCAGTTCTCTGCCTGTGTGTGTGTATATCCAACTGACCCCAAGCCTTTCCTTTATACTTTTCTCGTTGGAAAGCCAACGGTCGTGATCTAATCTCTAATCGACGGCTCAGATTAAAAGGCTGCATGATCCATGTCACTTAGAATATTTCATCACATGTGTTTATTTAATTCACTTTAATTTTTCTAATTCCCTAAGTTAGACTTAGGGTCCTCATTAATTTTTTTTTTTATTAGAATAACTTCAACACCAGATGAAATTTCTCCAAATTATTTCAGGGTTTTGGAGATCTCGTGTGTCTTAGCCCCTCCACAAAATTTTAGGGCTAGAGCACAACCAATTCTACCTCAGAATCTCAATACCCCCTCTTAGTGAGGAGTGCGCTCTAGTAATACATCCACACGAAGTATTTCCTGATCTCGACATCGGTCTCTGCACTGGTGATGCTTGGCCTGTTGCCCTCCATCCACTGCGCTACTGCTTTCTGTACTGCTGCCCATTTCACCGCCATTGACACTGCTACATACGTACTGCATCTCCCTCTCAATTTACTGCATCATGTTGCCCATAGCACTGCCAATGCTAAATGTTGCACTGTAACTCATTTGCTAAGAAGTAAGGAATTGAATGACCCCTACCTAATAACTGCCATACGAGTCATTCAGGGTCCACCTCATCATTGAAACTCCCTTGGCTACTATGTTGCGCTATCTCCATGAAGCCAATGCGCTGCTTCAGCTCTGCACCACGTAAGCAGTGCCCCTCTACGCTATTGAAGTCCCATCAACCTCTGCACTATGCTGCTCTAGTATACAATGTCAAATCTCTTCCCTTTGCTTCACTGTGATCTCCTGCACCCACTACTCCAGTTGTCCCACTACTGTCTTAAGGCTCCCGTAGCTCGTATGTGATCCAAGAGTTTGGGCACCTCAAGGATCCTGCCTCTCGCCATCTATAGCTCACTCTATAGATCTATGTCCCCCCAATTACGTGGCTGATGAACACTCATGGATACTTCATCGCCATGAGCAACGTCCCCCTTTACTGTTGTTGGCTTGGATTCAGAAGATCCCTTGTCCTTCTTCTTAGGACAATTAATGGTGAAGTTTCCAAGTTCGCCACAATTAAAGCACAAGACCTTGGATAGGTCCCTCTTCTTATTCCCTTGCTGTCTCTGTCCCTTCGATGAAAGGGCTGAATCCTCCTCCTTCTCTTTCTTTACTTTGACTATACCGTTATTGGTTCTTTGCCTCTTGGTAAACCTCCTGATTTCCTCCTATCGGAGGATTGCCCACATGTCCGCCCAGGATGGTAATGCTGCCCTGCCCAAGATGCTTTGGAAAAACATTTCCCATTCCTCGGTGAATTCATTCAGGGCAGTCCTCACCAAGATCCCTTCATCCGAAGTCGTACCCATGGCAACCAGTTGGTCCCAGATAGTTTGAAGTCTAAAGAGGAAGGGTTCTATTTCCTCACCCTTCTGCATTTGGAACAACCACATCTGAGTCTATAGAAGCATCTTCCTTTGAACGAAGCCTCCCAGATACATCGTGTCCAAAGTTGTCCACATTTCATTTACCGTGTTCTACCCGACAATATGTGGAACCACATGATCTTTGACTCCATCCATGTTCAAGTGCTTTGCCCACGCCTCATTCTCTTTGAATTTCTTCAGAGGAACTACATCGATAGGGACAACTAGGACATTCTCAGCATGGTCCTTGATGCCGTACTCATCCAGGATTGTCAGGACCCTAGCCCTCCAAATAATGAAGTTGGACATGTCGTCCAACCTGTCTTGATCTATCAGTCCATGAGAAACCATCTCTGTTTAAATTTGTGGGAACAGATACTCCTCTCCCTCTTTCTGCTACAACACTAAAAAAAAAACTGGATATGGGTTTATTGGTGATTAGAAACCCTCTATAGTAGATGCTCCCTCTGAAAACTACTTTCTCTCCCGAAATTCCTTCACCAAAAATAACTGAATCAGTTCTCTACAATCACCCTCCCAATCGAATCTCAGATTTGTTTGGCACAAATCTGCTGAGAAAATATTCTTATCCCGATCTTGTCACCTTTGTTAGGCACAGTTTTGTGCCAACATAACATCTTCCACTCCAGCAACTTTTGAATATTAGAAGCTCTCCTTCCAGACTTCGGCAAATCTACACAACGACCTCTACTAGGACTGCATCCCTCTGGTTGGCCTATGCGTGAGAAAACTGGCTCAGCGCAGCCTCTGCGCAGCGCAAGATTCTCCTGCGTCACTCTATAAGGTTCTGCGCTTCCTCTGCATCACTCAGCTGGCTCTGTGTAAGCCTTTGCGTGGCCTCTGCATTAGCCTGGCTGGGTTGCGTCCCTCTTGGTGCTGCACTACCCTCTTCTGGAACTCTACTGCTTCAGCTGCCTTCTTTGCAACAACTTCTTCAACCACTTTGCTGGTGGATATGATTGATCTGCAATGCTCTGATACCATGTGAAAGTTTCAAAATAGAAACCTACTACAGTATTTAGATCTACTTCACCGACTTGTTTAATTAACATTAACAAGTTATTTTACTGAATTATTCAGAAAAAACATTAAAGTAGACACTAACCGTAGCCTACACATCTACAAATAATTTACTGAAAAATACAGACATGTGACAAGATTAAACATGATTTTTTGGACAAATGTCCTTGGAAAAACCCAATGTAGGAAAACCGATGCAACAACTCTAGAGGGTTTTACTATTATGCAGAATCTGAATACAACATTCTTGCCACCAGAAATGTGTTATAACATCATTTTTCACCCTCATTTGAATAATGATTATCTCTTTGGCCCTAGGCACCCTTTCCCTATTGAACAAATTCATAAAAAACAGTGTTAAAATTCCCATACGCGGTTATGCCTAGACTTTTTCGCGTATATATGCGAGTCCGTTCATAATTTTCTGCGTATGCCATTTAAATCATTAAAAAATATATAAATTCCTTATTTTCGTGGCAGGGTGATGGTTATTCCCGTAATTCAACCACCCCAGCCCGTGGCCTAACTGTTTCCAACTACTGAAACTACTTTGAGGGAGTATAAAAGCCCCTCATGTGTATGGCCTAAGGGAGAGAGAAAATTATAGATATTATACTCTGTTGGATCCCTATTTCAAGTCTGATTTTCCTGTGCCTCCTGCACTTTCCAAGTATATTCAGGAAACCCTTGTTTCCTTGAAGATGATCATCATCCTATATGACATCTCGTGTGCACACATCTTGGAAGAATCCTAGCAAGGTGAGGGCTGGACGAATCCAGAGGACGGTCTACTCGAAGGCCGTGGAAGGATTCAGGTGATCTCTCCACTTTATATTCTTATACATGCCATTTATAATAAGAAGTACCATCTTGTTCCCGAATATTCATGTGTCTATATATGTGTGAAGATTGTTAGTTAAACATTCAGTATTGCTTATATGATATTATACATGAATTATACTAACATCTAGGAACAATATATGATGTACAACTAGTGTTTCGTGTTCATTCTTTCTTGATTTCCAGGTTACGAAGCACGAGGAGTTGCTGGGGGTTTGAACCCTGCGGGATCTACATCAAATGTAGGACTTTCGGGTAAGTTCCGCAATTGATTAAATCTAATTTTTAGCATAAAAGATAGGTTGAGTGAGTCCTTCTTGAATGGTATGCCCCTGATCTATGAAGGTTTCCAACCCAAAAAACTTTAGGGAGTTATTTCCCGAAACAAAATGGTTGGCCATACAGAGAAATTACACGACAGTTTGTACCTTTCACTCATAGACAGAAGGTATGGCTGTATCACACCCTCAAATGGGATTTACAGAGCATGAGCCCCTTCTGGCCCACTGGAACCATCAGTGCTACCTCTGTAGCCTCTGCGTAAACCCTCACTGACCAACGTCCCCACAACATCACCTTGAATAATGTTGCGTTGCCCCGACTAGGACTGCGTCACCTCTGTTGGTGCTGCGTTGCGCTAGTTGGGTCTGCGTCACCCTAGTTGGGCTTATGCAGCCTCTCTGCAGTCCTCTGCATGGTGCTTGTTGAATTGCGTCATCCTGGCTGGCTCTCACTGATTGGTACTTGCTGCCCCTTTGCTTGTTGTATTCTCGGCAACCAGAAATTATACTTAGCTTCAGTGCTCTACCTATGTGTGTGTATATCCAACTGACCCCAAAGCTTTTCCTTTTCACTTTTCTCGTTGGAAAACCAACGATTGTGATCTAATCTATAATCTACGACTCAAATTAAAAGACTGCATGATCCATGTCACTTAGAACATTTCTCACAGGTGTTTAATTAATTCACTTTAATTTTTCTAATTCCCTAAGTTAGAATTAGGGTCCTCATTAACAAAATAAATTGTTAGAATAAATTCAACACTAGATGAAATTTCTCCAAATGCTTTTTGGGTTTTGGAGATCTCGTGTGTCTTAGCCCCTCCACAAAATTTCAGGGCTAGAGCACACCCGATGCTACCTCAAAATCTCAACACTCCCTCTTAGCGAGGAATGTGCTCTAGCAATACATCCACACCAAGTATTGCCTAATCTCGACGTTGGTCTTTGTGTTGCTGATGCTTGGCTTGCTGCCCTCCATCCACTGCGCTACTTCTTTTTGTACTGCTTCCCATGTCACTGTGACTCACACTGCTACATCTGTACTGCAACTCCCTCTCAGTTGGTTGCATCATGTTGTCCATAGCACTACCACTGCTAACTGTTGCATTGCAACTCAGTTGTTGAGAAGTAAGCAATTGAAGGACCCATACCCAATCACTGACATACAAGCCAGTCAAGCTGCACCTCATCATTGAAGCTCCCTTGGTTGCTTCGCTGCACTGTCTCCCTAAAGCCACTACGCTGCTACAACTCTTCACTGTGTAAGCACTACCCCTCTACGATGTTGAAGTCCCATTAGCCTCTGCACTACGCTGCTCCCATCTACAACGTCCTAGCTCTGCCCTCTGCTTCATTGTGATCTCCTGCACCCACTGCTCCACTTGTCCCGTTATTGTCTTAAGGTTCCCGTAGCTCGTATGCGATCCAAGAGTTCAGACACCTCAAGGATCTTGCATCCCACCATATGTAGCTCACTTCGTAGATCTATGTCGCCCCACTTACGTGGCTCATGATCAATCATGTCTATGTCATTGTCACTACCATCGTCCCCATTTACTACTATCACCTTGGATTTAGAAGATCCCTTGTCCTTTTTCTTAGGACAATTGCTGGAAAAGTGTCCAAGTTCACCACAATTAAAGCACATGACCTTGGATAGGTCCCTCTTATTATTCCCTTGCTGCCTCTGTCCCTTTGATGCAAGATTTGCATCCTCCTCCTCCTCTTTCTTTACTTTGACTGTACCGTTGTTGCTGCTATCCCTCTTGGTAAACCTCCTGATTTCCTCCTGTCGGAGGATTTCCCACATGTACGCCCATGATGGTAATGCTGCCCTGCCAAGATGCTTTGAAAAAACGTTTCGCATTCCTTGGTGACTGCATTCAGTGTAGTCCTCACCAAGAGCCCTTCATCTGGAGTCGTACAGATGGCAATCAGTTGGTCCCGGATAGTCTGAAGTCTAAAGAGGAAGGGATATATTTCCTCAACCTTCTACATTTGGAACAACCACATCTGATTCTCCAGAAGCATCTTCCTCTATATGAAGCCTCCCTGATACATCGTGTCCAAAGTTGTCCACGTTTCATTTGTCATGTTCTTCCCGACAATATGTGGAAACACATGATCTTTGACTCCATCCATGATCAAGTGCTTTTCCTGCGCCTGATTCTCTTTGAATTTCTTCAGAGGAACTGCATCAGTAGGCACAACTAGGACATTCTCAGCATGGTCCTTGATGCCATACTCGTCCAGGACTGTCAGGATCCTGGCCCTCCAGATAATGATGTTGGACATGCCGTCCAACCTGTCCTGATCTCTCAGTCCATGAGAAACCATTTCTGCTCAAACTTGTTGCATCAGATACTCCTCTCCCTCTTTCTGCTGCAACACTCAACAAAAAACTAGATCTGGGTTTCTTGGTGATTAGAAACCCTCAATAGTAGCTGCTCCCTCGAACAACTAATTTCCCTCCTGGAAATTCTCTAGAAAAAATAACTGAATCAGTTCTCTACGATCACCCTCCTAATTGAATCTCATATCTTCTTGGGGCAGATCTGCTGAGCGACTACTCTCCTCCCGCTTTTGTCACCTTTGTCAGGGACATTTCTGCACCAACAAAACCTCTGCCACACCAACAACCTTTGAAGATCAGAAGCTCTACTTCCAGACTTCGTCAAATATGCATGACAACCTCTACTAGGACTACGTCCCTCTCGTTGGCCTCTCGGTGAGCAGACTAGCTCTACGCAACATATACGTAGCGCAAGCTGCTCCTGCATCACTCTAGAAGGCTCTGTGTTGCCTCTGCGTCACTCAGCTAGCTCTGCGTCAGCCTGGCTGGGTTTCATCCCTCCTGGTGCTGCATTTCCCTCTTCTGGAACTCTGCTACTTCGGCTACCTTCTCTGGAAAAACTTCTTCAACCGTTCTGCAGGTGGATCAGCTTGATCTACAATGCTTTGATACCATGTGAAAGTTTCAAAACATAAACCCTATTGCAGTATCTAGATCTACTTCACCTATTTGTTTAATTAACATTAACAAGTTATTTAACTGAAATATTAAGAAAAACGTTAAAGTAGACACTAACTGTAGCCTACACATCTACAGATCATTTACTGAATAATACACACATGTGAAAATATTGCACACGATTTTTTATTATTATCTAGAATCTGAATACAACATTTTGGGCGACATAAATGGTTGGCCCTATAGAGGAATTACACGGCGTTTGTACCTTTCACTCAGAGATAGAAGATATGGCTGTATCACACCCTCAAACGAGATTTATAGATCACGAGCCTCTTCTGGCCCACTGGAACCCTTAGCGCTGCCTCTGCATCATCCCTCATAGGCCAGCGTCCCTACTGCATCACCCTGATTGATGTTGCGTTGCCTTTGCGTTGCCCTGACTAGGAGTGTGTCACCTCTACTGGTGCTGTGTTGGCTCGGTCTGCGTCACCCTAGCGGGGCTTACGCAGCCTCTGCGTGGTGCTGGTTGAACTGCATCCTCCTGGTTGGCATTGCACTGACTGGTACTCACTGCTTCTCTGCTTGTTGTATTCTCAGCCTTGGATCATATCATTCCTTTCCGATCTCTACCCCTCGCTGCAC
Organism: Pinus albicaulis; assembly: GCA_034641835.2. NCBI lineage: Eukaryota > Viridiplantae > Streptophyta > Pinopsida > Pinales > Pinaceae > Pinus > Pinus albicaulis. The sequence goes on along the minus strand of CM076580.1, from coordinate 715,210,163 downwards.
TGCAAACTCGCTTCAAATTTCTTAGCAAACCCTGCCCCAGAAATTCAACTTAGCTTCAATGTTATGCCTGTTTGTGTATATGTAACTAACCCCAAGCCTTTCCTTTATACTTTTCTCATTGGAAAACCAACAACCGTGATCTAATATCTAATCGACGGCTTAGATTAAAATACTGCTTGATCCACGTCACTTAGAACATTTCATCACATGTTTTTAATTAATTCACTTTAATTTTTCTAGTTCCCTAAGTTAGACTTAGGGTCCTCATTAACAAATTAATTATTAGAATAACTTAAACATTAGATGAAATTTCTACAAATGCTTTATGGGTTTTGGAGATCTCGTGTGTCTTATCCCCTCCACAAAATTTCAGGGCTAGAGCACACACGATGCTACCTCAAAATATCAACACTCCCTCTTAGCGAGGAGTGTGCTCTAGAAATACATCCACACCCAAGTCTTGCCTGATATCGACATCAGTCTCTGCGCTACTGATGATTGGATTGTTATCCTCCATCCACTGCGATGTTTCTTTTGTACTGCTGCCCATGTCACTGCCACTAACACTACTACATCCGTACTACATCTCCCTCTCAATTTTCTGCATCATGCTGCCCATAGTACTGCCACTACTAACTGCTGTACTGCAACTAAGTTGTTGAGAAGTAAGAAACTGAAGGACCCCTGCCCAATCACCGACAGACAAGTCAATCAGGTTCCACCTCATCATTGAAGCTCCCTTGGCTACGGCGCTGCATTGTCTCCCATAATCCAATCCGCTGCTGCAGCTCTGCATTGCGTAAGTACTGGCCCCCTGCGCTACTGAAGTCCCATGAGCCTTTGCGCAGCTGCTGCCTCTGCACTGTGTTGCTCCCATCTATAGCGTCCCAGCTCTACCCTCTTCTTCACTGTGATCTGCACCCACTGCTCCACTTGTCCCGCTACTGTCTTAAGGCTCTCGTAGCTCGTATGTGAACCAAGAGTTTGGTCACATCAAGGATCCTGCCTCCCGCGATCTGTAGTTCACTCTACAGATAAATGTCGCCCCACTTATGTGGCTTATGATCACTCATGGCTATGTCATTGTCACTACCATCTTCCCCCTTTTTTGCAACTACCTTGGATTCAGAAGATCCCTTGTCCTTCTTCTTAGGAAAATTGCTGGCAAAGTGTCCAAGTTCGCCACAATTAAAGCACCAGACCTTGGATAGGTCCGTCTTCTTCTTCCCTTGTTGCCTCTGTCCCTTGAATGCATTCATGGGATTCCTCACCAAGAGCCCTTCATGTGGATCCATACCCATCGAAATCAGTTGGTCCCGGATAATCTGAAGTCTAAAGAGGAAGGGATCTATTTCCTCACTCTTCTTCATCTGGAACAACCACATATGATTCTACAGAAGAATCTTCCTCTAGACGAAGCCTCCCTGATACATCGTGTCCAAAGCTGTCCACATTTCATTTGCTATGTTCTTCTCGAAAATATGTGGAAACAAGTGATGTTTGACTCCATCCATGATCAAGCTCTTTGCCTGCGCCTGATTCTCTTTGAAATTCTTCAAAGGATCTGCATTGGTAGGCATAACTAGGAAATTCTCAGCATGGTCCTTCATGTCGTACTCATCCAGGATTGTCAAAGTTCGGAAAATCTGCACAACAACCTCTACTCGGACTGCGTCCCTCTGGCTGGACTCTGCATGAGAAGACTGGGTCAACACAACGCAAGTTGCTCCTGCGTCACTCTAGAAGGCTATGCATTGCCTCTGCGTCAGCCTGGCCGGGCTTCATCCCTCCTGGTTCTGCACTGCCCTCTTCTGGAACTCTGCTGCTTCAGCTGCCTTCTCTGCAACAACATCTTCAGCCTCTCTGCTGGTGGATCAACTTGATCTGCAATGCTTTGATACCATATGAAAGTTTCAAAACATAAACCCTACTGCAGTATCTAGATCTAATTCACCTACTTGTTTAATTAACATTAACAAGTTATTTTACTAAATTAATTAGAAAAACAGTAAAGTAGACTCTAACTACAACCTACACATCTACAAATCATTTACTGAACAATACACACATGTGACAAGATTACACATGATTTTTCAAACAAATGTCCTTGGAAAAACCCAATGCGAGAAAACCAATGCAACAACTATAGAGGGTTTTATTATTATGAAGAATATGAATACAACATTCTGGGCACGAGAAATGGTTGGCCCTACAAAGAAATTACACAACAGTTTGTACCTTTCACTTGGAGACAAAATATATGGTTGTATCACACCCTCAAACGGGATTTACAGATCATGAGCCCCTTCTGGCCCACTGGAACCCTCAGCGTAGCCTCTCCATCATCCATCATTGGGCAATGTCCCCACTGAGTCACCATGAGTGATGCTGCGTTGCCATTGTGCTTCCCCGACTGGGACTGTGTCACCTCTGCTGGTGCTGCGCTGCCCCTGAGCTGCGCTGGCTGGGCTTACACAGCCTCTATGCAGTCCTCTGCATGGTGTTGGTTGAACTACGTCCTCCTGGCTGGATTTGCGCTGACTGGGACTCAATTCCCATATGCTTGCTATATTCTCGTCCTTGGTTCACATCATCCCTTGCCAATCTTTTCCCCTCCCTGCATTGTAAACTCACTTCGAATTTATTAGCAAACCCCGCCCCTGAAATTCAACTTAGCTTCAATGCTCTTCCTATGTGTGTGTATATCCAACTGACCCCATGCCTTTCCATTATACTTTTCTCATTGGAAAACCAACGGTCATGATATAATCTCTAATCGACGGTTTAGATTAAAAGGCTTCTTGGTCCACGTCACTTAGAACATTTCATCACACCTGTTTAATTAATTCACTTTTATTTTCTAATTCCCTAAGTTAGATTTAGGATCCTCATTAAAAAAAATAATTCTTAGAATAACTTCAACACCAGATGAAATTTCTCCAAATGCTTTCTTGGTTTTGGATATCTCGTGTGTCTTAGCCCCTCCAAAAAATTTCAGGGCTAGAGCACACCCAATGGTACCTCAAAATCTCAACACTCCCTATTAAAGAGGAGTGTGCTCTAGCAATACTGTTGAATTTTTCAACAAGAAACAGTGAAATTGGCATCCAAAAACAACATGACAACACCTACACTAGTGTGGGACCACAGGTCATGTAGTGATGGGTCCTAGCGATACATTAGTGTGAAATTCAATTTATTTAATAAATTGGATATGTGTCAAATTTAATTATCCCTTAATTAAATTGGACAATAAAATGTAATCTTATCCCATAAGCACTTGTAATAGTTATTTGAGTGTGATAAACTCAGTTAGCTCATGGAATTCGAGTTGAGGGTAGTTGGTGAGGCATGCATAGTGATTCTATGTGTTTTAGAGTTCAAGTTGTAGTTAAGTGCATGAGTAATCAGTTAACTCAGTTAGGTGAGTTAGATTCAGTTGAACTAGTTGTAATTGTTTGTTGCACTCGTGAGAGATCAAGTGAATTAAATATTATTTAATTCACAATCAATGATCTGCCATGCAACTGATGATTTACTATTAATAGCTGCATGAATATCAGTTCCAATGTAGACCCAGTTGAGACAAAGGTTAAAGGGAAGTTAACTATTAGTTGTGATATTAGCAGGCTGAATAGATACAGTTAAAACACCATAGGATGCCCATGATACTCAGCGTCGTTGAGGAAGGTTGAAATTCCTAAAGAATAGGGATTTCATTCATCAGGATTTGTGTGATCAAGGCAGGCTGAAGATAGGCTGAGAATTGGCTAAGTGTTGGCACGATTTTGTCCGGGTCAGTGTGAGACAGTTGTGATATTGCAGGAGACTCTTGTGAGAAGAGTGCATTGTAATTGTTTCATGATTCCTTGTGGAATATACAATAGAAGATAGAGGGGTTTTGATCAGCAAGCTTTGCCTGGGAAATTATCTGTGTTGTGGTTTTATTTGATTCTTTCTTTGCTTAATGTGACTGGCGGTTGTGTTCAATTTCCGCAATTGATTTGTAGAAGGATTCAATATCTAGCTTTAGTACATTACTAGATCAGATTGAATCCATTGATATAAATATGTTTGTGTAATTTCTACAAATAAATCCACACCAAGTATTGCCTAATCTCGACATCGGTCTATGTGATGTTGATGCTTGGCCTGCTGCCCTCCATCCACTGCGTTGTTGCTTTCTGTACTACTGCCCATGTCACTGCCACTGACACTGCTACATCCGTACTGCAACTCCCTCTCAATTTACTACATCATGGTTCCCATAGCAGTGCCACTGCTAATTGTTGCGTTGTAACTCAGTTGCTAAGAATTAAGCAAGAGAAAGGCCCCTGACCAATCACTGACAAACAAGTCAGTTGGGCTGCATCTCATCACTGAAGCTCCCTTGGTTGCTGCGCTGCACTATCTCCTCGAAGCCACTATTCTACTGCAGCTTTTCATTGCATAAGAACTACCCCTCTGCACTACTGAAGTCCCATTAGCCTCTGCGATGTTTTTGCCTTTGTACTGTTCTGCTCCCATCTATAGCGTCCCAACTCTGCCCTCTGCTTCACTATGATCTCCTACAACCAATGATCCACTTGTCCCGCTACTGGCTTAAGGCTCCTGTAGCTCGTATGTGATACAATAGTTTGGGCACCTCAAGGATCCTGCCTCCCGCCATCTGTAGCTCACTCTATAGATCTATGTCGCCCCACTTATGTGGCTCATGAGCACTCATGGCTATGTCATCGTCACTACCATCGTCCCCCTTTGTTGTTGCTGCCTTGGATTTAGAAGATACCTTGTCCTTATTCTTAGGATAATTGTTGGCGAAGTGTCCAATTTCGCCATAATTAAAGCACCAGACCTTGGATAGGTCCTTTCTTCTTCCCTTGCTGCCTTTGTCCCTTTGATGCAAGGGCTACATCCTCCTCCTCCTCTTTATTTACTTTGATTGTACCGTTGCTTCTACTTTGCCTCTTGGTAAACCTCCTCATTTCCTCTTATAAGAGGATTGCCCACATGTCTTCCCAAGATGGTCACACTGCCCTACCCAATATGCTTTAGACAAACATTTCCCATTCCTCGGTGACTGCATTCAGGGCAATCCTCACCAAGAGCCCTTAATTTGGAGTTGTACCCATGGCAATCAGTTGGTCCTGGATAGTCTGAAGTCTAAAGAGGAAGGGATCTATTTCCTCACCCTTCTGCATCTAGAACAACCACATCTTATTCTCCAGAAGCATCTTCCTTTGGATGAAGCCTCCCTTATACATCATGTCCAAAGCTATCCACATTTCATTTGCCGTGTTTTTCCTGACAATATGTGGAACCACGTGATATTTGATTCCATCCATTATCAAGTGCTTTTCCCGCACCTGATTCTGTTTGAATTTATTCAGAGGATCTGCATCGGTAGGCACAAATTGGAAATTATCAGCATATTCCTTGATTCCATACTCATCCAGGAATTTCAGGATCCTGGCCCTCTAGAAAATGAAGTTCGACATGCCGTCCAACCTGTCCTGATCTCTCAATCCATGAGAAACCATCTTTGCTCAAATCTGTCGGAACAAATGCTCCTCCCCCTCTTTCCTTTGCAACACTCAACAAAAAACTGGATGTGGGTTTCTTGGTGATTAGAAACCCTCTATAGTAGCTGCTCCCTCTGACAACTGATTTCCCTCCCGAAAATCCTTCGCCAAAAATAACTAAATCAATTCTCTTCGATCACCCTGCTGATCGAATCTCATATCTGTTTGGCACAGATCTACTGAGAAACTATTCTCCTCCAGCTCTTTTCACCTTTTTCAGGCATGGTTCTGCACCGATAGAATTTCTCCCACACCAGCAACTTCTGAAGATCAGAAGCTTTGCTTCCAGACTTCAAAAAATCTGCACAACAACCTCTACTCAGACTGCGTCACTCTGGTTGGCATCTGCCTGAGAAAACTGGCTCAACGAAGCCTTTGCGCAATGCATGCTATTCTTGTGTCACTCTAGAAGGCTCTGGACTACCTCTACGTCACTCAGATGGCTCTACATCAACCTCTGCATGGCCTCTGTGTCAGCCTGGCTGTGTTGCATCCCTCCTAGTGTTGAGTTGCCCTCTTTTGGAACTCTGTTGCCTTCACTGCAGCAACTTCTTCAACTTCTCTGCTTGTGGATCAGATTGATCTGCAATGCTATGATACCATGTGAAAGTTTCAAAACAGAAACCCTACTGCAGTATCTAGATCTAATTCACCTACTTGTTTAATTAATATTAACAAGTTATTTTACTGAATGATTCAGAAAAACATTAAAGTAGACACTAACTGCAACCTACACATCTACATATCATTTACTGAACAATACACACACGTGAGAAGATTACACATGATTTTTCGGACAAATGTCCCCGAAAAAATCAATGTGGGAAAGCCATTGTAACATCTCTAGAGGGCTTTCTTATTATGCAGAATATGAATACAACATTCTCGACATCGGAAATGGTTGGCCCTACAAAGAAATTACACCGCCATTTGTACCTTTCACTCGGAGACAGAAGATATGACTATATCACACCCTCAAACTTGATTTACAGATCACGAGCCCCTTCTGGTCCACTGGAAACCTCAGCACTGCCTCTGCATCAGCCCTCACTGGCTAGCGTCCCAACTGCATCACCTTGACTAATGCTGCGCTGCTCCATCTGGGATTGCGTCACCTCTGCTAGTGCTACGCTGCCCCTACATTGCGCTGGTTGGGCTTGCGTCACCCTAGCTGGGCTTACGCAACCTCTGCGTAGTCCTCTATGTGGTGGTGGTTGAACTGCATCCTCCTGGTTGGGCTCTGCATTGACTGGTACTCACTGCCCCTCTGCTTGTTGTATTCTCGACCTTGGATCGGATCATCCCTTGTCGATATATTCCCCTCATTGCACTGCAAACTCGCTTCAATTTCTCAGCAAACCCCACCCCAGGAATTTGACTTAGCTTTAGTGCTCTGCCTGTGTGTGTGTATTTCCAATTGACCCCAAGCCTTTTCCTTATACCTTTCTCATTGGAAAACCAATGGTCGTGATATAATCTCTAATCGAAGGCTCATATTAAAATACTGCTTGATCCACATCACTTAGAACATTTCATCACATGTGTTTAATTAATTCACTTTAATTTTTCTAATTCCCTAAGTTAGACTTAGGGACCTCATTAAAATAATTAATTATTAGAATAACTTCAACACCATATGAAATTTCTCCAAACGCTTTCTGGGTTTTGGAGATCTCATGTGTCTTAGCCCCTCGACAAAATTTCAGGGCTATATAACACTCAATGATACCTCAAAATATCAACACAAACATGATAACGAGATAAGAAATTTCAGAATCTGTGGAAACAAATTATGTAAGACAAATGAAATTAAATTGCCTCATCAACCAAAGTTGGGAAGTGGATTTGGGTTAATACCAAACAGTATTAGGGCATTTTAAAATGGAGACTAGCCCATCTAAAATGGGAGCAACCAAGGAAACAACGGATTCAAAGAAAAAGTACTCGAGCCATTCGCAATAAGCAATATTCAAACAAGTCCCCTTTGCAAGCATAAGGCAATAGGCACAAAGGAAAAGTCATTGACGATTCCACCTTGTACAGTTCCACATCCACACCTCTCACCTGGTCATCTGATCTCTATGTGACATAATTGTTAAGTGAAAAAAAGAGGTTGGAGGTTCTAGAAGCTAAAGAGTAGGAAAGGGATCATACAATTCATGTAATAACAGTTGAGAACAAGGCTTTAGCTGAAAGTAATAAATTTTTGAAGGAGAAATTGGCATTGCTATAGGAAGCTCTCCTGATAGGAAAGAAAAAATGGAAACGCATGAAGGCAGATGTGCAAAACATGAAGAAATTTGTAGTGGAGATTATAGAGGTGGCGAATGCGAAACCATCCCAGGATAAAGGGAAAGCGGTTGCGCAAATAGACAACCATGAAGAGACAACAAGAGAAGAAAGGAAATAAGGCTCCTCAAAATTTTCCAAAACTTGGCTTGAAGTTATTAGCAATTCTGATAATAGGGAAGGAGAAGCAAAATTTCAATTCAATAACATGCAAGATAGAGAAAGCAAGGAAAGACAAGATAGATCAACAAACATAATTATTAAAGGGATGAAAGACTACAAGAAAAATGAATCTACTTTTGACCTTGCAAGGGACTTCTTGAAAGACAAGTTGCTATGGCAAGGGAAAATATGCCAAGCATGGAGGGTAGGAAATTTTAATGGTAAGAGAGCGAGGCCCATAAGAGTCATCATGCCTAGTTTGAGTGATAAATATATCATTCTAAGCAAGAAGAAACTCTTGAGGGGTTCTCATTTTTTTCTAGAAGAAGATTCAACTGTAAGACAACAAGAGAAAAGGAGGAAGGAAATGTCAAAGGTTAGGGCAACAAGAGATGAGGGAAAAAGAGCACGAAATTATAAGTGTAAAGTTAAGATGGCAGGATTTGGACCTCCTTCCAAAACAGGGTAGCAAGCTGATAATAAAGAAGAGAAAACAAACTCTTTAACATGAAATCAAGAAGCAAGGTCAGTATGGGAAAATAGGGACAAAGACTCAAATGTGAGTCTTGCATGTCAAAATAAATAAAAAACAATTCATACCCGGGTTTCCTTAAGTTAGTTTGTTGGAACTACAGAGGTTATCCATGGAGACGAGGACCTGGGTTAGGGCCTATTGCGAAAGATATAGACAAAATTTGCCTCATTGAAACACATGAGCATGAAGGGTGCAAGACACCTGTGTTTGAAGGGTATTGGAAGATGGAAATGTGGAACAAGGCAACAGGGAATGGAAAAGGACACAGGGATATCATGGTATTAGTGAGAGAAAAGGAAGGTCATTTCATTTTGCTAGAAAAAGAAGACTCAAATAAACAATTCATTTGGTTTAAAATATCAGAAAATGGAAATCACATCAGAATTGCAACATGCTATTTTGCTCTGCAAGTTTCAAAAATTTCCAAAAGTAGAGGGCTTGACCACAAATATCCCTTTGCAACCTTAAAGCTAGACATTGCAACAAATTCCCAACTAGGTGAAGTCATTATGGTGGGTGATTTCAATGCTAGGACTGCAAGTGAACAAGATAGCATTATTTGTTGTAAAGAAGGCTGTGACCCTATGTGGCTTACAGAAGAGAGTAATCATCAGTGGGAAAGGATTTTAGAGGACAAGGGCTGCAATCTATTTGGTGAACCGTTGCTTACTTTATGTGGGGCTTTCGATTTAGTCATTTGTAATGGTTTGAATAGAAGGGAAAAATCTAGTAATTTCACTTGCAATACTTACAATGGAGCAAGTGTAGTAGACTATGTAATTTTCTCACATAATTTGTGTGAGAAAATGGAGGAAGTTTTGATTGGAGTTCAACATTGGGACTTAAAGTCAAATCACAAGCCAATTTATTTAAGCTTCTATTGGACTGGAAAAAAGCGGTTAGGGTAAAATAAATCAGTGTGTTCAACAAAATCTTCCAAAGGGCAGAATTCTTTTGACTCCAGAAAATTGTAATACATTCAAATTAGCGCTAGAGAGGCTCTTTGAGAAGGATAAAATCTAATTTCATGACCTTCATAGTCACAAATTAACACGTTTAATTCAAAGCGCACTTTTGGAGTGCAAAAGAGAAAAAATTAAGAAGTCCGAAAAAAAATTGCTTTCTGGTCAATGCTTGGTTTGACGAGGAATGAAAAAAGGCAAGGAGAATGTGGAAAGAGTCAAACAAGGATAACATAAAGCTCAAAGCTGACAAGGAGATATTAAGGAAGAAAAAGACTGAATTCATGGTTTCAAGGAGAGAAGAACTAATATTCCTTGGGAAAAATAACCCCAAATTATTTTGGAAGGAGCATCAACCGAGAAAGATACAAACTGAAAAAATAATTACAGCTTCTAAATGGTTTGACTATGTAAGACAAATTTATGAGCACGATCCCAAGGTTGACCCTCCTCCTTTGGTCAACATTGATACAAAATCTTCACAGTGTAAGAGGTAGAGATGGGCATCAAGAAGTTGGGTGTTGGAAAAGCAAAAGACTTAGTTAAAATCCATGCAGGGTATCTAAAGTGGGGCTTAAAAATTCTTGCACCTCACATTACAAAAACTTTCAACAATATCATACAACAGGGGTTCCCCACTGATTGGACAACTATTTTTGCAATACCTCTTTTCAAGAGTCGTGACGTCAATAACCCCTCCAACTATAGGACCATAATGATAAAAGCCTTGTTTGCACAACTTTTTGGAAGCATGTTAGAAAATAAAATCAACAAGTGGGAAAAATAAAGCTATAAACATGCTAAAGGACAAGCAAGTTTTAGACCTAAACATTCCACATTTGATCATGGTATAAATTTAAGGCACATCATTGAGAAAGCTTGGGAGAAAAAGGAAGAAGTCTTGTGTTGCTTTGTTGATTTCAAAAAATCCTTTGACACGGTTCCTAGGGATAATATTTGGCACAGAGAGGAGGAAATTGGGGTTCTCAGGCATTTGAGAGTAGCTATGCATAGGATATATGAATAGGTGAAAGTCAAAATTAGAACTTCAACATGCATTTTTGAAAGTTTTAGAAGTGATATCGGGTCAAACAAGGTAGCCCATTGGCTCATATCCTCTTTGGTTTACATATCGACAAGCTTGAAGTGATCTAGGTGGCTCCAAATACCCTCAGGAGACCAAGAGGTCTCATAAATGGTAAAAATTCAAAGTGGTTAGAATGCTTTTTAACCAATACAAGATTGTAGTGCTCGTCACCCCAATTCCAATGTCGCGAATGATACTCAAATATGAGTCTGTATGAGAAAGTTTTTGTAGTTTGAAGTTTGTACCAAACAGCAAAAAAATAAGTCAAAGTCAACATTATACCACGTGGAAGGCCGTATGGATGACATGTGGTAGGCCTAGTGGGACCCACAAAGCTAATGTGGCAGCCCAGTCAACAAAACAAGTGGGTCCACAAAAAGGTGATGTGGCAACATCACAAGTCGACACATGACAAGTAGATGGTAGAGGTGGCATATGATGTGGACCAATGAGGGCTTGCCACATGACCGAATCACATGGTGCCAAATGGCATCTCAATTTTTTTTTGTTATTCTCATGTTTTTGGGAGTTGTTACAATATGGACATACGAATTCCATATATTATATAGTTTGAAAAAAACTATATTAAAACTAAAATTGGGCTTTAAAAAAATATTGGGAGTCAATGGGATTTGAACCCAAAACCTCCCAACAACAAGTATCTTAATATAATTATGCCAACCAATGTGCCAACCTCACACGTTGTCTTATTCACCCTCACACTTTGTTATAAAATGCCATTCAAATGGTTCAAGGAAACCATTGAGAATGATGGATAATGTTAGTGTCAGTATTTGCATCCTTCCACAAGTGATCAAATAAACTCTTTCATGTCATGTTAAGGGTCCCATTATGAATTTTTTTTCATTCCATTAGGTCATCATGGAAAAATTTGGTCACTTGGTGCAAATTTATGTCAAACCTCACTCTTTCCATAAATTTCATTACTTCCTGTCTCATTTCACCACCTTGCTGAGTGTACATCAGTCATAAGTTGTCATCATCATTTCATTCTCTTCATCATGAAGTTCATTCAGTCAGAGTCTCCATTGGGTCTTAGGGTTTTCAAGGTCCATCAAATCACCAATGCATAAAATACCATCAAGTAAAAGAGTGACAATAAACACATTTTATTATGAAAGTTTGATTTGTAAATTTATTTTCAATTCAATATGTAATTTTATGTTTCTTAATGTGTAATAAGTTCTCATGGTTCCAAGGTAGCTGCATACTCAAGGTTCCATCAGCCAAATAAGTCAATGTTCTAAAAGTCATAGTGTTCCAAATCCACTAAAAGATCAAATCCAAAGATCAAGTTCAAAAGGTAAAGTGCAATGTTAAAGTTTAGTTCAAAAGGAAATGTGGGTCCCAAAGCCAATTTATGAAATTTCCCCAAGTATAAAGGGCCATCAAAGACCAAAGAGACACTCATTTTCATCCTCATGCATTGAGCTCTCAAAATCCCAAAGTCAAAAATCAAATTTCGAGTAAGAAAATCAAGTTTTTTGGAAGGCACTACGCTTCTGCTTCAGGCGCTGCACTTTTTCCAGCTTTCTCCCACAACTTCAAATCTTCTCTGCAAGTTGTCCAATCATCAAGCAAGGGTTTCCTCAGTTACTTGCAAGTAAGTTTCACCTCTCCAATCCATCCTTTCACTTCATAATTTCAAATTCATGGTGCAAACTTTCCTCACTCACCATTTCAACTTTTGAGCAAAGAAACCCTAGCTTTCACCATTGCAAGCCAAGATTGTTTCCCCTATACCCTATTTTCCCTTCCCACACTCCAAAATCACTCCCCCTATCCCTACATCACCTTATCTCTTATTCCCAAGTCCCATTTCCTAAAACCCTACTCCCAGGCTGCATTTTCCTAGGCAACCGCACCATATCCCTGTAATCAAATTCCCTACCCTATCTCCCGAAGTTTTTCTATCCCCCACCACTTCCCTAAAATCCCTAACCCTACTATCCTACCCCCTTTCCCTTCCCCTTCCCTAGGGTTTCAAAACAAGACAAATACTATGGAGGAGGAAAAAGATATTATGGAGGAAGAAATAAAGGAAAGGAGACACCACAAAGGAGGGAGGATTTAGAGGCTTGAGACATCCAACACTAGAGAATTGTTGGCCTCACGCATGACAGTAATTTACTTCAAACATGTGGGTTGCTTTGAATTCTGTCAGATGGTCCAAAGAGTACAACATCACCCTTCTTTGACCAGAGTTTTTATCTCTAACCTCCAAGATAACTAAGTGACCATTGCGGGGGTGACCTTCACCATCTCCATAGATATTATTACTGCAGCCACAAGGATACCCAATGTGGGTGAAAAATGGTTTAAGGCCAAAGATGTAGATGCCCAGAATTATGAACCATTTCTCAAAGCCAAGGTACAAAAATGACCAAAAGCAAGTCTTTCCTTTTAGTCACCTACTTGATAGATTTTCTCCCGTGATGAAAATCATCATGACATATTTCAATTGTGAGGGAATATTCTCCAGACTATATGCCTATCACATCAGGTTTCTCATGCATTTCACTAGGGTGAAATTGCTCAACATCCCTTGACTATTTGTACAGGAGTATTGATAAGATGTCCTACATAGTGCAGAACAGAGAGTATGAACATCAGATGAACAACCTCTTCCATCACTCTCTAATCAAAATAATTGTCCTTCATCATCTCGATCAGTTAAACATTGCATGGGAGACCTTCATTGAGAATGATGTATTCATTACTCCACCACCTCAGCCTGCTATACCAATTCCACAACCAGCATTAGTGTCTCAAAGACAAACATGGTCATCTAGCACGACTACAGTGAAAGAATCCAAAGAGGCCAAAGAATTGAAATAAACGAAAAAGTTGAAAACCTACTAGAGGGGACCTAGGCAAGTGTTTTCTCCACAGATTGTGGAAGTGGCCTTGCCTTCTTCATCAACAAAGTAGGTACATCAGGATGAGCAGCAGGAAGAGACAATTGTCCATGAAGAGGAAGACCTTCATGAGGAAGAAAGAGATTTTTAGTTGATGGAATTGGATGACCAAGATGATCATGAGGCCTCAAAGATGATCATCGAATAAAAGGATGCTATAATCAAAGAACTGGAGGACAACATGGCAAGAGCCCAATTTATCATATCATTCCTTGAATAAGAGAACAAGCAACTGAAAGAAAAACAAGTACTCATGGAGTTAGAGCTGCTAAAGGCAAAAAGAGAAGACATTAAGGGTAAGGCAATGATGACACCTAATGAATCTGACCATGATTATACTCAAAACTTCAAGTCAAGACAAAAAACAAGAGGTCTTAAGAGAGCTTTAGAGCAAGAGAAATATGGGGCAGAGCAACTCAGTTTTGAGGAAAGGATTGCAAAGGAAATTGAAGATGACATAGAGGTGTGGCTTGGCAGAGTTAACCTCCACCTTGAGAAGCGCTTCCATAAAGAAAACAAAGACAATGAGATGCTCAGACACATGTCCAATAGATACATCACTAGAAACAAGATCTGCAACATTAAGCTCAAGCAATTGAAGGAAAAATACAAGCAAACCCTAATCAAGCAAAAGGAGGAGGATAAACTTGAGATTCTTGTTGATGCCTCCCTAATTGCTTGAGACACTTAATCAACACTCCATCTACTAATTTTTAAGGTTTTTGGGTAAGTTTTTGCAGTTTTGGGCATTTTGACAAATTTTGACAGATTTTCAGCACAATCCACTTGTCAAAAACACAACGCCTAGGGCACTACACTTTTTCAGGTGCTGCGTTTTTTCTAAGAGCCTCGAAAAAAATGGTCACCACCATTGGATTCAGAAGGCCCTCTACATCAAATTTTGACTATTGGTACATCAAATTTTGACATTATGATCGCGATAAATGGCCAAAAACACCCAAAAAATCGCCTTTCTGCCTCATTTTTCAGGGTGGCGCTGCAGTTTTGATCAATCTTGGGATATTTCAGCTTTGAGGGCCTTAACTTCATCATTTTCATAACTTAAGGCCATTTTTGAAAACTATACAGGATCAGATTTCCAATGAGCTATTTTAGGCTAAATTTGGACTTTAAAAAGTCCTCCAAAAGTGATCTTGAAGTTGGCGCTGTGCTTTTGCTTAAGGCGCTGCGCTTTTGCCAGTCCACTGATATTTTCTAGATTTTGACTTTTTCTTAGTTGGTCAATGGATTTGATGGATTTTACTGATGTAATTGATTCATGTAAATGTAATTATCTCACTTTTAGTTACTAGAGGTAGATACATTGGGTAAAAGTGTATTTTTGGGACAAATGAATCAGTTTCACAAAATTTAGGGATGAGTTTGTTCACCTCCCTAGTCTTTGGGTTTCCAATTCAGCACTTTGTGGATCAGCTCCACAAGTTAGGGATTCGACCCCTTAGCAGGGGAGAACCATTTTTGGTCTATATTATTGAATTCGTTTCTCATAGCAAGGGTTGGATGCTGTTGGATTGATCTTGGAGCACTTTTTGTAATCAGAATTTTGGCAAGTAATAACAGTGATAGATTGTAGGTTTATGTGGTGTAGATCTTTAGATGCAAAAATGAAGACTGTGGAGATTCCGAGTTTTGCATCTAAAGTAATAACAGACTGAGTTGCAACTATTTTGATGGAATACTTTGGTAGAGTGATTTGACGTTGTTTCTTATTATGTTTTACAAATGTGTGAATGTATTGTGTTTTCATATTCATTCCATTTCTAAATGTAATTATTTCCTAAGTTAGAAAGACAAAATTCATTAACCTTATGCTCTACTTTGGAGGAATAGTTACTGTTTGTTTCATCTTCTTCTAGTAAAAAATGATTCATATCTCTTATGCTCTTATATCAAACACTAGGAGTCTATACCACTCCATCAAGATATCCTTTTGTGTTGAACTTCTTACCTACGTTGCTCCATTAGATCCCTACAATTCTGATCCCTGTTTGCCCTGACCTAGATTAGAGTGACGGTATCAGATTCCCAAGTGTGGACAATCAATTTTATGCCTCTCGATGCCATGAATTCGATGGCGCAGTTAGATTCAGCAGTTGAGCATCCACTTCTTTAGCCAACTTTAGGGGTTGAGGTATATGCAGTATTGATGTCATGTGGCTCTTTTATCATTTTCTGTGAGATGTAATATGTTGCTTAGATCATTGATTGATGTATGTTGCGAGATTTATGTTTTTCGTTCATGTGAGATGTATTCGCCATGGATTGTTATGATCCCTATGTAACCTTGTTGAAGGGATCCTCATCGTCACCTTGTGTGAGATTATGTAATGTTGATAGGAAGCCTATTGTGGGTGAGAGTTCCTGTAGAGAAATGTATCATGGAGAGACAAGCCACTCATGTTGAGGGCATATATCCTTGTATGAAAAAAAACATAGTCCATGTACATCATCGCCATTTCCAGCACTATATTAAGTGGCCTACCCCATTTTAACACTCGGCCCGGAGACATAGCCCACACTGGGTGAACTTCGTTATCAACGTCTCGTGTTCTTATGTTGCTGGTTGTTGTCTTGTTTCCTCTTGCTTCAAGCATGCATATGTGTTCTTTTAATGTAATTTTCATTGCAATTCTAACCACATCACAGAAGTAAAATATCATGGGTAAATTCGGTAGCTGAGGGACCGGGATCAAGATGGTATTAGAGCGGTCTTCTCACTGATGTGAATTGTGAGCGTGAAAAATTATTGAACGTGCCGCTATGGAGGACAACAAAGACATGTACAAGGCCACGTTGAGGATGTCCAAAATGGTGGATACAATGTATGGCACTTATGAGAAGAGAATAAAGGAAGAGGAGAAAGAAAGATCAGAGAAAGATGCTTCATCCACATCTTCCAGTTCTTATGCATGTTCTTCGTCGCCTTCATTGTCTTCTCATCATTTGAATGAGGAGATCAACCAGAGTCTTCGAGAAGAGAATGCTGAATTAAGGAGGCTACTACGAGAAGAGAAAGAGTAGAAGCAGATATTGCAACTTCAGTTGTGAGCCGCGGAAGAGGCCTTGGAGATGTTGGAGTGTAACGAAGGCTTAAAGAAGCCATAATCACCTATGTCTGAATCTACAGTTGAGGTAAACAATGCTGATCACTCTTCAGTTTCATCTTCACATGCTATTATTTCTGTTGGAAACATGGAGATACCCATTACAGGAACTGGCATGAGACTCCTTACCAAAATGGGGTACAAAGGAGGAAGACTTGGTGTGAATGGCCGAAGCATAACTTAACCATTGGAGGTTGTGCAGAGATATCAATTCGCAGGTTTGGGATACACATGATTCTCAAAGGTGTCAGAAGCCTCCACGACCTTGTTGAACTCATAAAGGAAGAAGATTGAGGGAACACTTCACCCTCATCCCATGGTAGTGCATATTGTAGAGAAAGAGCTTAGGCAAGATCTCATCCCCATGATTACACCAGAGACCAAAAAGAAAGGTATAACAAGTCTAAGTATTCTAATGTTCATTTTTATCACAACCATGTTTTCAATAATGAATGGAAATCATGGTATAGAAAAAATTGCATATTTTGTGGATTACATAACCATGTGTTTGCTGAGTGCAGGAAGAGAATGGCAACAGGAAAGAGGATGAGGCGTGAAAGGAATTCTCCACCACAAGAAAAGAAGGTAAAGTAGGTCCGGAGGAAGAAGACTACTTGTAGTCATTGTGACAGAAGTTGCCATCAAAGAGCCATGTGTTGGAGGCTCCATCCAGAGCAGCATCTCAAGGGAAAAGTGTCCATACATGAACCAGTTGAAACAATTGTTCGACAAGAAAATGCGCCATAGAGAGATGACCCATTCACTTTGATAATTGAAATATGGTTTTTATAGGTATGGTAGTATGTCATGGCCTTATTTTGTAAATCATGTGTTGCAATTTAAAATGTAAAAGTGATGATGTGTTTTCCATCACTTGTGAAGCAACAATGATCAGTTTTGGCCCTTTATTGATAGCCGAGGTATTGTTTCCATTTTAATGTAAACTTGACCACTGAGTATGTGTTATAAACTCATGGCAAGTATGGGATGCTTGGGACATAGCTGTTCATGTAATTGAGCATGTAATTTGCAAAATATTGTACTACATGTTTGCAGAGGATGCAGGTGTTGGTTCATCGCTTATGGCCCCGATGGACAAAGGTGAAGGAGAAGGAAGGGTGAGTTGTTAGGACACTTGTGGGGTAGACAATGTACACAGTGGTTGTAGATTATGTTCATGATTTTGGTGGATCAAAAGCTTCTCAGTGGGTAGGATTGATCCAGGTGGCTCTAGACACCCTCAGGAGACCAAGAGGGCTTAGAAATGGTCAAAATTCAATGTGGTCAGAATGCTTTCGAACTAGGACAAGATTGTAGTGCTCGTCGCCCCAATTCCAATGGCATGAATGACACTCAAATCCGAGTCTGTACGAGAAAGTTATTGCAGTTTGAAGTTTATACCCAAGAGCAAAAAAAGAAGTCAAAGTCAACATTCTGCCACGTGGCAGGCCGTATGGATGACATGTGGTAGGACTAGTGGGACCCACAAAGCTAATGTGGCAGCTCGGTCAACAAAAAAACTGGACCCAATAAAAGGTGATGTGGCAACACCACAAGTCAACACATGACAAGTAGGTGGTAGAGGTGGCATATGATGTGGACCAATGAGGGCTTGCCACATGGCCCAATCACATGGTGCCAAATCGCTCCTCTATTTTTTTGTCTTATTCTCATTTTTTTAGGAGTCGTTACAATATGTACATATGAATTCCATATATCATATAGTTTGACAAAAACTATATTAAAACTAAAATTGGGCTTTAAAAAAATATTGGGAGTCAATGGGATTTGAACCCAAAAGCTCCCAACAACAAGTATCTTAATATGGTTATGCCAACCAATGTGCCAACCTCACACTTCGTCTTATTCACCCCCGCACTTTGTTATAAAATGACATTCAAATGGTTCAAGGAAACCATGGAGAATGACGGAGAATACATGAGAGATGAGGGCACAGGGAGGCCAATGGAGCCGTGAGAAAAGTGGAGGCAAAACGTGGAGAAGATCGACGCGTTCTTCAATGACTAATTTTTTTTTGTATTTGCGTGTGCATAAACATAAGAAGCCAAAGGGTCGAAACCTTGCCCAGGGAATTTTGAGGGTCATTAAAAATATTCCTTGAGGTCCCGAACATGCAAGAGTCAGAATTTGACATATGTTATGTTGATTTTACACCTCTCAGTGACAGGATTCCAATGGCAATGTTTGCTTCAGTAGCAGAGCTTCCCATTTTCAGACATTTTCCAGATTGGAGCGACGGTGTCAGATTCAAAAGTTTGGATAGTCGATTTTATTCCTCTCAACGCAACATATTCGATGGTGCAGCCATATTCAACAGCTGAGCATCCAATCCTTCAACCAACTTCAGGGGTTGAGGTATATGCATTATTGATGTCATGTGCCTCTTTTATCATTTACTGTGAGATGTAATATGTTGTTTAGATCCTTGCTTGATGTATATTGCGGGATCTATGTTTTTACTTCATGTGAGATGTATTTGCTATGGATTTTTATGATCCCTATGTAACCTTGTTGAAGGGATCCTCAACGTCACATTGTGTGAGATTATGTCATGTTGATAGGAGTCCTATTGTGAGTGAGAGTTCCTGTAGCAGAACGTCTCGTGGAGAGACATGCCACTCATGTTGATGGAATATATCCGTGTATGACAGAAAACATAGTCCATGTACATCATCACCATTTCCAGCACTATATGAAGTGGCCTACCCCATTTTGACATTGGGCCCAGAGACATAGCCCACACTGGGTGAACTCCGTTATCAACATCTCATGTTCTTATGTTGCTAATTTTTGTCTTGTTTCCTCTTGCTTCAAGCACGCATATGTGTTCTTTTAATGCTTTTTTCCAGTGAAATTATAACCACATCATAGAAGTAAAAGATCATGGGTAAATCCGGTAGTTGATGGAACCAAATGAAGATGGTATCAGAGCGGTCTTCTTGTTGATGTGAATTGCGAGCGTGAACAATGATTGAACGTGTCGCAATGGAGGATGAAAAAGACATGTATGAGGCCATGCTAAGAATGTCCAAAATGGTGGACATAATGTATGACGCTTATGAAAAGAGAATAGAGGAAGAGGAGAAAGAAATACCAGAGAATGATGCTTCAGCCACATCTTCTAGTGCTTATTCATTTTCTTCGTCGCCTTCATCGTCTTCTCATCATTCGAATGAGGAGATAAACCAGAGTCTTAGGGAAGAGAATGCTGAATTAAGGAGGCTACTACGAGAAGAGAAAGAGGAGAAGAAAATATTGCGGCTTCAGTTGCAAGTTGCAGAAGAGGCCTTGGAGAAGTTGAAGCGTATTGAAGGCTTAAATAAGCCATCATAACCTGTGTCCGAATCAACAGTTGAGGTAAACAATGCCGATCTCTCTTCAGTTTCATCTTCACATGCTATTATTTCTGTTGGAAATGTGGAGATACCCATTAAAGGAACTGGCATGAGACTCCTTACCAAAATGGGGTACAAAGGAGGAGGACTTGGTGTGAATGGCCAAGGCATAACTCAACCATCAGAGGTTGTGCAGAGACCTCAATTCATAGGTTTGGGATACACCAGAGGAGGATGCTCATAGGTGTCAGAAGCCTCCACGACCTTGTTGAACTCATCGAGGATGGAGATTGATGGGAACACTTCACCCTCATCCCATGGTAGTGAATATTATAGAGAAAGAGCTGAGGCAAGCTCTCATCCCCATGATTGCACCAGATACCAAAAAGAAAGGTATAACAAGTCTAAGTATTCTAATGTTCATTTTGATTACAATCATGTTGCCAATAATGAACGGAAATCATGGCATAGAAAAAATTTCATTTTTTGTGGATTACAAAACCATGTGTTTTCCGAGTGTTGGAAGAGAATGGCATCACGAAAGAGGATGAGGCGTGAAAGGCCTTCTCCACCACAGGAAAATAAGAAGGTAAAGCAGGTCGGAGGAAGAAGACCCATTGCAGTGATTGCTATAAAATTGGCCATCAAAGAGCCATGTGTTGGAGGCTCCATCCCGAACAACGTCTCAAGGGAGAAGTGTCCATACATGAACCAGTTGAAACAATTATTCGACAAGCAAATGCGCCACAGAGAGATGACCCATTCACTTTGATTAGTGAGAGATGGTTTTTGTAGGTATGGTAGTGTGTCATTTCCTTATTTTGTAAATCATGTGTTGCAATTTAAAATGTAAAAGTGATGATGTGTTTTCCATCACTTGTGAAGAAACAATGATGTTTTGGCCCTGTATTGATAGCTCAGGTATTGTTTCCATTTTAATGTAAACTTGACCGCTGACTATGTGTTGTAATCGTGGCAAGTATGGGATGCTTGGGTCATAGTTGGTCATGTAATTGAGCATGTAATTTTCAAAATATTGTACTATAGGTTTGCATAGGATGCGTGTGTCGGTTCATCGCTTGTGGATGCTTGGGTCATAGTTGGTCATGTAATTGAGCATGTAATTTTCAAAATATTGTACTATAGGTTTGCATAGGATGCATGTGTTGGTTCATCGCTTGTGGCTTTGAAGGACAAAGGTGAAAGCGAAGGAAGGGTGACCTGTGAGGACACTTGTGGGGCAAACAATGTACATAGTGGTTGCATATTATGTTCATGCTTTTTGTGGACCAAAAGCTCCTCAGTGGGGAGGATTGATCGAGGTGGCTCGAGACACCCTCAGGAGACCAAGAGGGCTAAAAAATGGTCAAAATTCAAAGTGGTCAGAATGCTTTCGAACCATGACAAGATTGTAGTGCTCATCGCCTCGATTCTAAAGGTTCAAAAGACACTAAAATCTGAGTCTGTTAGTCAGATTCCCAAGTGTGGACAGTCAATTTTATGCCTCTCGACACCACGAATTCGATGGTTCAGCTAGATTCAGCAGCTGAGCATCCACTTCTTAAACCAACTTCAAGGGTTGAGGTATATGCAGTATTGATGTCATGTGCCTCTTTTATCATTTTCTGTGAGATTTAATATTTTGTTTATATCCTTGCTTGATGTATGTTGCAGGATCTATGTTTTTACTTCATTTGAGATGTATTCGCCATGCATTGTTATGATCCCTATGTAACCTTGTTGAAGGGATTCTCATTGTCACCTTGTGTGAGATTATGTCATGTTGATAGGAGGCCTATTGTGACATAAAACATATATCCTTATATGACATAAAACATAGTCTGTGTACATCATCACCATTTATAGCACTATATGAAGCAGCCTACCCCATTTTGACACCGGGACCGGAGACGTAGCCCACACTGGGTGAACTCCATTATCAATGTCTCGTGTTCTTATGTTGTTGATTGTTGTTGATTTTTGCCTTGTTTTCTGTTGCTTTAAGCATGCATACGCGTTCTTTTAATTCTCTTTTCAATGAAATTCTAACCACATCACAGAAGTAAAAGATCATGGGTAAATATGGTAGCTAACAGACTCGGATCAAGATGGTATTAGAGCAGTCTTCTCGTTGATGTGAATTGCGAGGGTGAACAACGATTGAACATGCCGCAATGGAGGATGACAAATACATGTACGAGGCCATGATGAGGATGTCCAAAATGGTGGACATAATGTATGACACTTATGAGAAGAGAATAAAGGAAGAGGAGAAAGAAAGATTAGAGAACAATACTTGATCCACATATTCTAGTGCTTATGCATCTTCTTCGTCGCCTTCATCATCTTCTAGTGCTTATGCATCTTCTTCGTCGCCTTCATCATCTTCTCATCATTCGAATGAGGAGATCAACCACAGTATTCAGGAAGAGAATGCTGAATTAAGGAGGCTACTACGAGAAGAGAAAGAGGCGAAGCAGAGTTTGCAGCTTCAGTTGTGAGCCGTAGAAGAGGCCTTGGAGAAGTTGAAGCGCAACGAAGGCTTAAAGAAGCCATCATAACCTGTGTCTGAATCAACAATTAAGGTAAACAATGTTGATCGCTCTTCAGTTTCATCTTCACATTCTATTATTTCTGTTGGAAACATGGAGATACCCATTATAGGAATTGGCATGAGACTCCTTACCAAAATGGGGTACAAGGGAGGAGGACTTGGTGTGAATGGCCAAGGCATAACTCAACCATTGGAGGTTGTGCGGAGATCTCAACTCGCAGGTTTGGGATACACCGAAGGAGGATTCTGAAAGGTGTAAGAAGCCCCACGACCTTGTTGAACTCGTCGATGAAGGAGATTGATGGGAACACTTCACCCTGATCCCATGGTAGTGTATATTGTAAAGAAAGAGATGAGGCAAGTTGTCATCCCCATGACTGCACCAGAGACCAACAAGAAAGCTATGATAAGTTTCAGTATTCTAATGTTCATTTTGATTACAACCATGTTTTCAATAATGAACGGATATCATGGCATAGAAAAACTTGCATTTTTTGTGGATTACATAAGGATGTGTTTGCCGAGTGCTGGAAGAGAATGGCATCACGAAAGAGGATGAGGCATGGAAGGCCTTCTCCACCATAGGAAAAGAAGAAGGTAAAGCAGGTCTGGAGGAAGAAGACTCATTGCAGTCATTGAGACATAAGTGGCCATCAAAGAGCCACATGTTGGAGGCTCCATCCAGAGCAGCATCTCAAGGGCAAAGTGTCCATACATGAACCAGTTGAAACAATTGTTCGACAAGCAAATGTGCCACAGAGAGATGATACATTCACTTTGATAAGTGAGAGATGGTTTTTGTAGGTATGGTAGTGTGTCATGGCCTTATTTTGTAAATCATGTGTTGCAATTTAAAATGTAAAAGTGATGATGTGTTTTCCATCACTTGTGAAGAAACAATGATGTTTGGACCCTGTATTGATACCCGAGGTATTATTTCCATTTTAAAGTAAAATTGACCACCGATTATGTGTTATAAAATCATGGCAAGTATGGGATGCTTGGATCATAGTTGGTCATGTAATTGAGCATGTAATTTGCAAAATATTGTACTACAGGTTTGCAGAGGATGCAAGTGTCAGTTCATTGCTTATGGCTCCGAAGGACAAAGGTGAAGGAGAAGGAAGGGTGACCTATTAGGACACTTGTGGGGTAGAAAATGTACACAGTGGTTGTATATTATGTTCATGCTTTTGGTGAACCAAAATCTCCTTAGTGGGGAGGATTGATCGAGGTGGCTCGAGACACCCTCGGGAGACCAAGAGGGCTAAAAAATGGTCAAAATTTAGTGGTAAGAATGCTTTCGACCTAGGAAAATATTGTAGTGCTTGTCGCCCCAATTTGAATGGTGCGAACGACACTCAAATCCGAGTATGTATGAGAAATTTATTGTAGTTTGAAGTTTGTACAAAAGAGTAAAAAAACAAGTCAAAGTCAACATTCTGCCACATGGCAGGCCAAATGGATGACATGTGGTAGGCCTAATGGGACCCACAATGCTCATGTGGTAGCCCAATCAACAAAATAGGTGGACCCACAAAAAGGTGATGTGGAAACACCACAAGTTGACACATGACAAGTAGGTGGTAGAGGTGGCATATGATGTGGACCAGTGAGGGCTTGCCACATGGCCCAATCACAACCTCAATTTTTTTTGTCTTATTCTCATGTTTTTGGGAGTCGTTACAATATGGACATACGAATTCCATATTTTATATAGTTTGAAAAAACCTATATTAAAACTAAAATTGGGCTTTATAACAACATTTTTGGGAGTTGTTACAATATGGACATATGAATTCCATATATTATATAGTTTGAGAAAAACTATATTAAAACTAAAATTGGGCTTTAACACAATATTGGGAGTCAATGGGATTTGAACCCAAAAAATACCAACAACAAGGATCTTTGTATGATTATGCCAACCAATGTGTCGAAATCACACTTTGTCTTATTCACCCTCACACTTTGTTATAAAATTCCATTCAAATGGTTCAAGGAAACCATGGAGAATGATGGAGAATACATGATAGATGAGGGCACAGGGAGGCCAATGGAGCCGTGAGCAAAGCGGAGGCAGAACATGGAGCAGACCGGTGCATTCTTTAATGAATAATATTTTTTTTTTATTTGCGGGTGCGGAACCATGAGCAGCGAGAGGGGCGGAACCTTGCCCAGGGAATCTTGAGGGGCATCAAAAATATTCCTTGAGGTCCCAAAATTGCCAGAATCAGAATTTGACATATGTTATGTTGATTTTACACCTCTCGGCGACATGAATCCAATGGCGATGTCCGTTTCAGCATTAGAGCTTCCCATTTTTCAGCCATTTTCTAGATTGGAGTTACGGTGTCAGATTCCCAAGTGTGGACAATCGATTTTTGCTTCTCGACGCCACGAATTTGATGGTGTAGCCAGATTCAACAGCTGAGCATCCACTTCTTCAACCAAATTCATGGGTTGAGGTATATGCAGTATTGATGTCATGTGCCTCTTTTATCATTTGCTGTGAGATGTAATATGCTATTTGGATCCTTGAAATATATATGTTGCGGGATCTATGTTTTTACTTCATGTGAGATGTATTCGCCATGGATTGTTATGATCCCTATGTAACCTTGTTGAAGGGATCCTCATTGTCACCTTGTGTGAGATTATGTCATGTTGATAGGAGGCCTATTGTGAGTGAGAGTTCTTGTAGTGGAACGTCTCATGGAGAGACAAGCCACTCATGTTGAGGGAATATATCATTATATGACAAAAAACATAGTCTATGTGCATCATCACCATTTCTAGCACTATATGAAGTGGCCTACCCTATTTTGACACCGGGCCCAAAGACGTAGCCCACACTGGGGGAACTCCGTTATCAACGTCTCGTGTTCTTATGTTGCTGATTGTTGTCTTGTTTCCTCTTGCTTTAATCATGCATATGTGTTATTTTAATGCTCTTTTTAGTGAAATTCTAACCACATCACAAATGTAAAAGATCATGGGTAAATCCGGTAGTTGACAGACCCGGATCATGAAGAGTGGCTAAATTTGCAAGTGGGTGACGGTATCCATTTGGGAAATTTTGTTATAAGGCTTCTTTTGTATGCAGATGAACTTATTCTAATGGCTAAATCTGCTCTTGGTTTGCAAGAGAACTTACTTTCGCTTGAGAATTTTTGTATAAATGTGGGGATTGAAGTCAATACCAACAAAAAGAAGTAGTGGTTTTATCTACCAAAAGAAAACATAACCAGCATAAGTTCTACTTTGAAGGCAACAATCTGGAAGAATTTGCGGATTACAAATACCTTAGAGTTGAATTTAACATAAATCTAAGCTGGGATGGTTGTAGAAAGAAAATGACTTTGGGGGGTTGGAAAGAATTTTATGCTTTTCAAAATAGGTGTAGAGAGGCAAAGTTATGGGACTGGAAAGTCACTCTAACTCTTTTTGCGCTTTTAGTGATTCTGGTGATTCTCTATGGTTGTGAACTGTGGGCCAATAATACATCCAACATGTAGTCGAAACAAATTGAGAAAATTCAGAAGCATTTGATTACAAACAAATTCAAAATTAAAAGTGTCGTTCCTTATGTTATCTTGTTAAGTGAAACAGGGGTTGCTCCTATTGAAGCAATAATTATGGTGTGGGTCATAAGGTATTTTAGAAAAATTGAACAAATGTAAGAGGTCAAATGGCCTAAGTTTGTGTTTAATGACATATTGGGCACAATAAAGAAGTCTTGGATGCTGAAAAATAACAAATGGTTTAGCAAATGGGGCATTTGCTTGAGCATGTGTTCCACAAACAATAAAGAGATAAAATATTTTTTTATAGATAAGTTCCACAAAGGTACTTGGGAGAGGGAGTTAGGGAGAAAGAAAAAATATTATATTTAAGAGTTTAATCCCAATCAGAATCATAAAAAAAAGCATACATAGGGGCCAATACTCCCTGAGAGCGAAAATTATTATTGCTCAATTAAGGAGTAATTCGCATCAACACCATTGTGAAACAGGGCGCTGGAAAAGGCCTAAAGAAGTGTGGGAGGAAAGGGTATGTATTTTTTTCTCTTCCGAAAAAATGGAAACTAAGAAAACATTTTGTTTTAGAATGTGAGGCGTTCAAATACAACAGGGTGTTATGTAACCAACTCCCAAAATAGAAGAAAATATCAATGCCTTAGAAATCAGCCACTTCGAGGGGGAAACCTCCTTTACATTACATAAATGAAAAATTCTTGGATGAAATAAATGACAAAACCTCCTTTCTATATATAGGAGTCCATGGGGTCACAATATAATCCTAGCTGACCTAACAATAATAATGTAAGGGCATAATAATAACAATATGGGGACTACATGGGTACAACAATAACGATAAGGAGGCTACACTAACAAAAATAAGGGAGTACTCTAGTAATATAGGGCCCTAACATGCCCCTCTTCTTCAAAAAAGTGTTGTCCTCAATGCTTGAGTGGTTCTGGATGCTTCTATATAAAATTCTCATCCTCCCATGTGGAATATTCAGTGGGTAAGTTCTTCCACTTGATGAGATACTCTGAAATTGATCAATTTCGTAGCTGTCGCATTCTTGTTTCTGTGACTGCTTCAGGTTCCTATATGATTTTTCCTTCCTCATCAAGTTCTGGCAATATTGTTTGAAATGAAATTTTATCACCTATAACCTTCTTTAAGCATGAAACATGGAAAATTGGGTGCACTTAGGAAGATGCAGGAAGCTCCAATTTGTATTCCATAGTACCAATATTTTGCAACACCTTGTAAGGACCATAGTACTTTGGCAATAATTTATTATACTTCTTAGATTGCTTGACGAACATTTTTTTGTATGGTTGTAATCGTAAAAATACCCAGTCGCCTACATCAAAACTTCTCTCGTTGCGATGTTGATCTGCCTATTGTTTCATTCGATTCTGTGCCAATTTTAGGTTATCCTTTAAGAGTTGGAGAACTTATTGTTGCCACTCGATGTGATATTACACTACTTGAACCTTAAAATGGACGACGGATGATATCCATAAAATGCCATAAATGGGGTTATTTTTGCTGCAGTGTGGAAGGAAGTGTTATACCACCATTCAACCAAAGGTAACTAACTGACCCATTGTGTTTGTTTATAAGATACAAAGCGATGAAGATATCCTTCCAATAATTTTTTCACTATCTCAGTTTTCATATCGGATAGAAGATGATAAGATGAGCTATGAGCTAGTTGAGTACCCAAACAAGAAAATAATTCTATCCACAAATTTCCGGTGAAAATGGGATCTCTATCGCTTACATTACTATTTTGGTTTCCATGTAGCTTTTGAATTGTTTCCATAAATGCAGTAGTGTAAATTTATGTAGATGTTCTATGCTTGATGCAACTTTACTTTTTCTCCCAATATCAATCAACAATCACATAAAAAATAGAGTAAAATGCTGATAGAACGTACTAGTAGATCGACAAAAGACAAGCCAGAAATATATAAGTGTGTTGGTGCGTTACGATGGTCAACATGATACTTAAACCAGCAAAGTCTCAATATGGTCAGCCAACTAGCAATGTCACACAACCCTCTAGGACAACCAAATGATCAACTTAAAGGTCAACCCAAAAATTCAACGATGTCAGTGAACGGTCAACAGAAACAACAATAGCAGCTAGGTCAGTGCAGAAAAGTCAAAGTCAACGTCTTGCCTCGGGAATAATGCCAAAAAATGCGTATTTGGAAAATCGAACTTTTGGGAGACTTTCATGTCCTTTTAAACTTGCGTTGACCAAAGTCAACGGTGGTCAAAGTTTGTTGCAGACACCCTAGACCGAAATCAGAAATGTGATGCAGCTTGGAATTTCCCACGTGTGGAGAGAAGAGCCTCCAAGGTCATCAAACCAATCACATGAGGAGAGAGAAATGTATGAGGATGAGATGAGTGAAAATTTCCTCTAACGTTGACCAATTTATATCCATCAATGAGGGTGTGTGACACAACTGCTGGGGTACAAAACCTTAAGGCCGACCTGCACATATTTTGAATAAATTCAAAATAAATGTTCTGCTCATCGGATTAAGATGATCTTTAGATCGATCTTGCACCTCTCCGAAAGAGGAGTCCTATAAAAATATTGGTATCTTCATTTGAGCATCACAACATGGAGTTTGGACCTAGTTGTCCAAAATTAACACTCCCTCTCAACAAGGGAGAACTCCATCCACCTGTGCAATCCAAACATCGTGCGTCATCCCGCCGTAACTTGCTTTGCTGGCTTCTTTATTTCAGAACAGAAGTGGGTTAGTCACAAAGACATCATTCCTGGCTGACAGATTTAGCCCAAAGGTCCGAAACCTCTATAGGACTCAAAGAGTCTCATACCAACCCGAAGTTGGTTTATTTGACTCAAAGTCAGTTAGGTCCGAAACCTCACGTGGACTCGAGAGAGTCATATACTAACCTGAAGTTAGTTTCACTAACCCAAAGTCAGTTGGAGGTCCGAAACCTCACTAGACTTGATCCCAGATCAAGTGTTTAGACATGTGCCATCCTAGATAGAGAGTATGATAATCTTTGATGCATCCATCAGTATTTACTACTAGTCTCTAGCTTTTCTCACCTCACTGGCCAACTGAGAGGTACTTCCCATGAGCCCAGGACTCAATGGGTAGGATGCATACGGGGCACAGATAATGAGAGGTGAACCAACTCAATCATTATAAAGGTGGGGAAGAAGCACACCACCAAGGTTCGAAAAGCTTAGCCCTGTGGTTGCTTATAGCTATGAGAATCTATCCCCAAATCCCCCAGAGCTCCCAGAGCTCATCGTCCAACAGGAACCTCTGAATAGGGTCATTCCATGATTCCAAGATTCTCATGGAAGGTTAGGAACATGACCTTCCCCAAGGGCATTATGAGAATATCCGCGACCTGCTCATCAGTTCCTGTATGATCGAGCTTTATGGCGTCTCGTTGTACCATATCCCGGATAAAGTGGTACCAACCATCAACATGCTTGGATCGATCATGGAACACGAGATTCTATGACAAACGGATCCCCCTCTGGTTATCACAAAGGATAACGGTGTAATATAGCACATTCTTGAACAACTCACTGAAGAGCTTTCACAACCAAGTGACTTCACAACAGGCCATACATGTTGCAATGTATTTGGCCTCAGCGGTGCTCAAGGCTACCGAATTTAGATTCCTACTTGAAGCAGATCTACATGTGAAGCAGCATCCATATGTGCTCTTGCAATCCACCACACTGCCAACCCAATCGGCATCAGTATATCGATGGAGTGTCATGCTCCCGACAATGTATCTCAACCCATGGTCTATTGTGCCCGAGAGATATCTCAAGAGTTTCTTGGCACCAACCTAGTGAAAGTGATGAGTCTCAACCATATGTTGACTCAAAGTGTTCACTGCAAAACATTCGTCCAGACGGGTGTTCACTAAGAATGTCAGGACCCATATGAGTTGACGATACTAAGTAGGATTTGGTAGCATGGGCCCAACAGCGCTGCCACTCAACTTATTAAATTTGAGCTCCATCGGTGTCGACAAAAACTTACAGTCCACCATACCAAATCTTTCCAGAAGCTTCACAATGTATTTTCCTTGAGAAAGGAAAATCTCGCCGAGTCTCTACCAGACCTTCAGGCCTAGGAAGTAATGCATCTGTCCTAAGTCCTTCATCTCAAACTCAACAACGAGCTCCCTCTTTCATTGATGAATGAGAGGGTCATCACTTGTCAGGAAGAGATCGTCCACATACAACACCAGAATGAGAGGCTTTTCTATATCAACCTTGAATTATAGGTTCAGATCAGCATTACTATGAGTGAAGTCTAGCTTCATCAGGTAGCTATCTATCCTCTCATACCAAGCTCTGGGTGCTTGCTTCAACCCATAGAGGGCTCTATTCAACCTGCAGACATGGGTGTCCTGATCTTGGACTTCGAACCCCAGAGGTTGCTCCACATATAACTATTCCTTTATCGGACCATGCATAAATGCAGTCTTCACATCCATTTGATGAAGACTCCATCCTTGCGTGGCAGCAAGGGATATGATAGATCGGATGGTGGTATATTGGGCCACAGGTGTAAATATATCATCATAGTCTATGCCTTCTTTTTGCGAGAAGTCACGAGCAACGAATCTTGCCTTGAAATTTTCAACACTTCCATCAGATCCATGCTTGATCTTGTAGAGCCATTTTGAGGTGACAACTACTTTGTCCTCCGGTCTTGGAACCACATCCCAGACATCATTCTTCATTATGGACTCATACTCTTTGTGCATAGTATCCTTCCAGACTTAATGCTTTACAACTTCCTCAAAAGATCAAGGTTCAGATTGTACAATAGTGCTCATGGATGCTAGATACCATTGGTATCTATTTGACTTCTAGCTTTCACAGAATGTCCCCCTTGGGGCCATATGTCCCTTGGAATCCTTGAGAGTGTCCCTAAGCCATGATAGTATCTTCCTCATCGAAGGAGGTGCATCAATTGGGTCCATCGGTCCTTCAACATCGGGCATCGTCTGATCCTTCAGTTCTTCTTGGTTTCCAGGCCTTGCTTCATGATCTTCCTCATATCTCAGAAGATTAATTACTTTCCTCAGGGAAGCATCTTCATCAAAGGTAACATCATGGTATATCTCTACTTCCATTTGACCAGGCACATAAACTCTACAGGCCTTCGAAGTTTCTCTGTAGCCCACAACCATTGTGGTCTCCCTCTTGATTCCATCTTCTCTGCAAAGGTTCTTGAACTCATTCGTCTCATATTCAGTACCATTATTGGTTCTCAATATCTTGATATTCTTCCCTGTTAGATTTTTCCCCAAGGATTTGAAGGTACGGAACCACATGAAAGCCTCATCCTTCTTCTTCAAGAAGTATATCTAGGTTTTGCTAGAGAAGTCATCTATTAATGTCATATAATCAAAACATCCTCCCAAGGATGTCACAGGAAAAATCCTAGATAGATCATAATGTATCAATTGCAAGACATCAGATGTCTTTGTGACATTTGAGAGGAAAGGTCCCCTTGTATGCTTTCCTTCGGCACAACCCTGACATACACCTTCATGATTATTTGAGAACTTGGGCCTCCCCGTCACCACCTTACTTACTTCAAGAAGGGATTTGTAGTGAAGGTGTCCAAACCTCCAGTGCCATAGTTTAGGCTGTCGGATAGTATCACACGTCATCGCTCCTAGTGGCCTTCCTCCAACCTGGTAGAGTGTGTCAACTCTAAACCCAATCGTGATAGCTTCCTTGAAACTCTTCTTCCATATGTGCACCTTCCAATCAATGAATGCCACATTGAAACCTTTGTCTTCCATGGCCGATATAGACACAAGGTTCTTCTTCAAGTCAGGTACATGTAGTACATCCTGCAAGCGGAGTACTTGACATTGAGACAAGTGGAGGGTCACAATCCCTGACCCTTTCACGGGATATGTGGCATTATCTCCAAGGATAATTTCTAGATTAGTATCCTTCTCAACCATATCAGAAAGTGCTTCCTTGAACCCAGTGATGTGCCTTGAGGCACTAATATCTATCAACCAGACATCCATAGTGTCGGGTGGAGATGCAGCAGAGAGGGCAGATACAAGAACGAATTGATTTTTTTTATCAACAACATTTGATTCCTCATACCTGGAATTTCTCGACCTTTTGAAAGGTTGACCATTTCCACTGGAGGGGGCCTTCCTCTTCCCCTTGAACCTGTTGTTCCTTTGATTTCCATTCCTCCAGTTGTTGTTGTTGTCATCATCATCGGGATAATCCTTCTTGAAAGGGCATTATCTAGCATAGTGACCTGGCTTATGACAAGTGTAACACTTGCCTTTCTTTCTTTGGACCCCTATTCTTCCTTTCTTCCTTGGACCACCAAATTTCTTCTTCTTAGAATGAGCAGTGAAAGCAACATTTCCTTCATTTTCATATTCCTTCATCCTTATCTCTTCTTGTACGCATCTCGATAGTACTTCGTCAAAATCAGGCATCACATTATTATTGAGAATGGTAGTGTTGAATACATGCCATTCGGATGAGAGACCTCCAAGTGCGATGAGAGCCATCTCTCGATCAACTATTGTCTCCCAAATAGCCAAAAAATTATTCCTGATCTCGGTCAGCTTCATAAAGTATGATTGGACAGACTCATCCCTACCTTTCTTCAGATTCTTCAACTGGTTCTTGAAGAATAGGACTTGATTCACATTGTTGGCCTTGAACATGTTGACCAACTTATCATACATCTCCTTGGATGTGCCCAACTCAGAGATGTAGGCAACCAGACCGTTATGAATTGAGTCTGTGATTATCAGCTTTGCTTTGATTGCTCCCTTCTTATGCTTTGTTTTTGCAACAATAGTTGCAGTGGATGGAGGCTCTTGAATTTTACCCTACACATAGTCCATGACATCTTGGTATTCCAAATTAAGATCCAATGTCATCTTCCAAGCATGGAAGTCATCCTTCCCAGTCAATTTGTCATCAGCCTTAAATCCATTGTAATTTGAGGAACCCATCCTCTTCTTCAGTGATTGCTACAAACTAGGGCTTTATCTTCACCTCATCTCTGATACCATGTAAATTTTTGTAGATGTTATATGCTTGATGCAACTTTAATTTTTATCCCAATATCAGTCAGCAATCACATAAATAATAAAGTAAAATACTGATAGAACATACCAGTAGATCGACATAATATAAGCCAAAAATATATAAGTGTGTTGGTGCGTTACGGCGGTCAACATGATGCTTCAACCAACAAAGTCTCAATATGGTCAGCCAATCAGCAATGTCACACAACCCTCTAGGAAAGCCAAATGGTCAACTCAAAAGTCAACACTGTCAGTCAATTGTCAACGCAAACAGTAGCAGCAGCAGCTAGGTCAATGCAGAAAATTAAAAGTCAATGTCTTGCCTCGGGAATAGTTCCAAAAAATCCGGATTTGGAAAATCAAAATTTTGGGAGACTTTTAGGTCCTTTTGACCTTTCTTTGACCAAAGTCAACACTGGTTAAAGTTTGTTGCAAAAACCCTAGACCGAAATCAGAAATGTGTTGCTGCTTGGAATTTCCCACGTGTGGAGAGACGAGCCTCCAAGGTCATCGAACCAATCAGATGAGGAGAGAGAAATGTGTGAGGATGAGATGAGTGAAAATGTCCTCCAATGTTGACACAACTACTGGGGCACAAAACGTTAAGGCCGACCTGCACATATTTTGAATAAATTCAAAATAAATGTTCTGCTCATCGGATTAAGATGATATTTAGATCGATCTTGCACCTCTCCGAAAGAGGAGTCCAATAAAAATATTGGTATCTTCATCTGAGCATCACAACATGGAGTTTTGACCTAGTTTTGCAAAATTAACAAGTAACAACTATACTCGCTTTAAATGGATGAAATAATTCACAAAAGTGTGGAGAATTGGTAAGCCTATCAACTACCACCATGATGAAACTCTTTCCATCGGACTTAGGTAAAACTGTGAGAAAATACAGTGAAACCTCCTCCCAACGTTGATTTGGAATGGATAAAGGCTGTAGCAGACCCAGGGTATTAATTATCTCAACTTTATTTTGCTGGCAAACCAAACATTCCGCCACAAATTTTTGAATATAAGATTTAAGGCTATCCCAAAAAAATTCTTTCTTCACCCTGTGGTAAGTTTTAAAAAATCTCGAGTGTCCTCCTAAGGGAGAGGTGTGCAATTCCAAAAGAATCTTTTGTTTTTGTTGGGAATTCATACAAAGATGTAAGCGATCTTTGCACCATAAGGAATCATTTTTCCAACTAAATGTATCAGATGTACTGGGATCCTTCTGCAAATTTTGAATGATTTTCCATACTTCTTTGTCATACTTCCATTCCTCCCTTGCTTTAGTTATCCAATCTGGTTGGATAATAGAAATGGCACAAATCAATGCTTCCACATCCTTATCCTTTTTTGAGAGTGCATCTACAACAATATTTAGCTTCCCTTTTTTGTTGATGATTTCAAAGTCATAACCCAACATATTTTTGAACCATTTTTGCTGCTTTTCTAAAGATAGTCTTTGTTCCAAAAAGTATTTAAGACTATCATGATCTATTTTTACCTTAAAGTGTCTTCCCATTAGGTAAGGTCACCATTTCTTTAGTGGATGTAGTATTGTCAACATTTCCTTCTCATAAATAGCTTTTTGTAAATACTTTCCTTTGATTGGACGAATTTCAAAAGCAATGGGTCTTCCTTCTTGCATTAAAACAACACCAATTCCATTTCCTGAGGCATCAAATTCCACAATAAAGGTTTTTGTGAAGTCTGGCATAGCTAAGACTGATGCTTGGCACATTGCCTCTTTAAGATGTTCAAAGGCCTTAGTTGCTTTAGGAGTTCATGAAAACACATCTTTCTTCAATAATGTTGTTAGAGGTGCTTCTATTCTCCCATAATTATTTACAAAGTTGCGATAATACCTTGTTAACCCGAGAAATCCTCGCAACTGCTTTATGGTTGTGGGGACTTTCCATTCCTTAATGGCTTTGATTTTGTTAGGGTCTACCTTAACACCGTCTTGAGATACAATATGACCCAGATATTCCACCTCTTGTACTCCAAAGAAAAATTTGTAGGTTTTTTCATATAATTGTTTCTCCTCCAATAGTTTGAGCACCCTATCAACACGTTGAACATGATCCTTCCAAGACCTGTTGTATATTAGTATATCATCAAAAAATACTAACACAAATTTTCTAAGGAAGGGTTTGAAAATGGAATTCATCAGCCCTTGAAATGTAGAAGGTGCATTCATAAGGCCAAAAGGTATGACCAAAAATTCATAATGACCCTCATGAGTTCGAAATGTTGTTTTCGAAATGTCTTCAGTCTTCATTCTAGTTGGATGATATCCTGAATGAAGATCGAACTTGGTGAAATAAATTGCTCCATGTAATTCATTCAATAATTCATCAATCACAGGAATGGGAAATTTATCTTTAATAGTGAGCTTATTGATCTCCCTATAATCTGGACACATGCACCATGATCCATCCTTCTTGTGCACCAATATTACTAGAGGAGAGAAAGAACATTGACTAGGTTGAATTATACGAGCCTCTATCATTTCTGCAATCATAGGTTCAATTTCGCTCTTTTGGACATAAGGATATCTGTAAGGCTTGATGTTTGGAGGAACAATTCTTGGAATTAAATGAATAGCATGATCATGATCACGAATAGGTGGGAGTCCTTTGGGAGTTTCAAACACCTTGGAATGACTGTCCAAGACTTTTTGGAGATCTGGAGAAATAGATGATTTTGATGTTGGAACTTCTAGCGAGCATAATTGTGCAATGACACCTCGTTGTTCTTTCTTCAAAAGCTTTGTCATGACATTAAAGCTTATTATCTTTCCCAGCTTCCATGCGATACCCTGCAATTCAATTTCCTTTCCTTCAGAAAAAAATTTCAAGAAAAATTCTTGAAAATTAAAAGCTACCGTCCCCAAATATTGTAACCATTGTACTACTAGTACAACATTAGCGCCACCCATTGGAATGGAAAGAATTGGACTATTAAATACATATTCCCCCATGGTTAGCTTGATATTATGACTTTTTCCAAAGAAATTTATAGCTCCTCCATTTCCACCATCACTTGACACTCTGGCGTGGGTATAGGAAGCAATTCAATTCCTTGGCTACCTTAGAGTGAATAAAATTATGGGTACTACCTGAATCGATAAGCACTATTACATCCTTCTATCTTGAGGAGTGGTAATTCATGCCAATGCATTATAGGATATTTTCAGATTCATTTCTTCTTCCTCTAGGGTTGGTTCCTAGTGTATATCCTCTTCTTTTAAAGTTTCTTGTTCCTTTTCTTCCTCCTCTTCACAATATATATAGAATAATTTCTTCTCAGCACACTTATGACCTTTAGTGTATTTGCTATCACAAATATAGTAAATCCCTTTTGCTCTTTTTTCTTCCAGTTTTTGTGGTGTCAACCTTGTAGGATGTGGAAGTCTAGGAGTAGCAACACTTCCATCTTTATAGTTGTTAGTGGTAGGCTTCCTTTTCACCATAATTTTGCTTTCAATTTTTCTTTCCAACCTGAATGCCTTCTCCAATGTATCATTTTCCCAAAGAAAAATCTCATGTTTGATGTTATCCCTTAGTGTTCCTATGAAGACATCAATCCTACGTTACTCTGGAATATTATTTACCCTTATATTCAATGTGCTCCATCATTGAACCCTTTTGTTTGAGATTTATCAATTGTCTAAATAAGGTGTTGCTCTTTGTATCCTCATAATGTGTTATCATTTCATCTGTAAAATTTGACCAAGTGACCAGAGGTTTACGAGAAAAAATCAATTGATACCATACAAACTGATTTTGTTCTAAATATAAAGTTGCAATGCTTACCTTTTATGTGTTTTGCATATTATGGAGCTCAAAGTATTGATCCATTTGTAGTATCCAAGTTATTGGATCATTTCCATCAAACTTCATCATATATATATTTGGAATATGGTGGGTCTTAAATCCAACAATAGAGTCTATGAAATCATGATTAACATTTCTTTTGTTCTCATCATGAGTTTCCTCTACTACCTTTTCACCATTAGGAAGTTTTTATTGTTGCAAATTTGCCAAACCTTCCTTCAAACCTTCCATGTCTTTCTTCAAATCTTCCATGTTTCCTTTTATACCATCCATATTAGCTTCCACGCCATCCGCCTTAGCTTCCATTCCATTCTTCAAGCCATCCATCTTAGCTTCCGCGCCTTTCTTCAAACCATCCATCTTAGCTTCCATGCCTTTCTTCAAACCATCCATGTTTCCTTCTATACCATCCATCTTAGCTTCCACGCCATCCATATTAGCTTCCATGCCATTATTCAAACCATCCATATTAGCTTCCACGCCTTTCTTCAAACCATCCATCTTATCTTCCTCATCTTTCTTGAAACCATCCATTTCATTTTTTGTTACTCTTTGCGAGAGTGAAATTTGTTGCACTTGGTCTTGTAATTTTGATATATCATGTTTCACTTCTTCCTCTTCATGAGTCATACTAGAGCCTTATGAGGGCTTAATGGGTGTTGAATTATTTTTAGGAGGCATTTTAGAACCCAATACTGATATCTATGCTTCAATACGCCCTTGGAATCGCTTCAAACTGATCTTTCAAACAAAAATTATGCAATTTAAAAAAAAATACACACTTTTTTCTTGCTTTTTAGGAGCTCGATATTGAAACTGATGTATCTCTATAAATTCAAATCCTCAATATTTTTTCTTCGGTCCTTTAGTATCCCTCTGAATATTCTTTCCAATGCCATAGGTAAGACCTGATTTGGATTCTTCAAGGCAAATTTATGCCCAATCTCACACAATGGCCTAATTATGGACTGGTTCAGTATAGCGAACTTGTATGACGTGCCACATGTCATTGTTTCCTCCTTCAGCTCTGCAATTGATACACAGGAAACTACAGCGTGTGTAATTTTGGCCACTTTTTATAGAATTCCAATCCGATGCTTAGATAAAGAGTTATGACGATTTTCCCAAGGTCACTTCTTTGAGATGAAATTTGGGAGCTTGAAAAAACCCTAACTTCCATAGATCATATGTCTAAAAATATTGCAAACCAAGATTTTAAATTTGTCCATGAAGTTCCTCTGAAGTTTGGTGCAAATGGGTTTTTTTTTAGCTTCTAAACCTTCGTAGAAAAAAAGTTATTGCGAAAATGCCACGATGACTTGTTTGAAGCAGAGAAACCCTAGAATCCAAAGCTCTGATACCAAATGTTATGAAACCAGCTACCAAAATAGAAGAAAAGAGAGATTAATGCCTTAGAAATCAACCACTTAGACAGGGAAACCTCCTTTACATTACATAAATGAAAAATTCTTGGATGACACAAATGAAAAAACCTCCTTTCTATATATAGGAGTCCATGGGGTAACAATATAATCCTAACCGAACTAACAATAATAATGTAAGGGCACAATAATAAAAATATGGGGACTACAGGGGTACAACAATAACAATAAGGGGGCTACACTAACAACAATAAGTGACTACACTAGTAATATAGGGCCCTAACATAGGGAAATTTATGCAAATATTTTGGAAACTAGCCCTTGGGATATTCTATTCACCAAGGGCTTTGTCGAGAAGCTGGGAGAGTTTATTGCGAAACTTCACAGGAAAAGAGCAGAATATAAGAGCCAGATAGAGAAGAAATATGTCCCATAGGCTATCTTTAGCCTCGTGGACATTAAAATAACTTCTTCTTCTTTGATCCACATGCTAAGCAGATCACTAAGGAAAACATGAAGGAGACGAAGGCTAGAAACAAACCATAAGAGTTTCAAGTTGAAAGAGATACTATGATTGAAAACACTGCCCTTAATTCTATTACCATAGGTTTCGTGAAAACAACCTTCTACAAATCAAGTGAACTGGAAATCATCTAGATGATTAATTCCATGTGTGAGATCGAAGAGCATAGAAAAATGTAAGGTTGCAATACAAAATAAAAACCCCAAAACACAACTCCAATAGATGGAAGAATTTAAGAAATGTGTGCTCATAACGCAAAGAAAAATTGTATTTGGCACGAGAGAATTTGTACTTGAATATCTAGGAACTTCAAGACTATGCAACATCATTCACAAAATTAAGAGAGAAAGGGGGAGAAACTCTAATATAGATGAAATAAGTGAATATGATGATTGAGAGCATTATGACCATCATTATTCCTATGTCACATAAACAATATACATGTTTTTATACCTTAAGATAAAAATAGTTGTTTAATTCTAGAGTTCTGTCATCCAATTCTATTTTTTAAAATATGTTATCATGTAAATATCAGATGGTCCAAAAGTTGCCTTTTGTCATTTCGATCGTATGGAGCTATAATTTAAACAACAGACGTATGTAGCATATGGTGGCACAATGCTAATCTATTTGAAAAGCGTTTTAAATGTGTAAAAGAGAAGTAGAGTTTGAGTGAAGAAGGATCCACATGGAAATTCAGAACGTGACAACCCACTGTGTTATTTTCTATCAATCCCTTAGTATTTATTCCTCAAATTTTGAAGAAATTAGGGAATACAGGAGGAAAAACAATGCTTATCCTTTCAAATTCGATTATATTGATACAATTGAACATCTATAGTAATAATCACTAGTAATTTGAATATGGTTGCAGAGTTGAGACAAGATGTTATCAATGTGGCGGTGTATGTTATCTTAGCGGGTTTTCTAATTACCATGTATTGTAGGCCGTTCTAGTGGATTTTGATGAGAACAAGATGGATAAATTAGTGGAAAACAACAAGATTGGACATGTGGAAGAGAAGGTCGAAGAGGCCATGGAAATGATTGAGAAGACAATGGAAGGTGCAGGTACAACATCATGGGATACAATAAAAAACTTGGTCTAACGTGGCCTCTATAAAATTTCCTAAATCCTTCAGTTTGAAGAAGACAACAATGCCTGGCAAGGGATAGATAGAAATATTAGATGGTCATTTAATTCCATTTAAATTCATAATTTCATGTTAACAAGGTACATTGTGGGATTGATTAATTTGACTACAAGTGGAGGACAAAAAACCAACTTCAAGATCTCAAACATCATCCCTCTCACACAAGGGTTCTATACACTCAACTTGTTTACATTGTAATCCATTCCCAATCAGTTTGAGTTGCATCATTGCATCCTTTTATTGTACTATTATTTTCAATAATGTTCCTAAGAGATATTTTGATGAATATGGTATAGAATTGGGCAATATATCTTGCAAAGAGGTAAGCCTACTTGGTATGAGGCTGTTGGAAGTAATATCTGAGAGCCAGGGACTGGAGGCCGACTTCCTAGACAAATGATCCGAATGGAAAATGGCATCAACCCATGGTATTCATCTACCCATGTTATCCATCCACCCACGGAATTTACCCATGGTATTGTAAATGGCATCGACCCATGGTATTCATCCACCCATGATATTTATTTGCCCATGGTATTGTAAGTGACCCATGGTATGTATCCACCCATGGTATTGTAAGTGGTATCAGATTCAGGTTACGCCTCCATGGGAATGAGGGTTTGAAACATATTTCAGTTTTAATGTTTTGCAGCAATCTTCAACAAAATCCATGATTTTTTTTGGGCGGCGAATTTTCAGATCAGATCTGAAAATTTTGGTGAAAAATTTACAAAAGAAAAGACCAGATCTGGATTCCTTGCGAAAAAATACTCAAATTCAAAAAAAAAAATTGGCCAAATTGGAGTTCGGATGAGGGAGATATCGCTGATTCAAAATCAACAATGTTGAAGCAATTTTTCTGACGACAATTCATGGACGGTGGCTCTCCTGTCATTTTTCGAAATTTTCAGTGAAAAATTTCAGAAGAATGGATATAGATCTGATCTCCTCTTGAAAAATAACCCAATTAAAAAAAAAAATCGGTCGAATCGGAGTCCGGATGTGGGAGTTATCGTTGATTTAAAATCAACTATTTTTTTTTTCAGAAATTTTGTGACGGCGAGACAGTTCCAGCGCGAATCTGAGATTCTAGAGTCTCCAGATAGTGGTTTAAAACACATGAGAAGATGCAGAATGATCATTCCATTTCCAAAAAGAGGTTATAGTAAATATTCTGAGTTATATTGATCGAGTTATGCTCATTTTAAATCTGCAGTAGCATTCGGAGTGGGTTCCCTTTGGAGACGTGCCCTCGCACCCCGCTTTAGTAGGCACCTGCTTCACATTCATTAGTTTCAGCATAGCAGCATTCGGCTTGAGTTATTTGTAGATGTGCCCTCCCACCCCAAGCTATGTAGGCACCTGCTATTTCATCAACAATCATCATCACAGTTATGGGTCAACCGCATA
Source organism: Pinus albicaulis (assembly GCA_034641835.2). Classification (NCBI taxonomy): domain Eukaryota; kingdom Viridiplantae; phylum Streptophyta; class Pinopsida; order Pinales; family Pinaceae; genus Pinus; species Pinus albicaulis. The sequence continues at coordinate 715,168,632 of CM076580.1, read as the reverse complement.
AAATCATTTTCATCGAAGTCCATTTGCTAGGCCGCACACTGTTAGTCACACAGTTGGTCACAAGCATTACAGGGTATATCTATCCTCGGATCTTCGTTTTTCATGGTTTTGGTTCATCCACAAACCCACACTTCATCGAAGTCCATTTGCTAGGCCGCACACTGTCAATATCACAATTGGTCACAAGCATTACAGGGTATCTCTATCCTCGGATCTTCGTTCGTCACGGTTATCGGTTAACTACACAAAACGCTTCTCTTCAGTGGCTCTTCATATTCAACAAAGGCTTATCATGAGGGAACTTCACGCAATGGGGACCATTGTTTCTTAAGGAGGGAGGAATGATCCGAATGGAAAATGGAATCAACCCATGGTATTCATCTACCCATGTTATCCATCTACCCATGGAATTTACCCATGGTATTGTAAATGGCATCGACCCATGGTATTCATCCATCCATGATATTTATTTTCCCATGGTATTGTAAGTGACCCATGGTATGTATCCATCCATGGTATTCATCCACACATGGGATTTACCCATGGTATTGTAAGTGGCATCCACCTACGGTAATCTATCTAAAAAAAAAGGCTATAAATAACAAGCCTCACTTTGTAAAAGGACAGATTGTCCGCCACAATGTAGCTTCTACAGTTATTCTCTATTTTAATAAAACAAGTTTCTTTGTGGTTTTATTTTCTTTGTGTTCTTTTTTTTTTGGGCATTCTAATTTTGCAGATCTTGTCAGATCCATTTCAATTTTTTTTAGATCTTGGGGGCCTCCCCCCAAGATCCGGATCAACAAAGCACTAGTAAAGAATGAATAACATATGGCTATAAACTACTATCCAAAGTGCTCCGATCCCAAGCTTGAATTCGGTTTACCAATCCATTCAGATCCCAATGTTTTCACTCTTATTCTTCAAGATGAGGTACTTGGTTACATGTGCTCAACAATGGACACTGGATTGTTGTGAACCCCATTCCTGATTCTTTTTTTTTATCAATATTGGAGATCAATTACAAGTTACATCTATCTAATTGGCACTCAAATTAATTAATCTTCTCTTCTAGTTTATTTTTCATTTCTAGAATCCATGGTGTATGGCACAGACATAATTAATGTTCGAATGAAATTATATATGTGCAAGTTCTGAACAACTAAAGATATAGAAGCATGTTGCATTGTGTTGTAGTATGTTTTTCAAGAGCATGCATTTCAATTCTGACATTTTATTTCCCTTCTTCTGATGCAATTATCACTCTTAAAATTCTATCGACTGATGCAAAGCATCGTGGTATGTTAGAATTTTCATGTATGGCAGATATTACTGAGATTTTTGGCGCTTGAAGAATAAAACTACAAGGAAACACATCCCTGTAAGAATTCTTTGATAATTATGAAGAGCAACCAACATAGAAAACACATCAATTTCCTCTTGATGTGAACCATGATTAACTGGAGATTAGAGCCTTGGAACTGAGGGCTCTAAGTGTTGAGAAGCTTAAAAAGGAAGGATTTTTCGTTGTTTATGATGACGAAGGAAGGTCATGTCGTTTTTTATGATGAATTCCACGAAGGCGTTGAAACCAACCTGGATGGTTGTGCCATAGTTTTCAAAATGCAAACGGTGACAGAGCCTTTGGAAAAATGCAAACGGTGTCACTGCGTGTCAAATTTTAATTGTAGTGAGGAGGGCAAAAATGAAGGCCTCCTATTGGGCGGGGTGAACATTTTTTTCCCAACCAAACCTCGCAAAGGAAACACCTTTGGGCGTAAATATCAATTATAATTTTGCATATCAAAATTTAAATGTCCATTTAGTTGCTTTGTATTTTAAAGATAACATTATGTAGCAAAATTAAAGACTAATTACAAAGATTGCACATTGAACATTGAACGCCAAATTTATTTGCTTCGTAATTTTAAAATATATGCATCATTCTTTTGAGTTTCTTAGTAAATGATCTTATAAGTTATTGGTTTACACCCAAACCACCCCCCCACCCCCCCCCATCCTTTTTTTTCATTCCTAATTTATATCTATTTAGTCAATTGATTTGAGGCTAGTGAAGGCTTCAGTAACCCAACTTGCTTTGCCTCATCTGTCATTGTCAAAGGGACTAATTCTCTTTCCTACTTAAATTACATAATTCTTACCACCTCTTCATTCCCTTGAGGTGTTTTAGGCGAGTTAACAAGCAACAAAGGGGGTGACTCCTTTTTCATGAATATATCCATATCTACATGATACTCTTCATAGGGTGGGACAAGGACATTTACTAATGATATAAGTATTGATCTCTTTACATATATGTCTAGAAAAACCCCTCGGGGTTTTTTTATTAAGTCTTCATGACCATTATTTTTGTTTTTGTTTTTTATTTTTATATTGCACGAGAAACCTTTGTTTTAGGGTGAGCATCTTTTAAATTCCCATTTCTAAACAAAGTTTACATCTTCAAGTCGTATTATTATTTTCCAACACATACACCCATTTATAATCTTCCCAATTTATGATGATTTTATGAAGTAGAACTTTGCTTGGATTAAATTCTACACAAATTATGCTATAGGAGGAAATGACCTTTCTTTTCATGACTTAAATCATATTAAAAAAAAAATACCCAAAGAACTTCCAATTCCTACTAAATTTTTCCTTTCCCACAAGTGGAGGAGGAGATTTAACAATCTCCATGAACCAAAGGTTGAAGATATGGCCATGGTCATCAAGGAGATTAAGCAATATTTACGTATATCACAATAGATAAATTGAAATCAATTTTTGTATAAAATATGAAAGGATAAATATTAATGTGTAGAGTAAAAAGTTGCATATGAAATGATATTTTAACGTCCACGAAACTAAAAATAGTCCATGGGACTATGAGTTCCCTATTTTTTGCCTTTTACATTTCAGTCTTTTTCTTATTCAAATTGATGATGAGATGGCCCAACCTTCCAACAATCCCATCGCTGAAAATACAATGCCAAGAAACTAATGCTAACATATTCCCGCAACTTTCTCTGATGTCTTTGAACGCATCACATTCCAAAATGAAATGTTTTTTCCGATTCCATTGCCCTAGACGTGAAAAACGTACACACCCATTCTTCCCAAGCTTCTTTAGGCCTTTTCCACTGTCCTGTTTCACACCGAAGTTGATGTGAGTTGGTTCTAAATTGAACAATAAGAGCCTTTGCCCTCCACGAAATGTTAGCTCCAATGTACTCTTTTTGTTGGAGATCATATGTAGGGTTGAATTATTCAATGTAGTACTTCTTATTTCTACCCAACTCTTTTCCCCATACCTGTTTAAGAAACTTCTCCATAACAAAATTCTTTAGCTCCTTGCTATTTGTGGGACAAGCATTGAGGTAGTTATTCCATTTTTGCATCCATGTGTAGTTTTGTCTCATCCACGTTTTCTTTCTTTCACTCATGCCTTCTTTGAAGACAACATTAGGCCATCTACCTACTCCCATTTTCTCAATTATTTTTAGATATCTTATGAGCCGCACCATAGCAATTACTTCGATGGGAGTTGCTCTTGTTTCACTCAACATTATGTCATAAGGTACCGAACTTTTTATTTTGAACTTGCTCATTATCAAGCGTTTTTGGATTTTCTTAATTTGATTCCATTTTGAGACAAGGGTGCTTCTAGCCCACAATTCACACCCATATGGCGTCACTAGACAAACTAGGAGTCCAAAAAGCACTTTAATAATTTTCCAATCCCATAAATTTGCCTCTCTACATCTGTTTTGAAGAGCATATGATGCTTTCCACCCTCCTAAGATTCTCTTCTTTTTGCAGTCCTCCCAATTAAGTTTGTTGTTGAAATCAATCCTGAGGTATTTGTACTCATTTACTTCTTCAAGAACGTTGCCTTAAAAAAAAACGTATGCTAACTCTGCTTCCTTTTATTAGAGAAAATCATTATTTTGGTCTTGCTAATATTGACTTGCATCCCTGCTGCTCTACAAAAATACTCAAAGGAATACAGGTGCATCTGAAATTCATGGGCTGATTTAGAAATCAATACAAGATCATCAGCATATAAAAGAAGATTTATCACAAACTCCCCCAACCGAACACCATCCCCACCTTGAAAATTTAGCCACTCTTCCATTTTATCAATATATAAACCAAAAAGAGTAGGGGATAGAGGGCAACCTTGCTTGACTCCAATGTCACTTATAAAGCTTTATGAAATACCCGATGAGGTTCTAATTTTGACTTTCACCTCTTCATAAAGTCTATGGAGAACAACTCTATAACGAAAAGGGATTTCAAGTTCTTCCATTCTATGCCACAACTTATCTCTAGGGACTGTGTCAAATGCCTTTTTGAAGTCAACAAAACAACATAATATTTCTTCTTTATCCCCCCAAACCTTTTCAATAATGTGTCTCAACGTGATGCCATGATCCACGGTAGAATGCTTCGACCTAAAACCCGCTTGTCCTTTTGCCCTCTTTTATTTTACTTCTGCCCACTTACTGATTCTATTTTCTACCATGATGCCAAAAATATTTGCAAACAAAATATTGATCATAATGGTTCTATAATTGGAAGGATTATTAATTTCTCCACTTTTAAAAATGGGTATTGCTAGACTAGTTGTCCAGTCCCTTGGGAATCCTTGTTGAATATTTCCATGATGTGCAGTGCGAGAGTGTTCATTCCCCATTTTAGATACTCTGCTTGAAGTTCAACCAAGTATTTTTCCTTTCCTGTTTTCAGCTTCTTAATTCCAATCTCCATCTCTTGTAACATGAAGAGCTTTGTAGTTGTGTTGAGCCTCGGGGGAAACCTCTGATTCTTTCTCATATAGTTGTCTTGCATATTCAAACCACTGATTGGTTGTAATACTATTTTCAATTTTATTCTTCCTTGGTTGAATTTCCCGCCAGAAAAGCTTTGGGTTATTCTTGCCTAGATATATGATTTAAGCAAGAGCGTACAATACAACATACCTCTCCATGTGGCAATAACATTGGCAACTCATATAGTTGGATTTCACATGTGGAATATATGATATGACACATTGCACTCATAGGGTAATGCCACCTATCAATGTATATATGGTCAATCGTTACATTTTCTGCGACGTTTTACTATGTTCAACAATATTTATCCTCATTAATATAAAATATCAAAGAGAATGGGAGAGACTATCATATTTTCCACTGTGCTTGCCACTAATTAATACAAGAAAGAAATCGAAGTGCCCGAATATATCAATTCCTTTTCCACTAAACAAGTTTTTTGTCTTTGGATATTTATAATACTTACTACATGCAATATTTCTATTGTATTTCTACATCTATTTTTCCAAATAAAAAATTGAACCATCTATTAAGTATATAGAAAGTTACATAGTATATGCATGTAGCATTCAAAGAACTGCATTTTTCCTTTTTTGTAGTAAAGGGAAAAATGGAGTTGCAGCTGATGAGGAGAAAGATGCATCTATCCTCCCAGCCCTATCAAAATGATAAAATATGTCATCTCCTTTCAGCCCCTGGGCTTCCCTAATGTTAGGAAAGTGCACGCCCGAAACAGGGATGAAAACAGATTGAGTCTATTTTTTCACATCAAAAAACTGAAACTGGGTGGTAAACACCGATCCAGTTTTTTAGACTTTTAGTCGCATAGTGTCTAAAAAAAAGAAAAAACTGTCTCCCGGATCTCCTGATAGAGGAGAAAAATCCGAAACAAAGACATGGAAGTTTTGTATATGTTCAATGCTAAAGGAAATAAAAACAAAGAGTCTAAAATTCCAATATTTTTGAGTAGTTTCATGCTAATCTGAGATAACTGAAAAAAAAAAAATAAGAGCAGCTGGTAACTATCGAGTGAAGGGAGGCTATTCGATAGATCGGACCAGTCCTGCATTGACCTCAAAAGCTACCTAGTGCCCCATATCTTGACGAACGCCCTCCTAGATAGGAGGTTAGCTTCACTGTTCCATTCCCTGTAATGTGACAAGCAGTAATCTGGTTAAAAAATGATTTTATATGTATCACCTCATCTAGTAAAGGAGACAAAATGTAATTTAGACATCTCTGTGAACCATTAAACCACTTTATGATGTTCATAGAGTCCCCAAAAATTTGGACATCTCTCATCTCAAGGGACGATAGCCAACATAGCAGTAGGTGAAGAGATTTAAATTCTGTGAAGTTATTTGTCCCTTGACCAAGGCCAACCGACGCTTTAAGGATTTTCCCTGATGGGTCATGAATGGAAAGACCGGATCCACATCTATTTTGAGGGTCAGATGCCCCATCGAAATATACCCACGAAATATCGCCCCTAATGTTCTCCTGTTGGATGACTCTGGTTTGTTGGGTTTGTGAAGAAATTGGAACATATTCAAAGATGGATACTCCTTCCACTGCTAAAAGGTTAACGGGAAAGAGAATGCCATTAAATATGACACATTTTCTTGCTATCTAAGTTCCCAAGCAACTAACAGTGGGAGGTTCCGTACCCTGTCATCTGAAGAAGCCTGCCACCATCTTTGCCATGCCTCTGACACATCACTGCCTTCCCATTTTTGCGTAATTTTAAGTAGCCTCAAGGTTTCAGTCCAGAGCCTAATATTAAAAGGGCATGTAAGGAAGAGATGGTGAACTGACTCAAGGCTAGCCTTGCATAGAGAGCACCAACCAGGGCCAATCTTGCCCTTACGTTAAAGAAAGTCCCAGGAAGGAAATTTGTTATGAAGAATGCACCAGAAGAACAATTTATTTTTTTCCAATCCCTTTAACTCCCACAACAATTTAAACCACCACTCTGGCTCCCCCCAGCCTTTCTAAGCCATGAGCCATTTATACCCAAATTTTGGGGAGTACAAACCCGAAGGAGCATGTAGCCATCTGAGCTCATCCGACCTGTCCTGTATTCTGATATTTGAACTTTGAAGGTCATTGATGAACCCCTACCACTCCTCTAGCCACCTGTCTTCGAGTTGGAGGGCTTCCCTTGTCATCCATGCTTGCCTCCACATGGTTGATTGACCTTGTAGGGAAATATGGCTCAGGTTTCTGAAACCCCTTTGTTCCAGCTGTTCTATTAGTTATTTGGATAAGACGTACCTCCCAGAGCATCCCACCCATGGGTCATGGCTCAGTCTTACCTGTGCACCATCCCCAACATGCCAGGCTAGACCCTGTTCAATTATCTTGACCGAAGCTAATGAAGCTTTCCATACAATTGATGCATTTTTTAATTTCTTATTTGGCATGTGCAACCATTCGTGTATTGGCATGGGGTCAATGTATTTCCTTTTTATGACAGTCGTTCAGATATTTTCCAGGGTGATGAGTCTCCAGCCCAATTTTTCAGCTAGAGAAGCCGTGAAGGAGGGGAGCTCCTTGATTCCCCATCCTACCCAAGCTTTCGGACACACTATTTTCTCCCATGCCACCCAAGGAATCACATGTTCCACCTTTGAACTTGACCATAAGAACCTACTACATACTTTATTAATTGAAGGGAGAATACTTTTTGGTACCCAAGAGAGGGTAGCCCAATACACCCGAATGGCCATGGCTACAAATTTAATCAGCACTAGTCTCCCTGCTCGAGATAGCCATTTGAAACTCCAGTGTTTCATCCTTGACTCAATATTTGCAACTAGCCAGCGCCAATCCTGGATACAATAAGAGTCCGAATTTAGATGGAAACCCAAGTATTTGAACGAGTCCTGCAGGGTCTTTACTTCAAACTGTAACACTTCCGAGATTCTGCCCACTTCAGCTCTGGAAAGGCCTGCCGTTGTAATTGTGGATTTCTGACTATTTATACTTAAGCCTGTAGCCTTTAGGAAAATATCCAACACCTCCTTTAATCGACGATAGTCTTCCAAACTACCATTTCTGAATAGGAGAATATTATCTACAAACAACAGATGAGTGAAAAAAAGGTTGACAGCCACCTCAATGCCTTTTAGTTCCCCCCTTCTTTTTGCTCCATGAATCATCATACTGAGTCCTTCCGCAGCTAAAATAAATAGAAGGGGAGAGAGAGGGCATCCCTGATGAAGACCTCTTTGTACATTGAAAAAATTGGAAGTTGCCCCATTGATCAGAATACCAATACTTGTAGAAGAGATGCACCCCATCACCCAGTTTATGAAATCAATCCTGAAACCGAGATGGGTCAGGAGAAGCCGGATATACATCCAACTGATTTTGTCATATGCCTTGGAGAGTTATATTTTAACAATAATTTTTACTTCTTTTTAAACTGTGAAGAGTTTATTGGGCCATCCCCATAGCCTCATGGATTTTCCTTCCATCCAGAAAGCCGAAATTTTCAGGAGAGATACTTCGTGAGAGAAAGGGCTTGAGGCGGGTAGCTATCACTTTTGCAATGATTTTATAGATGTATGAACAAAGTGATATTGGCCTAAAATCATCGAAGGAATCCGGTTGCTCCTTTTTAGGAATGAAGGCAAGGAAAGTAAATTTGAAGGGTTGATATATGGTTCCTGATATTCTCGACTCTTCCACCACCGCAAGCAGGTCATCACCCAAGAATTCAAAAAAGTGTTGGAAGAATTCCACCATCCAACCATCCGGCCCTGGACTCTTGTCTTTCTACATTGACTTGAGAATACCTTCCACTTCCTCCTTTGAGACAGGCTCCATTATACCATCATTTCCTTCATCGTCAATATATCTGGGGAAGAACTGAGCTACCCTAATAACTTTAGCAATGGATGCCTCCGCAGGGGCTCTGAAAAAAGATTTGAAATGTTTCACTCCAAGGGAGGATATATCTTCAAAATATCGTGCCGCTACTCCTTCCTCCGTCTGCATTCCCCAAATTATATTTATATTTTTCCTTCCTTTGGCGTAGTTCTAGAAATTTTTTGTATTCTCATCTCCAGCTAACAACCAAATAGCCCTACTTTTAAGGCGCCAAATTTCCTCTCTTTCCATTAGAATTTTATTCCTTGATGCTTCAAGTCTCATTCTGTCCCTTGATTCAATGGAGACATATCCGGCCCCCTCTGGGCTTTCAAGAAAGTCTATTTCTTCATTTATCTTCTGTAGTTCTTCCTCCTCCTTTAGATTTTTGACCTTTTCCCATTCCATGGTGGATTTTTTCATTTTCTTTAGATTCTCCATAAAATGCCAGCTCATATTTCCAGGTTCCCTCAACCTATCTTTCCTCCAAGTTGCATGGAATAAGGAGGTGAAGGATTCATATTTAAGCCATGAAGAGTTAAACTTGAAGGGAGCCCCTGGCTTCTTATGTGGGCCTTTTATCTATAGAAGAATGGGCAGATGGTCAGATAAGCCTCCTTCCCCATTCTTCTGTTCCTCCAAGTGGGTCTAGGCTTGATTAGGTTTTCATCCACCAGATGTGAGGAGGCCAGCTTATTGATAAAAGAATCCATAAGAGGATCAGCACAAGCCTAGGGGCCCTAGTATTCAGATATCCCCAGGGAGAAATTCAAGTCTCCTCCCATAATAAGATTTGAGTTATTCATGCATGATTTGGAAAAAATGTTGTTCCAATACTGCACCCTATCCAAGCATGGTCCATAAAAATTTAACCAAGGATAGGGTGACAAAGCTTGTTTGAGTAGACTTCCATGGCAAGGGCATTTTCAAAGCCCCATGAAGAAATTTCCTTCAACCTCCCAGGTTTTATGCCCAACGCCAAGCCCCCAGATCTTCCGTGGGCGTCCAGAGCCTGGAAAACCCATCCCGGGAGCATCCTTGATAGAGTACCAATCACTTCATCCCCCAACCCCAAGGTTTCCTGAAGCATAAGGACATCTGGATCGTAGGACTTCATCAGCTGCCTCAATGCTAGTTTTTTGGGTTGAATAGCTAAACCCCTGCAGTTGTAAGAGAGAATTATCATCGATAACCCAGGGTGGGGGTCTGCACTGCTCTAAGCACCCCATAAAGGGAATGCTGCTTCCCATCTGCAATATCAATTTTTGCCTTGAATTGTGCCTTGGACATGTTTGACTTCCTACCCCACACCTTTCTAGGACCAACCGAAATAGGGTTAGACTCCAATCCGCCGATAGTCTCCTCTTTCCAAGGTTTCTTCATCAGGGATCTTAAGTTATAGGGAGGCTTTTCAGGGATACAGGGTAGAGGAGGGGGCGATCCTATATCAGCCTCAGGGAAGGGATCCAACAAGGGGGACAAGATTGATGCAATGATACTATCAAGGGACTCTTTGACATCATGCTTTTGAAAATATTCCATTTGTGGAGCCGGGAAGGACCAGGCTTTGTATAAGAAAAAACGTAAGTACATAAAGAGGTGAAATGGTAAGGAGAAGAGACTAGAGTCGTACCCTCCAGAGAAGTTTCAGCGGTTTCAGCTTCTGGGAGAGGATCAGATGCTAGAGGTCGCTCCTATTCTTGTTCCATAGCTAAAGGGATGGATTGTTCTGCTAGTTGATTAGAAGGAGTGGTTCCAATCGTGTTGGCACCTGGAACATCAACCCCTTCCATCATCTCCCCCTCTGATACCCTAATCTCTTCTGTAGCTGAGGATCTCAGGGGCCCTCTGTTTAATATTTTCTACTTCGTTCTTCTTCAGTGCCCAAGCGGGCAGTCCTTTGCCAGATGGCCATACTTATGGAAAATATGGCATCAGAAGGGCATGTGTTCATAGTCCAGAGTCCGTGTATATTCATAATCCTTGTACTTAAGGAAAATTTCCTCTGCTAATCCTCCTTTAGGATTTAGGTTGACCAAAATTCTCGCCGCACTCAGATTCTTGGTCTACTGGAACGACATATCTTCTTCAAGGAATTGACCCAGTGTGTTCCCAATTGAACAAAAATCTAAGTCCGTCCAGAAGGGTATTGGAAGTCCTAGGAGCTTTACCCAAACCGAAGATTCTTTGATTTTTTCCCTCTGGGTGTCAAAGAGCGGCGTTCATTTCTTGAATAAGACAAGCCTCTTCCCGAAATTCCAATTCCTTTATAAAACCGATTCCAAGTGCTCCTTCTTCACAAACTTAATCATAAACCACCCCCGAGCTAGGGTTTGAATATCACTGGGGCTTCCTAGGGCATCCGTCCATTCTGAGGCTGTCCAATCTATGATATAGTTGGCAGAGAATTTCCTGCCTCTGACTCTACCAACTAGGATGGTTTCCGTCGCTTCCATTACTTCGTCAATGAGTATGTCTACTCCAAAGACACATCATGGGCACTCTTCTTTTCTCCTGATCAACTTGGTATTTTTTATTTTTGTTCCTACAACCCCACTTCTTCCACCTTCCTCCTTCTAGCGGCCTTTCGATCGCATTTGGTACTTCAAGAACAAGCGACCCGGGTCGCCCTTCCTCAGTGTGATGCGTACCCTCCCAAGATGAGCCTCCTGCTCGTAGAGGTCCTTCTTGTTGTCTGGTAGCCCCTAGATCCTCCTTTCAACTTTCTCCTTGAAAATACCCTGAATACCTTCCTTGTTCCTCCGCTGAAGGCATAGAGTGAAAGGCCCCTGCTTGATCCTAGACCGGCTGTCTTAGCCCACTAGGGTTTCTAACCAAACCCTTTGCTACCTCTGGCCCCGAAATCACCGCTTCACTGCCCTGTGAGAGAAGGAAGTTTTCGAGGAAGCTAATATCCTGCCGTTGATGAGGGTTCCTTTCAGTGCTTGGAGCTTCCCTAGGAGCTCCCCTACCCCACTCTGGAACTCTGTGGCTTTCTCCCAAAAAACTTTAAGACCAAAAAAGCTTTGAAATCCACAGCTAGCAAATATATCTTCCAACCCCCCTAAAAGAAAAGGGATTAATGAAATACCTGGCGGAGTAGGTTTTTGTAGGTTTGTCTGGAGCTATTTGCCTCCAAGCTTCTCAGGGAATGACGAAGGTTGGAGTGACCCTTGTTTGTACCCTTCCTTCCACGCACAGTTGAACGTGCTCTGAAGACTTTCTTCCAGAAGAGCAACCCCGTTTGAAATACCCCAGACGCCTTCAAGAGTTTTTTTCTTCTGGCCTATATCTCCAATGGCCGGAAAATAACCGTCCAAGTTTTTCTCTGACACTTCGTGTCGCCAGACTATTAGCAGATCTTCCGGCACCAGTTCTAAGTCCAGAGAATCCCGTTCAAAACCCATCTTTACCCTGTGCTTTAGTGCTTAAACAAACCCTTTGACAGTACTGAAACCTCCCATGCACTAAAATATCGTGCTTACACCGCTGTCTAGAAAGTAGGTTAGGGTTTGTGAATCTTGAAACAACCATCCTAACCCAGCTTAACCATATGCAAAACCTTCAAATCCTAAACGCAGTGTAGCCACCTGCTGGATGCATAGCTGTATGTAGGGTTTTGACAGCCCAGGACGATTGTCATGTGGAGCTCCCTCACGGGAAATTTTTATGCGACCAGTTTCAGAGCATCCGTTGTTCGTCCTTGCAACCATGATTAGGGTTTTGACCCAAAAAACCCTTCCAAAGATTCATCGCCAGTTCACTGTATTCAACCTTATGATGGCTGGTGGTCTCCATTATATTTAAACATACTATTAGTTGTTGCGTCCTTCAACTAAATAACTCTATGATAAGGAAGTATTGCTCATTCCTGTATTTTCTATTTTAGGCAAGTCTTGATAAAAAAATCTCAACAGATATGTCAAAGGAAACTAAAGAAAGAAAGAAAGAAACCCTTGGCTCAACAACAACAAGTCCCCCCTCCAACAAAAAACGCTGAAATGGATCCACTATATTCTGATACATTCTATAATCTAGATGCCGAGAACTCCTCTTGGGAAGAAATATATAATACTTTTGAGGATGAAGGACCCAGGGTAACAAAGAGAACAACCACACCTGATGATATTACCCCCGTATCTAGTTCTACATACAATGATGTGGCCAATTCATTTCTAAATTGCTACACCTATTGCATGAGTATCTTGATATAATTGCAATCATTAAATGATTTAGTTATTTTTTTTTCGATGGATTATTCTTTCTACCAAATTTAAATTTAATCATTGAGTCTAAATATTGTTCACTATAGGCTTAAAGTTGTGTAATTTTAGTAGTTGAGCATATGCCATAGTTGGACAAGTCTTATCATTGCATGCATGCCATTTTTCATAACTTTAGTGTGCCATGTGGAATTCAATGGTACAATTTTACTCATTATTTCTCCGTGGTGCTACTTTTGATATGTTTACTAACAACATTTATATGTTTAGCAGTGCAACCCATGCAACTTCAATAGACTATCGACAATAAATAATCTGCTTTTAAACACATTAATCCCCTATTCTTATAAATCATATAAAGGATAAATATAGTCCTTCCTAAAATATGTATTTTAAATATATTCCCTCTTAAAATATATATTTTAGTGTTAGACTAAGGGATTAACTCATTTCGTACAACGTTGTTGATCGTTTTGGATAATTTTATGCCAATAGGTACCTAGTTTGAATCCCCTAGGTGATGTATACTATTCTATGTCAATAAGTTAATAGGGTTGTCATCCGTGAATGTGGGGAAGAATCCCTTGGGTTTTCCATAAGGTTTTCTTTAGAAAATGCATTTTAGTGTTCATCAGGAGCTTAATCCACATCTTGTGCAGATTTTGATCAATCACGCCAAACTTTAATCTGTCATGCCAAGGGATTTTTATAGATATTAGTCACCCTAGCGAATGAAAAGAAAAATAAAAAACATATGATACAAATATACTTCATTATGACAGTCCCAAGTGATAGCTCAATTGGTTTGACCCTTTCCTCCAAGGCATAATGGGTAGGTAGGTCATGGGATATATTCACACTGGAGTTACTAATCACTATTATAATTGGTGGTTAATGATGTCCATCTAAAAACCCAAGGAAGAGGAGAGAAATACATAAGGCATTCATAAGGTACTAACTTACTCACTTTGAATACCTAACACATGAGATAGCAAGGGGAATTTATTTCTTCAAAGCAAATAATTATTTCATTAGGGAATTAATTTATGCTTTTATAACACCATACTTCTATGAAACTCCCTAACATCTCATTTTATATGTAACTTGTTGGAACAACAAGATTTGCTAATTCATCATAGCTTGGAACCTTTTGGAGATAGCCAGTCAATAATCAATAATTGAAAACCAATAGTGAACAACAAGAGTTGAAAGTGAGGTCAACTAGGAGAAAATTTGAGGAGTTGAATAATAGATCAAATAAGCTTTTGACTATTTAGGTAGTTGGAGCAAAATAGTTGAGTGTGGAACATATTGAGGTTGTTATGTGCTCTAAAAAATCTATGTGGACCTCAAATTCCCCACTTCAAGGGAGTTGGTTGCATATTCGTGCCACATAATATGACCCTATGGGTTGATCATGTGAGTGAATGAATGATGTGTTGTGTATGGAAATCTATTTGTTTCTTGCACTTCATTATATGTTGAGTTATACTTGATTGTGTTTTGTGTTGTAGTGATGTGTTTAGACACCAACTCCATCTTGGAATATTAAATCTTTGACGTACCTAATCATTTAATCCTCTAACATGGTATTATAACTAATGGTTTGAGATCTAACATGTTATCTACAAGTCTTGTGGAGGCTATTAACACTCTTGACAAGTCATATATCTCTAGTATATTAACTTAGGGTTTAAACTCACATAATAAATTTGGGTTTAGATGAATATATCGACATCATGAGTTACAAACTAAAGTTTGTGGTTATGAATGGATATAATTATGGAATTTGGTCATGAGATATATAAATTTTGTTGAAAAGTAAAGTATTGTGATAATTTACCAAGACTGTCATTCTAGAATAAAAGGATGCTAGCAAAAGTTTTCCACTAATGACAACAAGAATGAGGTTGTATGAATCACAATGACCTACATCTCCAAGGATATTCACTTTCATGTAAGCAATATTGATATGCCAAATGTTATGTAGAAGAAGCTAAAACTATGCTTGATAAAATCAATGAAAACCAGGTTATGTATTTTAAAGAGTTGATCTCTCTAGATCCTCTCTCTTTTGAAATAATTGAAGACTACTTGGCCCATGTGAAGGAGCTTCAATTGATATTGGTTGAATGCATAAATATATTTTCCTAAGAAAGGTGATCAACTTGTCAAACTAATTCTAATGTATCTAAAATTTTGTATGATGTGTTATCTTTCATGCAAATTGGACCACCTAAAATGATGATGGTAAGAATTATATCTTTGGTTCCTTTTCTGCTTTACTTATCAAGGCATAATATGTTAGTATATTTAGACTCTTGGGACTTAGTTAATTTCATCTTAGTCTAATGTGTCTATTAGGTAAAATTGTGTTTCTCAATATTTTTCTTTAGTATGCATTAGGTGAATTGTAATTTGACAGTCGTAATATGTCCTAGACATAAAGTGATCCAACGAATCATATTCTCCTTGATACTAATGGCTATTGATCCATGGATTGACACCTAATTACTCCATGATCTCTATTTAAATAATATGGATAGTCATGGATGCTGTTCGATTGTGCGAAATCTCTTATAAAAAAAAAATTCTTTTGCATTAATAAAATTGCCTCAACTAGCCACATTGGGAAAGGTTATGGATTGTTTCTCTCTTAGAAGGTTTTAACCACATAAAATTGTTGGCATTATGACCTTTGATTTGGTTGTGTGAGTGGTTACTGAAGGTGTTCATTTGTATGGAATACCCCGTTTACCCGAACATGGTATTAGAGTATTATGTTTTCTGTCTTGGTTCCAGACTTTTCACTTGGGCTTATAAAAAGTAGTATACTATTGCTCTTTATTTAGTAGAAGTAGGGTACCAAGTAGCTAAATGTAAGTTAAGAAGTATTGTGGCTTTGATAGATCCTTTAAGATTTTGGACTATAGTAGCAACATTTAACCACCCTCTAGTGTGGCAATCAGAGTGCCATTAATCTCGCCAAATATCTAGTTCAACATCAATGTAGAAAATGCATTGAGCTAGAAATTCACTTCAACATAAAGCTCATTCATGATCAAGTTATTGAAGTGATATTTTTCTTGATAGATGATCCAGTTGGAGACATTTTCACGAAGTCTCATACATAAGCAAATTTTTCTAAAATTTGATCTATGTTTGGAGTTCAACAAGTTGTCATTAAGGGGGGAATGTTAGGATATTTAGACACTTAGGATTTATTTATGTTCAACTTGGTCTAATGTGTCTATTAGGTAAAAATGTTTTTCTTAGTGTGTGCGTTTTTAGTATGCATTAGTTGCATTGTAACTTGATGATCATGATTTTATAGACATAAAGTGATCCAACGAATCATATTCTCCTCGATACTAATGACCATTGATCTATGACTTAACACCCAATTGGTCCATGATCTTTATTTAAACAACATGGAGGGTCATGGTTGATGATTTATTATGAGAACTCTCTTATGTAAAAATTGGGTTGTGTAAGTGGTTACTAGAGGTGTTCATCCTATGTGGAATACCATGTTTACTCAAACATAAGAGAAATTGCTTGATGAAGGGAAGCTTAAGGTCAAGAAACATGCCCATTTGATGAAGGTAAAAGTTTCACAAAATTAAAAAGAAAGAGATTAATCGAAGAAGGAATCTAACCATGTTGACCAAACTAACAAGACGAATAATTGTGATTAGACATTGACTAACAAAGGAAAAAAGAAGCAAATTTTCCTCTATTGTAGGAAATTGGGACATATTGAGAAGCCTTGTTGGTAGAAGACAAAGGAATTAGAGGAGACAATGAACAAAATTAAGGTGACATGTTGATTGGAAGATCGATCAACTTGTAAAATTGAAATTCAAAAGGTAAGAAAAACAACAATGCCTTCTCTAATAGTGTTTCTTAGGCCTTACATGGTCATACTTCTTAGAGTGAATTTATAGTGGAATCCAATTGTGCCCATCACATGGCTAAGGATGCTTCTTGGGAGGCTATAAAAAAACAAATCCTTGTAGTTGATGCTTATACACTCACTATTGTTGGTAATGGAAAGAGTGAATGTTAAAATGGCTTGATCACTTATGTGTCTCATGTGCCTAGTTTGAGTGAAAATTTGTTGTCGTTACCCCAAATAACTTGATCTAGAAAGAAAGTACAATTTTGGCCAGATTAACTTGTTGTGCAATACATGAAGGGAAAATTTGATATTTGTTACTGTAGGATTCTTGGACCTGAATGATCAACTATATAAGTTATGTGATCTTCCTAAGAAAGACCCTAGATTGACTACACTTGTAGCCCACTTTGATGCCTAGAGCATACTATGATCTTCCCAAGAAAGACCCTAGATTGACTATGCTCATAGCCCATATCGATGCCCAAATCATACTTTGGGATGAACTATTTAAACACTTGATTTTTTGAAGCTTGAACATAATGGTAAAATGTAACATGGTTGTTAGATTTTCAACAATTGTTACCCTTAATGAGTATTTTAAGGATGCATGCTTAACAAACATCATTATGCTACCTTTGAAATAGGGAAAGCTTGGAGAGTAAAGGATTAGATGGAACCTATCCATAGTGACCTATGTTCCATGAACAAACCATCACTTATTGGTGCAAGGTACGTATTAACCTTTGTTGATGACTTTTATAGGTATGCTTGGGTATATTTCTTGAAGAATAGGAATAAGAACCATATCTTTGAAAGACACAAGGAATTTAGGGCCCTTATTTAAAAGGAATGTAGTTGACATGTGAAATGTTTAAGATTTGATAATGGAAGAGATTATGTGATCAAGGATTTGAATGATACTTGTCATACAATGGTGTATTTTAGCAGAGATTTGTACCTCACACACCCCAACATAGTGACATTGTTGAATGGAAGAATCAAAATTTGGCACATTACTTACTTCAAGACAAAGGTTCGTCAACTTGTTTTTGGGTAGAAGCTATCTATTTCTCAAACTACTTGTTAAATCTAATTATGACTAAATTTGCATGGTACACTGTTGAAATTGCAGCAAGAAAAGGCTTCATTTGACTAGTGCCTTAGTCAAATGGAGAAATTTTATTTTCCACATCAACGGGATAACTTGGATTGTAGTTAGCTACAGTGACATGGTCTTGTCTACTAGTTAAATCAGTAAATTCGATTTTGTAGGCTTGGAGTAGAGTTGTGCATGTAGTGATTGCTAAAATTTAGCAATCTAGTTTAGTTATTTTCAGTTGAAATCAGTTAACTGAACTCTAGTAATTAGTTGAGTCAGTTGAATGTCAGATGAGTAGTTATGATTGTTGTTAACTCACTGATCTCTTAGTTAAATAGTCAATCAACTAAAAATAGACCCAACCATACATAGAATTCGAATTTCCCAGTTGAGTGGATGGAAAAGGCACATTTATATTTATGATTGTATATTGTTGAGTGTACAATGCTTTTGCACTAAGAAGGTGATCAATTCCCCTTGTATTTGCGCAAGGAAATAGGGAATTTCCCTATTATTTAGGAGCTTAATTCCTCTAGGATTGCACAAGGAAATATGAGGTTGGTTGAGGCTTGAATTAGCTAAGTGTTGGCTAGTGCAGGTCAGCAAGCAATAGAACTGTTTTACAGTGGAAGGTGTGCTTCAGAGTAGAAACAATACATTGTAATTATTTCTCTTTCTCATCTAAATTATGCGAAGTAGCAAAGGAGTTTTTCCTATTTGGGTTCTCCTGTAAAATAATTGTGTTCCTTGTCTTTTGATGGTTCCATGTTATTGCATGTGTTTCTATCTTGTGTTTTCCTTTTTGTAGAATTGTAGAAGAAATTTTTGTTTCTTGATTTCGGTTCGATTTCGTTAGTAGTAGAAAATTTCTTGCAATTTCTACATGGTATCAGAGCCTCAAAAGTCTACATAGAAACCTTGTTCTAGATCTTCTCTTATAGAAATTTCATTTTTTAGATATTTTGGTGTATATTCTCTTTAGTGCAAGAAAAATGTATTTCAACAGATTGAGGTTGGAGTATGCATTGGAGGGCACTTTGAATTTTGGTGCTTGGAAAGATAGGATGTAAGTTGTATTAGATGATAATGGAGTATGGGAATATACACAAATTGATATTCCAAAACCGACAACATTAGATGCATAAGCACTTTCTCAGTGGAATAAAGACACAACAAGAGCCAGGAGGGTTATTTTGGAGGGTGTCAAAGATCATGTGGTTTCGAACTTGCATGGATAGGAGACCCCTTTTGAAATGTGGAAAAATCTCATAGTTCTCTTCCAAAGCAACAGTGATGTCAGGGAATTGGCATTGAGAGATAAACTTAGGAGCATTCAAATGTAGAAAAATGAAACGATTCCACAATACCTTTCCAAATTCACTCAAGTTTGAGATGAGCTTGAAGGAGTAGGAGAAAATGTGCCATCATATAAACTTATGAGCTTAGCACTCCTTGGCCTTCTGACATCCTATCAGGATTATCAGGATTCAGTTAATGGAAGAGACAAGCTACCATATTGGGAGAGACTTTGGTCTGATTTGGTGCAGGAAGAGATCATAAGAAACAATAGAGATGTTGTCACATCCATTGTAGATGAGGAAGAAGGCGATGCTCTAGCTAGTAAGGGAAAGAATATCGAGGGCAAGAAGGCACAAGGTGAGGAAAATTTTAACTAGAACAATGGAAAGAATAAGGACCTTAACAAAATAAAATGTTTTCACTTCCATGAGTATGGACACTATGAAAAAAAAGTGTTCACACAGGAAATCCAGTAAGAATCCTACAACAACAACACGAGGAGATGATCTTGCATCTTAATTCAAGTTATAGTTCACCCTCTTTTCTTGCATGGAAAGCACAATTAGAGGGAGTGAGTGGTACCTAGATTATGGTGCCTCATATCATATGACGGGAAACAAGGAATTCTTCAGTAGACTAGAGGAGAAGGATCTAAAATTTCACATATAATTTGGAGATGATGAGAGGTATAGTAACAAAGGAAATAGTACTCTCACCTTTAAGAGGGTGTTGAGCTCCCATCTTCACTTGAAACATGTAACGTATGTGCCTGGGCTAAATAAAAATTTCATTTCTGTAGCTATATTAGAGGACAAAGGTTATGATGTTGTGTTCAGTAAGGGAAACGTTTTTCTAAAGCATGTTGCTACTGGACAAGTGAAACAAATTGGGGTTAGAGTGAAAAATATCTACAACCTAGAGGTAGATTTCGCCATGCATGTAGCCATACCTTAAAGAGTAAGGTGAGGTGATGTAGAGCCTTAGTCCTAGAGTTGCAGAGATTTGGGCAAGGTCCATAGGAGAGCAATAAAAATGGCATTATTCTCTTCTCATGGATTATTACCCTTGCTACATGGGCCCACAATATTCAGTACTAGGGGAATCAGTGTCAGTTGGAGCAGTTAGATACCGAGGAGCACAAAGAAGTGTTAACAACATAGCAGGAGGCTCAACAACAACACACATTTCCTAGTAGACAATGCAAAGACTAGTAGCAGTCAGATGCTTAGGAGATAGTTGCAGCCAAAAGACACAATTGATTCAATATTTCAGATACTTCTCCATTGTAGTTGTTGCAGTAGAAACAACAACAATGAGAGGTGTGAATATTTTTGAATGCTCAAACAGAAACCCTACTGTTAAATTTCTGATTTACTCTCCTACTTACATTAAGTTATTAATATGAAATATTCAGCATTAACATTGAAGGAAATACATTAACAGCCTACACATGCAGATCTAAAATGAATAACATGCACAGTGACAAAGTGACACACAAGGATTTTCTGGACAACTGTCCCCGGAAAAACCCATTGCAGGAAAATAGGTCTTCTGGCTAGTGGCGGGTTTTTATTATTAAAAAGAATCTAAGTACAATAGATCTGGGCACCAAACTGGTTAACCCAACAAAGAAATAAAATACCGCAACTATACCTCTGTTCTGGAGACAGAAAAACTAACTGATTCACACCCTCAAACGGGATTTACAGAACTCAGCCTTTTCCAGTCTTCAGAAACCCCAGCGCTGCTCTAAATCCATTTGCGTCACCCCTGCTAGCGTGTGTTAGCCTTTGCACTACTCAGGAAGGGCTTGCGTCACCCTAGACTGGGTTACGTTGCCCCTGCACTGCCCTGGCTAGCCATCGTCAGTCCTCCTTGGACTGCATCAACCCTCCTGGCACTATGTCAGCCCTCCTGACCTCCTGCTGCCTCTTTGCTGCCCCTACTGGGCTATGGCTGCTTTGCATAGATGCTACTTGTTCTGCGCTGCTCTGGTCTGTTGCTTCTCTGCCCTCGTTGCACTCTTGGTCTGGGACTACACCATCCCCCTCGCCAACATTGCCCCTCGCTGCAGCTGAAACACTTATGAAATTCTTAGCAAACCACACCCTAGAATTTCAACTTAGTTTCAGTGATCTACCACTGTGTGTGTTCTCCAATTGACCCCAAGCCCTCTTCTTATAATTTTCTCGTTGAAACATCAATGACCGTGATCTAATATTGAGTCAACGACTAATATTAGAATATTCTTGATCCACGTCACTAAAGTCATTCTCATAACATGTTTAAATCAATTACCTTTAATATTTTAATTTTCCTAAGTTAGACTTAGGGTCCTTAATTAAAAATATTAATTAATTAAATATATCTTAAACCGAGTGAAATTTCCCAAAATTCTTTCTGGGTATTGGAGATCTCATGTACTCTAGCCCCTCCACAAATTCTGGGAACTAAAGCACATCCAATGCTATAAAAACACCCCAAAATCTCAACAAGAGGGAGTCTTGTTACAATACATTCCTACATGATCAATATTGGGGTCATGCAAAACTCTTTTCCTTCTAAGAGGAAGTGTTGAGATTGTAGCAATAAAAGGATTCATTTGACTAGTGCCTTAGTGAAATGGAGAAAATTCGATTTTCCACATTAGCAAGATGACTTGGATTGCAGTTAGCTAGAGTGACATGGCCTTGTCTACTAGTTAATTTAGTAAATTCGAGTTTGTAGGCTTGGAGTAGAGTTGTGCATTTAGTGATTGCCAAAATTTAGCAATCTAGTTCAATTATTTTCAGTTGAACTCATTTAACTGAGCTCTAGCCATTAATTGAGTCATTTAAAGGTCAGATGAGTAGTTATGACTATTGTTAACTCACTAATCTCTCATTTAGCTAAAAATAGACCCAGTCATGCATGAAATTTGAATTACCTAGTGGACTGGATGGAAAAGGCACATTTGTATTTATAATTGTATACTGTTGAATGTACAATGCTTTTGCATTGAGAAGGTGATGAATTCCCCTTGGATTTTCACAAGGAAAAAGGGAATTTCCCTATTATTTAGGAGTTTAATTCCTCCAATATTACACAAGGAAATAGGAGGTTGGCTAAGGCTTGAATTGGCTAAGTGTTGGCCAGAGCAGGTCAGGAAGCAAGAGAAGCATGATAACAATTTTACAGTGGAGGGGATTTTCCTAGTTATGTTCCCATGTAAAATAATTGTGTTCCTTGTGTTTTGATGGTTGCATGTTATTGCATGTGTTTCTATCATGTGCTTTCCTTTCCGCAGAATAGTATAATTGGCAGTAGTAAAGTTCTTGCAATTTATATAGACACAACTCTAGTTGAAAAGTGGGGCAGAAGGAAACCCTCAGTCAAAAAAATTAAAAATTTTGGATGCAATGCGTGTGCTCACATCTAGGATGCTTGAGGAAAAAACTAGATTCATAGAGTCATGCTTGTATCATGATGGGTTACTTTGAAGAGTTGAAGATCTACATATTGTTTAACCTTGTCAAATAGGAGATTATATGGAGAAGAAGTGTTGTGCTTCATGAGAATACCTCAAGTATTACTCTATTGAATTCTTCTTCTAACTTATTGAATAATTACCCATTGGAATTTTTAAACACAGTTACTGATAAAATGAGAAAATTACCGATTACCCACTTTTTTGAGATAGCAAAAAAAACATCCGATTTTGAAAAGTGGTGATGCAAAATCACCTTTTTTTTGAGCATATTGTTGGCACTTTAAATTTTCTTTGATTTTTTTTTTTTTAAATTTCATTGATTTTCATGTTGATTTTGAAAAGTGGTGATGTAGAATCACCTATTTTTTGTTTGGAGCATATTTTTGGCACTTTAAATTTTCTTTGATTTTTTGTTTTAAGAGAGTTGATTTTTGACACTTTTTATTTATTTATCAAGTATGAACATTTGTTTTAAAATGTTAGTGATTTTCATGCTAATTTTGAAAAGTGCTGATGCAACATCAACCCTTTTTGTTTAGAGTGGTGATTTTTATGTTAGTAATAAAACATAAAAATAAAATTAAAAAACAAGACAAAAAAATTCAAATATAAAAAATATATATAAAAAAGAAAAAGAAAAAGAAAAAGAAATGCAAAAAAAAAAAAAAATTGTAAAAAAAAATCTAAACAAAAAATTTCAAAAAATAAATAAAAAATAGGGAAAAATTTCAAAAAACACATAATTTAAAGGAAAAAAAATTATCAAAAAAAACCAATCATCAATTTTTTTAAAAAAAAGTTATAGGGCAACTGATGGTAGTTTCTCAATCAATGACTTTCTAATAATAGGAAAGACATGTTCCCAAGCTTAGAGGTGTTAGATGGATACATGGATTCGAAGTTTGACACATATGGACTCTTCTAGAAGGCACTGGCCATGTGGAGATTCCAGAGAATTTCGCTCCCATATGACCAACACACTCTTGAATGTCGGGAAGTGCATTGCAGCACACCCTTGAA
This sequence comes from Pinus albicaulis, assembly GCA_034641835.2. Classification (NCBI taxonomy): domain Eukaryota; kingdom Viridiplantae; phylum Streptophyta; class Pinopsida; order Pinales; family Pinaceae; genus Pinus; species Pinus albicaulis. Next base: position 715,144,910 of record CM076580.1, on the reverse strand, counting down.
TGGAGGTAGCTGCATATGCAACACAATTAGTCCCTTGAGAGGAAGCATTGGTGAGCTCATAAGTGATATAACATATACTTCAAACCTTGGAAATATTGCAATAGAAGTCATGAATAATTTGTTCTTGTCTTAGGGCATGTAGCAATTGAAATGATAGGGGATGATAGACCCTATTTCATTGGTCCTGGGGATGATTTCCAGTTTGACCAGGTCATGGGGGATGATGCCCAAATTGACCTATAACAGCTGCCCCCTAAAGCATGAAGTTAGAAAAATAACAATATTTTTTGAATGAGATGCTTTACGATGTGATAGGTTGGAACTAAAGCAGAGTGGCGACCTGCATCAATCTTACAATACATTAAATCATGATATTTTCATCTTGATCACTAATTGCTGAGGGAGGCATTCCCATGCTCAGCACATAAACTATATAATTACATGTACATGGTGCAGAAAGTCGTCTACATTGGAATATTGCCCAATACAGACATGCCTACATATATAGGCCCATGTTGGGATGGTGATATGTATGTAAGGTCACCGTACAAATGATGTGTACAATAATCCTGAAATCACAGCCCAAATGGATGAAAATAGATCTGGGGTCTTCTTATCTCGTTCACTCGATCGTTCGGGTACAAGTCTAGGCATGCGAATATATGATTTGTAGTCGAACATGGTAAGACATCGTTTGATTACTAGCCAATGATGTGAGCTGTTAACAAACGCGAGAGAACCACCATTGATGTTAATGGCTCTCAAGGTACTGCAGTACATTTCGTAAGGCGTGAATAGATGATTTGATTTCGAACGCCAAACAAAATATTCGGTAAAAAGTCGAGAAGTGAGGATCTTGTCGATGTTGTAACAAGCTTCATGGTACTGGAAGATGATGTTTCTAAGTAAAATTCCTAGATGATGATTTGACGTCGACAGGAAGTCACTTTATTGCAAAACGGGAGTTACTGATTTCAGAGAAAAAATGTGACTTGATATAGCAATGTTCAGGAATGACTGTCATGAGAATGAAGGTTTATGAGTATTGCAAAAGGATGAGTATTCATTGGATGACTTCTCTTGAACATATTGACGACACTGAGATGAGTTGGCAGCATTGACCCAAAACCGAAGTGAAGGTATGATGAACCATAGGTATGACTGAACCGTTAAGAAGATTACCCAACCCAAATAGTCACAATGATGGAGTGAAGTGTCATGTTCAAGAGTGACCTACTACTGTAAAATTTCTGTTCACTTTCCGAAATTTTCCCCGGTCATTTGTCAACGAGTACCTCTTTATTTTTTAACAAGATTGAGGAGGATAACATATGCTTGATCTATAATTCAACCCTTCGGGCGAATAATGTATCACTATTTAATAATTTAATGAGTCTAGCAATGAATGAAACTCGATTCTTGCCTAACGATAGTGACAACCCGATCCTTTTTCATATTTAGAGAGTTTGAAAAAGAGGACAAAATAAAACTCCATAAGTACTTTTTCGTAAAGTTGTCGCTTAGATACGAAAAAGTGTAAAATGATATCTGAGAGAACCTCCGGGCCATGTTCGACCAAGGTTTTCCTTTTTCGTAAATAATTTATCTCATTCTGGAAAAGGGTTAACTTATACTGAGTAGATATCAATTCATTTACTTTTACGAGCTCGAAAAGACAAGTGATTGGCAATGTTTTCACACTATCGTAGTCTGAAAAGAGCTAAAAGAAGACTCTAGTGGTTCCTTTTTCGCTGTTATCAAAGCTTGAAAAATAGATAAAAGTGTGCTTCAAGTCCTTTTTCGTTTTTATCAAAGCTCGAAAAATAAAGTGCATGACTAATCTGCTCATCAGTTGCAAACCTGTTCAGAACGGCATCAAATGGATTAACAATAGTCGTTTCATAATAAAAATTGAATAAAACCATAGTCACAACAATAAATATGATTTGAAAATAATCAAATGACTAATTAAAAGAGTTTTACTATTCATTTTTACCATTTGAAAGTTACCATTTGCATTTTGGAGCTCTGAACCTATTTTCCCCCCCGAACTTCAGCTATTGATTGCAATCGATTCTGTGGACGATTTTCATTGCCGTTTGATCCAGGTTGGTGCGGTAAACCCCCTCTTTCTTTCAATAGTCATTTCATTTAATTCCATTGCAATTTTTTAGGGATTTGGGCCCCTTAGGGTAAATTATTTTTGAAAAGAGGGAAACACACCCTTGAGCATCGAAAACTACGTTGGAATGCACTCAAAATGAAGCTTAGGTGCATATGCAACGCACTGTCTATTGACCAAGACTGCGTTGGGTGCAATTCACATTTTTGATTCTTGCATTGTACCTAAATTTTGCCTAATTTTTTTCATGAAAAGGAGTCTAATGAGTCTTATGGTTATGTTTCAGGGATTCATCGGACTAGAATGACAATTACTTGGAGAGAAAGAGAGCATGAAGAACAAAACATGATTGCCCTTAATGATTCGGGTACTGTAAGAGCCCTTAGGGATTGTAGGTTATTGAAGTACTTTCGTGTATCAGGTATGATGGAACAAATGGAACTTTTGGAGTTCCTTGTTCGTGCATGGGATCCGAAAATTGAGGCATTTCACATTAGGAACAAAGTGGTTCCAATTTCAGTGGAGGACATCTATTTTCTGATAGGCTGGTCGAGGAGAGGCCTACCCATTTCTCTCTCAGGGTCTTCTCTCGGAGGAGAGACGGTGAGAGACTATATTTTGTAGTATTTCTATCTAGGGGCAGATCCTAGCAAGGATGGGAAAATAAACACCTGTGACGTTCGTGATTTTCCATTGAGAACCATCTTATTCATGATCGCAAATCTTGTTGGTACCACTACACTACATGTAGCAAACATATATTATATGCAGTATGCACTAGAGTGCATGGAACCAACAATTTTCAAATGGGTTGAAGTTGTACTCTCTCAAATGAAAGAACAACTGAGCAAGGCAAAGGGAGGAAGGAAGAAAAAAATCAACTATGGTTCGATCCTCCTTTCTTTTGCCATAGAGCAGATTCCCTTGATGCAGCCTCAACATGTGACGCTGGGTGTATCTAACCCTAGAGATCCGAGGATGTAGAGATGGGTAGAATTGATGGATAGACATGCAGGACAATCTTCCATCGTGTTCTCGACTACATTCTTTGCCTGGTTTAGGCAACAAATTATCACCATCGATGAGTATGCATATGTAGGCGTCGATTTTCGAGGAGATCCAGACTTAGCTTTACCAGAAGGCGCTCAATGGGGTACAATATGTAATAATGTTTTGACCATGTTTTTTGATTTTTCTAAGGTTTATACATCTTTTTGTATTTTGATGTTTTCCCAAGACTAAACTAAAGTTTTAATGTAATGCAGATGTGGGTCGAGTTCAACTAGTGGAAGGGCAGAGCATGGAGCGGATGAGCCAGCAGAGAGGGTTGTGGAGAGAGCAGTCCTTCAGGATTTAGACATGGATCAGACTCTTGCTGCGCTTCGGTAGGACATAGATGGGTTGACCTTCGAGATTTTGGATTGCCGGATCAAAGAGTTACCCATGCGACTGCAGTGCCACACTATTGGCGTTCCTAACTGCTGTATGCGGTTACTGCGTATGATAGCTAGATCGATAACATGTTACCATGAGCATCACTAGTTTACTTTTGACATGTTGCATACATTTTGGGGTCAGATGACCAATGTGTCTTGGGCACAAATTTTCTAAAAACATATAACTATCTATCTATTTGATTTCAGTGTTTTTTTATGTTTATTGCGCAATCCTATTCAATTATATGAATGTATCTTTATATGTGTTGAAAATGTATGTTTATAGCATAATTCGCTAAAGAATAAGTCAATGTGTTTAAGTTTCTGGAAATGTGTTGATATTGAATAAAATCAAAGTTTCTTTCCAAAATTCGAACTCTTAGGAACATACGATGCAGTGTTGGATTTCAAACAGTATAAGCACTAGTATGTACTAATACCACAAGTTGTGAGTCTATCCTTATGATGATACGGTTAATACCAAATGAAATGGCATTAGAGAGAAGTTCGATCAACGCGCTATACTCAACGATATTGTTTATAGATCGAATGATACAAATCCCTTGAAAACTCACTAACTTTTTGTTCGGATCGAAAATGGCCCACACTACAGAGGATAGATTTTGCATACTACGACTAGCACCATCAGCATACCCAACAAATGGTTCCAAAGATTCAGACATCTGCGATGAAATGTAAAGAGGATTACTAACATTAAGAAAAATCTAAAAAAACAAACTAAGACAGTGAATGCAAATCAACAACATATATATACAATATAATAAAAAAAATTACTATGCTCATGATTAAGCATAGTAACGTTTCAAATACAACCCATTTCTGGGCTGCGCCAACGGAATTCCATCGTAATCTACCAACTCGTAGGCACCCTTAGCAGGAAAATTTTTGACAATATAGGGGCCATGTCATAGTGGCTCAAATTTCCCTGTATCTATTACATCAACTTCCTGATCATAAAGAAGAACCAAGTCGCCCTCTGAGAAAATGCGAGGCTGGACATGCTTGTCGTATCGTGCCTTTATACGTCTCTTATGCACATTGTTGGCCAATTGGGCTTCACGGCGCATTTCATCAAGATGTATGAGGTTAAAAAGATGCGCTTCTTCATATGAGGTGTCAGGTAACAAGTCAATTGCGAGTTTTAACGAAGGTATTTCACATTGGATTAGCAAGATAACTTCCAGACCATACACCAATTGAAAGGGGTTAAATCCGGTTGCATTTCTCATTGAGTGTTATGCAGAATTATGGATTACAGATAAAACACATACCCTAAACGTGGTGCGCATTTAGAACAATAGATTAAAGACTTTGCAGACACTTTTCCTAAGAGTAAATAGACACACAAAAAGATGGAGAAACCTTCTTGGGGTCCAAGTGCTTCATATTATCCTTCTGTCGCTCTTGCTATAGCTTCCAATCCAACTTTGATCGCCAGAATAGTTCCTGCAAGTATAAACACTAAACAACAAAGATATTGCAATATATAGATGGATATTTATCTTAATCAGTTAAATCAATGAAACATGAAACATATACATAAGCTAAGAATCCATAATATGAAAGATAGAAGCTTATACAGATACATATGTGGGAAAATGAGTAGCAATATTTATTAATGGATAGAAGGGGGAGGTTACAACCAGCGATTGATTTGATGTCACCAACACCAACATCATCCCAGCCTCATCACAATGAACATCTCTCCAACAACATATCACTCAAATCAAATACTCAATTGAGAATCCAACAACATTTCTCTACCAAATTTCTTCCTTCTCAAGCACTAGGATCTGTGCTCAATTTATAGATGAGTTGAACGTAGTTTCACAATCAATGACTTTCTAATAATAGGCAAGACATATTCCCAAGCTCAGAGGTGTTGAATGGACACATATGGTCTTACAACAGTATGCCCATTTACATGCAATAAAATTCGACTCCATTATATATATATATATATATATATATATATATATATATATATATATATATATATATATATATATATTCATTCTTTATATTTTAACACATCCTCTCTCACTCTTTCAATTTGTGAGCCTTTTCATACACATGCTCTCCTTGAAATATCAAACCCCTTAATGCCTTGTTTCCTTCCATGAAGTATCCCTTTAAATACATGATCCAATGTATGCCTCGAACTCACCTTCACTGAGAAGAATCCAAATCCAGATCTGCATCAGTGGAACAAATCATATCTCCATTCACAGGCTAATAAAACCCTTGCCAACAGAAGCGTCCCTCTGAAGCCAAACTTGGCTCTGATACCAAATGAAGAAAATTTAACCATAATATTAACTTATTTATCGAGATTTACTGAGAGGAACAATAAAAATAACCAGCAACAAAACACATAAACATGAACATATATGTTTATCTGGGAAAAAACCCAACTTCAGGGAAAACCCATCCAATGAAATTTCATTAACCATTGGCCAATCTGTCCAAGTGAGCCTTCACCCCTCACCTGCAGGCCTCTATGACAATGAAGTCCTCCCAGCCTTTTATAGGCTTCATTGCATGCAATGCCATGAGCTAAAAAACCATGGGTGCATAATACCATGGGCCCCAAAACTACCCGATCGTTTAACCTGGTCAACCTTGACTCTAACCCCGAGTTAATTTACCTAACACTAATGTACAACACAACACATACACCTATATCCGACATACAACAAAACACAATAAATATACATACACAGTGCAACACAAGGAATACACATATCATGACACCATGACTACATGATGCACATACCTAGTACTACATGAACACAACACAACATGTACAACATGCAAACAATACCACATGTGCACAACACAAAATGTACGACATGCACACAATACCACATGTACAATATGTACACAATACCACTTGTACATAACACTACATACACAACATGTATACGACACCACCTGCACAATGTGTACACAATGCTACATGTACATCACACCACTTGCACAACGTGTACACAACACCACATGCACGACATGTACACAACACCGCATGCATGAAATTTACACAACACCACGTGCACACAACACCACATAAACAATCATGCACACAACACCATATGTACATAACACCACATGTATAACATGCAGTCAACACCATATGTACACAACACTACATATACAACATGTAAATAACACTATATATACATAACACTACATATCCAACATGCAAACAACACCATATGCACACAACATTGCATATACAACATGCAAACCATACGATATGTACAAAACACAACATATCTAACATGTACATAATACCATATATACCCAGCACTGCATATGCAATACACACACAACAATATATATACAACAAAAGCACAACACCATAGGTACAATCACTGAATATACAATATGAAAAACATATACCCAACAATAGTATTGCACATCCAAATACTACACTTTCTCTACTAAGAGACCTTGCTTCTAGTGTCTCTCTTCCATCCATGCTTATCCTAGCATGTTATGGACCACATTTTTTTTCATTCTGCTGATGTATCTCTCAACATTACCTTGGAAAAACATAGGCATAGTATAAACACATAATATCAACTATTATCCACATTATAATAACCTCATATATTTGTTAGGGATACTCTTCCCACTTGATTCCTCATAATACCAGAAACCTTGTTTGGGTCAATTTACTAAGTAAACTAACACAAGTGTTTTACTTGTCAATCCGGGTTTGTAGAATTAGAAACAAACCAAAGTATATGGAATCTTAGATTAAACTAGTGTAGGAAGAATTTGTTTATATGAAAATAATGGAAATGCATATTACAAATATAATTTCTATGTTTAAAGAAACTAAAAAGTCTCTGATTCAAGATGCAGCAAACCAAGGAGGAGGCTCCTAACTTAGGAGGTCCTGGTTGTCCTTCCCCACAGTACTGTCCTCAAGAAGAGAGATTAAAGAGCAGAAATTTGTGATGTGTAGAAAGCAAGAGAAGAGGCTCCTAATTTAGGAGGTCCTTGTTGTCCTTCCCCATAGTTCTACTTCAACAACATTACCATTGCATCAAATCATAAACTGGAATTCAAGAAATGCAAAAGGATGATATTTAGTAGTGATTCATAACTTGATAGAAAGAGAATTTAACTTAAATCCTTGGTTGTCCTTTCGTACAAAAATTACATTTAAACCAAAATCATCCAAAAATCATAAAGAAATCATAACACATCTAAATAACTAAATCATAAATCTGAAACAAGAAATATTGAATCAAAATTATGCTAATTTATACAAAATTTAACCAAAGTGTATTTAGCTTGGTATGGGGGCCCTCCACCCTTGCCTTGTACACTTAAATAACTCTTCAGAAACATCAAACTTAATAAATCATCCATAGCATGAAAAACAAATAGAATAGTAGAACTGGTTCTTCAAATTATCTCAAAGTCTTCAAAAGTCTCAATACAAAATTACATAAATTGTACATATCTGAATTGTCCATAAACTTTGTTTAAATAGGAAAATCATAAAAAAACTTTGCTATAATGTCTCTAACAGCCTTATCAATCCTAATCCCATCCATATAGGTCGAACTCATCCATTCTGGTTCACAAAATCAGGAAAAATCCCACAAAATAATAAATCTGCCCCTTTTTACTAGGGATTCTTGAATGACAGGTCAAGTTTGACCAGCGTTGACCGGGCTTGTTTTTGCTCAGTTTGAATGAACCAATAGGTATTTATCCATCCGTGGTTCCTAGGCTTTCCAAATATATGCTCATATCTTTCCCAAGTATCATGCACATATGACTTCAATGGAGCTATTACGAGAATTTTTAATGCAGTGCAAAATTACTCTTAAAACTCAATTTTTACAAAAAATTCTAAAAATTGAAAAACTTAATTTAATTACTTTAATATGCATAATAAAGCTAAAGTGAGGCATATATGGATGAAATGAGATGGAATATGGTGGTAAATAGATGGATTTAGGATAGGAAAAAATGACCAAAATTGAGGGCCAACATCTCCCCCTTGCTGATGTTCAAGCATGTCTTCATGCTTGCCTCCTCCATTTGGATCTCCTGAGTGATGATGCCCCTATTGTTGCTGGCCCTGTAACCTCTTCCTGTGCAGCCTGAAGAAGAAAGTCAATACCCTCATATTTCCCTTCCTTTGTTTCTTCAAGAAAAAGGTCCATCCCTTCTCCTTAAAATGCAAACCCTTGATATTATTCTCCCATCAGAGGAAGGTCCAATGCTTGAGAAAGGAAGGTTGGGTTCACTGGTATAGAAATTTTACCATTTCTAAAGAATCCTCTGTTTGTAAGACTGAGTAAAAAAAAATTTACTATGTGAAATATCATTAAAATATCTCCTCTATTAAAGACAATGTTTCACGATTTGGCAAAATCGTGATTCAATCTCTTCTACATTTGCAAAATTTGCTCATAAAATTTAATGAATTCCCCTCTCTATTTCAAAAATTGCGTACTATGTAAAATGAGACTCACTGCAATTATTATGTGCAATTTTTTTGACAAAGATGGCATGAAAAAAATCGTTTGGGATACCCGAACTTTAATTGACTTGTAGAGATTCTTGTTAATGGTATGTTCTCCCTATGTTAAACATACGATTTCAATTAAAAATATTCTCTCAACATATAAAAAATTTGTGGATTCTTCAGGTGGCAGAGTATGTTTATGATGACAGAGCATTGCAAATCCACAAACGGAGTCATGTTTCTCTCACATTGTGACACATCTAAACGAAATCTTGAGTTTAACCATTTTCGAAATCGTTCAAGTGTCGATGGAATTCTGGAATTGCCTCTTACTTGCCACTTGCGTAATGTTTGGGATTTGTTGGAGAAGAAGGTCAGCTCAATGTAGAGAAAATCTCGGTCTCCATCTCCTTCTTTAAACAAAATTCTTCTCCACGTAGTTCCTTCAATTTCTTCATCCAATTCCACACTATTTCTCCATTTCTCAGGGTTCTTCTCTCATACGCAGTTCTCTCTTATTTTCTACATTATTCTCTGTGTATTTTTCTTTCAATGAGGGTTCTTCTATGATGTGGGTGAATGTGCAGTGTTTCCCTCCAATTCTGAGCTGAGTTTAGCCGTGATGAAGGAGAACACACGTAGAGAAAACTTTTGAAATGTTTTGACATAGTTGCTGCGTTTCCCAATTCATTTTGACTGTTTATAACCTTTGTACTCGTGGCTACCACTTGTGCTTCCGATGTGTCGTGGTTAACTGCCTTCTCCTCTACATGATTTTCCTCACTACCACAGGTTTTTATGCTAAGTCTTATCACCATTATGTTTGTTTTATCCACAGTTTGTCTTTTGTACAGTCTCCATGCCATATCATGGCTTTGCAATTATTTAAGGTCTTCTCTATTATTGATTATATGTCTTATTCATGTTTTCTCAATCATTCTTTGTCATGCATTTTCAAATCCATTCTTATTGCATGCTGCATATCGATATCATGCGTTTTTTATTTTCCTTTTGTATGTCATTATTTCCATATGCTTATATATTAACTTTTTTTTGAAATGACCATAACCTAAGGTCATTTCAAATCAAATTCTCTTTGTAATGACACTAACTCTTTTGTTCTCGTCTTTTAGGAAAACTAATCCTTCATGTTTTTGCAGGAAATTTCTATGAGGAAAAAAAAGAAATTGGCCCCAAAAAGAAGATGTGGCCAAAGTTTGGTAAAAAATGCTCATGAATGGTGAATGTAGGATTATGATGAGTGAATGTAGGGTTATGATGAGGTTAATGAATGAAATGTTTTCAATGTAGGGTGATGTAGGATGTAGGATAATGTAATGGGATGTAGGATGGCGAATTCATGAATAAATGAGTATTTCATATTCAAGTTTTTTTAAAATTAGTTTATCAATCCTAGAAAAAATTTCAAAATCGAAGGTTTTAAGAATACTTTAAATTTAGTACTTTCCTTCCACTTAGTAGTTCATTGTCAATGCTTGTTCTGTTGATGATGACCTTTGCTCTTTTTCAACACTTGATCTCTTTCCAATGATGATAATTCTTTGACTTCAAAGATGATTTTTTCTAAATTATTTTGATGGATTTGTAGGTTCTTGTAGCTACTTCTCAGATTCCTTTGTTGTTGATTATGATGTTTCAAGTTCTTTCTGCAATAAAATATGATATTGATCTTGTTCAGGTCGCTCACTAATGAATATTAATGTCTCAGGTCCCTTCTACAATCATATGATATTGATCTTGTTCAGGTCCCTTACTGATAAATATTGATGTATCAGGTCCCTTCTGTAATACATCTGCTTGTTATTAAACTATTTGCATAGTTTATTGGTTTATTATGAATCTCCCCGCTTGCTTATTTTGAGAATTTTCCCCAAGTCTTTGAATTCTAGAGGATGGTTTCTGTAAAATGAAATTGAAAAACATAAAAGAAAATTCATATTGGCCAAACAAGTTGGTTTTCCGATATGAGTTTGAGTTTGCATTATGCCAATATCATGGATTTTCACAACCAAACTCCTTTATTATTTTTGATCTTTTTCTATATATATATATATATATATTTTGTTTTCTTTTCCGGATGGAGGTGCGGTATAACGGAGTCAGGAAGTTTTGAATGCTTATGAAAGCAAGATAAGTTGAATTCATCATCTAAGAGTAGATGGATAGATATATAGATAATAGGTCTCGACTTCAACATGCATGATTGCAGTTTTTAACATACAATATGGTAGATGAATGACATCATGAACAATGTGGCTTATGAAAGGCTTCTTTAGCAATTTATGTGACTTGACATGGTACAAAACTTGACCTCTTCTTCTGATTATTAGCTTCATGTCTTTTGCCTCTATCTCGATCATCTTGTAGGGTTGTTGGTGTTGTTGGTCAGCAACTAAAAGCAAGCTTCACAAGTTTTGAGTTTAATTAAATGAAATCAACATCAAGTGAATTTTCACTTTGCTTTGACTTGAACATTTGTATTCATATTTTGAAATATGAATTTTTAAAAAATTGACTTTGAAAAGTTCTTTGTCCATGGAATTCTCCTCTTAAATATTCCCATGACTTGCAAAAACATAAAATTTGCTTGCAATACAGTATTAGATGATAGAGGAAGAGAGGTGTACAGTCTCTCTTCTTCCAAGAAATATGTAAAAAAATTATAAGCAATCCTTGAAAACAAGTCCAAAGATGATATACAAAGAAAATGCATTTGTTTACCCCTTGAGGAATGGTGGCCAACCTAGACCTCCTAGCGGTATTGTGTTCACAAAATATTCATGTCCAATTAGAGTGATTGAAAATCCAAGTTGAAGTGAATTCATATGTATACCTCTAGTATAAACATGTTTTCAAACTGGTTTAAAATGATATGCTAAAAATGATGAGAAGTATCATGTTTGATAGAACTTCTTGTGAATTTTTTACTAGACCAACAATCACTATTTGGAGTGTAACGTTTTCGTTAAAGATCGAATCGATATGATTCCACTTGGAGATTAAAGAAGATACATTTTTTTCTATCCATTATAAATAGGTTTTTAAAATCATTAGTTTTGATATCATAAAATTGGTGATGAACATACCTAGGAGGTAGAGTTTGACTATGTTGATTTTAAGACATGCAGTCACTAAATGTGGAATACATTTTTCATCTGATCTTCGAATGAGATGATTCAAATTGTGTCATAAACTAGAATTCAATATATATCTCCCTTAGAAACAGGTTTTGAAGAGAATATTATTTAGTATGTGAAATATGCCAATGAACAATGAAGACCTAAAATTGTCGACATGCATATTTTTGGACAAGCAATTAGTATTTTGAGCATATATTTTTCATATGATGTCGGATTGAGGTGATTCAAATTGATTTGGTAACTATATTCCAAGGGCTATCTTACATATGAATATTATGTAAAAATGTTTCCATTAGACCCCTCTAATAAATGCTGTACTAACTCTGTCCTCAAAAGTTTTCTTGAAATCTAGTGTTTATTTTGATCATTTTTTTTTATATTTGTGATCCAAATTCAAAAATTCAAAATGGATTAAAAACTAAATTTCAAGAGATACCTTATTTAAAAACATGTTTTTGTTATAATGATCCCATATGGTTTCCCCAAAGTGGATTTTCCTTATTGCATTTTGTCATGAAATCCTTTCACATGAGTATTGAACAATGATGTGAAGATTTATTCATGAGAATTTAAACCAAAGGTCTTATTATGAACTCATTTTACCTATTTATTTATTTATGTTATTCTATACTACTCTATTTTATAAAAATAAATCATTCTCTCAAGTATAAGAGAATTTCTAATGCGTCCATTTGCATAACAAGATCATAATTAAACTTACATCCAAGTTTGAAAAATATATTTTAATGAATTCTTGGACATGAAAAATTATTTGATCATAAAGATTTGATGCTAAAGAATGTTGAAAAATGGAGTGGTATTGTGGCCTAATGACTAGTTGAAACCAAGTTTTGAAATGATCTTTGTTTGCTTTCTTTCCTTAATTGTCATATCACAAAGTACTTCTTGTGAAACTCGTCCAAAATCGTGAAGGCACAAGGGATATTGTGATAAATATGCTATATTTTCTTCAATTTGTAGCTCTATTATTTGAACTTCATTGCATGTGATCCATAACTCATTGATCTCTTTACAAAGATAACTAGAAGAAGCTTTAGGTTCTCTTCTTGTGGATCCTCTTCATGGATGCTTTGTTCCTCTTCTATCTTTTGAAATGAAGATTCCTCCCTAGTGATCATTCTAAATTGTGGACAAGGATTTAAGAGGATCCTTGTGGTGGCATACCCTCCTCTAAAATAATTCTTTAACATCATGTTTCTTAGATCTTATTTTGCAAATGAATTTTGTTTTGGGGATCTACCTTTCAAATTTCTATGTCTAAGCATGAATAACCATAATGAAAAGTGTTTTTTTTTTTAATGTTTTATTGTTGTTTTTGTTTGTTTATTTTTATTTTTTTCTAAACAATCTTCCTAACCAGCTTTATCTAAGTGTGCTTCCCCGGCAACGATGCCAAAATGTTTGGTTCAATTTACTAAGTAAACTAACGTAGGTGATTTACTTGTCAGTCCGGGTTTGTAGACTTAGAAGCAAACCAAAGTATATGGAATCTTAGATTAAACTAGTGTAGGAAGTAGTTATTTAGATGAAAATAATGGAAATGAATATTACAAATATAAGTTATAAGTTTAAAGAAGCTAAAAAGTCTCTGATTCAAGATGCAACAAGTGAAGGAAGAGGCTCCTAACTTAGGAGGTCCTGGTTGTCCTTCCGTACAATACTGTCCTCAAGAAGAGAGATTAAAGAGTAGCAGCTTGTGATGTATAGAAAGCAAGATAAGAGGCTCCTAACTTAGGAGGTCCTCATTTTCCTTCCTCATAGTTCTACTTCAACAACATTACCATTGCATCAAATCATAAATAGGAATTCAAGAAACAATTCAAGAAATGCAAAATGATGATTTTTAGTTGTGATTCATAACTTGATAGAAAGAGAATTTAACTTAAATCCTTGGTTTTCCCTTCGTACGCGTTTAAACCAAAATCATCCAGAAATCATAAAGAAATCATAACACATCTAAATAACTGAATCATAAATCTGAAACAGGAAATACTTAATCAAAACTATGCTAATTTATACAAAATTTAACCAAACTGTACTTAGCTTGGTATGGGGGCCCTCCACCCTTGCCTTGCACACTTGAAGAAATCTTTAGCTACAACAAACTTAATAAATCATCCACTGCATGAACAAAAAATAGAATAGTAGAACTGGTTCTTCAAATTATCTCAAAGTCTTCAGAAGTCTCAATACAAAACTACATAAATTATGCATATCTAAATGGTCCATAAACTTTGTTTAAATAGGAAAATCATAAACAAACTTTGCTATAATGTCTCTAACAATATTACCAATCCTAATCCCATCCATATAGGTCGAAATCATCCATTTTGGTTCATAAAATCAGGAGAAATCCCACAAAATAATAAATCTGCCCTTTTTTACTAGGGATTCTTGAATGACAGGTCAAGTTTGACCAGCGTTAACCGGGCTTGTTTTTGCTCAGTTTGACTGAACCAATAGGTATTTCTCCATTTGTGGTTCCCAAGGTTTCCAAATACACGCTCAGATCTCTCTCAGGTTTCCTGCACATATGACTTCAATGGAGCTATTACGGGAATTTTTAATGCAATGCAAAATTACTCTTAAAACCCATTTTTTACAAAAAAATCTAAAAATTGGAAAAAATAATTTAATTACTTGAATATGCATAATAAGGCCAAAAAGAGCCATATATGATGAAATAAGATGGAATATGGTGGTAAATAGATGGATTTAGGATAGAAAAAATGACCAAAATTGAGGGCCAACAAACCTCATCATTCCATTCACTTGCATAAGAAATCATTCCTCCACAAGAATGATCCCTGACAACTTTGTTAGACAATGACATAGATACATAGATACATAGATACATATATATATATAGTCATTACCATAAAACAATCATGATCCTGTCAAACAACGACATACATACACACATATATACATATAAACATTAACCTTAAACAATCACTATCCATGACGACCATGTCAGACACAACATACATATATACATAAATGTATACATATATAAACATCAACATAATTATGATCACAACATAATTACCAAATAGAATAAGGTCAAGGTTAAGAGAACACCCTTTATCCATGCACAACATGCACAACATTGAGAACAATAGTTCCCAATATATCCAAGGCATTTGACACCTAAAATCCATTTATTTTACCTTTATAGTTACCTTTATCATGTATTTCCTACCACCGTCCATTTACACTAATGGACCCAACCAATCCAACCAGCTGCCATACTCTTGCCTTTCACTTCCCTTTACTCATGTACTGAGCTTCATCTGGGTCTTTCATTACCTGTCAGGTTCTATTCAACCCTTCCTGAGCTTCGTTAACTTTCCACTTTCCCAAACCAATTCCCATGAACCTAAAAACATAAAATAAGAGAACAAGAAGAAAAACATGAAAACCAATAAAAATATGATACCACAAACAAAGTGGCATGGATATGCACCAGTCATACACAAAATTGAAAATCAAGCACAATCAAATCACAAAATACTGAAAGCATAAAACTAGCAAAAAACACCATGACTCAATTCCCATGAGTTACCAATGCTTCCAAAGGAAAGCTCAACCCGATCCTTCTTCAGAATTTCATGGCAGTCTCTTTTCCATGCAGTCCCTTGCATCATGCTGCCATAAACACATAATTGTCTGTGAATAATTAAACATAACAATATACCAATTACCTTATCTTGTTGTATTCGACACATTGACCTATAACTAAACACATACACCTATAATCTCTCAACGGATTCCAATTCCCTTGACGAATCCAACCATAATTGGAAACTAGTTTTTATACCTGTAAAATACATGTTCAGGAATATAACA
The DNA here is from genome assembly GCA_034641835.2 of Pinus albicaulis. NCBI lineage: Eukaryota > Viridiplantae > Streptophyta > Pinopsida > Pinales > Pinaceae > Pinus > Pinus albicaulis. Next base: position 715,128,806 of record CM076580.1, on the reverse strand, counting down.
CATATCCACATAATGGAAAAAAAAATCAAGGTTAAGGATACTTCCTGTATGCAAAACACTCATTCATTTGGAATTGCGGTTTCCAAACATAGAAAAAGTAATTTTCACCCAATTCCTTTATTTTACCTTTTCTTGCTACAATTGAGTCTTACTATGCATTGCCACATCACCAAACCGTTAGTTATATAAACAAATCAACTATTACCTTGTCACACTAATTCCTAGCATGTTTCAATGAAACTGGTCACACAGGTTAGCCACATGTTCCAAATATCAAGACATCATATTTAGTAATTGAAATTAACATTTACCAAGACTATCAACCATTTCATAATCAATAGCCAACTCAAAGTCATAAATCATAACACTACAACTAGCACTCACTTGCACTCAAGTACATATCAGTTGTCTCATCACATAATATGTCAGTACAACCATCTTAAAACAAAACAATTCCTTCATGCAATCTTATAGACACATACTCATATCATGAAATTAATCAAACATTCAATCAACTTGTAAACACACCATATTAGATAAACAAAATTCACAACATATGCAAGCTCATACCTCAATGTATCTCAGGGGAGGCTATCACATCTGCACAAGTCAGTCCAGATTAATACAAAAAAACATCAAAAGTATATCATCTCATACTTGAATGTCACAACCATAACGATCTACACAGACCAATCCAGACCAACATGATATATATAACATCAAGATATTAATGCAATAACCCTAATCATCAAGTTAACTAGCATATAACAACAACAAGTTAACATATAACATACTGATCAACAACATATAACATAATCATCAAATTAAATATCATATAAAATTAACAAGTTAACATATAACATAATTATAACCAACATATAACATAATCATCATGTTAACTAACATAAAACAACAACAACAACGCATATAACAACAAGTTACTATCATTCATGACTATTCGACACATTTACATATGACCACACTGATTCACTGGCATATACCATGCATGTAAACACAAATAAAATAAAATGACAAATATGTATATTACCCTAATGCATATAACAATCCATTAAATAACATACTTTCATGTCAAACATACAATACCTGTATGATGATCTGCTCTTACCCCAAAGTCTAGTGTTGCAACCTTGCTCTAATAGTATGCATCTCCTGCTCTATCTTAGCCAAAATATCAACATCATATCTACCAACAACATTATGATGACATAACTACATACAATGAGCTCACAATGCATATCTAACCTATTATGCATGCATAACCATGACCATAACAATGCATGCACAAAAACCTATAGACACTGACATGCATAACAAATGCATAACTTCCATACACTCATGACGACCACATCCAGTCAACAACACCATCACTTTCACATGGTGACACCACTGCAAGTATGAACAATGTCATGTATATGCAACAAGCACATAAACAACAAGCATAAGGAACACATATGCAATCAACATGAATACACGACCAACACACACCACCCATCTGGTCCAAGGGGTGAACCATGCTATGATACTACTCTTGTGGTATTAGATAACACTAAAAGTGGACACAAACCGGATATTCCCCAAGGAAAATGCCACTTGCTCTGATACCACTCTGTGGTATTAGATATTACCTAAGGAAAATGAAAACCATGCTTTGATACCACTTTGTAACACCCTCCTCCCACGTCTACCCAAGTAACTGGCTAACTGGGGTAAGCATGTGATGAAGAGTTATGATGATATGATTCAACTCCCTATGTATCAATTAAAGAAGTTGAATCGATGAAACACAACCAACCTAAACTTCTACACATGCAACAAAAACCCCAAGAGCCATACAATCCTTCCAGGTGACCAACCCCTGAGAGAACCTGACATTTTACTGCATTAAAGCATCAATCACTCCCATGAAATGGGAATTCACTCCCATGAAATGGGAATTCATACGACTAGGACCCTCCAGTCGCTCCCACAACAAGGCATGCTTGTGACTGGGGACTTTTCCAAGGAGTTCTGTGCCAACGACTCCGGAATTTGTGCAACTTTTTCATGACCATGACTCAGGCCACTACCCATAACTCCATGAAACTTCTTGAAATGAAAAATAACATCGAAACAATGATACAAATGCAAATATTTGAACAAGGACTTGATTGGATCCCTATTAGCCACAACAAACATTTCATCAAACATGTCACAAATATGCATTCTACAAGTTAAAACAACAAATCTGAGCATAGGGGTCTCACACTTATATGAGAATCATTAAGAAGCATTGATGCCTCATCACAATAAGTGCATTACCATATATTAAGCCACATATTTATTTTACATTCAATGATTAACAAAAACATGATCAGAGCCATACATTATCAATGTCATAAAACTCAGTCATAACCATCATATAACCAACAAAAATATCAATGATTTAACAACCATATAAACCACATATAAAAAAGTATATTTACCCATAAAATACCAAGGAGAAAGAACTATTATTGATGATTATATAGACTGACCAGGTATGGGACTTCCACGAACCACCCGACCATAGACTAGGCTAAACCAAATATTTCTTTCATCCAGTCACCCTCGTGTCATATTCCAAGCATGAATGTGGGATCTCATAAAACAAATCACTCAAAACAAAACCAGGGCTTCTAGAGGCCAAACCACCTCGACCCTCAACAAGTGATTCCACCTCATGGTCGGACATCATTAACCATCACTAGATTGGTCTCTACCGAAGCTATCCAGGGCTCCAGAGTGTTTCTTCCAAACAGGGTTTCCAAGACTAGTAACTCAACCCACAACTATCGTTGGGCTTCCAAAGCATTTGTCCAACCAGGGCTTCCAGGACTAGTAACTCAACCCACCAAAGGCTTCCAGAGCATTTTTCCAACTAAGGCTTATGTTGGGAAAATAATTAGAGGGGGGGGGGGGGTGTGAATCAGTATTTAGAGCTTGCTGAAAATATTTTAACCTTTTCTTTTACAGAATTCCATACGCGGCTTTAATGAACCCAACTTGCGTATACACTCGCAAATACTGAAAGAAACTAGCGTATACTAATATAATTTTACAGATTAGAAAAAAATTTCAGGAACAGTCTTTAACTTAGTTTATCAGTAATGCATCTGTTAGATAATCAGTAAATATGTGCAGTAACAACAATATAAATCATCACACAAATGCAACACACATGAACACCAGGATTTAAGGTGGAAACCCAATTTGGGAGAAAACCACCGCTGCTGTCATCTCTGTCTTCAATATTTATTATATGGAAAATCACATAATATTATAAGCGATGCATCGTATATCAAGACGTTGTGCTCTACCCGCAAGGCTGCAACCTTCTCAAGTTTCCACTACATCGAAGGAGCTAGAACCCCCTAATCTCGTTTACCAGCCACTACTGGAAGGGAGCTTCAACCCCCTGATCAGAACACCAGCTTATACTGGTAGGAAGCTTCTACTTGCATACTGAAGGCTTCAACCCTCATAACCACTGTAGACCACGTTTCATCAATTTTCATACTGGATCAAACAGCATCAAAACAACTCTTCATAAACATCAACAACCATAAACTTTACCCAAATCTTCAATCAGAACAGTGATATCACTGTAACAAGAACTTCAGAAATAACCCAGACTTCATAATCAATATGCAAAATCAAACTTAACCTTGAACATTCATCATCTTAAAATGCATACACTACTTTGCTTCATTGAACCCGCGTGTATACGCGCTTTCCTTCACACCAACCTGCGTATGGATCTATACATACTATTTTGCAGAAAGTAAACAGTCTCAGTTCCACATCTAGATTTCTTCACTTCACTTCAGCAAACTTGCGCCAGGTCACAGATCTAATAATCTCTTTAATGGAACATACAAGAGAATAGTCATTTCAGGTCTAGAGATCCTGATCCATCATTGTATCCATGGGTGCATCATAGATTCAGATCTATCAATAAAACAGAGTTCATCCCATGTAGATATACCTCAGAGAAAAGTATTCAGTAAAAACCCTTACATATGCACACCTATGCATTATGATATTCTTCGCCTTATATAGTTTTAGCCTTTACCAATACCATGAGTAAAAACCACACAATAGGCAATGGTATACTTGGATGAAATCAAATAGGTGACACAATGCTCAATACTGTGGGCTAATACAATGGTAATGCCCCTTGGTATCATCTTTTACATCTTTTTACAGAGCAAAAGGGCATACGCAACTTGGAACGATCTTATCCTCATGTATACACGACTTGGCCTGGACAAACCCGCGTATATAACCTGCAATACAAAAGTCAATCAATCTTCTTCTGAACTATACACATTTCTTCTGATAGACTGTTGGGCTTCTCCAAGAAGATATACTCCATCCTTTACCAGAGAGTTTCCATCAAGGACAACATTTTAGGACATAGGAATCATATTTCCAAAAATCTCCCCCTTTGGACTTGATGGCAACCATGATGGTGTTTGATCATTACATCAGAGAGATACATGAAACATAATCATTATTCAAACACCCAAAATAATCTCCCCCTTTGACATCAAGGGAAAAGGGCGGAACAATACCAAAAACAAGGAGCTTTGAAGATCTGATGTGTATTGAAATTACCATGCTCCCCCTGAGTTCATGCTGAATCTTCAGACAGATTTTTCAATGACTGAGTATGACCTTTCCTATCACTGAGGACTCATACTTACATCAATGATCCAACCAAGTGGAATTACATATTTAAAGAAGTCCTTACATGAATGAATATAAAAATTTTACATCATAGGTCTCAACATGACCTTTTTACTAAATTATAGATATGACTTTGTATAACCAAAACCAAAAGACCTCAAGAAAGAGATCATATTTCAGAACCATCATAATGCCAACAATGCATTATTCATAGCAAGGCTAATGCTCCCCCTAAGCCTGAGCATCCTGAACACCTTCAACAACCAATTTATCAAAGCATCTTCATCAGGGAGATAAATATCAGAGAATGATATAGAAAGATAAAGAGACTAAATCAAAACAAAGATTACCCAACAACACCACATTTGTTCTGAATGCTGACCCAGACGATTTCTATCAGCCAAACCCATACGCGGTTTTATGCACAGAAACTCGCGTATATACGCGATTCTCCTTTGTGAAACCCGCGTATCGAATTTAATCTTTTGGAATTAAGAATATTTGATCAAAGAGGCAGAGACAACTCCCAACTTCTGTCTGAGATATTCGAATGCTTCCCAGGGAAGAGGTTTAGTGAATATATTAACAACTTGTTCTTTGGAGGGAACATACTCCAATTTAACCTTTTGTTCAAGCACTTGTTCACGTAGGAAGTGATACTTGAAAGGAATGTGCTTGGTCTTGGAATGCATAACATGATTCTTTGAGATACTAATGGCACTTGTATTATCACATAAAATGGATATGTGAGGTGAAAATTTGATTTGAATGTCTTGTAAAGTCTGCATAATCCAAAGTAGTTGTGTGCAACATGATGCAACAACCACATATTTGTTGAACCCTTGGTTAAACTGAGAGGGGGGGGGGGGTGAATCAGTTTAATGCAGTCATGTTCTTATTAAACTTTCTTTTATACTCATTCACATCATCATTTTGTGATCAACTTAATATACAATGGAACAATAATCTTAATAAGTGAGCAGCAGGTATTAAGCAGAATAAATACAGAGTATCAACACATAATCATCATGCATCTAGACAACAGATATAAGTGGAAACCCATAAGGGAAAAAACCACATCTTATTATTTTTTTGATGCAAAGGCAAGCTCCAAATCCCTCTCACCACTTTTTTTCTGTAGGCTCCAACCTACAGGAGGCTCCTACCTCAATTTTGCAAGCTACAACTTGCAAGGAAGCTCCAAATCCCATCTATTTTCTGCAGGCTACAACCTACAGGAGGCTCCAACCTCAGCCATCTACAACTAACATCTATCAAGCTACAACTTGATATGGAAGCACCAACTTCCTCACTCTTTCGAAAAAAACCACATGCTGATTTACCTGGATATCAGCTCTGTTCAGTTCCTTCTTCACTGCTGTCCACTAGCTTTCATATTTGCCTTATATCATTTCTGAATCATCACAACTTCTCTATCTGCTCCTCCTTCTTCTTACCCTCTCTGCCTCATTTTTCATTCTCTAACCTCTCTATGCATATCTATGTGATATCATTTATAGAGTTCACCTCATGACTGTTTGTATTCCACAAGGAATTCGAAATGAAAAACCATGACTCTTTGACTTATGCCTTCTCATTTCTTTGTCTAGCTCATTCAGAGGAATATAGCAATATGTACAAATTTCAGTTTTACAGTGGAGTTTTGTTTGCCTACGGAGACTTGCCTTTGCATCACAAACAATATAAAATTAATGAAAACATTTACATTTACATTTGTAACTGATATATCTCATTCAAACCTTTCAGTTCTTGGCTCACTGTATGTTTGTCTTTTCTGCTGCTGTAGCGTAACAAAGCCACATTTTCATTCCTGTGCATTTCAAATTCAGATTCTGCAAATCTGAATACCTTCACTGCAATTGTGTATCTACTGCATTTATAACTGCTTTACAAGTTTTGCCCCAAATAAATCTCAAAGTCTCATGCATATAAAAATGCATTCCCATTAATGCCCAATCTTAGTTCACTTTCTGGGCAAATTCATAAACTCTGCATGTGGAAGCTTTAATTTCTCTTTTCCTTAAAGACCTGTGGTTATAAACCATAAAATCACTTTATGAAATGGAAACAATACCTGTGTTTGGAATAAAATCCAATAATCACACTTCGGTCATACAGAAACCCTGTAATACAACCCATATTTCTTATCTTTATGCGGAAGCTCTACTTCTCGGCTTCAAACCTATGGTTAAAACCATAATCAAAACCCCTCTTATAATATGTCAAATTAATATTTGAATATTCCAACTAAACCATTATATAAGTCTCGGCATATACTCGGTTTTATAACTTAAACCCAATGGTCAAAAGGCCACATCATATTCCATACGAAGGTCTGAATTTGGTTAAACATAAACCAACACCATTATATAATGTTTTAATTCCAGCACTACCACATAGTCGGACCCACTCAACATTAAACCTCAATTGTAATATCTGTTCGGGCCCACATATTCATCTCTATACTTTGACAAAAAATTCATGAAATGTTCACAATAATTATTTTAAACGCCTTATGGTTATCATTCCTGAAGTCGACTTTGGACAACTCAATATGATGGCCCACTCGCTCTTCGTCATATGTTATAAACCATAATTCATATTCAATTTGAACAAACCATCGCTCTCCATTTATACTAAAGGTTGATTGTTTTAATGCGCATCCAATTATCAACACATATTAAAAGGCCTTCGATTTTATGGATTAAACCCAACGCCGAGCCATGTTAAAGTTCTGCGTCCCACAGCAAAATATAAACATACCTTGTTTAACTTCCCCGCAACTTCACTTTTGATCCGATGGTCAATCCACTCTCGCGCTCTAACGATGATTTGGGTGCACATCCGACGGATATCTCGCAAATTAATTTCACGGGGTTTAATTCTCAAAAATTACGCAATGAAAGTGGTAATTGAATACCACTTTAGGACACGTGTCGAGCGATGGGGTATATCACATTTTTTTGAGGAATTCCACTTACCATTTGAAAGGTAGCGCGATACTACCAGTTTGCCCTTCCAAACCGCCTTCACTATTCACAAATCATGGTTCCATTTTTAACTCGGGGTTCCGCCAATTCTTTAGCGCCTTTACTATATATATAACTCCGCCCTCACTCTTCTTATTCACCCTTCACCACGGTTTCGTTTATGATTTGAACAGTCTTCAACCTGCGCCTTCGTGCTTTCTTCTACTGTTCAAATTTATCAGATTGAATAGTCTTCACCTGCTACAGTGCCACCATAAATTCGCTCCAGTTCGTTGGTTCTTAGCATGAGTTTTTGCTCCATTTCTATAATCGATATCACTCTGCTTCATTAGCACTTGTACAAGGCATTTTCGCATACCTGTTTCAACACTTTAGTCCCACTGTGTGTACATTCACAGATTTCATATAATCCCTGTATATGAACCCTCGCTCATAAATTACCCTACGTGCATATATTACAACAGGGCTATATTTTTGGCCTCGATTCCATTAGATTGAAGGTCCATTTCAAAGTTATATTTCTTCAAAGGCACACAGAACACATTTAAACCCCCAATTATAGAATTTCGCCACACAGGTCCTTATACAATTGCTTATTGAGATTCAAAGCCCATTCACACAGAATTTAGATCGAATAATACTCATGAAATGCTGAAACAAATCCTTTCAAAAATATATACATGGAGTCACTTACTCTAACTCTCTGCAGCCCTTTTAGCCCTGTTTTACAATTGGCCATATGCTTGACAAACAAACCTCTGGTTGTCCTATTCTACTCCTGTCTGCAGATCTGCTACTTCTGCTTCTTTGCTCCTTTGAATGATAGTCCAGGTGTTGCTCATGTCTTCTCCTTTGCCATCAATGACAATATTTCCAACAATCTCCCACTTTGGCATTGATGGCAATACACTTCCTCTGCTTGCCTTTTAGAAGACCCTTTCTTCTGTTGCTTGCTTTTCCTCCCCCTTTGACATCAATGGAAAAGGGTTACACATTTCCTAGTGTGGTTTCCAAATCTTGTCCATAATACTCTGATCTTGAGGACCTGTTCCATGCACTGGTCACTTGCTCTGGTTTTTTGTGACAATATTTGTTGACTGATCTCCCCCTAGAATGATGCTTTCTTTTCATGTCAGAGAGTAACATCTACAGACACTACCCATAGTTTGTCTCTTAGATATTCAAATGGCTCTTTAGTAAGAGGTTTTGTGAATATGTCTGTTGTTTGTTCCTTTGTTGGTACATATTCCAACTTCACTACTTTCTGTGCTAATTGTTCTCTGAGGAAATGGTACTTAATTGGGATGTGCTTTGTTTTTGAATGAAATACAGGATTTTTTGATATACTTATTGCACTTGTATTGTCACATTTGATTGAAATGGGATCATCTATGCTTACCTTCATGTCTTGGATAGTTTGTTTCATCCACATTACTTGTGTGCAACATGCTGCTGTTGCTATGTATTCCGCTTTTGTTGTAGATAGAGAGATAGAATTTTGCTTCTTGCTTAGCCATGCCACCAGACTTTTTCCCAAATAAAATGCACCTCCACTAGTGCTTTTCCTGTCATCCATGCAGCTGGCCCAATCTGCATCTGTATATGTTGTCAAAGTGAAGCTTTTGCCTTTTGGATACCAGAGCCCATAGTGTGCAATTCCTTGTAGATATCTGAATATTCTCTTGATTGCTAGCAAGTGATTTGGTTTTGGTGCTGCTTGATATCTTGCCACAAGTCCTACTACCAACGCAATGTCTGGTCTAGAGGCAGTTAGGTATAGCAGACTTCCTACCATGGATCTGTACAGTCTTTGGTCTATATCTGCAGATCCATCATTAGCACATAGTTTGCATCCTGTGATCATGGGAGTTGACACAGGTTTGCAGTCTTCCATTTGGAACCTTTTCAACATCTCTCTTAAGTATTTTTCTTGTGACATGAATGTTCCTGTGTTCTTTTGTTGAATTTGATGTCCTAAATAGAAGGTGAGCTCTCCAATCATAGACATCTCAAATTCTGATTTCATTTCTTTAGCAAATTCTTTTGTTAACTTCTCTTTGTTGCTACCAAACATGATGTAATCTACATATACTACTACAATTAGGAGTTCATTTTCATTAGCCTTTATGTACAAATTGTTGTCTACTCCTCCTTTCTTAAAACCTTGTTTTTGCAAGTATTTGTCTAGTCTTGAATAACATGCATGAGGAGCTTGTTTCAGCCCATATAAGGCTTTCTTTAATCTACACACATAGTCATGTTTATATGTTAATGAGAATCCTTCAGGTTTTTCCATGTAGAATTCTTCCTCTAAGTCTCTATTCAGGAAGGCAGACTTCACATCCATTTGATGTACCTTGAAATCATGGTAGCATGCAAAGGCAAAAAACATTCTAATTGCTTCCATTCTAGCTACATGGGCAAATGTTTCATCATAATAAAGACCTTCGATTTGAGTGTACCCCTTGCATAATAGGTTTATTTTTATTTGACATATGTCTTTAGCAATTCATCTTATTCTTGGAATATTCATTTTGTGTGCTAATGATTTTTCCTGGGTCTTGGAATTAATTACATTAGGTAATAATTTTCCTTTATCTTGGTCTGCATTTCATTCATAGCATTTACCTGCTTTTGTTTTTACTGCTTGAACTTTGTTCTAATTGAGATAACATGGCTAGGTATATACTTTCTTCTTTCAACAACATAGGCCGCCTTTAACTGACTCCCACACTTTTGTCCCCAATGATTTGATCTTCTGGATGATTCTTTTGAGTGTGTCTTGAGGGACCTTTTGAGTTTAATTCAGTATCTTCTATTGTCTTGCTCAGTTCATCATTATCTTGGTTCTCTTCTTCATGATATTCTGGAGGATTGTTGCATCTTGTACTTATTGTTCTATTTGGTAGATCTTCATCAAATCTTACATCAATGCTTTCCATAATTTTGTGTAGTGATTTGTTGTAGCACCTGTAACCCTTACTCTTGGATGCATATCCTGTAAATATTCCTTCATCAGCTCTTGCATCAAACTTTCCCAGGTTTTCATCATTATTTTTTATGAAAAACTTGCTTCCAAAGACTCTAAAGTGCTTGATTGATGCTGGTTTACCATGCCATAATACATAAGGAGTATTGTCACAGTTTGGTCTTAAATGAGCTTTGTAAAGAATGTGAATAGTTGTGTGTACTGCTTATGCCCAGAAGGTTTTTGGAATGTTACTTTCTTGCATCATTGCTCTGGCAATTTGTTGTACTTACCTGTTTTGTCTCTCTGCCACTCCATTATGTTGAGGTGTACTTGCAATTGTAAACTGTTGTTTTATCCCATGCTCATTGCATAGGTCTACAAAATCATAGTCTGTGAATTCACCTCCTCTGTCTAATCTGATGCACTTTAGATTTCATCCTATTTGATTTTCTGCCAATGCCTTGAATATCTTGAATTTCTCAAGTGCTTCAGATTTATATTTGAGAAATTATCCCACGTAATTATGGAAAAATAATCTATTATCAGCATGAAATAAGATTCTCCACTTGGTATTTTAGTTCTTGAAGGTCCACACAGGTCCATGTGAACAAGCTGAAGAGGTCTACTTGCAGATAGTTTCTCTTTGGTCTTGAAATATGTGCAGGTCTGATTGCCTAGTTGGCAGGATTTACATATGGTATTTGAAGGCTTCTTTATGACTGGCATATCTCTGACTGCATTCTTCTTGCTCAAACTTATGATGTGGTCAAATTTTAGGTGTCCCAATCTTCTATGCCATAACCATGATTTCTCAAGTTTGCTAAGGTGGCATGCTTCATTCTCTTCTTTCACCATGTAGACATTACTTTTTGTTCGAATGCCTTTGATCAAGGTCTTTCCTGTGGTGCTTGATCTTACTTCACAGTCTTGTGCTCTGAAAAGAACCTCACAGCCTTTGTCACATATTTTACTAACACTTAGCAGATTGGCTTTCAGCCCATCCACAAATAGTACCTCTTGAGCCTTTCCTCTTCCATTTTCCAGACTGACTGAGCCTTTCCCTTTGATTTTCCCTGCTTTATCATTGCCGTATGTTACATTCCCATATTTATTTTCATCAAAGGTTACAAACTTGCTTCGATCTCTAGTCATATGTTTTGAGCATCCACTGTCTAAATACCATTGGCTTTTTTGGTCTTGAGCTATTAGAGCTAGGTCACACTTATTCACCTTCTTTTTCCACTGCATGTGTCCTTTTGTTTGGTACCTTTCCTGAGATGATGGACCACATTCTCTGAGAGGAAATTTGTTACACTTGTGCCCAACTTGATGGAAGTCATAGCATTTGATTATAATCTGAATGAATTATGTACATGAGTGACTTCTCCATTGTTCATCCATCTCCTTGAGTTTCCATACATCAGTATTTTTTCATTCGTTCTACACTCCTTGGCTTTATGGCCGAATTCCTTATAGTAAAAACAATACCCATAAAAACAATTAGCATACCTGATGAAGGGTTGTATTCTCCATTTGTTTGCTTGAGGTAGTATTTTCACTTTTTGCATCCTTTGCTAGTTGGAATCGATTCTCCTTTTATGACAGTATGCAGCAATATGTCCCAGTTTGTGGCAGGCATAACAAGTGAAATTTTTCATAGGGGGGAAGAATCTCCTTTGATAGCTTCCAAATTTTATATATTCAGGAGTATATGAGCCTTTTTCAGTTGAATGTTTATTTATTTTGTTCTTTGTCATTTGAGGTTCCTTCATGTTTCTGTTTACTTCATTGCAAGCTTCTACTTCTGTAGGAGCTTTCAGAGCTGCTTCATTATCCTTGACAACTTTTACAAAAATGATATTCCTGTTATCTGTTTCTTTGACTTTACTTGTTTCTCCTTCATAGCCTATCCCAGTTTTTATCAGAGGAGATCTTTGAGCATCTAGTATGTTATTCAACTTATCAGAGCTTATCATTTGAGAAGTGTTTATTGACAATTTCCTTTGGGTGTTTTCTAATTTCTTCCTCAAGCATACTACTTCTTCTTCTGATTTCTCTTGCTTTTGAATTTTATCCTCAATTTTCTTAAGTAAAGTGTCTTCTACCTTCTTGGCTTCTTCAAGCTCTACTTTCAACTAAATGAGGTCTTCTAAATTTTGTTCTTCTCTTAAATATTTGAGGAGAATGTCTTTCTGTTTTCTGCACTTTAGTTTAATTCTGTCAATTTCCTCCAGGGCACTTCTTAGCTCCCCCTCAAGATCAACTTCATTGTCTTCCTCATCTTCTAGAAGGAATCCTTCAAGCTCTTCTTTGGCCATCAATACAAATTCAGAGGTTCCTTCTTCATTTGAGGTTTCATCTGATTTTTCAGATACACTACTATCTTGTTGAGCATAAAATGATTTTCTCCTGTATCTATTCCCTTTCTGCCAGTTCTTTGATATGGTTTTCTCTGACTCTTGAGTCTGATTCTTTGTCTTCTTATGAGGACACTTAGAAGCATAGTGTCCAACTCTTCCATAGTTAAAGCATTTAAAAGGAAGTTTACCTTTATACTTTCCTGAGCTTCTATCTAATCTTCTGATAAATTTAGCCTCTTCTTCATCAGAGCAGGAGCATGTATCTTCTTTTTATTCTTTGTTCTTCTTTGTCTTAAAGGTTGCCTCCCTCACATTTGACTTCCTTTGTGGCAGTCTCATCTCATAGGCTGTTAAGTTTCCGAGTAATTGGTTCATGGTCAAGGTTTCCCAATCATCTATTTCTTCTATGGCAGAAACCTTGGGGTTAAAGCTGGATGGTAAAGATCTTAGAATATTTTGAACAATTACACATTCTTTTATGGTTTCTCCTAGAGCTTTCATGTTATTCACAATTTCTGCAACCCTTAAAAAGAAGCTGGAAATGTCTTCATCATCATTCATTTTTATATTTTCAAACTGAGCTCTATAGACTTGAAGTTTGGCTATCTTCACCTTTTTGTCTCCCTCATGGATGTTTTCTAGTGTATCCCATATTTCTTTGGCAGTCTTGTTGTGCATTACTTTGATAAATTCTGCCTCACAGAGTCCACTTAAGAGTGCATTCACGGCTTTTGCATTAGCTACAAAGTCTTGTTTGGCATCTTTCTCTGAGTCAGACTCCTTTGGGGCATATCCCAATTCCACAGTAGCCCAAACTTCTATTCCTAGAGACATTATGTACGTCCTCATTCTTATTTTCCAGAAGGCATAATTTGTACCGGTGAACAAAGGGGCTTTATTTGTTGAGCATCCTTCTAGACTAGCCATCCTAGGGACCTAGGATCTCCTTCCAGTTGTTAAACTGACACAGAAGGAACCCGCTTTGATACCAATTGTTGAACCCTTGGTTAAACTGAGAGGGGGGAGGGGTGAATCAGTTTAATGCAGTCATGTTCTTATTAAACTTTCTTTTATACTCATTCACATCATCATTTTGTGATCAACTTAATATACAATGGAACAAAAATCTTAATAAGTGAGCAGTAGGTATTAAGCAGAATAAATACAGAGTATCAACACATAATCATCATGCATATAGACAACAGATATAAGTGGAAACCCATAAGGGAGAAAAACACATCTTATTATTGTTGTGATGCAAAGGCAAGCTCCAACTCCCTCTCACCACTGATTTTCTGTAGGCACCAACCTACAGGAGGCTCCTACCTCAATTCTGCAAGCTACAACTTGCAAGGAAGCTCCAACTCCCATCTATTTTGGCTGTGCTACAACCTACAAAATGAGGATCCTACCTCGCCCAGCTACAACCGACATCTATCAAGCTACAACTTGATATGGAAGTTCCAACTTCCTCACTCTTTTTGAAAAAAGCCACATGTCGATGCATCTCGGGATATCATCTCGTTCGCTCTCTTCTTTCATCGTCGTCCACCGCCCTTCGAGACCGCTCTTCTTTATATCATTTCCTTCGAATCATCACGCGCCTTCTCTATCTACTCCTCCTTCTTCTTACCCTCTCTGCCTCAATTCTCCATTCTCTAACTTCTCTATGCATATCTATGTGATATCATTTATAGAGTTCACCTCTTTATTGTTTTTATTCCACAGGGAATTCAAAGTGAACAACCATGACTCCTTGACTTCTACCTTCTCATTTATTTGGCCAGGTCATTCAGAAAAATATAACAATATGTAAAAATTTCAATATTACAGTGGATTTTTGTTTGCCTATGGAGACTTTCCTTTGCATCACAAACAATATAAAATAAATTAAAACATTTACATTTACATTTGCATCCGATATATCTCATTCAACCCTTTCAGTTCTTAGCTCACTGTGTGTTTTTCTTTTTAGCTGTTATAGTGTGACAAACCCACATTTTCATTCCTGTGCATTTCAAATTCAGATTCTACAAATCTAAATACCTTCACTGCAATTGTGTATCTGCTGCATATATAACTGCTTTACAAGTTTTGCCCCAAATAAATCTCAAAGTCTCATGCATATAAAAATGCATTCCCATTAATGCCCAATCTTAGTTCACTTTCTGGGAAAATTCATAAACTCTGCATGTAGAAGCTTTAATTTCTCTTTTTCTTAAAGACCTGTGGTTATAAACCATAAACTCACTTTATGAAATGGAAACAATATCTGTCTTTGGAATAAAATCCAACAATCACACTTCGGTCATACAGAAACCCTACAATACAACCCAGAGTTCTTATCTTTATGCGGAAGCTCTACTTCTCAGCTTCAAACCTATGGTTAAAACCATAATCAAAACCCCTCTTATAATATGTCGAATCAATATTCGAATATTCCAACTAAACCATTATATAAGTCTCGGCATATACTCGGTTTTATAACTTAAACCCCAATGGTCAACATGCCACATCATATTCCATACAAAGGTATGACTTTGGTTAAACATAAACCAACACCATTATATAATGTTTTAATTCCAGTACTAACACATAGTCGAATCTATAACATTAAACCTCAATTGTAATATCCGTTCGTGCCCACATATTCATCTCTATACTTCGACAAATTCATGAAAATGTTCATGCAATTATTTTAAACGCCTATGTTTATCATTCTTGAAGTCGACTTTGGAACAACTCAATATGATGGCCCACTCGCTTCTCGTCATATGTTATAAACTATAATTCATATTCAATTTGAACAAACCATTGTTTCCATTTCTACTAAAGGCTGATTGGTTTAATGCGCATCCAATTATCAATAGATATTAAAAAGCCTTCGACATTTTATGGATTAAACCCAATGTCGAGCCATGTTAAAGTTTTGGGTCCCACAACAAAATATAAACATACTCTGTTTAAATTCCTCCGCAACTTCACTTCGATCCGATGGTCAATCCACTCGTGCTCTAACGATGATTTGGGTTCACATCCTACGTATATCGCGCAAATTAACCGCACCAGGATTTAATTCTCAAAAATTACGTGATGAAAGTGCTAATTGAATACCACTTTAGGACATGTGTCGAGCGACGGGGTATATCGCGTTTTTTTGAGGAATTCCACTTACCATTTGAACGGTCATGTGATACTACCGGTTTTCCCTTCCAAACCGCCTTCACTATTCACTAATCATGGTTCAATTTTTAACTTGGGGTTCTGCCAATTCTTTAGCACCTTTACTATATATATAACTCTGCCCTCGCTCTTCTTATTCACCCTTCACCACGGTTTCGTTTATGATTTACGCTCTTCAACCTCGCTCGTGCTTTTCATCAAGTACTAAATTTATCGATCAAAGTCTTCACATACTACGTTGCCACCATAAATTTTCTTCTAGTTCATCGGTTCTTAGCATGAGTTTTTTTCTCCATTTCTATAATCGATATCACTCGCTTCATTAGCACTTCTATAAGGCATTTCCGCATACGTTTCAACACTTTAGTCCCGCTTAACTCGTACATTCATAGATTTTATATAATCCCCGTATATGAACCCTCGCTCATAAATTACCCTACGTGCAGATATTACAACAGGACTATATTTCTGGCCTCGATTCCATTAGATTGAAGGTCCATTTCAAAGTTATATTTCTTCAAAGGCACACAGAACACATTTAAACCCCCAATTATATAATTTCGCCACACTGGTCCTTATACAATTGCTTATTGAGATTCAAAGCCCATTCACACAGAATTTAGATCGAATAATACTCATGAAATGCTTAAACAAATCCTTTCAAAAATATATACATGGAGTCACTTACTCTAACTCTCTGCAGCCCTCTTATCCCTGTTTTACAATTGGCCATAGGCTTGACAAACAAACCTCTGGTTTCCTATTCTACTCTTGTCTGCAGATCTGGTACTTCTGCTTCTTTGCTCCTTTAAATGATAGTCCAGGTGTTGCTCATGTCTTCTCCTTTGCCATCAATGAAAATATTTCCAACAGTATTCTCATTTCGCCGTAGATAAGGCAATAGAACTTCAAGCCATGTCCAAGATAATTTTAAGTACGCTATATAGAATGCACCACCACTAGTGCTTTTTCGATCATCAACATTTCCAGCCCAATCTACATCCGTGTAAGCATGAAGAGTGAGATCAACATTCTTTGGATACCATATACCATAGTCTTGATTCCCTTGTAGATATTTGAATATTCTTTTACATCCTGAAGGTGAGACTCTTTTGGATTAGCTTGGAATCGTCCAACAATCCCAACTGCATGCATAATGTCTTGTCCTATTTAGGTTAGATAAAGCAAGCTTCCAATCATGGATCTATATTCTGGTTGATTCACCATGGGAGAATCATCATGAGAACTGAGGTTACATCTAGTTACCATTGGTGTACTCACAGGTCTGCAGTCTTCCATCCCATAATTCTTCAGAATTTTCTTAAGATATTTTTCCTGCGATAAAAATATGCCATTTGTTGCTTGTTTCACTTGTAAGCCAAGAAAAAATGTTAGTTCCCCAAGAAAAGACATTTCAAATTCTTGTTGCATGACAGAAGAAAATTTATGACTCATGGACTCTTCATTACTTCCAAAAATGATGTCATCAACATATACAACTACAATCAATAGTTTATCATTCTCAATTTTTGTGTACAAGTTACTATCAGTAGATCCCTTTGAAAAACCTTGTTGATGAAGATATTTGTCAAGACGATAGTACCATGCCCTTGGAGCTTGTTTGAGACCATATAAAGCTTTTTTAAGTTTGCAAACAAGTTTTTCATCATTTCCCAAAATGAATCCTTCTGGTTGTTCTATATAAACTTCTTCTTCTAGATCACCATTGAGGAAAGCAGATTTAACATCCATTTGATAAAATTTGAATTGTTGAAAGCTTGAAAAGGAAAGAAACATTCTTATGGCTTCAAGTCTAGCTACAGGAGCAAATGTTTCCTTGAATTCTATACCTTCTTGTTGAGCATACCCTTTACAAACAAGTCTAGCTTTGTTTCTAATAACATCTCCATTTTCATTTAACTTGTTTTTGAATATCCATTTTGTTCCAATAATATTTTTATCATGAGGTCTTGGAACCAATTCCCAAGTATGATTCTTTTCAATCTGATCAAGTTCTTCATTCATGGCTTGAATCCAACATTCATCTTTGCTAGCTTGATTGACATTCTGTGGTTCAATAGTGGATAGAAATGCCAGATAGCTAGGAGATCCTACAAGATTTCTTCTTGTTTGGACACCTGATCCCTTTTCTCCCAAAATTGAGGTTTTGGATGGTTCTTTTGAACATACCTGGATGGAGCTTTTTTAGATAGACCATCTTCTATTGCTTCATAGGGTTCCCTTTCCATGTTGTTTCTATTTGATGTAGGAGGATATACATCATCATCATCTTCATTTGTTGTTGGTATTTCCTTTTTAGGAGATGAGAGAGACTCATCAATTACAACAATAATGCACTCAACAATCTTCCGAAGTCTTTTATTGTAACATTTATATGCTTTATTTCTAGAAGAGTAACCAAGAAATATTCCTTCATCTGCTCTAGGTTCAAATTTACCAAGTTTTTCATCATTGTTCTTGATAAAACATTTGCTTCCAAAAACTCTAAAATTCTTTATAGTGGGAAGATTACCATACCAGAGTTCATAAGGAGTTTTATCACTGTTCACACGAACATGAGCCTTGTTAAGAATATTTACTACGGTATGTGATGCTTCTCCCTATAAGGTATCGGGAGTTACAGATTCATCAAGAATAGCACGAGCCATCTGTTGAACTGTTCTATTCATTCTTTCTGCCACGCCATTTTGTTGTGGGGTTCCAGCTACATAAAACTATCTTTTTATGCCATGTTGTTCACAGAAATCAAAGAATTCATCTGATATATATTCCCCTCCTCGGTCAGATCTAAGACATTTGATTTTCAGATCTAATTCATTTTCAACCAGGGCTTTAAAGATCTGAAAATTTTCAAATGATTCATCTTTGTGTTTTAGTAAACCAATCCAACACATTCTAGAGAAGTCATCAATAAACATAATATAGTATTTTTCTCCACGGGCTGAATTTTTCCTCATAGGTCCACATAAATCAGTATGTATGAGTTCAAGAGGCTTACCTGCTGATCCTTCTTTGGCATTGAATTGCACTATGGTTTGTTTACCGAATTGGCAAGATTTGCATATGGTACTTTCAGGCAGAGTGATGCGGGGAAGATCACGAACTGCTTTGAGTCTGCTGGATTTGTTGATTTGAGAAAAACTCAAATGCCCGAATATTCTGTGCCATAACCAATTTTCTGAATATTTACAAAAGTAACATTGTTCTTTGCAACCTTTCAATACATACAGATTTCTTGGTGTTCAAGTTCCTTTGATCACTGTTTTTCCTGTGTCAAGTTCACGTACCACATATTCTTTGGAACTAAAGACAAGTTAATTTCCTTGATCACACATTTGACTCACACTCAATAGGTTATGTTTTAATCCATCCACATACATAACATTGTTAGCTTTTACCTTTTCATTTAGAAAAACATAACCTTTTCCTTTAATGATAGCAGGAGTATCATTTCCAAAGGTAACATTCTTTTCTCTTTCTAGAGCATTGTATGCAAGGAGTTTATTTCTATCACCTGTCATGTGCTTTGAGCATCCGCTATCAATGTACCATTGATTTTCTTTCCCTTCGGCAAATAAGGCTATGCCACAGTTCTCAACCTGTAAATCCTTCTTTCTCCATACCTTGGAATTTGAAAGTATATACTCTTTTGGCTAAAGTTTGCTCTTTCATTCATATTCCTCATGACCAAATTTATTGCAATAAGCACATTCAATTTCATTTTTAAGAGGAGAAAATTTGTTATAAGTATTCTTCTTTATTCTAGTCTCATTTCTTTGCTTTCTTGCTTCTCTGGTCATGATGGTTTTGTATGCAACACATTGAATAGCTTTATGACCAAAATTATGACATGAGAAACATTGCTCATTAAAGAAGAAATTTCTATGATCATGAAACCTTCTATTTGTGTTTACCTGCTGATTAGTCTTTCTCTGATTGATATTTCTGCTATTGTTCTTTGTATTAAAGTGGTCATGATTTTAGGCTGGCTTTAGCTGCATTTAGGTAGCTTGGTGCTGAAGACTAAGAGGATTCTCCGATATATCCAAGACCTATATTTATAAGAGGAGAACATTGTACCTTGATAATTTCATCTAAGGTTTCAGATCCTTTAGAAAATCTAAGATTTGGAGTTTTCACTTTCTCAATTTCCTTTCTTAGACTTACTATTTCACATTCTAATTTCTCATTGTGTTTCTCCTTTTCTACTAGCTGATTCTTTAAAGTATCTATGGAAATTTTGTTTTCTTCCAAACATATTTTGAGCTGATTTATTTCTTCAAGAAAATCATTTTCTTCTAGAGCATCCATAAAAGTATCTTTAGCTTCACTAGAATTTTTTTTAAAAGCCATGAGAAGTCTAACATCTTGATCAGATTCTCCTTCTTCATTATTTGAAAGCCCATCACTATCTTCATGAGTATAATAACTTTTTCTATTAATAAACCAATTCTTATTTCCTTTTGCCACTTCCTTTCCTTTTTCATGATTTCTTTATGGGGGCACTTAGCAGCATAATGACCAACTCTTCCATAAGAAAAACATTTAAAAGGAAGCTTACCTCTAAACCTTCCAGTGCCAAGTTGTAGCTTCTTTACAAAATTTATCTCATCTTCTTCTGAAACATACCCTGATCCTTCTTGTTCTTCTACTTCTTTGCCTTTTGCAGCAACTCTAAAGACAACTTCTTTGATTTCAGATGGACCTCCTTTTCTCATTTCACAACAGTCAAAATACCATGAAGTTGAACAATAGTAAGAGTTTGTAGATCCTGCTTCTCTTCAATAGCAGAAACTTTAGACTCACTTCAGAAAACTTGTGTCAGGTCATAGATCAAATCATATCTTTAATGGATCATATAAGAGCATAATCATTTCAGGTCTAGAGATCCTGATCCATCATTGTATCCATGGGTGCATCATAGATTCAGATCTATCAATAAAACAAAGTTCATCCCATGCAGATATACCTCAGAGAAAAACATTCAGTAACAACCCTTACATATGCACACCTATGCATTATGATCTTCTTCTCATTATATAGTTTTAGCCTTTACCAATACCATGAGTCAAAACCACACAATAGGCAATGGTATACTTGGACGAAATCAACTAGGCGACACAATGCTCAATATTGTGGGCTAATACCATGGTAATGCCCCTTGGTATCATCTTTTACATCTTTTTAGAGCGCAAAAGGGCATACGCGATTTGGAACGATCTTATCTGCATGTATACACGACTTGGCCTAGACAAACCCACATATATAACCTACAATACAAAAGTCAATCAATTTTCTTCTGAACTGTACACATTTCTTCTGATAGATTGCTGGGCTTCTCCAAGAAGATATACTCCATCCTTTACCAGAGAGTTTCCATCAAGGACAACATTTTAGGACATAGGAATCATATTTCCAATAACTTCCATGACTAGTAACTCAATCGAAGCTGTTATAGGGATTCCAGAGCATTTGTCCAACCAAGGCTTCCAGGAACTAATAACTCAACCCATAGCCAAAGTCATATGAAAACCAACCAGAAAACTAAAGTAAAACCCACAACACCATAAATATCTAGGAAATGGAAAGGCTAGGCAAAATCACTGCCAGACAATCCTCTATGCCAATGATATAACCACATGCATGCCAAAACTAGTAAGAGAATCATACATGCAGCTCAGTACTTGCAAGAAAAATCCGATGTAGTTGGTGATCTTGATGTACTCTCTCACTTTCCTGCTTTTCCTTTGCCTTCTTGCTCCAAATCACAAGTATCCACACTCCACCAAGAGTGTTCCAAGAAAAATCTAAGTATCCAAGAGTATGAGAGATAAAGATAATAGAATGAGAGCTCCAAAACCAAATTGAAAAAAGCTACCAACTGATCCTCAAAAGCCTTTTTATTAATGAGGCCTCTATTTTCTTCATTTTCCATTATTTCCTTCATTTTCCTCCTCACATACAACCTGTGACCTTTCACCTTCCTTTTCTCCAAATTTCCATTATTTTGATAAATAAATGCTAATTAATGCCACTTTGCCTTTCCAAAGCCTTTTCCATTGCCTTTTCCAATTTCCTTTAGCCATAATAACTGAAATGAACACCCACTAAGATGTTTTTTCCCACCATTCATCTTGGAATACGTGTCCCATGACCTTGGTCTTATATTTTTTTTACATGGATCTTTTATCACGGTTGTTACAAAGTAAAAGACAATTAAAAGTAGAAAAGGAAAAAAAACTAAAAACTAAATACTAAAGAAGGATCATTAGGTCTATTTCTAAGGAAATCAACAAACATACTGAATAGGACGGTAAAAGAGAACAAGTATTTACAAGTTTTTCCAAGAAATTGCAAACAGGGTTTTCTGCTCCTACAACATCCACTCTAGAAGTTGATAAGGATTAAAAAATTTTATATGACAATATTGAAGCATCAACGGTAGAAGATGGATAACCTTCCACGTTTGTAGCAACACAAGAGGAACTATTTACATTTATATTAGTGGAAGAAGACCCCTTTATAGTAGAAGAAAAATAATCATCACGACTTGAAGAGGAGTATTTTAACTTCATTTTAAAAGACACTTCTTAGGATACAAAAGGAAAATCTCCTATGAAATTTTGAGAATTAGATACGAAGGAAAGAAAGAAAAAAATTGGAAGGTTGAAGAGGAAACTGGAGTAAATGAAACTATGGTGAAGATACTTTAAAATTTAGAATGAGATCACTAAGAAAATCATGCATATTATTGAAGAAAATGAACGATTAAAACATGAGAATGGTAAGATGCAAAAGGAAAACACTCATGTCAAAATAGGCTTATCAATGGTAAAAGCAAAGAAAAACACTAAAGGCTAGAAATCAAAGTTTGATGGTGCAAGTACTCATGCAACAACCAATAAAAATGGGGTCTCATATAATTTAGATATCCTCTTGAGAGAAATAGGGGCCTTGTAAAGAGGAGAGAGATAAAATTTTGATTTCATGAGGACGTGCAATACCTTCTTCTAGGGGGAGATTTTGGTTCTCATTTTTGTTGCCAAAAATCCGCATTAATAAATTTCATTTCAGCTATAATAATCCCATTTCCCTTCACTTTTGTTACATTTTTCTTTCATTTTTATTAATAAAACCAAATAAGACCATAAACATGTATTTTTATTATTTGGAAATTTTAAGCATATGAAAAGTCGTTTTACCAATTTTTACTAGAATGATGAGATGGACACATTCCTCTTGTATCCCCAAAAAACTAACTATAGTTTCTTGGTCAACACAACCACTTAGAGAAAAAATCACATTGTTTTAGCAAATAAATTCACCCGAATCCAAATAGCCATGATTTTGTAAAATTTGGCCTCCACAGGGGTCGAATTGATGAAGGTGAATGCTAAATTAAGTGTCTTGTTATCTTGTGAAGGATTATCAACAAATTGTTTTTATTTTTGCTTTGTATAAATACACATACAAATGAAAACACGGGGATTACGTTTATTCATACAACAAAATTTTAATTAAGTTATGTATTTGGCGTTAATTATTAATAAACATTAGATATAAGGTTGTACAATCCATAATTTTCTTAGTGTGTCTAAACAAGGTTTGGAAGGCCCCCAACTTCTTGGCATGTGAACCTTTTCTCTGATGTGTTCATACTTTGATTTTCTGTGCATAGTTTGCTATTAAACATCTCTTTGTTTTCCTTTTAATTCATATCTCATATGTGTATATCATCTCTTGTTTATGTTACAATTTTATTAGAACAAAATTTTCTTTATAAAACAAGTTTACTCTTGCTTGTGATTAGTTGTTAGAGTACTACTACAAGCCCTTTCAACCATTAAGAGTTGAATAAGAGACACTGCAACCTGGTTTTCCACACAAGAGGCCTCAATGAATTATTGTCAATCTAGCTAAACTTGATTCAATTCCGTTCATTTCATTTTATTTGATTTGGAGTAGTTTTCCATTCAATAAAAGAGTGATTAGTTTTTTTTTGTCATTAAACTCCACATGTGAAGAGAGTATCATTATTGAGCCATTCAAGACATGAAATTCGGCCACAACTGAATTTTCTACCTATGAACCTTTGGAAGTCTAGATTGGAAGATATTAGTCCCATTTTGTCTTGAGTTTTACACTGGTAGTGTAGAATGTTGTTTTGCTTTTAAATAACTCAAGTAGAATTAGTATTGATATCAAGAACCTTTATTATTTCCACCGAAATAATTTGATGTACTTATATATTGTTTAATTATAGATACCAAAATTGAAGTTCTATCCTTAGTGAAAGACTTGAATTTTATTCTTGGATATCAAACTTGAATTTCATTTCTATATACTAAGCTTTAATCTCAGTCTTAAGCTTGAATTTTATTTTTAGTTAATATTTGATTTTCATTTTCTTTAAGATATGCTTAATTAATTAACTAGATTTTATGATTTTAATTTGATATTGAGTTTCATTTTTTAACCTTCAATTAACATAATTAATTAGTCTCATAGTATCATAGCCTATTTGACATTTGATAAGAAACTAATTATTAGCTAAACTTAACATTCATTAGAGTGACATATTAGGAATCTCAACTAATTCTTTCAAATATAGTGAGTGTGCTTCTAAATTTACACACTCTTGCTTTGATAATATTTATGCATTAATTTATGCAAGTAAGTTAGACCAAAAGAGGTTTCCACTACATATTGTCAATTCCTTATCCAACTAATTTCTTCTCCAAATAGGTCAATAACATAACTGCTTGCTGATATTCTAGGATCCAAATCTCTAGCCCATTTAGCATTAAGAAAGCCATGTATTTCCAAAACTTAGTTTTCTATAGGTTTTCCTTGATAGAAGGTTCCATAATTTCTAGTGCCATACAAATACCAAAAACCATCTTTACAACTATCTAATGATCCTTGGTTTTGACATATACATACTCAAAACTCCCACTACGTGTACAATGTTTGGTCTAGTATAGACCAATGTATACATCAAAATGGCAACAATATTGGCATATGAAACATGGGACATGCCATATTCCTCTTGTAGTGTCTTGGGGCACTAATATGCATATAAATTTACACCCATAGGAATAGGGAGCTTGACTGGTCTACATTTGCATAGTAAAACTCTGCAATATTGTTTCAACATGTTTCCTTTGTTGGAGTTTCCTATTTGTTCAATATTTTTATTTATTTATTTCCATGTCCAAAATAAAATTTGAAGCTCTAATATATTTCATGTAAAATTTAGAGGGAAACTTAGTTTTCACTTCCTTGGCGATTTCCTTGTTGTTTATGATAAGCAACATATCCTCCACATATAAGACCACATAAATAAAATAATCACCTACTAATTTGAAATACACACAATAATAAGCCTTTCTCCTTGTAAAATAAAGTCCCAATATATAAGTATCAAAATTTTGGTACCACATCCTTGGAGACGAATTTAACATGCATAGGTACTTTTATATCTCTCAAACCAACTCTCTCTCACATTTCATTGTAAAACCTTCTTGTCGTTTCATGCTACTTCAAAATAAATGTAATAGAAGCTAACTAAGAAATAGGAGAAAAAAGTGTCATCAAAGTCAATTCCCTCTATTTGGGCATCACCTTTTGCTAATAACCAAGATTTGTATTTCTCCACTTTATCTTCTACATCATTTTCGTCTTAAACATCCATTTGCTACCAATGGGATTTCTTCCATCTGACAACTCAACTATATCCCAAGCTTCACTCTTGTCCAAGGTTTCCATTTCCACAACCATGGAATTTTTCTAAATTTTATCCTCTTATGAATTCAATGCTACCCTCATCTTTATTATTAGACAAGGAAAAAAATGAATGAAAAATAGGTGGAGTAAACCTTTCTAGTTTTCCACTTTCCCAAACCAATATCCTCAATACAAAAGTATAAGGTTCTTGTTATTTTGAATCAGGTTCATTTTTAGGTTAGATTCTCCATCTTGTAACTCAAACTCTACTACCTCTGGTTCATTTTCACTTGGAAAGGATATTTATTTGACAAAATATTTGACCTCTCTAAAGACAACATGTTGAATGTAAACAACCTTCGTAGTTTCTAGATTCCAGAGGCTTATAACCTTTTAAACCATATTTCTAACAAATAAAGATACACTTTTCAGCTCTATTGTCTAGCTTATATTTTCCTTTGGAACATGTACATAAGCATCAAAACAAAAAACTATGAGATGTTTAAGAGAGGGTTGCTTACTATCCCATTCCTTGTGTGAAGTATTTTCAACTATTCCAAATGAGGGTTATCAATTTATGGGGTAACATGCAATACCCACTTCCTTTTCCTAGAATTCCCATTCTCATGTAGCACCACTAAGCATGTTCATCCTTCCCATTCCTTCTCCATTAGTGTCATGTTCATCCTTTCAGAAACTCGATTAGTTGAGGTGTGCATGGTGTATTATTTTTACTTGCTATACCACACTGCTTATAAAATTTCTTGAACTCATTCCCATAGAAATCCCCACCATTGTTTCTCCTTCAATTTTTTCTGAGTTTTATTATCCACAAGTGATCCGAATGAAAAGTGGTCTACACCCATGGTATTTATCTGCCCATGGTATTGTAAGTGACATCTATCCATGATATTCGTTCACCCATGGTATGTATCCACCCATGGTATTCATCCACACATGGAATTTACCCATGGTATTGTAAGTGGTATCTACCCATGGTATTGACTCATGGTATCCACCTATGGTATCTACCCATGGTATTGTAACTCAAAAAAAGGCTATAAATAACAAGCCTTACTTTGTAAAAGGACAGATTGTCCACCACAATGTAGCTTCTACAATTATTCTTTGTTTTAATAAAAAGTTTCTTTGTGATTTTATTTACTGTGTGTTCTTCTCTCTTTTTCTCTGGCATTGTAATCTTGCAGATCTTGTCAGATCCATTTAAATTTTTTAGATCTTGGGGGCCTCCCCCCAAGATCCAGATCAATGGTATCAGATTCAGGTTATGCCTCCATGGGAATGAGGGTTTGAAGCATATTTCAGTTTCAATGTTTTGCATCAATCTTCAGCGAATTCCATGATTTTTTTTGGGTGGCGAGTTTTTAGATTAGATATGAAAATTTTGGTGAAAATTTTACAAAAAAAATACCAGATCTGGATTCCTTGCGAAAAAATACCCAAATTAAAAAAAACATCAGCCAAATTGGAGTTCGAATGAGGGAGATATCGCTGATTCAAAATCAGTAATGTTGCAAAAAAATTTCTGACGACAATTCGTGGACGACAGCTCTCCTGTCATTTTTTGAAGTTTTCAGTGTGAAATTTTAGAGAAATGGTTATAGATATGAGATCCCCTTGAAAAAATCACCCGATTTAAAAAAAAAAATCAGTCGAATCAGAGTCCGGGCGAGGGAATTATTGATGATTTAAAATCAGTTATTTTTTTTTTCAGAAATTTTGTAACCGCGGGACAGTTCGAGCGCGAATTTGAGAGTCTAGAGTCTCCAAATAGTGATTCCAAACACATGGAAAGTTGCAGAATTATCATTCTATTTTCAAAAATAGGTTATAATAAATATTATGAGTAATATTGACCGAGTTATGCCCATTTTAAATCTGGAGCAGCATTCAGAGCGGGTTCCCTTTGGAGACGTGCCCTCCCACCCCGCTTTAGTAGGAACTTGCTTCACATTCATCAGTTTCAGCATAACATCATTTGGATTAGGTTATTTAGATAAGTTCCCTCCCACCCCAAGCTATGTAGGCACCTGCTACTTCATCAACAATCAACATAATGGTTATGGGTCAACCGCACAAAATCCTTCTCATCGAAGTCCATTTTCCAGGCCGCACACTGTTAGTATCACAGTTGGTCACAAGCACTATAGGGTATCTCTATCCTTGAATCTTCTTTTGTCATGGTTCTGGGTCATCGAAAAACCCACACTTCATCAAATTTCTTTTTCTATGCCACACACTGTCAGTATCACAGTTGGTCACAAGCATTACAGGGTGTCCCTATCCTCAGATCTTCATTCATCATGGTTATGGGTTAACCACACAAAACCCTTATCTTCAGTGGATCTTCACATTCAACAAGGGCTTCTCAGGAGGGAACTTCACGCAATGGAGACCATTGCTTATTAAGGAGGGAGGAATGATCCGAATGAAAATTGGTCTACACCCATGGTATACATTCACCCAAGGTATTTATCTGCCCATGGTATTGTAAGTGACATCTATCCATGATATTCATTCACCCATGGTATTCATCCACACATGGAATTTACCCATGGTATTGTAAGTGGTATCTACCCATGGTATTGACCCATGGTATCCACCCATGGTATTGTAACTCAAAAAAAGGCTATAAATAACAAGCCTCACTTTGTAAAAGGATAGATTGTCCACCACAATGTAGCTTCTATAGTTATTCTCCGTTTTAATAAAAAGTTTCTTTATGCTTTTATTTACTGTGTTCTTCTCTCTTTTTCTCTGGCATTGTAATCTTGTAGATCTTGTCAGATCCATTTCAATTTTTTAGATCTTGGGTACCTCCCCCCAAGATCCGGATCAATAAGAGCCTTGAATTCTTGAAATTTGGAAAAGGCATCATATGTCTTCCATAAGAAATAAATCCATGAATTCCTTAAGAAATAATTTATGAATGAGACATAATACATATATTTTCCTAGTGATGGAATAGGCATAGTTCCAAACACATCACTATGCACCAACTCTAAAATTCTCTAATCCCTTGTAGCACCTATTGAGAATCTTAACCTATTATATCTACCATGAATACAATGTTAAAATAAATCAATATATATATAGTGAAATTAGACATACTTTGTAGGTTTCAACCCTGTACAAAAATTATCTACAAAAGAATCTTAAAAACATAAAATAAACAATAGCGAGAGCATAAAACATAAGACAGATATACACAAAGATTTTCCCCTGGATCCCAAATCGGGACGACCAACTTGATTTTTCATTATATTCCTTTTAGTGTTACAACACATATATATACATGCCGAAGCATACATAAACCCCAATCCATTAACCCTAGATTATAACATAACCATAGTTCCCTTGACCGGATCTACAAAATACCACGGGCCGAAAACCATCATGCCCCAAAACTATGGAAGGGTCCGCCCATCGAAAAATAGGGTCCAAATTTTGTTTCCCGGGGCACTGCCCCAGACCCTGAACAGGGGGGGTTGTCACCCCCCCTGTGACCCCCCTGCTGCACCCGACGCAATGTACAAAGGGAGCTGTCGCCCCCCCTGTAACCCCCCCATGCGTAACTAGTCGTGGAAAGAATATATCACATACCCAAAATTCCCCCACTTGTTGTTTTCTTTCTGCAAGGGGCCACAGGAGAGCTTAGTCATTATCCCAGATTTGCAACACCCATTTTTTCTCTACACCAAGAGAACTTCTGAGTGCTCATATACTTTGTCAATGCATCTACAACATTCTTCAAAGTGTCCACCTTTACCAGCAACACCCTTTTAGCCTCAACCATGTCTCTCACAAAGTGATATTGAACATCAATGTGCTTTGTCTTTGAATGATAAGTAGGGTTCTTAGCCAAGAAAATTTCACTTTGACTATCACAACCTATCCTTAGAGCTTGCTGCACCAACCCCATACTTGAACACAATCTCTGCAACCAAACTGCTTCCTTTCTTGCATGAGTGGCTACCATGTATTCTGCCTTTGTAGTTGAAAGAGCCACTACAGACTGTCTTTTACTCATCCAAATGACTGCACCTCCAAATAGGCTAAACACATACCCACTTTTAGATCTTCTTTGGTCCATATCTCCAGCCCAGTCTGCATAAAAAAAACCACGAATTTCCAACACTTTTTCCAATCCTAGTCTTCCCTGGTAGCACAAGCCATAATCACTAGTGCCACGAAAATATCTGAAAACCTGTTTCACTGCTGTCCAATGCTCCTTCCCTAGGTTTGACATAAACCTGCTCAATACTACCACTGCATGTGCAATGTCTGGTTTAGTACAAACCATTGCATACTTCAGGCTACCCATTGCACTTGCATATGGAACACGGGACATATCCTCCTCTTCTTCTTGTGTCTTGGGACACTGTTTAGTAGACAACTTTACACCTACAGGAATCAGAACATTCACCGGTTTACTATCCTGCATATTGAACCTCTGCAATATAGTCTTGACATACTTCCTCTAGTTTAAACAGAGCTTCCTCTTTGCCCGATCCCTCTTAATTTCCATGCCCAAAATATAGTTTGCAGCACTAAGATCCTTCATGTCGAATTTGGAGAACAGTTGGGTCTTCAAATCTTGGATAATTTCTTTGTCATTTCCAATCAACAACATATCATTCACATACAAGACCAAATAAATAACACGGTCACCAATTAATTTAAAATAAACACAGTGATCCTCCTTGCTTCTAGTGGTGAAGTCAAGTCCCCATATATAGGTATCAAATTTATGATACCACATCCTTGGTGACTGTTTTAACCCATACAGAGACTTCTTTAACCTGCATACTAGTTCTTTCTTCCCCTTCACCATAAAGCCTTCAGGTTGTTTCATATAGATCTCCTCTTCTAGATCCCCATGAAGAAATGATGTCTTCACATCCATCTGTTCTACCTCAAAATCAAATGCAGCAACAACAGATAAAAGTAATCTAATAGAAGTAACTTTGGAAACATGAGAGAAAATATCACCAAAATCAATTCCCGGCACTTGGGAATAACCTTTTGCTACCAACCAAGCTTTCTATTTCTCCACCTTGTCTTCTACATTCATCTTCTTCTTAAACACCCATTTGCTCCTGATGGGCTTCCTTCCAGCTGACAACTCCACCAGATCCCATGCCTCATTTTTATGCAAGGATGCCATTTCATCAACCATCTTCCAGAGTTTTCCATCATATGAATCTATTGCCTCCCTGATGGTTCTGGGATAATCATCAGTTATAGTTAAATCAAAATTTGAACAAAAAGCAAATGGACTATACCTTTCTGGTTGTCTTCTTTCCCGAACTAATCTTCTCACAGCTGGAGTTTATGGCTCTTCCTCTTGTAAGTCTTCTTCTGTTGTAGAGTTTGATTCATCCTCCTTTAGCTCAAACTCTATATTCTTAGGTTCCTTTGGTAGGACTTCATGTTTAACAACATATTTCACCTCTCTAAACACCACATTTCAGCTGTACACAACCTTCCTTGTTTCCGGGTTCCAAAGCTTGTAACCCTTTAAACCATCCTTATACCCAATAAAGATGCACCTTTCAGATTTATTATCCAAGTTGGTCCTTTTCTCCTTTGGAACATGTACATATGCATCACATCCAAATACCCTAATATGTGAAAGAGAGGGTTTCTTACTAGTCCATACCTCATGTGGAGTCTTATCCTCCAACGCCGATGAAGGTGATCTGTTAACCAAGTAACATGCAGTCTCCACTGCCTCTACCCAGAATTCTTGTCCTACCCCGGTACCACTGAGCATGCTTCTTTCCTTTTCCATCAGCGTTCTGTTCATTCTTTCTGCAACTCCGTTTTTCTGGGGTGTGTATGGAGTAGTCTTCTGCCGTGCTATACCACACTTCTTACAAAACTCTTCAAATTCATTCTTGCAGAAATCCCTACCATTATTTTTCCTCAACACCTTTATCTTCTTCTCTGTCTAGTTTTCCACCAGAGCCTTAAATTCTTTAAATCTATCAAAGACTTCAAATTCCTTCCTCAAGAAATATATCCATGTATTCCTTGAGAAGTCATCTATAAATGAGACATGGTACACATAATTACCTAGTGATGGAACCAACACAGGTCCAAACACATCACTGTGCATAAGCCCTAATATCTTGTTCGCCCTCTTAGCACCAGAAGGAAAACTTACCTGATTTTTCTTCCCATATACACAATTTTCACAGAAATTGAAATCTAGAGAGCTATTAGAAATACCTTCTACCATACCATTTCCATGTAGTATCTGAAGGCCCTTCTCTCCAATATGTCCAAGCCTTTGATGCCATAGCATGGTATTTTCTCTAGAGACCGCTAGGCTTTCTTCTCCACTTTCGGGAACCACAGAACTGTTGCACCCATCAATAACAGTGCTGCCCTGAAGCTTGTACAGAGTTCCAATCTGAACTCCTTGCATTAATACCATTGCTCCCCGAATCATCTTACAGGTCTCTTTCTTGAACACTGTTTTTACACCTGCATCGTCCATATTGCTTACAGAAATCAGATTTCTAGCCAATGCAGGAATGTGCAGAACACCAGGAAGTGTTCTAATCCTTCCACCTTGCAGCTTTAGCTTGAATTTTCCACGTCCGACGATTCTGGCCTTCCTATCATCACCTAAGAAGACATCACTGCCATCATATTTCTCATACTCGCAGAACCACTCCCTATGGGGAGTGAAGTGAAAGGATGCACCCAAGTCAATCAACCATGACTCATGATCTACATGTGTATTTGAATAATAAGCCAAATACACATCCCCACCTTCATCCGAGGTGGTTTTTTCCTCTTCAGAAGGAGCATCATCAGATCCCTTTCCTTTCTCAGAAGCTTTAGATCTGCAATCCTTTTTGTAGTGCCCTTCCTTTCCGCATTTCCAGCACACCTTTACAAAATTTCCAGGAGATTTAGATCTCCCACTCGAAACCTTATTCTTGTTTATGTTCTGGGACCTTCCTCGTACAGATAAGGCATCTCCATTCTGACCCTCCATATTTCTCCGTCTCATTTCCTCCGACAGCAAGGTTGAGACAATGTCATCAAAATTCAAGGTGGTTGTATTGCTACCTATTGCAATAACCAGAATGTCCCACGAGTCTGGTAGAGAACACAACAAACTAATGCACTTATCTTCATCTGAGATTTTAATATCAACAGAAGAAAAATGACTTACCATAGTATTGAAGGCGTTCAGATGCTATGTCACCGAGTCTCCATCCTTCATCCTCAGGTTATACAACTTTTTCCGCAGGAACAATTTATTCACCAAAGACTTAGATTGGTAGAAAGTCCCAAGTTTGTCCCACAAATTCTTCGTCGTAGCTTCCCCAGATACATTCAACAATACCAAATTTGAGACACACAACCGTATTGTGCTCTTCGCCTTCCAATCCAACTTTTTCCAGTCTTCATCTGACATTGCCATTGATTTAGTACCTGGATCTACGCGATCCACTAGTCTTTATCCATTAGAATATCCTCCATCTTGAGCTTCCAAAACTCAAAACTATGACCATTAAATTTCTCAATCTCTATCTTTCCACTGCTCGCCATCTTCTTTCCCCGCAAGAATCGATCCCGCAGATCTCCCACTGAACAGGGTCTACCATAGGCCCGAGCAAAAAACCCCTCAGCAGCAAAGGCGTCCCCTTGAAGCCGAAATAGCTCCGATACCAAGTGTAGGTTTCAACCCTGTACACAAATTATCTGCAAACGAATCTTAAAAACATAAAATAAACAATAGCGAGAGCATAAAACATAGAACAAATATACACAAATATTTTCCCCTGGATCCCAAATCTGGACGACCAGCTTGATTTTTCATTATATTCCTTTTAGTGTTACAACACATACATATACATGCCGAAGCATACATAAACCCCAGTACATTAACCCTGGATTAGAACATAACCGTAGTTCCCTTGATCGGATCTACAAAATACCAGGGGCTGAAAACCATCATGCCCCAAAACCATGTGCAATAGAGGTTTTCAATTCTCTAGGGACAATAGAGGTTTTCAATTCTTCATCTCCAACTCAAGAACAATGGAACTATTATACCCATAACTAGCAATGCTTCCTAATAGTTTGTACATAGTTCCAGTATAAACTCAGAAACACCATTCCTCCTCAAATCATCCTATAGGTTTTATTTAAAAAAAAATATTTACACCTACATCACTCATATTTCTTAGAAATATCATGTTTTTGGCCATCCTTGAAATGTGTAGAAAAATAGGGAGTGTTCTAACCGTTCCTCCCTTGAGCATATATTTGATTTGTTCTCATCCTATGATCCTAGATTTTGAACCATCTCCAAGGAAAATGTCATCTCCATGATGCCTTTCATATTCACCAAACCACTCCCTATGGGGAACTATATGAAATGAGGCACCTAAGTTGATCAACCATATGCCATGATCTGCATATGTTCTTGAAGAATCTAAGCACACATCCCTTCCTTCCTCTGAGGACATATTATCTTCTATGGAGGCATCATCATACATTCCCTCTCTCAATGATTTTGGATCTACAGTTATTCCTAAAATGGCTATCATTTCCACATTTCTAGCATTTCTTTACAAAATTTCCTAGAGTTTTAGATCTACCTGTAGATTTAATTCTCCCACTTAAGGACGTATTATTATTTCTATTCAGTGAACATCCTCTTATTGAAAAAGTATATACTATGAATTTCCATGTCTTTTTTCCTCATCTCCTCTAACAGGGATACGACCACATCATGAAAACTTAAAGTAATTACATTATTTCCCATGGATACAAATAAAATATCCCATGAGTTCAAAGAAGAAAAGAATAAAATGATACATTTATTTTCAGTAGAAATATTAATATCAATAGATAATAACCGACATAATACAATATTGAAGGCATTCAAATGATCCATTGTCAAGTCTCAATTATCCTTAGGTTGTACAAGTTCTTCCATAGGAAAAGTTTGTTTACTAGAGATTTAGACTCATACAAAGCCCCTAACTTATCCCATAATGCTTTGACTATAGAT
Organism: Pinus albicaulis; assembly: GCA_034641835.2. Taxonomy (NCBI): domain Eukaryota; kingdom Viridiplantae; phylum Streptophyta; class Pinopsida; order Pinales; family Pinaceae; genus Pinus; species Pinus albicaulis. The sequence goes on along the minus strand of CM076580.1, from coordinate 715,093,742 downwards.
TTCGTCAAAAAAATTAGTAACACTGAATCTGAGAGACATAAATAGATTGTGCTCTTTGCCTTTTAATCAAAATTTGTTTAGTATTATATTGACATTCCCTTAGGTGCAGTACCTAGATCCACAATGTCCCATTAAATTAAATTTCTCGATCTTTATTTCTGAATTTCTCACTATTCTTTTTCAACACAATAATCACCATTTCATAGCTCCTACTACAACAAGGTTTATCATAGACCCAATGTAACTAAGCCCTTAGCCATCTCTGTTTCTGTCTTCGGGAAAATATCTCTCTCTATATACTATCTCTGCCCCTCACTCCACTGAATCACTTACATCTAATCTTCATCCGAGCACTTGCTTCGTTAGAAGAATTTGATCTCAAGATTCACTCCATGTGTGCCTTTCCAAATGACCCTTAAGCCTTACTTAAAGTCTTCTCGTTGAGAAATCAACAATCGAGATTAGATCTTTAATCAATGGTTGAGATTATAACATGACTTGATTGTCGCTTTCTAGATCATTCTCACTATGTTTTATTAATACTTTTTAATTTTTTAATTTCCCTAAGTTAGACTTAGGGTATCCATTAAAATAATTAATTATTTTAATAAGACATGATCTGAGTGGAATTTTCACAAATAATTTATGGGTTCTTTGGAATACCCAATTATAAGCCTCTCCACAAAATTTTGGGCTTAGAGCACTTCCGATGCTACCAAAAATCAACACTCCCTCTTACCGAGGAAAATACTCTAACAATATTCCTGTTGCATACTTCTTCGACCCTGAAGTATCCTCTGTGCCACTGAAGTCTGACAAGTGGTCCATCAGCAACTGCGCTGCTTCTGCAACTGCCACTACCAATACTGCATCTGTACTACAACTCCCTCTCAAGTGTTGCATCTACTATGCTGCTAGCACTGCCGCTACTAACATTGCATATGCACTTCAACTCAGCTGCTGAGAGAAGAAAATGAAATCACCCATGATTGAACAAGTGTTCAGGGGATGCACCTTGGTGCCGAAGAATTTGACTACTAGTAACTACTGCAATTTCCTTTTGATGCACTGCGTTGCTGCTACTCTATGTTAGTGTTAGTATTTGGTATACTTCCACCAGGGATCAAAGCACATTTTCATGTGCATCTTAGGTGTCCCATATTGAATAATTATTTTATCATTCCGTTAGGTCATGACATAAATTTGCTCCACTGGTGGTTGTCATTGTCAAATAAACTTTTTCTCCCTCCAAGATTCATATTGCTGACTCATTCCCATGTCCCTTGAGCATAAAAAACCTATGAAACTGCTCTGATTAACTTGAAAAATATTTTAAGTCAAAATCTCATTCAAAATTAGGTCAAAAAAGTAGTTTCATTAGGTCATTAGGGTTTTACATTTATCAAGGTCTTTCCTTTATTCCGATGAGGTCAACACATATATATGAGAGGGATTGATTATGATCATCATGATGGTTTCATTATGTTTTAACGATTGTATTTTCAGTTTCAGGACTTTTTATCAAAATGTCATTTTGATAAATAGTCATTTATGTAATTTATTTTATTTTTTCAAATGTAATTTTATTGTCAAATAAATTTTTTCTCCCTCCAAGATTCATATTTTTGACTCATTTCCATGTCCCTTGAGCATAAAAAACCTATGAAAATGCTTTGATTTACTTGAAAAATCTTTTAAGTCAAAATCTCATTCAAAATTAGGTCAAAAAAGCAGTTTCATTAGGTCATTAGGGTTTTGCATTTGTCAAGGTCTTTCCTTTATTCCGATGAGGTCAGCACACATATATGAGAGGGATTGATTATTATCATCATGATGGTTTCATTATGTTTTAAGGATTGTATTTTCAGTTTCAGGACTTTTTATCAAAATGTCATTTTGATAAAAAGTCATTTATGTATTTTTTTTTTTTTTTGTAAAATGTAATTTTATGCTACTATATGTAATAATTTAATCCCAAAGCTGTCAAAGTGAACATTTCAAGCCTCAATGAGAAAAATAAAAGCCAATTCCATGACTTCAACAACCTGCAATGCAAAAAGTGTCAAAGAGTATCAGTGATAAAAGGAAGAAGACCTCCAACATTAGAAAAGTGGATATTCAAAGTTAAATCAAAATTCCACATGCCTATAAAACCTATTTAACATTTCAAAAGAGTCATTGTTGCCTTTCAAAGTCTAAGAAGCATTCAGCAAAGAAGAAATTTGTGAGTTTTTGAGCGAAATTGTGCTAAGTTTCTTGGCGCTGCGCCCTTGCCCGAAATTTTCAACGTGTTTTGTGAAGGCGCTGCGCGCCTGTAGAATGGCGCTGCACGTTTGCAAAAGTGCTACGCGCTCACCATTGGCACTGCGCTTTTACCAAGGAATTCACAATTTTACCAGTTTACTCAAATTTTGAAATTTCACCTCTGATTTAATTTTCACTTGGGTAAATGAGAAGTTACCATTGTAATTATCATGTTTTACCTTTTACCTAAGGTAGACACATTAGGTAAATCATTAGTTTGAAGTCAAACATATCTGTTCTAAAATTTAGGAATGAGTCACTTTCCTCATCCTAGGCTTTAGCATTCAATTTAGTTTTTGGTGTAACAACTCCCTCACCTTTTGGATTCGACCCCTGAGGATGAGAGGAAGTAGTTTTGAAGTCTATAAGTGGTAGTTTTTCAGTATTTGTAATGGGTTGGCATCAGTTGAAGAGTTTGTATTGATCAAGTATCATTTTGGATTGGACATTAATGGAAAATTGCAACTATTTTCTTGGGATCTCTCTGGTATGAGTTTTACGCATTATTTCTTCTATGTGATTGATTTGTTAGAATGTATTGTTAATTCAGAAGCCATTTCACATCTATGATATCATGACATAAATTTTCTTTGTTGGTGGTTGTCATTGTCAAATAAAATTTTTCTCCCTCCAAGATTCATATTGCTGACTCATTCCCATGTCCCTTGAGCATAAAAAACCTATGAAAATGCTCTGATTTACTTGAAAAATCTTTTAAGTCAAAATCTCATTCAAAATTAGGTCAAAAAAGCAGTTTCATTAGGTCATTAGGGTTTTTCATTTATCAAGGTATTTCCTTTATTCCAATGAGGTAAGCACACATATATGAGAGGGATTGATTATGATCGTCGTGATGGTTTCATTATGTTTTAAGGATTGTATTTTTAGTTTTAGGACTTTTTATCAAAATGTCATTTTGATAAAAAGTCATTTATGTAATTTATTTTATTTTGTCAAATGTAATTTTATTGCCAAATAAAATTTCCCCCCCTCCAATATTCATATCGCTGACTCATTCCCATGTCCCTTGAGCATAAAACACCTATGAAAATGCTTTGATTTACTTGAAAAATCTTTTAAGTCAAAATCTCATTCAAAATTAGGTCAAAAAAGCAGTTTCATTAGGTCATTAGGGTTTTGCATTTGTCAAGGTCTTTCCTTTATTCCGATAAGGTCAACACACATATATGAGAGGGATTGATTATGATCATCATGATGGTTTCATTATGTTTTAAGGATTGTATTTTCAATTTCAAGACCTTTTATCAAAATGTCATTTTGATAAAAAGTCATTTATGTAATTTATTTTATTTTGTCAAATGTAATTTTATGCTACTATATGCAATAATTTAATCCCAAAGCTGTCAAAGTGAACATGTTAGGCCTCAATGAGCAAAATAAAATCCAACTCCATGACTTCAATAACCTGCAATGCAAAAAGTGTCACAGAGTATCAATGATAAAAGGAAGAAGACTTCAAACATTAGAAAAGTGGATATTCAAAGTTAAATCAAAATTCCACATGCCTATAAAGCCTATTTAACATTTCAAAAGAGTCATTTTTTCCTTTCAAAGTCTATGAAGCATTCAACAAAGAAGAAATTTGTGAGTTTTTGAGCGAAATTGTGCTAAGTTTCTTGGCGTTGCGCGCCTGTACCTTGGCGCTGCGCCCTTGCCAGAAATTTTCAATGTGTTTTGTGAAGGCACTGCGCACCTATAGACTAGCGCTGCACATTTGCAAAAGCGCTACGTGCTCACTATTGGCGCTGCGCGTTTACCAAGGAATTCACAGTTTTACCAGTTTACTCAAATTTTGAAATTTCACCTCTGATTTAATTTTGACTTGGGTAAATGAGAAGTTACCATTGTAATTATCATGTTTTACCTTTTACCTAAGGTAGATAAATTAGGTAAATCATTAGTTTGAAGTCAAATGTATATGTTCTAAAAGTTAGGAATGAATCACTTTCCTCATCCTAGGCTTTAGCATTCAGTTCAGTTTTTAGTGTAACAACTCCCTCAGCTCATGGATTCGACCCCTGAGGATGAGAGGAAGTAGTTTTGAAGTCTATAAGTGGTATTTTTTCAGTCTTGGAATCAATTGAAGTGTTTGTATTGATCAAGTATCATTCCGAGTTGGACATTAATGGAAAATTGCATCTATTTTCTTGGGATCCCTGTGGTATGAGTTTTACACATTGTTTCTTCTCTATGATTGATTTGTTAGAATGTATTGTTAATTCATAATCCATTTCACATCTATGATATACTTGATTTCAAGTTTGAAAGACAAAATTCATGTTTAGTTATGCTCTGTTTTGGGAAATTAAGTACAATGTGTTCATTTTCTTCAGTTTAAGGAAAATACATTTGAAATTCTTTCCTTAGCTCCTCACCAGTCTATTCACCTCATTTAATCCTCTTTGAATGTTTAAAACTTTTACCTACCTTTCCCCATCAAGAAGATTGCAATTTCATCCTTCTGGCCCTGTTTTATCCCCTTGACCTAATCCCTGTTCAGTGAGCCCAACCCTAAAATCAAAATCAAAACCCCTTGTATTCCTTAGCTAGCCTAAAATCCTTTCCATCCAGCCCTCTCGGCTGTGATTCTATCGAGAGATCCCTCTTTGATTTGGCAGGGCTAGATACCAAATCTAAAGATTGGTTTGAGGTTACCTTAGGATTGCCTTCTTCAGCCTAAGGATCACTCCGAGTGATAACACTCTGCACTGCGCAACACTACTCTACACCACGCTACACTCATGTGCACTGTGTTGTTTCTGCTCTTCTCTACGCTTCTCAAAAAATAGGCGCTGCTACCTACTGCACTGTCGCTCCTTCACTCCTCAGCTCCAACTGAAGACTCCTCCATCCAACTAATGCAAATATGGTATCCCATAGCAAGATACTGATCCATGAGGTGGGCCCCTCAAGGATCATTCCCAACTGAAGTTCAAGATGAACTAAAATTCTATGTCATCCCACTTCTCTCTCCGAGAAGCGTGGGCACTCATAGCAAACTCATCCTGCTCGATCTTTGCGGCTGCAACCTTCAGATCATGCTTCTCATCCTTGTCCTTTTTCTTAAAAGGACAGTGTGATGCAAAGTGTCCCATCTCACCACATCTAAAGCATTTCACCTTTGAGACATCTGTATTTTGTCTTCATTTCCCTTGCTACCCCTTCGATGTTAGGGCTTCATTCTCCTCCTCCTCCAGACTCTTAGACTCGCTCCCACTGCTACCATGAAGCTCGCACTTGACTAGATCTCTCCTCAAATCTTCCTCCTGAAGTGATGACCACATTTTCTCCCAGCTAGGAAGTGTAGCCCTGCCCAAAAATATTTGGACAAAAACTTTCCACTCCTCTGTGTCTGTGTTAAGGGATAGCATTACCATAGTTTCCGAAGATGGGGTGGATCCCATGACTTCCAACTGGTCTATAATCTCCTGAAGTCTCGCAAGGAATGGAGCAATGCACTCCCCCTTATGCATCCAAACCAACAAGAGCTTCTGATCCAAATACATATTCCGCTGCTCGGAAGTTCCTTCGTACAACACGGAAAAGGCCTCCCACATCTCCACGACGGTGTTATTTCCAGCTATATTAGAGACTATGTGATCCTTGATACCATCAAGGATCATCCTCTTGGCCTTTGCCATATCAGACCGATACTTATTAAGTTGATCCAAATATGAAGGTACAACAACCACATTCGCCACGAATGTGTTGAGATCATATTCCTCTAGAAGGAATTGAATCATTTCCTTACAAATTACATAGTTGGAGGAACCCTCCAACTGGTCCTGATCTCTATGATCATGAGCTGCCATCTCAAACAAACACTGTTGAACTACTCCCTCTTTCTCCCCCTCTGCGTAACACTAGGAAGGCTTACACACTCCTTCTAGAGCTCGTAGATTTGATGCCCTGATCTACTGCTCATACCCTGGAAAAATTATGAATTCCTCGGCTAGGAACTCGCTGAGGAAGAATTCCCCTTTATGTGATATTTTCTTTATTCTGATGCTTTTCTACCCGAAAATTGCTTGCAGAAAAGCTACATCCCTCTAGCTCTGCATGAAGGCTCTGCGTAGCTCCCCTTGCCTTGGAAAAATCTCGAACTAGAAGTCCTACCTCTCTGTCGACTCACTCAGAGAGAGAAAACCTCAAAAAATCATCCCTTCTGGCTAGAACAGTGCAATCCCCTTGGGGATTCGATCTGCTTCTACTGCAACAATTTGGCCTTCTCTTCAGAGCCAGATCTTCTCTTCTCATTTCACATCAAATTCTCTGATACCATGTGATTATTCCTAGATATGACAATATAAGGAATCCTATTGCAACTATCTGAGTTGCTTCTCCTATTATGTAAATTTCATTTACAAAATTAATTTAATCTGAATTATCAAAGTAACTACTGAAGCAACCTACACTTAATTAAATTGTTTCCGAAACAAGTAAATTGAGCAAGAAATCAATCACACATACGAAACATTTATTTTGGACTAATTCCTAAGAAAAACCCAATGCGGGAAAACCGGTGCAACAGATATGAGGGTTTGTATTATTAAGCAGTAGCAATTTTTGAATACATCTCTGAATACCTCAAGGGTTATTTAGTTACATAGAGAAATACTGGCAGAAATAAATTGTGAGAATATCTCACTCGATCACTGGAAAATCCGGTTGATTTGGACACTGGAGAAGCCTCCCCTGGAGGTCTTTGCGCAACCTCTGCGCAGTGACTGCGTAAGCACCGCGTCGCCTCCTCTTGGCATTGCGTCACCCTAGTTGTGGATCAACACCCATAATCACAGATCTCAGCCTCCCGGTCTCACACTCGGCTTCCGGTTTTTGGATCAGTTACGACAATGAAATCTCATAAACCCTCTAAGCCATTGTGCAACCTATACGAAGCCCTATGTGGATCTGCGCAGCCTCTACATCACCCTGATTGGATCTGCACTAGCTTTTTTAGACGTCTCTCTGGCTCTCTTTGCTGATGATTCTCCGACTAAGAAAATCTCTCTCTCCGAACTATCTCTACCCCTCACTGCATTGAATCACTTAGATATGATCTTCGTCCGAGCACGTGCTCCGTTAGAAGAATTTGATCTCAAGATTCACGCCATGCGTGTCTTTCCAAATGACAATCAAGCCTTCCTTTATAGTCGTCTCGTTGAGAAATCAATGAATAAGATTAGATATCTAATCAATAGCTAATATTATAAAATGACTTGACCTTTTCTTTCTAGATCATCATCACTCTGTTTTATTAATACCTTTTAATTATTTAATTTCCCTAAGTTAGACTTAGGGTCTCCATTAAAATAATTATTATTTTAATAAAACATTATCTGAGTGGATTTTTCACAAAAAATTTTATGGGTTCTTTGGAATAACCGTGTTTAAGACTCTCCACACAATTTGGGGCTTAGAGCACTTTTGACGCTACCAAAACGCAACTCTCCCTCTTATCGATGAAAGTGATCTAACAATATGCCTGACGCCATACTGCTCTGACCCTGAAGCATCCTCTATGCTTCTGAAGTCTGAAAATTTGTCCATCAGCCACTGCGTTGCTGCTGCAACTGTATTGTTGTCTATGAAATTTCCATTTCCACTATTGCATCTGTACTACAACTTCCTCTCAAGTGCTGCATCTGCTATGTTGCTAGAACTGATACCTATTGCATCTGCACTACAACTCAATTTCTGAGAGAAGCAACCGAAATCGCCCAATATTGAACAAGTGTTCAGGGGATGCACCTTGGCGTTGAAGCCTCTGACTACTGGTAACTACTCGGCTCCCACTGAAGACTCCTCCATCCAGCTACTACAAATATGGGCTCCCGTGGTAAGGTACTGATCCATGAGGTGGGCTCCTCAAGGATCCTACCCAACTGAAGTTCAAGATGAAATATAGTTCTATGTAACCCCACTACTCTCCTCGAGAAGCGCAGACACTCATAGAAAACTCATCCTGCTCGATTTTTGTGACTGCGACCTTCAGATCATGCTTCTCATCATCCTTTTTCTTCAAAGGACACTGTGATGAAAAGTGGCCCATATCACCACATATGAAGCATTTCACCTTTGATACATCTCTCTTCAGTCTTGTTGCCCTTGCTACCCATTTGATGCTATGGCTGCATTCTCCTCCTCCAGACTCTTAGACCCATTCCTAATGCTATAGTCAAGCTTGCACTTGACTAGATCTCTCCTAAACTCTTCCTCCTCAAGTGATGACCACATATTCTCCCAAATAGGAAGCGTATCCCTACCGAAAATGATTTGGACAAAAGCTTGCCACTCCTCCATGACTGCGTTAAGGGCTAGCCTCACCATAGTTTCTGAAGATGGGGTGAATTCCATGGCTTCCAACTGATCTCGAATCTCCTGAAGCCTCATAAGGAATGGAGAAATGCACTCCCCCTTCTGCATCTGGACCAACCAGAGCTTCTGCTCCAAATCCGTTGCTCGGAATTTCCTTCGTACAACAAGGAAAATACCTCCCACATATCCTTGGTGGTGTTCGTGCTAGCTAAATGAGAGACTATGTGATCCTTGACACGATCAAGGATCATACTCTTAGCCTTTGCTATATCAGACTGGTACTTATTAATTTGATCAGAATCTGAAGGTACAAAAACCACATTTGCCACAAATTTCTTGAGATTGTATTCATCCAGAAGGAATTTAATCCTTTCCTTCCAGATTACATAGTTGGAGGAACCCTCCAACCGGTCATGGTCTCTAAGACCATGAGCTTCCATCTCAGGCAAACACTGTCGAACTACTCTCTCTTTCTCCCCCTCTGCACAAAACTAGGCAGGCTTACACACTCCTTCTGGAGTTCGTAGATCTGGGGCCTTGATCTACTGCTTAGATCCTAGAAAAATGTTGAATTCCTCGGCTAGGAACTCACTAAGGAAGAGTTCCTTGATATGTTCTCTTTTATTTCTTTTGACACTTTTTTTCCCAAAAACTACTTGTAGAAAAACTGCATCCCTCTAGATCTATGTGAAGGCTCTGCGTATCTCCCTTTGCCTCGGCAAAATCTCAAATTGGAAGTCCTACCCCTCTTTCGACTCACTCAAAGAGAGACAACCTTGAAAAATCATCTCTTCTGGCTAGAACTGTGCAATCTCCTTGGGGATTTGATCTGCTGCTACTACTGCAATTTGGCTTTCTCTTTAGAGTTAGATCTGCTCTTCCTATTTCACATCAATCTGATACCATGTGATGATTCCTAGATCTGAAAATGTAAGGAATCCTACTGCAACTATCTGAGTTACTTATCCTATTATGTAAATTGAATTTACAAAATTAATTTAGATATGAATTATTGAAGTAACTACTGAAGCAGCCTACACTTAATTAAATTGATTCCAAAACAAGGAAACTAAGCGAGGAATCAATCACACATAGGACACCTTTATAATGGACTAAGTCCCCGAAAAAACCCAATGCGGGAAAACTAGTATAATAGATCTAAGGATTCGTATTATTAAGAAGTAGAAATTTTTGAATACATCTCTGAATACCTCAAGGGTTGTTCAGTTACAGAGAGAAATATTGGCAGAAATAAATTGTGAGAATCCCTCACTCAATCACTGGAAAATATGACTGATCCAGACACTGGAGAAGTTTCCCCTGGATATCTCTACGCAGTGAATACGTAGGCACTATGTCACTTCCTCTTAGCATTGCGTCACCCCAACTATGGATCGATCTGACTACTGGAATCACATATCCTAGCCTCTTGGTCACACACCCCAACTTCCAGCTTTTGGATAAGTTCTGATAGTTAAATATCGGAAACCCTCTAAGCCATTACACAACCTCTACGTGGCCCTACGTGGATCTACACAGCCTCTGTGTCACCCTTACTAGCTCTGCTGGACGTCTCTCTACCTCTCTCTGCTGATGATTCTCTGGCTGAGAAAATATATCTCTCTGGATTCTATCTCTGCCCCTCACTGCACTGAATCACTTAGATCTGATCTTACTTTGAGCACTTGCTCCGTTAGAAGAATTTTATCTCATGATTCACTCCATGTGTGTTTTTCCAAATGACCCTCAAGCCTTCCTTTATAGTCTTCTCGTTGAGAAAGAAACGACTGGATTAGATCTCTAATCAACGACTAAGATTATAACATGACTTGATCTTCGCTTTCTAGATCATTCTCACTTTGTTTTATTAACACCTTTTAATCATTTAATTTCCCTAAGTTAGAATTAGGGTCTCCATTAAAATTATTAATTATTTTAATAAAACATGATATGAGTAGAATTTTCACAAACAGTTTCTGGATTCTTCAAAATACCCGTGTCTAAGCCTCTCCACAAAATTTGGGGCTTAGAGCACTTCCGATGCTACCTAAAATCAACAAATACGTCCCCTTAAAGCCAATAACTGCACTAATAACAAATTTTTATTTTTACCATGAAATAGACCTCATATAGGGCTAAGAAAAACAATACAAATTTAATGAACAACATGCAAACCTTTGTAACTTTCCCTCAAGTATTTGCATAGATACATGCCATTAAGAATGTGATGGGCCTTCAAATTAGGTGAAAAATAAGGCCCATCTAACCTTTCCTAGGAACATAACGGCTATATTAAATCTTTCCTTCTACACTTAATAATGTTTTCTTAGCATTAATAAGTTCTTAGGAAGCTTTAGAGATAATTGCTTACTATGTTCCTAATATTATTTATTTTTAGAATATTTTGCAGAAGATTTTCAGAATGAGAGAATTAGGGACTTTCTCCCTACTACAGGATGGACCAATAAATGAATATGATATTATGAAATTATTGAAAAGATTCTAGAGCTCCATTGATTGAGAAAATCTAGGGATGTGTTCCCTGTTATAGGAGAATCCATAACTCAATATTTAATGAAGATTTCTAATGCTAGGGACCATATCCACTTTTTGGGAGATTTTGGAGGGGAAAGGTGCTTTTTTTCAAGGAGGTTGTTTCCCCATCAATTTTTATAAGTACCAATTCGAATTAGGCTTTAGGGGCATGGATTTTTTGGTGTTTTTGTAAAGAATAATTGTTATTTATTAGTTCTATTTTCATTTCCAGCAGGGATATACTTGCTTTGATTCTAGTAATGAAGTTTGGTTTCATTTTCAACTTCTAAGTCTTGGTTTCCTTCATAGGACTCTAAATATCCTTGGGCTTGGCCATCCCAGGAGCCTCAAATCCTCGCTTTACAATTTCTTATCTTCTTTGCATTTCTTGTTCACTTACATATCTTATTCTTTCATTTCTTATTTCTGCATTTAATATGCATTCTTCATTTGTTGTAGGTTATATTGGTTAAATGATTGAAGTAGGTCGTTTTAAAAGTCATTTTATAGTTACAAGTATGATGTATCCTTAGAACAAATCTGTAAAGACATATTCATCATTGAGTTACTCAGATTAGTTTATTACTTCACAATTCTGAAAATTCTGCTTTTAGTAGTAAATTTATGCCGGATTTTAGCACGTGTTAATGAAATTATTTTGAGTTGATTCCACTTGGATTGAAGTATACAAATATTAAAATTAATAAAAAAATTCACCCCATAGATTTTTTACTTGATAAGCTTAGGTGTTTGGGTACTTAGATCATCTTACTAGTTCACTATTATGAAATTTATGGTTTGTAATAGTAAAGTTTTGCTGAATTTTAACACGTGTTAATGAACTATTTCAAGATGATTCCACTTAGAGTTAAGCCTAAAAAAATTAAAATTAACAACACAATTTACCACATATAATTTTCATTTGATTATCTTAAGCATTTGGAAAGTTAACTTGACAAACAGGCTTGCTAGAAGTTTCTTGTCTACTATTGTTGAGAATATCTTGACATCCACTAACTCTGAATTTCGATTCCAAAGTATCCACCATTGAAGAAATGCAGGATTTGAAGAATCTTACACTTGAACAACTCCATGGAATCATGACAAAATTTGAGATGAGGAAAGGTGGTCCATTAGATATGAGAGAAGCATCCTTCAAAGCCACATATAAAGGGAAAGAGAAGGAAGTACCTAAAGATACAAGATACATATCATATGAGGAAGAAGCAAACTTCATGAGAAAGTTGCAAGTAGGAACTGAAAAATTCATAGTTAAGCTTCCCTTTAAATGTTTTTCATGTGGAAGAGTAGGTCACTATGCATCCAAATATCTATATAAATAAAATCATAAAGAGAACGGAAATACTGTTTCCAAAAATAAGTTTTTTGACAAGAAAATCTTTTACTCTAATGAAAATAGTCATAGCACATCCGATGACCCTAAAAATTCAGATTCAGATTCTGACAGTTATTATCAAGTACTTATGTCTCTTGAAGATATTTGTGAAGTAGATGACTTAATGAGAGCATTGAAAGAGATTGATAAAATCAGGAATGAAAACAAAGAACTAGAAAGAAAAGGAAATAGTATGGTTAAGGAAATAAACATTTTAAAGAAGGAATTGGAAGCAACCAATAGAAGGAAAAAAAGCATAAGAAAACAACTTCAAGAAAAAGAAAAGCGTTGTAAAACATTAGAATCTGAAGTTGTGACCCTAAAGGAAGATTATGAGAAAATAAATAAATGGGTAAAGACATCTGAATCTCTAGAGAAGATTATTAATGAACAACACTCTCCTCTAATCAAGACTAGCATTGGGTAAAATCACATGACTTCACATACACAATGTAATGACAAAAAACTAGTATAGTGTTGTTCAAAGGAAAACTGAATCAAGTCACACATCTGAAAGAAAATCCCCTAGATCAAAGTCAAGATCAATCCCTAGGCATAAAGGATGGTTTTATGGATATTGTTTCTCTTGTAACTCATTTGGGCATAAGGCCATTGATTGCAAGTCAAGTATTTGGAATGGAACCAGGAGATGGGATAAGTTCCATCACATAATTAGAAATTGCAAGAAAATTTGGAGGAAGTAGGAACATCATCCAGAAACATAGGGAAGATTGACCCTACTGCAATCCATTACTCACTAAAGCTTACTTCCCTTAGTGACTGCAGAAGTGATGTGAGGTACATGGCCTCATGAAAAGCATGATGATGTTTCGGTTGTTACTATTATTATTAGCTATTGGAAAATATATGTGTTGTTGTTGCTTGAAGATGCACTTGGTGAAGTTGTTAATGATGGTGTTTGTGATGAATTCATGGTTGGCATTGGTAAGGAGATATATGTTGCTTGATTTAAAGATGTTGATGATGTTTCTAATCAGTTCTATATGCATGCATTTCATGGAGGATTTTTATTGCTTAGTGAAGTTGTTGATATTAGTTGATGATGATAAGTTGATATTCTACTGTCATTATGTCACCATTGATGCATGGGTCACATATGGTGAAGTTATGATGTTGCTTGAGATACATTTGGTAAATCTGTTGTTGTGATGTTGTTGATCAAATTTGTGATGGCTAAAGGTTCTCCTTATCATTGGTGGATGCATGGAGATAATATAGATTGATATTGCTACACATGGATTATAGCTCTTCCTATATGCGAAAAAGAATGTTACATGAATTCAAGAGAATTCTTATTGATATGATGATGCTACAATTTATTAGTGATGCTTGGAAACACAACACATTTGATCATATATTGATGACTACACTGTTCTACATAATGATGATAAGGATGTTCATGTTGTTGTCTATGTCTTTGCGATCATATGGTCACGTTGCAGGTTCCTATATGGTGTATGATGGTTGCAGATGACTATCATGGTCTTGCTACGTCACTCTTGAGGTCTCCGGTTTTGGTTATAAATGTCATATATGTCTCTTGATGAAAATATCATGTAAAGAACCATGTTGTAAATCATTATTGTTACATAGAAATTTGTCACTGTTCTTGTACTCCCCGTTCCTTGACCCTGGAGGACCCATACAGTGACCCTTGTGTACTTTCCAAGCATGGAATACACACCCCTGAACCACACTTTGTCTGCCAAATCATCTCCCTTTACAACTTTTCTGGAAGATTCCTATCAAAACCTGGTTTTTAAGGTCAACGCTTTCTTTCAGTGTCTGACCCGCACCGATAGCAGAGATTTGCACTGAGGCCTGCGCCGATCGGCACTCTATCTTAATGTCGTACCTGCACCGATCCTCTTTTGGAAAGTTTTTTAAATAGAAGTGAAGCTTCGCGAGGCGGCGAGCTGGAAGTCTGTTTTGAGGATATGGTCGAGAAACTGCCCTTTGGGCTTCTTGTTCCCAAGAAATAGGAACTAATCCAAAGGATAAGATTTTTTCCCATCATTTGAGGGCCCATAACCTCCTCCTCCATTGTTATATAAGGAGACCTCCTTCATCTCTACAACCTTAGTGATGATAGAAAGGAGAAGAAATTATAGCTTTGGGAGAATAGTGTAGAGTGTGATTGTTTTTGTGTGTTGGAAACATAGTGAGATCTTGGAACTTTGTGTATGATGGTGTTGCAAACGTGCTTGGATATGGACCTACCGAAGGAGAGCCTCAACATCAAGGCTTGGTTGTAAAATACCTTTGTATTTATCATAATAAAATGCAACTGATGTTTATCTTCCACTCTTGTTTACATTCATAATGAGATTTATAACATTCCTTGATCAGTTAAATAGGTTGTAATTGTTTTATGTGTGTCGTGATTTTACGTTTGTCATGGTGTCTTGACTGTCTCTACAGGTAATTGAACGTTGGCAGCAGCGTGTATTGAGCTTGAGAAGAGAGAGAGATCAAGAAGCTTCAACAGAAGATGACAACATAGCATCAGGACAAGGTAGATCATCTTCCTTGCTCTGAATTTCATTTACAATATAGGAAGGTAGATGTTAGTATGTTCCCGTAGTTGCTAGACCCACCCTAGGGCTAGAGGGATCGCCTCTGTCCGCAGAGGGGATTTACCTGGACAACAATTATAAAATTCAATCATGTATGAACTATTGGGGTCAAGTCATTTATGGGCAATTGATGTAATGTTAAATAAGTAAACCCACTATGTTGGGTGATTATTGTAATCATGAGTCACTAGTGATAGGAAATGTTATTCTTAGTTGAGTCATAGAGTCATTTGAATATCTTCAGAAGATTCATCGTATACTAGAGGGGATCATAGTCTGTATACAGTTCAACAAATCATATCTACAATGATCCTCTCTACAAAAGGGAGAGAGAAATATTCATTCAACATTAGTCAACCCTTTTCCCTTGATGTCAAAGGGGGAGAAAAACTTGGTGTTTGGAAAAGAACGCTTAGTGAAAAGTATTGGGAGAGAAGCTTGGTGTATTTACAGATGTGTTTGCAGGTATTTATAGGTGGTGACCAAACATCAAAGTGGTTTCCATCAAGTCCAAAGGGGGATATTGTTGTAATTATGGCTAATGTGTTGTCCTTGACGTAAATCTACTTGATAAAGATGTTAATAGGATTTTTATACAAAGTTATACAGATGCTACAACTGGTATGAATAGTGAAAGGATAACTTAGTAACAGATGGTTGGTAAAGACAAAGTCTTATAAAGTATACACAAGTCTTGTGAAGCAAGGTCGCGTACATACACATGTATTGTGAAGAAAATTTGCGTACATAATCGACACCATGGTAATTTGAATATTATGGGTATTTACCATGGTATTGGCCCATAGTAATATATGCGACAAAGGATATTTGATCCCGTCAAAGAATACCAACAAAATTACAAGGGGATTGGCCTAAGGTATTGGCTAAGGCTAAATCTATATAAGGAGATGGAGATCAAAGTGTTAAGTGTGCAAGTGAAGGATTGTTTTGATATGAAATATGTGTGCACCAAGGAGCAAGGAGAAGACTAATATTTGAAATATCTGAAGTATGGTGACATGTGTGCTTGTTTTATGTACTCATTCAAAATGTCTAAAAATTATAGATATTTTGTTATAATAATGCTATCATTTGAATGAAGTATTCTAAAGTATGTAATTATGATAGTAAGGGTTATAGAGTGTGAAGATTATGTTTATACCGAAAGTTTTTAGATTTTTACGCATGTTTGTCTCAGGTTAGTCACGTAGATACACAAATCGACTTCTAGATAGTCACAAAGGGTTTTCAGTCTGTATAGATCTGTATGCGGGTGTTGTGAATGGTAAGCACGTACCATACGTTTATGTGTTTTGTGGAAGTCATATACATATGCTAGGGTTTTGTAGTATGGATTTTTGATGACATTTTATCAATTTTTTTATGTTTATTGATGTCTGTCGATGATGTCTCTATAATAATAATATGTATTTGGCAATACTAGTTGGGTTGAGTTAGTTATGGAATTGAATGCCGATTAATGATGATGCTACAACGTGGTGATATGTAATTGGTTCAGTGATATGTGAGGGACTAAATATACGATTCAATGGTTGATTCAGTGTTACACAAATAGTGATTCAGATTTATTATTTAGAAAAAATGAGATCTATACGTGAGTTTTGTATAGAGGAAACACGTACATACATGGATATGATTCAGAAGAATTGTATATACATTTTTACATATGTTTGATCAAGGTTTGCAGGGAAAAAGCCGTGCTTTTGTACATTATATGGTTTTGCATATTGATGAATGTTTGTTTGATCTGATGGTTTATATTTATTATGGATTGGTTTAATGGTTGATATTCAGTGATTGATTTGATGATTCAGTTGGTTCAGTGATTGGTTTCAGAATTGTTATTGGACTTAATGATGGAAGTGGGTCAAGTCTAAAAGATGATGAAAGGTGGCCTACAAGTTTGATGATTTAAGTCAGGTGGATCCAGTATGAAATATTATGAAAAATGGTCTACAAATGTTCTGAGGGTTGGAGCCTTCAGTGATGGATTCAAAGCTTCCTTCCAATGATAGTTGGTAAATATGTGTAGGGGGTAGGAGCTCCCTTATGGTAGGATCTGGTAAACGAGATTAGGGGGTTGGAGCTCCCTTCCAGTGGGTGATGGAGAACGAGAGAAGGTTGTAGCCTTCTGCAGGTGGGTGCCTCCATACTGGTATGAGTCCGTGCCAGTACAAGATTGTAAGATGTTTTCATTTATAAATAAATAATAAGACAAAGACAACGATAGCGATGGTTTTCTCCCACATTGGGTTTCCACGTAAAAATCCTGGTGTTCTCAAGTGTTGTTGTGTTGCTTATGTGTGATGGTTTATTTTTCTCTTGATTTCCATGGTTAATGATTAATTAATGAATAATGAAGTAATGATGCACTGGATAAATATGAACATATGATGAAATATTTAAAAAGTTAGTTAACTAGATATATGCAATTTACCTTTACTAAAGTCACGTATATATGTGGATTGCATGAACAAAAGTAGCGCATGGAAATCAGAATAAGAAATGAAAAGTTGAAGTGAGATTAAAATATTGATTCACTCCCCCCCCCCTCTAAGTATTTTTTCCCAGCAACTTATTCCTCTTCTTTTTGGTCACGTGGATGTATACTGGAAAACCAAAGATTCTTAAATGACTGACCCTTGTCTTCAATCCTGTGAATTCTGTCTCAGGAGTCTTTTCCTCCAATACCTAGTGGGGACTCATATTCTAAACATAAAATGTTATGTTGGATGCCTATACCCATAAGAACATGGGTAAATCCTGATCATGAATCATCACCTTGAAGGCTTGCACAATGAACCCATTCTTCCTTTCCGTGACCCAATTCTTCTGAGGGTTGTAAGGAACTATCCAATCCCTCTTGATCTCTTCCTCCTTGCGAAAATCACTAAACTTCCTGGAAGTATACTTTCCTCCATTATTTTACCTCAAAACCTTTATCTTCTTCCTTGTCAAGTTTTATACATGATCCCTAAAATCTTGGAACCTACTGAAGACCTCATCCTTGGTATTCATGAATTAGATCCAAGTCTTTTGGAAGAAATCATTAATTAATTTCAAATAGTACAAGGAATGACCCAAACACGGTATTGTCATCGGTCCATATACATCTGAATGCACTAGATCCAAGATCCACTTGGAACTACTATCATTGCTTGGAAAAAATCCCTTCAAATTCTTGCTAAGTGCACAATCCCTGCAAAAACCATCACACTCTACCTAAAGCTCTGGAAGACCTGTAACCATTCTTATCAATTCTAGAAAAACCCTATAATGTAAGTGATCAATTTTAGATGCCATAAATCACATAAAATGATATTAACATGTACCAATCTCTAGGTTGGTCATCTCAATAATATGTACAATACTCCCTCTCGAACACTAATTACTCCTACTGAGTCTATGCTCAAGTCCTTAGGCCATACAAGAACCTGACCAACTACAAATGAAACTCTATAACCTTTATTCTCCAATGTTGAAATTTAGCGAAAGTTCTTTAAGCCTGGTATAAATAATACATCTCACATGTGTAGATAATATTTGGACTCTAGCTGAATTGATGCTGACCCAAATCCTTTCACTACATACTTGGAATGATCTCTAAGTTCCACCTACAATGATGAATACCTCTTTGCAAAATCCTTGATAGAATATCATGAACCCGTCATGTGCCTAGAAGCACCACAATACACCAACAAATATCACTATTGTCACTAATAATGCTTGTAGGAGAAGAGACAAAGAAATACTCCTTCTGAATATCATATGCAATCTCATCAAGTTTAGATTCATTTTTCCTCCTTTTGCTAGATGCTCATCATTATCAACATCGACTATGGATGCATGTTGTTTTCCCTTCCTTTTCTTCTGAGGACACTGGGAGGCATAATGTCCAAATGATGACACTTGAAGCACCTAAATCACTTGAAGCATCTCAAACTAGAGTTGATATTCCCCCTGTATCTTTCTTTCCAAAATATCTTCTTCCATTTCCTTTCTGCTTGAGTTTCGTCATCCTAAAGTCTTTGCAAGTTGTTCTTAGAAAAAAATATGACCTCCTCTTGGACACAATCAATCCAAACTTGACCAAAATTGGGCAACTAAGCTCATGCACAAATACCCTATAAAAATGGATTCGGTGAAGAAGGAAATCCATTAAGAGACATTGTAACAAATTCTGCATCATCAATGGTATCTCCAATGGCCTTAAGTTGATCTCTCAACTGTGAGAATTTCATGAGATAAGTAGAAAATAAATCTGATCAAGACATCATGATACAATGAATTTGATGTCTCAAGGCTAACTTCCTACTAGTGTTCTTACTCTCGAACAATCCCATCAAGGCATCATACATCTCTTTAGCAATCTTCAACACAAAAACAAGTGTTATTAAGTGGTCCTTCATGAAATATATCAAGATCATCTTATCCTTAGCTTCATTCTTCTTATGCTTGTATTTATCCTCAACATCTTGTGGTTCTGAGACAATTTCTTTCACATAATTTTGAATCTCATTTTCTTCCAAGACAAGGAGTATCCTTGTCTTCCAATATATGAAATTTGTAGCACCATCCAACCTATCTTCTACCCTTAGGTTGGGCACTGTCTTGACAAGAGAACCGAAACATGTACAAGTTTCCTGAATACTGAAATCTGAGGTTGTTCAATGGTTGATCTTTCAAGAAAGCACTGAAGCCATGTTGAAATTATATGGAAAGTGTAGTAGAATGCAAATTTATGCAAGATAATTACTTCCTAATGATTTTCAAACAATAATTTTTATGCCACTACTATTATCAAACAATTATACTAAAAAAATATCAATAATAAATGCAACATAAACAATAAATATAATAGAAAGACAATGATGCACAATAGACACAATTTTTACCTTAGGAAACCCAACCTTGGGAGAAAACCCAACAATATTTTCTTGAGGAGTAATTGTCTTTCATTAAGGTTTACAAATCAAAATTGTCTAGAAATATGTGCCAACATATAACTCAAAATACCAGTCAAACCTAGTCAAATAACAACAATTCAACACTAGTTAAACCAGCAAAATACTCAGAAGTCAACACTAGTAAAAAAATCAACCTTCAGTCAAATTCAAACTATTCAAATTCGACCATATGGTCAACTCATATCTATGGTCAGCTATCAACTGTATTGCAGTCAAAATCCACATGTGTGGCTTATGGTCAACCTGTGATCAACTCACATTGCAGTCAAGCTCTGTGGCCAAACGACTTGGTCAAAGTTTGATCAAACAACTCAATAAACCCTCCACACACGTGACTATCAAAGGTTGGCCAAACTCAGTTTACTTTCACAAGTGCAGCCAAAATAAGAGAAAGATATAGAAATGATAAAGATGATCTCCAATGATTGATTTGTCCTTGGAAAAATTTCTCCTCCATTAGAAAATATTCAAAGGAGCTTGATATGTTGATGAATTGTCTCACATGTTTTTTTATTTAGATAGAGCTCTAATGTTGAGTGGAGACTCATCAAGGTGGCTTCTCATAACATGAAACAACTTCACTAATGGAGCCTACATCACAACCCAACATTAGACTAGAATTGTTTACCCCAATGTTGGGTAAAAAACCCCAATCAATAAACAATTCAATCTTGCTCTATAAAAAAGATATCACTCCATTCTAGAGCACAATGTGAACATCATGGGCCATGGCCCCATGGGTGAATGTATTAATTCCCCCACTAGTGAAATCAACATGACCCTGTGGGAGAATGTATTCTCGAAGCTACAAAAACATCAATAAAGCTTTGGTATGTTCATGAATACATTTTTTAGCTACAAAGTTCAAGATCTAGGTGAATCCTAATTTCAAGGATGTTTAGATTGATAGGGGGGGGGCATCATATTCAATGATCTTTTGCATGAGACTCTAAGGTAGACTTCAATTCTACTTTAACAACTATACAATGCATGCATGTTATTTGCAATACTTTCTATATTTGAAATTTATTCTTTTGGGAAACTTTATATTTTTAGAAACTTACTATTTTAGCAACTTCAAACAATGTTGTGTAACAATTTGATAGTTTTCTAGAAATATATTCTTCATTTATTTAAAATACTATTTTTTAAAATTTTGTATTTTTGTAAATCCATCACATATATGGATACTTATTTTGGAGAAGCTCATGTGTGAGAATTTTTCCAATAAACAAAGAAAGTTTATTTTTAGACTTTAAAAAAAAATCATGTATACATATGGGTTTGTTTATTGATGGAGAAGGTAACCAAAATATTTCAAGTGATTTTGAGAAAATGCAAAATTAGGACAACATTATAACAATGGAAAATGCTCTTTGTCAAAGTTGAGGATGAAAATCATTGAAATAATAAATAATAATATAAAAATACAAAATGTTGACTGTTTATCCTATTCTCGTATTTTATAATTATGGATGTTTATAATGGAGAATGGAAAATGTTGTGAAAATTCGGAAACTCTGAATCCTACTGCAACAACTGATAATATTTCTTCTATTTGTTAAATTACTAAAAAAAATTATTTGCATTTATCTATGGCAAATATCGAAATATATACACTGCAGTCTTCACAAATTAATTAATGCGGATAATAAATGTAAGGAGAATACTAGAACAACAATAAACACATTGACATAGTTATTTTCGGATAATTGTCTGAGGAAAAACCCAATGTGGGAAAGCCGGTGCAGCAGGTGAGGGTTTGTCTTATTAATATTCAACAAAAATCTCATGTACAAGATACATATAGCATAATAGAAGAAGAATCAATGAGAGAAATTTACAAAAAAATTTATCACGCTCCACAGTGAATTTCTGACCCCCGAGAGGACATGCTGCCCTTATGTTGGACACACTGCATCACCCTCTACGCAGTGACTGCACAATGGCTGTGTCACTGCCCCTGCGCTGATGAACTGCGTCCCTCTTTTGTGCTGCCTCCTCCATACTTTTCTTGCACTCTTAATTACTGCCGATACCCTCTCTCTCTCACCTGCAAATCACCCTTTGATTCGATTTTCTCTTGCCAAACTTCAACCAGTGATAAAATCGACCTGCTTGGGAAACTGAATATCATCCCGGTGTATCCTCCAAGTGCCCATCGAGTTCCTTCTTATAATATTCTTGTTGAAATTTCAATGGACCAGATTAGATCCTAATCAAAGGCTCAGATCATCTTGACTTGATCTCCGTCTTTTTCTAGAATATTCACACCCAATTTCATTAATACCCTTTAATTATTTTAATTTCCTAACTTTAGACTTAGGCATCCATTAAAAAAATTAATTATTTTAATTAAACTGTCTCGGGGTGGAATTTTCCAAAATGATTTTCGAGTCTTGGATAATGCATATGTCTTAGCCTCTCTGCATATTCCCAAGGCTAGAGCACATTCGATGCTACAAAAATCAACACTCCCTCTTAGTGAGGAAAATTATCTAGCAATGAAACCTGCTGAGGCATCCCTCTGACTTAGTATCATCTCCTTCTGCACTGCTGACGTCTGAAATCACTAACCATCAACTACTGTGCAACTCTAATTTTGTGCTACATCTATGCTGCTGCTGACACTGCATACTACTGCCATCTACTGCATCTGCACTACAACTCCCTCTCATCTGCTACTGCTACAACTGTGAATCCATCTGTTTCTGCTACTGAAATAGGTTCTTTACCATACCCATTTTTTCTCTAAACTGGATGAACTTATCTCTACCTAGAGCATTCGTGAGTACATATGATACCTGATCTCTTGTGGGTACATACTGTAGTTGTACCATCCCACACTAAACACAATCTATGATAAAGACTTCTGATATCAATGTGTTTCGACCGATCATGAAATACTAGATTCTCAGAGAGTTTGAAAAAACTATGATTATCGCAGTAAACACTAGTCACTTCCATCCTCTTCCTGAACAAACTCATAAGAAAATTTCTAAGCCATATATCTTCGCACATTGTTGTGCTGGCTACCATATATCGTTCTTTAGCTAAGCTCAATGCTGCCGACTTCTGCTTCCTACTACACCAAGATATCATCCCTAAGCCAACCCTGAAGCAGTACTCTGAGGTACTCTTTCGGTCTACCAAACTACTTGCCCAATATGGCTCTATGAAACTGCTCAATCTGACATCATCTCCTCACGCGTATTTCAAGCCATATCCGTATTTTTCACGCACATATCTAAGGATGTGTCTTGTTACTACCCAATGTGCCCTTTTTGGTTTGACCATGAACTGACTCAGGGTGTTGAAAGCGAAACAAGTGTCTGGCCTCATGTTGACTAGATACATGAGCTACCTAATGATCTGTTAGTACAAGGTGGGGTCCAATTCCTTGTCTCTTGATGCATCTATTTTCTTCCATTTGGTGATCATAGGCATTTCCATGAGTTGGAAATCTTGCATTCTGAATCTCTTCATAATCTCTGTAGCATATCTTCCTTGCCCAGGGAATATCTCCCCATTCTTCTTCCAAATTTTGAACCCTAGAAAATAATGCATCAACCCCATATCCTTCATGTCGAATTCTGATTCAAGGTTCTTCTTACATTCCTTTATGAGCCCTGATGACCCTGTTAAAAAAAATCCATCTACATATAATACCAGAATAAGCAGTTCATTCTCCACCACAATATAGTAGATATTTGGATCAACATCACTCTTGATGAATCCCAATAGTTGCAAGTAACTATCAATCCGACCATACCACGCTCTGGGTGCCTGCTTGAGGCCATACAAGGATTTATTTAACCTGCATACATGAGTTCTCTTCTCATGAGTCTCGAAGCCTTCAGGTTGTTCTATATACATCTATTCTTCTATCACTCCATTCAAGAATGTTGTCTTGACATCAATATAGTGAATCTCCCATACCATTTGAGTTTCTATGGATATAACAGATTTGATAGAGGTATATATAGCTATTGGGGCAAAGTTATCCTCATAGTCTATCCCTTCCTTATGTGCATACCCTTTCACCATGAACCTAGCCTTATACTTCTCTACACTTCCATCTGCAACGTACTTGATCTTGTAGATCCACATTGATCCTACGACTGATCTATCGTCTGGTCTAGGTACCACTTCCCAGACATAATTATCCATGATATAATTGTATTCATCTACCATGGAATCCACCCATACTTGGTGCTGTATAGCTTCCTGAAAACTAGAGGGTTTTTCAACCTATGCTACCAAGGCTTGGTACCTGTCAGGCTGTCTATGCTGCCTCTTGTCGGTTGTAGGAGCTCCGACAAACTCCTTTGTTTCCCTCAACGTCTGGCATACTTCTAGACTGGTTCTACCACTAGTGGTGGGAGGCTCAATAAAATCCTCCTCATGTTCCCGTTGTTCCATTTGTTGAGAACTACTTGGATCTCCTACTCCTGAGAAAATATTGATGCTGTTCACTGTACTCGATCGTGGTGTATGTCCTCCTGCTTATCCTCCCTATTTCCCTTTCTACTATTGGACTAATGGAATATCTGCTGACTGATCTCCTGCTAGCATCTCTCGAGATTTCCTTAAAGCTCTATCTTCCATGAAATTTACATCTCGGCTTACTACAATTTTCCTACTACTAGGAATGTAGATCCTGTATACTTTTGAGGTCTCACTATACCCTACGAGGTACTCCTTATCTGAAGTCTGATACAATTTACTACGCTTCTCG
Organism: Pinus albicaulis; assembly: GCA_034641835.2. Classification (NCBI taxonomy): domain Eukaryota; kingdom Viridiplantae; phylum Streptophyta; class Pinopsida; order Pinales; family Pinaceae; genus Pinus; species Pinus albicaulis. Next base: position 715,068,845 of record CM076580.1, on the reverse strand, counting down.
TCTGGAATGTGGAAATATGCCACACTCCTGAATATCCATAGATGACTTGGTCATGCCTCTGCCCATAAGAATCTAGGAAAGTCTTGGTCATATAACATAACCTTTTCCGCCCTGACGATTTTTCTATTCTTCCGCTCCGCTACTCCATTCTGCTGTGGATTATATAGAGTTGTCCACTCTCTTTTGATGCCCTTCTTTACGCATAAATTTGTGAAGTATTTATCCTTATATTCTCCACCATTATCTGAACGCAATACCTTTATCATTTTCCCTATCATGTTTTCTAGGAGAGGCTTGAACTCTCTGAACCAATCAAAGACCTCATCCTTTGTATTTAAGAAATAGATCCCGATTTTTCTAGAGTGATCACAAATAAAGGTGACAAAGAAATCACCACCGATAATAGCTCAAGTGGACATTGGGCCACAAATATCTGAGTGTATCAATCCCAATACACCTCTTTATCTGTTGTCACTTCTAGGAAAATCTGCCTTAGCATACTTCCCTAGTACGCATCCTCGGATTACATCATCATGCTCGGTACTGAGGACTGTAACTCCTATCACAGTCTCTCTGTGCATCTTAAGTGCTCCATGGTGTAAGTGTCCCATCCTCATGTGCCATAGTTCATTATGTTCCTTTTCACTGTTATGATTGCTGCCTATCAGTGCCATTGGAGACTCGAGTTGCAATTTATACAACCTTTTGCTTCGAGTGCCAATTTGTCTCATCTTCTTCCAGCTGGGATGTTTGACATATTGCTTCCTTCCAATGAAGTATACATCATACCCCTTATCCTGTAACTGGGATACTAAAATAAGTTTCATTCCTAATCCCGACACATGCAATACATTAGTGGCGCTAATGTTGGTTCCTACTTCCATCTGAAACACTATGGTGCCTCTCCCTACTGGAGTACACTTAATTATGTTTCCTATAGTGATCTGGAAGTCCGTATGCTCTTCTTGATAGCTAGAGAATTATTCTCGTACTCCATTCATGTGAGCTGAAGCCCCGCTATCAATATACCAAACACCTGCTGATGTTGGACTTGAAAAACATGTGAATTATTCTTCCAATCTGGAAGATAATTCTGAGACATCTCGACTATCCATGTTGTTTTGTGCTATCCTCCTTCCCAATGTTGATCTCGCAACTGCAAAATACTACGTTTTAGATGGAGATCTACTCGGAAAAAGAAACACAACTGCTCCTTATGCCTCTAACAACCCTTCGATCTTGAGATTGGTTCTGTTTTGACTAACTCGAAGAATTAAGTATTCCTAGAAACTTTTCCTGCCTGCCCCAAAGGACTAAGCAACCTTCTGGGGACTTCAAGTAGTTGCTCACGTAGTGCTACGGTGCTCCTTTTTCCTTTTGCACTAGATCTCTCCTCCCTCTTGTCTGTGCTCTGATACCGTGTGAAAATTCAGAAACTCTGAATCCTACTACAACAAATGATAATATTTCTTCTATTTTTTAAATTACTGCAACAAATTAATTGCAGTTATCTATGGAAAATATCAAAATACAAACATTGCAGTCTTCACAAATCAATTCCCATGGAAAATAAATGTAAGGAAAATACTAGCACAACAATAAACACATTGACACTGTTATTTTTGGACAATTGTCCCCGGAAAGACCTAATGTGGGAAAACTGGTACGACATATGAGGGTTTATTTTATTAATCTTCAGTAAAGGTATCATGTACAAGATACAAATAACATAATAGAAGAATAATCACTGAGAGAAATTTATAAAAAAAAATTCTCACACTCCACAACGAATTTCTGACCCTGAGAGGACCTGTTGCCCTCATGCTAGACCCACTGTGTCACCCTCTGTGTAGTGACTGCATCACTGCCCTTGCGTTGATGAACTACATCCCTCTTCTGCGCTGCCTCCTTCAGACTTTTCCTGCACTCTTGATTACTGTCAATACCCTCTCTCTCTCTCACCTGCAACTCACCCTATGATTCGATTTTCTCTTGCTGAACTTCAGCCAATGAGAAAATATATCTGCTTGGGAAACTGAGTATTTTCCTTGTGTATCGTCCAAGTGCCCATCGAGTTCCTTATTATAATCCACTCGTTGAACTTTCAATGGCCCAGATTAGATCCTAATCAAAGGCTCAGATCATATTGACTCGACCTCCGTATTTTTCTAGAATATTCACACCCAGTTTAATTAATACCCTTTAATTATTTTAATTTCCTAAGTTTAGACTTAGATATCCATTAAAATTAATTATTTATTTTAATTAAACTGTCTCCGAGTGGAATTTCCCAAAACGATTTATGAGTCTTGGAGAATGAATATGTCCCAGCCTCTCTGCGAATTCCTGAGGCTAGAGCACATCTGATGGTACAAAAATCAACAAACATTACCAATATAGATCCAACAATAAGATGAATGAGTTGTTTTACCTATCATCATTCACACATAAACTAGTGGGATATGTTCACCTACTACTCTAGGTTACCATAACTTAGTAGAGAAAGTGGATCAATCCATGAGTAGATATCATAGATTAGAGGTATCATTTCCATTTTTTTGTTTGGATCATCTAATTGTTAGTGATTTTCTTGGAATTTATCTTTCCTACTTTGAACTAAAAAATGTGTCTTTGCTTGAGAGTTATTTTCAATAGTTGTAGGGTTTATTATTGGTAGTGGGGGCTCAACTTGGGAGCTTTTTTCTCATCTTTATCTTATCTACTTTCAATGTTATTCCAAGAAATGCTAGGCATCATTTTATTGACACGCTTATCATATTTTTAGGGTATTGGAGGAGACCTTGCATGGAATTTATGAGTGGTATTCAAATATTATTTGATATTTCATTTGCATGAATCCCAAAGATGGACTTATGAAAGAGAAATGGATTATTCTTCTTGAGTCCTTTCTCTTGTGCTTCCATATTTTACATTCTACTTACTAGCATCCCAAATTGTAGTGTTCATGGGAAAATTAGTATGGTGCCTCCAATTATTAGTGGTGTGATTATATTTATCCCTTATAATTTGTGGTTTATTTATTTATAGTAGTGTAATAGGATTTGTATTAAAAATGTTGTTAATAAAGATGATCACTATCTTGGTGATCAATTTCATGAGTGCTCACTACATTTTCTAAATGGTTTAATAGTGTTATGCGTTAACTAGCTCTGGGTATTTCTCTTTTTTTTTTTTTTTTTTCTGTATATGTTAGACTTAAGGCAATAGTTACTTCTTTAAATCTAAATTTCCAATCTTCAGTTTTACTAGAGAGTACCCCCTATAGTCTAGCAAGCATTGGATTGAAGTGGGAGGAATTGTGTGAGGTGACACCAAGTATTTCCCTACATTTTTCATTCATCCTTTCAAGTCTAGAGTGATAAATTGTGTGAATGGATATTCACACTACACCTAAATAAAGGTGTACCAAGCCATAAATAGAAAAAAATTTAGCAAAAAATACTTTGAAATCAAATCCTTTTCCAAATAAGCTTGTGGTTTTGTAACGTCCCCAATTTTTGGATTTCCTTGTGGTAAGATTAGGAGGGATTTCCAGAGATTTTGTTAGCCAAGTCGCAGAAGAAAGATTACATTATTGGTGGGCCCAAAGGGTTTTGAGGAGTTTTATGGGGGATGATTGGGATTGCTTGCCATTTTTCATCATTGAGATTAATCCCACACAATTTGATCTTACTTTCGTTGCATTCCAAAGATTTCTGTAAACCAGAGCTTTTAACGGGCATATTTTAATTAATTATGCTTAAGGTATTGTTTTAGGTTGATTACTTGGAGAAACACCTTAATGTAATAGCTTGTTGGAATTAGGACGAAAATATTTACAAGAAAGAATGATGAAAAATGGCTTTGGGAGGCCAGAGTGATCATGATGGAGGTTTAAGCATTTTTTGGAGATAAAAGTGACTTTAATTAGTAATAAAAAGTCACTTATTAAATAAAAGGAGAAAAAACGTTTTTATCTATGGGGTGAATTAAATGGGGCAAAATTCACTTGGAAAATAGAAGGAAAATGCACTAAGTGGCTTATTAATAAAATAATAAAAGGATATTTCTAGAATATTGGAAAAGATCCAACAAAATCTTATAAAAGGGGAGAGAAATTCATTTCTTATTCATTTCGGTTTATGATTATTTTTTGTTGATTGATCGAGAGATCAAGTGATTTTATCTCAAGGGTTTTAAGTGAGACTCTCACACTAGTTTCAGTGGAAATCATTGTCACTCTAGCTGGTACTCACCAATTTCAGTGGACATCATTGCCACCTTAGTTTTCATTGTGGGAAAATCACAAACATTTGCCATTTTTTCTTCAATTTCAGGTTATTTGGGAGACATTTCTTCAATGAGACGAATTGGATTTTATTGTCAGAGTTGGAGATTGTATCATTGCAAAATACATTTGTCGGAGCTAAAGGTTATTGATTTAAGTTGAGTTTATTGGAGGGTCGAATTCATATTCTATAGAGGCCAAATTTATTTGCTAGAGCCAAGTGTTAATACCTATTTTTGATCCTCTAATTTTGTAATATGCTACACAATTTGTCTACCTCTGTTATGCTCAATCATACCTCAATTGACCACTAGTAAACTTGTCTCACCAACATGTTTTATTGCCATGACCAAAGGGGAGGACCACTAAGTTTCATTTGATATATATATATATATATATATATATATATATATTGCACTCATCTTTTGAAAAATGCACGTGTTTGGATTCCAAGACACTTGATGTTGAGAATGTCGACTTTTCTACATTTTGATATTTGGTCAATTATATCACTGAACGTGCAATAGCAACAATGGTTACTTTTCTTCCTTTGAAAAGAGAAATGGATTTTAAACATTTTATGAACTCCTTACACATCATTACACAGTTTTCTATACTGTTACGGAGATGACATTCTTTTAAAAATAAGAGAAGTATTTTGATAACCTTGCATAGAATAGATATATGAGAACAAAGGATTTGATAATATGACAAGTGGGTCTTGAATTTTGATAATATCATTACACAATTTTCTATATTGTTAGAGAAATGGCATTCTTTTAAAAATAAGAGAAGTATTTCATGAAACATCGTTGATAACCTTACATAGAATAGATATATGAGAACAAAAGATTTGCTATATTATATGCCTTGTGGAGTTATTAAACATAATCATATATGTATCATTATTGTATTTACGACCCACGACAGATGCTCGGTGGTTTCAATGGGAGGCTTCTTATATTGTTTTGATGGATATTTCACAGTGCATGTGGGACCTTTCCACGTTCCATGTGAGGGGTGATTTAGCATATTGTTGGTTGTGTATGTCAACGTGTGCAAAGTTTTAACGAGTTATTGTTGAAAATATTGTTGTGAGTTGATCAGCACATTTCGAACAGGTTTGCATTCTCGAACATTCATTGCGCGACCTTTAAAATCACAAGCCTATCCTACGATATTAATGCCCATTACTAAAATCATCAACGGTGATTGTATAGTGTGAAGTTGATCTACGACTGAAATGGATTGGGGTTTTTTGTTTTGTCTTGTCACTTGTAAAATTTGATGTCATTTGAAAGTTGTTACATTCCGAAGGAAAATTGTTAGTTGGAAGTTGGGACTATTGAAGCACTGATACTCCGGTGCAAACCTAACCCTGTGGTTAATTGCATAATTTTATATGCTATGTCACTGATTTAGTTTACTTCTCTATGCCTTTCCCATTTATTGCTCCCGTAACCTTTCCAGTAATTGTTTCGAATTGTTCTGGTTACATTTAATTTCCATGGAGACCCAAGACAGGGTGCCTCCTGCCCCTGCTCTGAAATTTAAATCTCATCCTCTCGGAATTATTCTAGCATTTGATGTTTTAATAAAAGGGTAAAAAGGGTTTAACCATGCCTGCAATTATAGTTGTGAAAAGTCTATGTTTAAATAGAAATGACACACAAGTTTTATTCTATTGAAAGGTTTTGGGTTCATTTCAAAATTATTAAAGTGAACAAATGTCGTGCTCCTTTCTTGTGACTAGGGATTACCTTTGTATATATGTATACCCCATAAAGTTCTCGCTTTTTTTCCTTCAACTCTCTCATTTCTTCCTTCGTACAGAGCGTAACTATTTGTAATTTGTAAAACAAAAAAGCAAAGTCATTGCATGCTTTTCCTCAACTTCTACAAGTTTTTTTGTCTGCAACTTTCAAGGGTTTTCCGTAATAACTTATCTCTCACCTATGAAGAAAAATGTTTCTAATATACGTGGCCATATGAATTTTTTCTTGCAACATTATAAATGCAAAAGGAAAACCCCATGTGCGATTTATTTTTCTCTGTTCCTATGCTGAATTTCGATTTGTTAAGTCTTGCTCCTTTTTCCACATCCTTAAACCCTCCTAAACCCTAACCCAATCTGCAATGCATGAAGAGAAGGTATCCTAAAAAATATCTTGTATATAATACAATTATATGTTAAATAAAATTGATACAAAAAAGGGAAAAAACTAAAACCCCTGTGCTACGAAATTCAATCAAAGATATTATAAATTGAAGAAAACTAAAGAAAGAAATTAAGGATATTTTATTGACATGTAAATGCAGCCCTTTGTAAATGATGTTTACATTTTATGAACTCGTTAGGGTTCAAAATGTTACACTCTGGAGCATCCTTACTTCTTCCACCCATAACCCCATTTTTTACATATTGTTTCCCGAGCATATGAGAAGTGGTTTATCTTTGCCTGACATAGTTAAATCGTAGTAGTTTAAAAAAGAAATACGTAGTTAATGGTTTCTTGTTTTGTGTTTTTTTACGTATTAACTCAATGTTTTTCAGAGATGAATTCAAATTATCAAGCATATGGTAGAGCTAGAGGGCGAAGAAATAAACCTCTAGGATGGTGGGACTTATGCAGGAATACAAATATTCGCTTTTCGGTGCACTTCAATGCAAATTTTGATGAATTCCACCAGTTAGCCACTACTACACATTTGAATTTGTGGTCCCCTAACGTCTCTTGCATTCCAACTATTTATCAAAATAGTTCACCCCCATCTTTGAGACCACATCCTAGCTTTGAAGAAATACTTCAGTTTCATCATGACCCTGCACTAGTAAATAACAATGATGGATGGAACCCTATCAACAACTTGTTTGGACAAAAAAAGGATACCTGGGAGCTCCTTCCAAAGTATCTTCTCTTATTTCTATTCCACAATCTGATACCCACGCTTCTTCATCACCCTATGAAAGACTTGGTTCCAATCCATGTGCTCGAAAAATTACATCGCTTGTTGCTGCCAGTCAAACTCATCATGCTCATAAGCTTGCAGTTTTCCCAACCTCTTTGTTTAATGGATTCCATCATCTGTCTATTTCTTCCACCAGGACTTCACTTGAGAAAGCTGTTGATCACCACATTGACCCAGAATCAATGTTTAATCCTACAATTATTGCCTATAAAGGTGTTGCAGATGAACAACAAGGAAAGGTAGAGAAATCAACTTTCTCTATGGAAGGGTTCCTAATGAAATCATAAAAATAATTTATTTCCCTTTGCATATAAGTTTTGATATTGTTGTTGAGTTGTCACCATGGATATTTGATTGTTCTTCTGAAATTATTTTGACAAGAAATTTTGGATGGAAAGTACAATCATACTACTTTGGTTTTTTGATATGACTATTCATTTTGATCATATTTCATGCATATATTTGACTTGAGAGGGCATTAGAATTTTTAGACGTGATTATTATGGCCTCGTGATATTTGATGTTATGATCAAAATGTTACGTGATGCATGTGCACATATTTTGTGCTATTTTATCATGAATTTGGTATATTTGGATATTGAGGTTGATATATTATGGATGTGGGTCCTCCCCTTTTGAGGCATTCCTACTTTTTAGAAGCCCACCCTTTTTGTCTTACCTTTAATTAACTAAACCTAATTATTCTAGTTAAAAAGAAACACCTATGCAACTATTTTTAAAATAATGAGTATAAACTTAGACCTCAAAAGGAAGACGATATCTCTTGGAAACATCACAAGTTGGTATGATTTAAGCATTATTCTTCATTTGTGTTTCAAATTCTTTGTGTTTAGGTAATTTTCATTAACAAGCATTTTTTTATAGGGCTTCTTTTAAGTAGCAATACTAATGAAGATTCATAATACTTCTTGTTTTCAAAGTTATAATTGATTTAAGTTCCTAAAGATTGAAGCTTACTGCTTTTTTCAATTCTACTGTTTACTCTTTGTGCAGTGATATATCGGTCTCTGAAAGTGTCCCTTTAACCTTGCTGCAATGATATTTGTTTCATTTAGTTGTTCTATCTATTAGCATATGACCATCGTTCTTGAGAAAAAGGTCATTTGTTAAAGAAGTTCCTTGTGCAAAATTTTAATCTTCCAACTCTATGGATACCTTCTCTGAACAATATTCTTTTATAATATCAATGAAGAATCTTTCAATGTTTCTACCATCTCTTGTCTTGATTATCATCTTGATATATTTCTTTTATTGTTAACTGCAATTTGTATATTGTACATTACAATTCTCTTTTTTAGGATGTATGACCTTAAAGGGAAGAAGTGATATATATTTGCATTTGATAAATATTGATTATCTATTTGTGAGTTTGGATTTAAATGCAACTGTTTGTTCACTACTCTGTTTAATGACATATTCTGGTTACATATTTAATACTTTGTAGTTTATAGGTTTCTTATTTTTAGTTTTTTTTTTTTTTTTTGTAAGTTATTCTTTTTCTTTTATTTTGATACTTCGAAGTTGTATCATATTGATCTAGCTTTAAATTGGGTTACGTGTTAATTTTTTCAAATAGAGCCAAATTCCACTTTGGACAACTCATATGGTTAGTATTATACTTTAATTAGATTCCTCTTTTAGAGAGGACCAAAATCGACCTATAGATCACCCCAATCGGTTAAGCAGAAGTTAAGTTATGAATTATTTTATTTATTTATGGGTCGATCTCAACTCATGCAGATTCGGTCAAAGCCCCAAGTTGTCCCTCACACAGCTATAAATAGAAGAGACCTCAAGATCATTCACACATTCGCTCATGATATTTTCATCTTGTACTTTTTTCCTTGGATTGTTTTTTCTATTTTTGGCTCACACAGGCTCATCGGGGGAAGTTCGTGCAAGGGTTCGAGATCACAGGCAAGAGGCTTGCTCTGATCTGGGTCTCTTGAGCCAGTGCTGCAGGCACAATACTAAGGTTTTTGGGCCATGGCCACAGGCATGCCATGTTAAGGTCGCGACTAAGTTGGTATAGCCGTTAGAAAACAATGTTCAAGTTGCGGCTAGGGTTTCTTTGTCAGATTGGGATGATCTAACTTGGGCCGCGGGAACAGAGTTTTTAGGTCACGACCAAGGGAGCTTCAGCCGTGGGCTGAGCGTGTTAAGGTTGTGACTAAGGGATTTACTGGGAAGATATCAGTTGGGTCATAGTCAGTTTGTTGCATAGTTCCTTCATTCATCTGTCGCCCAGTCACAGTCGCTTCAGATCAATCATCGAAAACATCCTGGATTCAGATCTAGGACTTGGCATCTGAGATCACTTAGTTTTGGTGATCCATCTGATCCATGCTCTTGATGTTGTAGATCTGTAGATATGTAGATCATATCTATTTTTTTCCGTTGCATATATTTATTGGGCTCATTGTACTTTCTACTGAAAACTTTTTATGACGATATATTGAAGAATAAGATTTGAAAGGGTTTCCCCCATAGTGGGGTTTTTCCCTGGTCTTGGATCAATCTGTTGTCTCTTATGGTTGTGCTATTGTCTTCTTTTTCTCTACATGCATTGTTATATCTTCAATTACAATTTATGATTATTTACACTGCTTATATTTGAATGCATTGTTTATGAAGGTGAAGGACATGCCCAAGAGAAGACAAGTAGTGAAGCCCTTATTATCTGGAAGCAGATCTAAAATACAAAGTCAAGATGTCTTCCTCTACCTCTACATGCATTAAAATTTGCTGCATGGAAATTCAGATTGGAGATCATAGCCGACAACAATGATGTGCTGGAATACATTCAAGGAAGGAAAACACTCTCTCTTCTATCAAGAACATAAACAAGAAAGGTGAGACCAAAGCAAAGAAAATTATAGCTAATGGTTTACAAGATCATTTACTTTCATATGTTGGGAATTTAAGAAAGTCTAAAGACATGTATGACAATATAGATGACATGTATGAGGTTAACAATCTGAATGAGATTATCACCTTGAAAGATAAAATCAAGGAAGTGAAGATGAACAAAGGTGAAATTGTTCAGTCTTACATTACGAGGATCTCTCATCTTAGAGATCAACTGCAAAGGGTTAGATAGAATGTGCCTGACAGAGAGTTGGTTGTCGTGACTCTTAGAGGTCTCCCTTATGTTTGGGAAACATTCATTACTGCAATCAACAAAACAACGTTATCTTGTCATTTGATGAAATTGTTGGAAATCTTACTCAATAAGAATCAAGAATAATAGCAAGAGGAAAAATTTAGAAGCATGAAGAATGAGATCCTGCTACATATATCACCCATAAAAAAAGGAAGAGGTCAAAAGGAGGCCCTTCAAGAAGACCTCCTCCTCAAATATTAAAAGGAAGGAATGAAAAATCACTATCCCATATTGAATGCTTTAACTGCCACAAGAAAGGTCACTGTGCTTGTGATTGTCCCGATAAGACAAAGAGGTCACAATACAACACTAGAGGCAACAACAACGATAAAAGAAGAAGAGACAATCAAAGGAAAAACTGTGACAGACGATATGAAAGGAGAACAGATTCTTCAAGCGACCGTGAAGAATAACATCATTCTCAAAAGAAGTCAAGGGCTCCCAAGTATGAAAGTAATGTTGTGAATAAATCTGAATATATTCTCATTTCTGCACTTACTAGTTCTTCTCCATCGGATTCATGGGATAGTTGTTTGGTTAACAGCGGAGCCACTCATCACTTCTTTGTATACGAATAAGTCCTCTCTAATCAGGTAGAGAGGGAGACTAAACTAAGAATCGTTCTTGGAGATAACTCCACTCATCTCGTAAAATAATTTGGATTCATTAAGTTTTAGTTGAACTATGGGGAATCAGTATTGATGCATGATGTCATGTGTGTGCCAGGTCTAATGAATAATTTGATTTCTATATCCACATTAGAAGATAAAGGGATGAGGGTTGCCTTCATCAATGGAAAGGTCTTATCTTAGCCCGTTGATTCACATATGAAAGATGCATTTGCATTAGGTATGAGATCTGAAGGACTCTATAAAGTCACAGGAAGGCCACTTCTAGCATTGGTTCATAACACTAATAATCTAAGCGAATTATGGCACCGCAGGCTGGCTCATCTACACTATGATGCTCTTTCAAAATTGAAGAGACTAGTCTCAGGTATTCTCGATGTTCAAGCTCATCATGATGGATTTTTTCCAGGTTGTGCGGGTGGAAACAAAACAAGTGGACCATTCCCCTCCAGTAAGAATAAAACAACTGGCATCCTCCATCTCATCCATTCAGATATATGTGGTCTGATGTGTGTGCATTCTATTGGCAACCACCTCTTCTACATCACCTTATTTGATGATTTCTCAAGACATACATGGTTGTAATTCCTCAAGCACAAGGATGAAGCCTTTGAAAAATTCTAGGAATTCAAAGCTTTGGTCGAAAATCAACCAGGAAAAAGAATCAAACTTTTCAGGTCTGACAATGGAGGAGAATACATGTCAAAATAATTCATATTATTCTGCAAGAAATAAGGGATCAAGAAGGAAACTATTGTGCCTTATACACCTAAATAGAATGACTTAGCTGAAATGAAGAACCAGTCGATATTGGAAGTTTCTTATGCCATGCTTCATAATCATAAGGTACCAAAGTTTATGTGGGCTGTAGCCACACATGCTGATGCATATGTTCAAAATCGAGTGCCACATCAAGCATTGAAAAACAAGACTTTAGAAGAAATATTTTCATGTAAAAAAGCCTATATTAGTCATCTTCGTATATTTGGATTTCCCGTATTCTTTCATGTACCGAAAGACAAAAGAAACGAGCTAGAAGCTACATGTAGAAAAGGTATTTTTATGGGTTACTGTGAAAACTCCAAGGCATAAAAAATATATATTCTAGGTCAAAGGAAGGTTGAAATTAGCAGGGATATAACCTTTGATGAAACTGCAGCACTTTGTAAAGCAAGATACCTTCCTCCACCTCCCAAGGAAGATGTTGATGATAGGGATATTCTAGAGGATACTTATATGCCTAAGAGAGATGAAATTGATGTTCCTATGGAACCCATGGATCCATTGGATCCACCTCCAAGTGATCCTCCTTGAAAGAAAATACCACTTTGGCTTCGCGACACTCTATAGGGAAATGAAAGAAGTGTTCCCATTCGAAGATCCTTTAGGAAAAGGAAGGAACCATGTAGGTATCAGGGATATGTAGCAACAATGAGCACGATGATTCAAGATGAACCATTCTCATTCCAAGAAGCAGTCAAAGAACAAGTTTAGAAGGATGCTATGGCTGAGGAATGTGAATCTATTGCGAAAAATGATGTTTGGGTTGTTGTGCCGATATCACATAGGAATTATATTGTGAATTCGAATTGGTTCTTCAATATCAAGAATGGAATCGATGACAACATTGAGAAATACAAAGTGAGGTTCGTAGCTCGAGGTTTCTCCCAGAAAGAGGCAGAAAATTACAATGACATATTTTCTCCTGTGGCTCGATACACAACTATCTATTCGATAGTTTCCCTTATTGCTAGTCAAGGATGGACCCTTCATCATATGGATGTAAAGATCACCTTCCTTCATGGTATGTTATAGGAAAAAGTTTATGTTGAATAGCCATAGTGATTTGAAGTGGAAGATCACAGATTGCATGTTTGTAGGTTGAAGAAAGATTTGTATGGTTTGAAGCAAGCTCCCTAAGCTTGGTATGCACACATTGACAACTATATAATGAAATTGGGTTTCACAAGAAGAAATGTTGATCCCAACCTCTATTTTAATATTTTCCAAGGTATGCCATTGATTCTGGTTCTATATGTTGATGATCTATTCTTAAAATGATGTGAACCGCTGATGATCAAATGCAAGAGGAAGTTAGCCTTTGAATTTGAGATGAAATAACTTGGTATTATGCACTACTTTTTGGTCCTTGAGGTGTGGCAAAGGCCCGCCGAGATCTTTCTCTCACAGGGAAAGTAAGTGGTAAAGCTGCTGGAAAGGTTTGGCATGACTGAGTGAAAATCTATGACTACTTCGATGGAGATGAATTTTAAGAAGTTGTGTGGAAAAGAAGTTGGACCTGATATGGAAAATCCATCCGAGTATAAAAAATTAATTAGGGCTTTGATGTTCCTTGTGAACACCCTTCCAAATATATTTTATGCAATTAACACTTTGAGTCAATTCATGACTGAGTCAGAGTCATGCACATTAGATTACTGCAAAACATGTATTGAGATACTTACATGGATCGATCACACTTGGTCTGAGATATTCTGCTGGAGATATCCAAATTCATGGATACATTGATGCTGACTGGGAAAGTAATGTCTCTCATAGAAAGGGTACATTTGGATGTTGTTTCAGTCTTGGTTCTGCCATGATATCCTGGATGAGAAGGAAGGAAAAATCAATAGCATTGAGCACCATAGAAGTAGAATACATTTTTGCTAGCACGACTAGTTGTGAAGCTATGTGGTTAAGGAAGCTCTTTGGTGAGTTTTTTGGTCAAGTCTTATATACCACAATGATATATTGTGACAGCAAGAAACATATCCATTTGGCTGAGAATCTTGTATTTCATGAAAAGTCCAAGCATATCGAGATTCAATTTCACTTTATTCATGACATGGTGTAGAGAGGAGATGATATACTCCACCACATATCAACTGACGAGTAGATAGCATATATTCTCACCAAGGCACTTTCGAAAGGAAATTTATTCAAAGAAAAACTTGGACTAATGGATGTAGCCCCTCCAGATAAGGGCTAACACTGATAGAGGACACTAAGAAAGATATTCCTACCACACTTGAGCTTTCGGGGTGAGGAATTGAGATAGAGGGCTCCTAGGGTTAAGGGATCTTTGAATAATAAGGCTCTTGCCTATCTATTACATAGGGTCAGATATGTTGCTCCCCTATCTTCATAGGGTCATATATGTTGCTCCCCTATCTTCATAGGGTCAGATATGTTGCTCCCCTATATGGTCTATGCAGAGTATACCCAAGTTGGAATAATACCCTCAAGCAAGGCTTGATGGGAATACCACACCTCATTTGGCCAACGAGTTGAGAGTGTACTTGGGGTGTACAACCAAAGTCGATTATGATGCAGGTGTTCTACCACATGACTGATGAGGTTCATTGATGGGAAGATTGATAGGAAACATGATTGGGTTGAGAGTTACTCCCCGATGAGATTCCAGGGTCGGAGATGTGCCCCCCTATAAGATGAATTATCATGTTGCTAGGTATGGGTGGAAGCGTTCACTCCCCAATTATTTTTCTTCTAGATTCGAGGAAGTTTCAGTATATGGAGTTGAGTCGTGATGACACCATGATGTAAATATATACAAGCAAAGATTACCAAGTGGAATTCTTCATAGTTGAGAGGGAGTGTTAATTTTTACAACTAGAGTCAAATTCCACTTTGGAAAGCTCACATGGTTAATATTATAATTTAATTAGTTTCCTCTTTTCGAGAGGACCAAAATCGACCTATAGATTGCCCAAATCGGTTAAGAAGAAGTTAAGTTATGAATTATTTTATTTATTTATGGGTCAGCCTCAACTCATGTGAATTCGGTCAAAGCCCCAAGCTGTCTCTCACAAAGCTATAAATAGAAGCGACCTCAAGATCATTCTCACACATTAGATTATGATATTTTTTTTCTTGTACTTTTTGCCTTGGATCGTATTTTATTTTTTTGGCTCACACAATTTTGTCGGGAGAAGTTTGTGCAAGGGTTTGAGATCATAGGTGAGAGGCTCACTCTGATATGGGTCTCCTGAGCTAGGGTCGTGGGTACAATACCGAGGTTTTCAGGCCAGGGCCGCGTGCAGACCATGTTAAGGTCACAGCTAAGATGGTATAGCCGCTGGCAGCCAATGTTCAGGTCACGGCTAGGGTTTCTGAGTCAGATTAGGCTGATTTGGAATTAGGCCACAGGCACAAAGTATTTAGGTCGCAACCATGGGAGCTTTAGCTGCAGACTGAGCATGTTAAGGTCATAGCTAAGGGATTTACTGGGAAGATCTCAGTTGGGTCACAGTCAATTTCTTTCATAATGCCTTCATTCATCTGTCACTCAATCACAGTCAATTCAGACTCGTCTTCAACAACATCCTTGATTCAGATCTAGGACTTGGTAGCTGAGATCACTTGGTTTTGGTGATCCATCAGATCCGTGCTCTTGATGTTGTAGATCTGCAGATCTGTAGATCAGATCTATTTGTTTCCGTTGCATATATGTATTGGGATCATTGTACTCTACTAAATTTTTTTTATGATGATCTATTGAAGAAGAATATTTGAAAGGGTTTCCCCTGGTCTTGGACCAATCTGTTGTCTCTTATGGTTGTGCTATTGTCTTCTTTGTCGCTGCATACATTGTTATATCTTCAGTTACAATTTATGATTATTTACAATGGTTATATTGAATGCATTTTTTATGAAGAAGTAATTTGGGATAAAGTAATTGACACAACATAGGTAAATATGAAAAATTAACATTACGTTCCCATATCCTTGGCCTAGCTAGTCTAAGGATTTGAGGGTTGTGGATTTCTGCTAAAACTTCATCAACATCTTTTTCGGTGATCATACTGGGGAGTGAATGATTTTGATTCTTAGTTGGTTATTTTGACCTATTTATTTTATTTTATTTTATCTTTTGCATTTGTTTGTTGCTTTCATTGCTTCCTATTTATGACTGCTTAATATTTACTAAGATTGATTACCAAAGTACAATACTTTAGACCAAGCATTGATCAAAATGATATAACTATGTCATTGATATCCACTTATAAAGCAAGAACAACAAAATATTACAATCAAGCTCAACTACTTGCTTTTACTACTTTGTTATTAATATTTCTTTATGAAAGACTATCTTTTCTTGAACAAGTTGATTCAATTTAATTTTAACCGATGACACAACCCATCTTGTTTCAACAATTTTTTTTCCTAATTTTATTAATCATAATAGTATTGGTACTGGTATATTTAATCTTGTTATTGATAATGTGAAAAATCTTGAGGAAATTGAGCGATCTTGGACCGATATGTCCCGTGACATTGGAATTGCTGATCAACAATTGGTGCAACACCTTGTAAGAATCAACCTCTTGATTAATAGATGCACACCCCTTCTTGACAATCTCGATCTTATCATTATAATATTGAAACTACTCACAAATCAAACTCAACTCATAAATCATCTGAATCCCCTTGTCAATCTCATATCTTGAGAGGAATATATTCTGAATTTGATTCTTTATAAGCTATTAGGGGTAGGAGGAAGAATTAAGAAAATCTTAATGGTTCTCTTAAAACATATTTGTCTGAATCTAAAACTTCTTTTCTAAATAAGATACTAGTCTTTATTCCTCCTATCAAAATGGTTGCACGACCTTTAGGGAGTGTTTTTGGCTGATATTATCCTACTTTGCATCCCAATGATCCTAACAAGATTATTAAAAAAATTGGGCTTTTTGAACTTGAATAAGATTTGAATGCAACTCCTTGGCATGTGCCATCACCATTGAATCTACCTCATGCAATTGCTCGTTTGCCAAAGTTTAAAGATTATTTACCTAGATTCTCTAAACACGGAACCTATACTATTGAGGAGTATCTAAGTTCTTTTTCAAATGCCTTCAACAACGCAGGGGCTAATGTTCAAGATGTTTGCATGATACTTTTTGTCAACACCCTGGAAGGAAAGGCCACTTCTAACTTCTATGAATTACCTCCTAAATCCATTTCGACTTGGGTTGAATTTTCCTATTGGCTTAAATCCACTTTCGGATAGCAGCAAAGTCCTGTTGATTGGTTGGGGGAATATAATATTTTTATCTTTAAACCTAGAGAAATTATTCAAACCTTTAACCTTATATTTACCAAGCTTTACAATAAAAATTCTAGATACTATAAGGCCTCATAGTCAGGCTGCCATGAATCATTACTATAATATCATTCCTATTCTCTATAGGAATCAAATTGAATAGAAATATGTTAATGATCTGGCCACATCCTTACAAATTTGCCTCAAATATGAAGATCATAATCTGAAAAATGATAGTCATTTTTCTGATTCTAGCAAGAGTCTCAGAATGAATGCAATCTTACAATTAATGCAATATATGAATAATCACATGATCTCTTTCAAATGCAAAGTTGTACCTATGCCTTCTCAATCTCCTCTCACATCTATATCTCAACCTACTCTTGTTTCTCCTATTCCAAGAACTCTTCTTAAGAATCTTCCTTGGTGCAATTTTTGCGAGGATTATCATGATAAAAGGACCCATGGAATTATGAAGGCAAGTACAGAAAGAAATTTTGGGTAAAATTCAACCCCTCCACCTCCAAAACCTACTGTAAATTCCTTGTATTAGATAGATGATGATGTAAATATTGTAAATACTTCTCATAATTACAAAAAAAAAAATCAAAATAATCCTTCTAATTGTAATTCTACTCCAAAGCACTTTGCTTCTAACATTAAAGATAACAACCCTTCTAATCAAAGCAATAATCTGCCTAAAGTTGTTGGAAAATATAATATCATAGAAAATTTATCTAATGCAAAACTTCCTGATTTAGCTCAAACTCCCTAGCATATTGCAAATCTATGAAATTTTCTTCAAAAAAAAGAAAAAAATGTGTGTTCCTTCGATATTTATCACTAAAATGGAAGATGAGAATGAGCATTCCCAAGATTCGGAAGTTGAAGTGATAAAAAATTTCTGACAACTAAATAACCCACCTTTGTATGTTTCCATGAACTTTTCTTATAAGATCACTCGTTGTTGTCTCATATATGGGGTTTTTGGCTCAAATGTTATTTCCAAAACCATTATAGAAGAATTGGGCCTCTTCCCAGAAATATGTTAGCCTTCAACAAGCAAAAGAAAACTACTATTGGAGAAATTAAGGATCTTAGTTTAGTAATGTGTTCTCATTCCGAGATCCGCACAACTTGTAACATTCAAGTCATTGATATGTGGGTTGGTAATTATTCAATCCTTCTTGGTAGAGATTGGCAATAATTGACTAATGGTTATTATTCCATGGGTGAATCTTATCTCATAATTCCGAAGGTCCCAATAATATAATTGTATATAGGGAAGAAAGAATACCCCTTATATTGAAAATATTCTCCAACCATCAGTTAAATATATTGAAGAGGACCTTGGAATTTATTCAATTTTTAACAAAGAAGAAACTAACCACCAAGTTGTTGTGAATGTAACCCTTGGTTCAGATTTAATTTGACATATGTTCTTTGATGGGGCATCATCACAAGAAGGAAACGAGGCTGTTATTCTTCTGGAATTTTATTTTGGAAAAACATACTCTTATTATTACTGTTTTCACTTCTCTTGTACAAACAATGTAGCATAATTTGAAGCTCTATTACTTGGGTTAAACAATGCCTTCTTTCTTGGAATTAAAAATCTTTTGTTTTTGGAGATTCTGAATTAATTTTCAATTTAATCAAAAGAATATATAATCCAAACAAGTTAATGAGGCATTATATGGCCCTTGCTTCAAATACAATTTCAGAAAAAAGTTTTAACATAACACATATAAACCAAAGCATAAACATTATTGTCAACCTTCTAGCAATGTATGTTGCAAGGCCTAGATATTTTTGATTGAAGGAGTAAATTGATTCAAGGAGTAAACTTGATTGCATTGCAGTGACATTGCGTTGGCATTATGATTGCATGTGTTGTCCTTGATGGAAACCCACTTGTAAAAGACCAAGTATATTGGTTCTGGATAAGCTCAAAGGTGGCAAAGCGATGGAACATAATGTCATAATGATGGGACAAAATCTTTACAAATTGAAATCAAAATATGGATAAATTACATATTTGAGGAAATATATTCGATTTGGTAAAGGCAAAGTCGCATATACACATGGGTACAAAGAAGCAAAGTCACGTATGAGATAGTACAATAATTCTATAATACCAGGGGTCCTTACCATTGTATTAGCCCACAGTATTGAGCGCAGTAACAATTATTTGATCTCATCCAATAATACCATCAACACTTGTGTGGTTTTGGCTCATGGTATTTGCTAAGGCTCACACTATATAAGGAGGTGAAGATCATAGTGCTAAGTGTGCATGAGTATGTGAATTTAATGAATACTTTAATATGAAGTATATATGCATGGAATGGGCTATAATCAATAGATAGATATGATATTATGATGCACTTATGAATGCAATGATGGATTAGGCTCTCTAGACCTGAAATGAATATGTATTTTCATGATCTGGTTATGAGTTGTTTAGATCTGTTGTCTAGCGCATGTTTGTTGAAGTGAAGGGTATGATCTCAGTAAGTTTTTTGTTCTGAAGTGTTGCACAGTCTTGAATTATTTACAGATCTATTCGCGGGTTTGTCTCGTGGAAGGTGCGTACACATGCGAGTTTGAATTAACAAAGGCACATATATATTCAGTGAAATCTATACGCAAGTTGGTTTTGGAAGAAACGCGTACAATCACAGATTTGTCTTATGGAAGGCGTGTATACAAGCCAGGGTTTTGCTGAAGAATGCTAAAGGAAATGTCTGATCATTTTTATTGTATTTCTACTACCTATGAATGATGTCTTCATATATCTGGGTTGTTTGAGTATTGATTATGCTACTAGTTGATTTTTGATAAGTGATTGGTTGATTGAATACGATGGATGCTGCTGACTATATGAGGGCTCTGTAAATCTGAAAATATGTCTGAAAATCTATGATCTATTCTGAGTCCGGTCAGAACTTTAATCTTAATATATTGAGATCTATACACACTGGGTTTATCCACAGAAAAGCGTGTATGCACGTAGGTTGCTGTAAGTAAAGTAGCATATACATCTGTCCTATGATGATCAGGGTTGCATTTGATTCTATGTGTTGATGCAGAAGTTTGGGTTTAGTTTTGTTTTCTAGTGACAATTATCTCTCTTTTTTGTTCGAATTTGGTTGATGGTTGTTTCAGCTGATATACAAGTTGTGTTGAATTAAAATTTGTTGAATCGAGTGTGAAAATTTATGAAACGTGGTCTGTAGTGGTTCTGAGGGTCAGAGCCTTTAGTGTGGATGTCGAAGCTTCTTGCCAGTAGGAGATGGTGATCAGATCAGGGGGTTGTAGCTTCCTTCCTATGGTGGTAGGTAAACAATATCAGGGGGTTGGAGCTCCCTTCGAGTAGTAGCTGGAGAACTGGAGAACGAGAAAAGGTTGCATCCTTCTGCAGGTGGGTGATTGCGTTCTGGTATGAGTCTACGCCAGTACAATATTGTAAGCAATTTTCCATATAATAAATATTGAAGACAAATACGACAACAATGTTGGTTTTCTACCAAATTGGGTTTCCACCTTAAATCCTGGTGTTCATGTGCGCTTCTTATGTGTGATGATTTATTATGTTCTTAATGCACATGTTTACTACTTACTAAATGTCTGATGAATGAATGATGCACTTGTCTAAGTAATGTTACTGAAGATTTATCTGAATAGTAAGTGCACTGGGCATACACAAGTTTCATTAAAGAAAGTTGTGTATATATGCTAGTTGGATTAAGTGAAGTCACGTCTATAATTCAGTAAAATAATGAAAAGTTTGTATGTGTTTTAAAATACTGATTCACCACCCCCCTCTCAGTATTTTTCCCAACACATTGTACATGCCTCACCTCTCTGATAATGAAGAATTCTGGAAGGATTTTGATGATGACTAGGATATTTTGAATTTCCTCACAAATGATACCAAAGAATTTTCTCAAATCAGCAATCTTGACCAAAATAAATATCCTAAAAACTTGGTTCCTTTAGAAGATGTCTTCTCACCTAGTGATGCAACTAAAGTCTTCTCATCTAATGAAATTCCTTCATAAAACCACTGATAAAACTGTGCAAGTGAACATTTGAAATGATTATGACCCTAAAGTGTTGTATGTTTGTGAATCTTGTACCCAAGAAGAAATCATTAAATTTGTTCGCCTATTTCGAAAAATTTCTGATATCTTTGCATGGTCATACAATGACTTAAAAGGTTTTGATCCTACTCTTATTTCTCATGATATATCAATAAAAAATAGTTTTTCACCTCTTAGAGAAAGGAAAAGACCTATAAATCCAGCCTTAAAAGCAACCATCAGAGTTAAACTAGAAAAAAAAATTAACTTCCCATATTATTTATCGTGTCAAATATTCCGAATAGGTGGCCAACTTAGTTCCTGCTCAAAAGAAAAATGGCTAAATTTTTCTTTTGTCTCTATTTTCAATCATTAGACAAGGTCAACATGAAAGATAATTTCCCCCTTCCGAATATGGAATTAATTTTACAACAAGTTGTTGGTTCTACTATAATGTCAATATTAGATGGCTGCTATGGCTAAAATAAAATCTATGTGAATACAAGTGATAAACATAAAATCACTTTTACCACTAAATGGGGAACATTTTCTTTTCATCACATGCCTTTTGGTCCAACAAATGATGGAGCCACATTTCAAAGAGTTATGAAAATTGCTTTCAATGATTTAATCAGAAATATTATTCAAGTATACTTGGATGATTTGACGGTCTATTCCAAAAATAAGGTAGATCATTTTGATCATCTTTCAAGATATTTTACTCGTTGCAGAAAATATGGAATATCTTTGAACCCAACAAAATCAATTTTTGGCATTAACTCAGGTAAACTACTTGGACATATTGTATATGATTCTGGAATAAGTATTGATCATAATCGAGTATTTTCCCTTCAAGCCCTTTCTCCTCTTGCATCAAAAAAGGACATATAATCCTTCATGGGAAAAATAAATTTAATAAGGTGTTTTATTCCATTTTTTTCCAAAATTTTCAAGCCAATTTACAGTTTATTAAAGAACAACCAATCTTTCAATTGGAATTCTTCTTCTCAACAAACCTTCCAACATATCAAGGATGTTATTTCAACAACCCTTGTTTTAGCCATTCTTGATTTCTCTAAAGATTTTATTATATATACTAACACTACAGAGGAAACAATTTTTGTGATCCTAATGCAGAAAGACAATTAGTACTAGAAAAACCTATAGAATTTTCTAGTCAAAGTTTGACTGATGATGCTATGAAATATGCAACGATAGAGAAACATGCCAACTCTCTTGTTAAGGTCATTGACAAGTTTAGAAATTTGATCATTGGAAAGCATACTGAGGTGAGAAATCCCCTCTCAGTTGTAAAATTTTTTCTCTCTCAAAATTTAATGTCTGGAAAGTTTGCACATTGGCTGAATAAGATTCAGGAACACAACCTTACTATAATCACCACTAAAACCATTAAGGGTCGAGATATATCTCTTCATCTCACACTTAGATCAAATTAAGGATCTTGAATTTCAAAGTCAATAATTCACTAATTTGTTTCTTATCTAAGATGATCAATCTAACCTTCATTCACAACCTTGGTATCATGATGTCATTTTATTTTTACTCACCAAAGATGTCTGGAAAACTTGAACAAAATCTAAAAAAGGAAATTTATACTTAATGCATCAAAGTATGTTTTTGTAGGAAGTATATTGTTTCAAAAATATCCTTATGGAATGCTCCTCAGATGTGTAAATGAGAAATTTGCAAATGAAAATTTGAAATATTTTCATGGCTCATCTGAACAAACTGAGCACATTGGTGGTCACTTTGCTACAAGAGCCACTGCTTATAAGATCATAAGAACCAGATACCATTGGTTGCATATTTTTAAAAATAATTTCAATTTTTTTAGATCTTGCGATGAATGTCAGTGTGCATTTGGGAAATTGAAATATTCATCAATGCCTTTGTTAAATGGGGACTTGATTTTATAGGGCTAATCAATCCACCTTCTTCAGCAGGCCATATTTTTAGTTTGACTGCAATACATTATTTCACTAAATGATCTGAAGCAGTTCCTTTTAAAAGGACCATTGATGAGCAAGTCATTTTGTTCCTTGAAGAGAATTTAATACCTTTATCTAATAATGGACATGCCTTTATATTTTCTAAGTTTTCACTCTTTTGCGACAAGTTCGCTATGAAGCATACTTTTTCATCTACCTACTACCCCCAAGGAAATGGTTTGGCTAAATCACCCAATAATAATATTCTCAAATTCCCAAAAGAACAATTTCAGATAATCATAGGCAATGGCATCTTTTAATTTTTAAAGCCTTATGGGTATATCACACTACTACTAAAGTAACTATTAGTGTTACACTCTTCCAACTTGTTTATGGACGGGAGGTTGTTATGCTAGTCGAGATGCAAGTGGCTTCCTTTCACCTTGCCTTTCAAAATGAAGAATTTAAATAATCTAATTTAATCAATAGCTATCACGCACTTCTATCCCCTGATGAACATAAAACTAAATCTTTCAATAAAATCCAGAAGAGATAAAACATTGTTAAAAGGTATCATGATAAAAGGGCTAAAGATTTTTTTTTGAAGTTGGTCAAAAATTTCTTCTGTGGGAATTTTCTCATGCTGAAAAGGGAAAGCATTCAAAATTCCAAAGGCCCTGGATAGGGCCATATGAAA
Organism: Pinus albicaulis; assembly: GCA_034641835.2. Classification (NCBI taxonomy): domain Eukaryota; kingdom Viridiplantae; phylum Streptophyta; class Pinopsida; order Pinales; family Pinaceae; genus Pinus; species Pinus albicaulis. The sequence continues at coordinate 715,044,976 of CM076580.1, read as the reverse complement.
TTTCTGCTAAGGTAGGTCTTAATTGCTACTTGTTTAATGATGATGATAAGCATTACTTGAATCCCGCTCAAGGATATGTTCAACTATAAACATGTTCTGGTCATTGTTGTTGTTTTTTTGTTGTTTTTTTTTCTTACTTTATATAATTTTATTGCTTGTTTTATTTTGTTTCCTTCCTTTTTGCAATTTACATGTTGATTATTTGTTGATACATGGAAGAAAGTTAGATATGTATTTTTCTAGAGACTTACTACAGGAACATAAATTCTCCCTTGCTACAACTTGCTCAAAGGTGAAGGACAGAGGTATTACTACTAAGAGTTTTAATATGGTATGATTTTAAGCTTGAGTACATAGATGGTGACTCATTTTTTTTCTACAAAAATATAAAGTGTATACATCTACCTCTCGTTGTTGTAGGAAAAAGTTTCCCTAAGAAATATGTCATGGGAATAACAATTTATAGTAGAGTGTTCTTCTATAAATTCTCATGTGAGAGGGAAAATATTAGGTGATATTGCTTACTTTTCTATTATATGAAACCACATATACTGAGTTCAATATAGATGTCTATATTTACCCGTGGAGTCTCCAAATGTTGATACCTATTTTTGATCCTCTAATTTTGTAATATGCTACAAAATTTTCGTGCTTTTGTTGCGTTCAGTCATTCCTCAATTGACCACGAGTAACCTTGTCTCGCCAACATGTTTTACTGTCATAACCAAAGGGGAGGACCAATAAGTTTCATTTGATATATATATATATATATATATATTGCACAGATATTTTGAAAAATGCATGTGTTTGGATTCCAGGTAGCTTGATGTTGAGAATGTTGACTTTGTCACATTTTTATATTTGATCAATTGCATCACTGAACCTACAATAGAAACAATGGATAATTTGTTTCTTTTTGAAAGGGAAAATGGATTTTAAGAATTTTATGAACAACTTCTTACACATACCATTACACAGTTTGATATACAGTTAGATAAATGGAATTCTTTTAAAAATAAGAGAAGTATTTCATGAAACATCATTGATAACCTTGCATAGAATAGATATATGAGAACAAAGGATTTGATACTATGGCAAGTGGGTCTTTCATTTTGATAATTGTTATATGGTCCATATTTGATTTGGACATTATAATTTTATGCGCTTCAACTATGATATATTGTGACATATTATATTCCTTGTGAAGTTATTAAACATTATCATATATGTATCATCGTTGTATTTACAACCTATGACAAATGTTATATGGTTTAAATTGGAGGTTTGTTGTATTGTTTTGATGGATATTTCACAGTGGATGTGGGACCTCGCCACAATCCATGTGCAGTGTGATAACATGCATAACCCTAAATGACATGTGTGATTTGACATATTTTTGATTTTGTATGTTAATGTGTGCAAAGGTTTAACAAGTTATTGTTGATGGTATGGTTGTGAGTTGATATTTCGAACAAGCTTGTGTCCCCTACCATTTATTGCTTGATCTTGAGAATCAAAAACCCTATCTTGCGATATTAATGCCCATTATTAAACTCGGTAATGAATATTGTATAGTTTGAAGTTGATCTACGACTCAAATGTATTGGGGTTTTTGGTTTTGTCTTGTCACTTTTAAAATTCATTGTCAATTGAAACTTGTTATAGTCTGAAGGTAGACTGTTAGCTGGAAGCTGGGACTATTGAAACATTGTTAATCTGGTTCAAACCAAGTAACTCTACGGTTAATTACACATTTTTTCCTCTTTATGTCATTGATCGAGTTTACTTCTTTGTGCCTTTCCTATTTATTGCTCTTATAACCCTACCAATCATTGTTTCGAATTGTTCTGGTCACATTTAATTTCTGTGGAGACCCAAGACAAGGTGCCTCCTACCCCTACTCTTAAATTTAACTCTCATCCTCTCAGAATTGTTCTTGCATTAGTGCTTTTTAAGAAAAGGGTAAATGGTTTAACCCTATCTACAATTATAGTTGTGAAATGTCTTTGTTTAAAGAGCAATGTTACGAAAGTTTATTCTATTGAAAGGTTTTGTGTTCATTCAAAATTTTTAAGGTGAGAAAATGTCGTTTTCCTTTCCAACGACTATTGATTACCTTTGTATATATATATATATATATATATACCCCATTTTTCTTTTTCTTTTTTTTCCTTCGATTCTCTCAATTCTTCCTTCGTATAGAGCGTAACTGGTTGCAATTTCTAAATTTTTTTTTCTTGTATATGCCTTTCCTCACCTTCTAAAAGTTTTCTTGTCTGCAACTTTCAATGGTTTTCCGTAATGGCTTATCTCTCACCCATTCAAGAAAAAAGTTTCTAATATACATGGCCATATGAAGTTTTTCTTGTAGCACTATAAATGTAAAATACAAACCTTATGTGTGAATTATTTCTCTCTGTTCCTATGCTCGATTTCGATTTGTTAAGTCATGCTCCTTTTTCCATACTCTTAAACCCTCCTAACCCTAACCTAGTCTACAAAGAAAATGAAGAGAGGGTATCCCTCAGAAATCTCATGTATATGAAAAAGTTCTTTGTTAAAGAAAATTGATACAAAAAAGGGGGAAAAGGGGAAAAACCAAAAAACTCTTTTAATGTGAAATTCAATCAAAGATCTTACAAATTGAAGAAAACTAAAGAAAGAAATTAAGGAGATTTTATTGGCATGCAAATGCAACCCTTTGTAAATGAAGTTTAAATTTTATGAACTTGTTAGGGTTCAAAATGTTACATTCTATCATCCTTAATTCTTCAACTCATAACCCCATTCTGTACATATTGTCTCCCGATCATAGGAGAAGTGGCTTATATTTGGCTAACATAGTTAAATTGTAATAGTTTAAAAGTGAAATGTGTAGTTGATGGTTTCCTATTTAGTGTTTTCTACGTATTAAATCAACTGTTTTTCAGAGATGAATTCAAATTGTCAAGCACGGGTTAGAGGCAGAGGGAGAAGAAATAAGCCTCTAGGATGGTGGGACTCAAGCAAGAATAAAAATATTCATTTTTATATGCACTTCAATACAGATTCTGATGAATTCCACCAATTAGATAGAACTGGACATTTGACCTTGTGGTCCCCTAATGTCTCTTGCATTCCACCTGCTTATCAAAATAGTTCAGACCCATCTCTAAGACCACATCCTAGCATTCAAGAAATACTAGAGTTTTGTCATGACCCTGCACCAGTAAATAACAATTATGGATGGAACCCTATTGAGAACTTGTATGGACAAAAAAATGATACCTATGGAGCTCCTTAGAAAGTCCCTTTTCTCGTTTCTAGTCCACAATTCGATTCCCATGCTTCTTCATCACCCTCTGGAAGACTTGGTTCCAATCCATGTGCTGAAAAAATTTCATCTCCTAGTGTTTCCATTCAAACTCATCATGCTCACAAGCTTACAGTTGTCCCAACCACTTTTCCTGTTGGATTCCATCATCTGTCTATGTCTTTCACCAAGACTTCACCTGAGAATGTTGTTGATCACCACATTGACCCATAATCAATGTCTAATCCTAAATTTGTTTCCTCTAAAGGTGTTGCAGATGAACAACAAGGAAAGGCAGAGAAACCAACTTTCTCTATGGAAAGGTTCCTAATGAACTCGAAAAACAATTTAGATCCCTTTGCATATAGGTTATGATATTGTTGTGGAGTTGTGACATGGATATTTGATGGTTCTTCTGACATTATTTTGATAGGAAATTTTGGATGGAAAGTAGAGTCATAATACTTTTACTGTTTGATATGACTATTTATTTTGGTCATCTTCCATGCACAATTTTGACTTGAGAGGACATTAGACTTTTCAGACATGATAATTATGGCCTAGTGATATTTGATATATTTGATATTATGATCAAAATTTTATGTGATGCATGTGCACATCTCATGTGTTATTTTATCATACATTTGGTATATTTGGATATTGAGGTCGATATATTTTGGATGTGGGTCCTCCCATTTCAAGTCATTGACTCTTTGTGCAGTGATATACTAGTCTTTGAACATGTCCCTTTGAGATTGTTGCAGTGAGATTTGTTTCATTTAGTTCTTATTTATGTTAGCATATGAACACCAGTCTTGAAAACAAGGTCATTTGTTAATGAATTTTTTTTGCATAATTTTAATTTTCCAAGTACGTGGATACATTATCGGAACATTATTATTTTATGATATCAATGAAGAAACTTTCATTGTATCTACCATCTTGTGTCTTTATTATCATCTTTATAATTTTGTTTTCTTGTTAATTACAATTTGTGTATTGTACATTGCAGTTCTCTTTTTTGTGTGACTGTTACACGTTATTTTGTCACCATGAAATTTTACTGTCCATATAGGTTCATCACTACCTATATTATGCTCACTTAGAAGTAAAAAACCCTAATGTTCCTAAACCAAGTCTTGGAATTGGAGAAAAGCTCATTAAAACCCTTAAAAGTATAACTTCGCACTTTTCCTAGCTCTTTCCTGTTGATTCGCAGATATTTGCTCTATAGACTGCGACACATCCCGCACGTTCTGGTTATAAAACTTGCGGACCCCCGTAAATAGTCAAATAAAGGAAAAAGTAAGTTCTAGAAGCCCAGCTGGATGAATATTCTCCCAACTGGAAGCTTCTAGAGGCGCGATAAGTTCGAGGTTTATCCCTCCACTCATGGAGCTCTATCCCTCAACTCATGGAGCTTATCCCTTGGTCTATGGAGCTCAAATCCCTTCATGAGAGGAATCCATCCCCCTCTTCATGGAACTGAAACTACCTCCATTTCCCTATAAATTGAGCTCATGTTTCAGTCTCAAGGGTAGACTGTAGACTTAGCTTGTATAAGGTAATTGTTGAAGAAATTCCCAAGAGAGCATACTCTCTATACTAGTCATTATTGGTATGAGAATGATCACGCACTCATGTCCATAACTTCATGCTAGTTCAGAGAGAGGAAGGCTTGTCAATCTGAATGAGGAACGATTGTTCAGGACCCTGGGAGGACTTGTACGACATCAAGGCATCAGGTTGTAAAGTTACTCTTTCATTCAAGATAATACATATGGATCTCCTTTTCTCATTGAGTTGTTCTTGTGCTTATGAATAATTCAATACTTAGATTCCTTGATCACTCAGTTATACTGGCTGTTCTCAATTATTATATGTTGCAGGTGCTTTTAATTCTTTTGTCTGTCTTTGATTGCAAGTTCTACTTATTGAAGAAGCCTCTTTGGAGTGACTAAATAAAAGACTGCACTGAACGTTGGATTTCAAGGTAGGGGTTTGTCCTCTTTATTTGTTATAATACTTCTGAATCACATATAATCTAGAGAAAACGATTTACAAATGGATGTTTGTTTCTAGCTATCCGTAGGATACTAGGGAGATCGCTCTTGTCCGCAAGAGGGATTTATCCACATAACAGTGACCTTAAAGGGAAGCAGTGATTTATATTTTCATCTGATCATTATTGATTATATGTTTGTGAGTTTGGCATTAAATGCAATTGTTTCTTCACTACTCTGTTTAATGACATACTCTGGTTACATATTTAATACCTTGTAAAGTTTATAAGAGGCTTATTTTTAGTTTTTATTTTTCTTTTATTTTGATACTTCTAAGTTGTATCATATTGAGTTGGCTTTAAACGGGGCTATGTTCCCATATCCTTGGCCTAGCTAGTCTAAGGATTAGAGGGTTGTGGATTATGTTAAAAATTCATCAACATTAATTTTATTTGTTGGGCCGAGTTTATTAGAAAGAGCCTAGTTTATTTGCTAGGGTTGAATTTATCTACCCAGGCTGAGTTTATATGTTGGGAAAAGTTTATTTTCCAAAGACCAATTTATTTGTTGGGGTTGAATTTATTGCCTGAGGCTAAGTTTATTTATTAGGGCCAAATTTATTAAGTTGGGTCTAAGATTATTTGTCAAAGAAAATTTGGGACATTGGATTTGTGAGAGGTTTTGAGAACTTATTGGTTGCAATACACTTTTAGGAGGTTAGATCTAGTGTTGCAATAGATATATCGTAAGGCCAGATTCAATTTGGAGGATCACATCTCAGCTATCCTCCAGTGATTTGTAAAATTAGTTTTTTATTAATATAGATAAAGTTTTGATTTATTGCATGTGTTTCTTGGCTATTTTGAGTTGCAACATTTTTTGGGTTTATTATGTCGTAAAATTTATTTAATTTTGTAGCATACATTCTGCAAATTGAATGGTTTCTAATTGAAGAAATTTTCGGCATAGTTTTTGAAGAAATTTTCCCGAAATTTAGATCAAAATTATTTTTGGTACATTACAGTTGTATCAAAGAATTATTTTTTCCAATTGTGGATCTAAATTTCATATCGAAAAGAAGAACTCCAAGACCAAAATCGGAAGGGAAAATGCCTCAGAGTCAGTTGTAACAAGAAAGACTTGTTAAAAAATTTGAAGAATATAATAGGAATTTCAAAATATTGGTAGAAAAATTTGAAGCATGGGCATCATCAAGAGCAACAAAAGAAAAAAAGAAATTGCAGACCTGCAGATGATGAAGGTAAACCTAGCACAATGATTGAACAAAATCCCATTGAAACGTTGTGAGAGCAGGAGAAATGATGATTGGAAGTGAAGTCTATGATCAAACTGTTGGCAATATGATTTTTATGTCTTAATATGTTGTTCTTAATGGCAAATCTCTAGAAATAATAGATTATATGTCTTCTGGAGAAGCATAGTCGTTTACAGAAGGTCGAACAGAAGAAATGTGTATAGTCTAGCAGAAGTTGATTAATACTCATAATTGAAGGTTCTATATGCGGTTTAGTACAAGCCAAGTCATGTATACACATGGACAAGAACGATCCAAGTCGCGTATGCCTTTTGCGCTCTAAAATTATAATACCAGGGGGCATTACTGTGGTTTTAGCCCACAATATTGAAAGTTGTGTCGTCTATTTTATTTCGTCCAAGAATACCATTGGCACTTGTGTGGTTTTGGCTCATGGTATTAGGAAAGGTTAAATCTATATAAGGAGAAGAAGATCATAGTGCAAAGGTGTGCATGTTTAAGGGCTGTGACTAAATACTTCTCTCTGAAGTATATCTGCATGGGATGGACTCTGTTTTATTGGTAGATTTGAATCTATGATGCAACCTTGGATACAATGATGGATCAAGATTTGTAGACCTGAAATGAATATGTAATTGCATGATCTATTTATGAGATGATTGGATCTGTGACCTAGCGCATGTTTGCTGAAGTGAAGTGAAGAAATTTGGGTAATTCTAAAAGATAATAATCATTTTGCAAAATTAATATTTACAGATCTATACACTAGTTAATCTCGGTGAAAGCGCATATATATGTGGCTTTGTCTCAGCTAAAGCGCATATGGAAGTCATGGTTTTCTGAAGCTTGCTGGAGAGGTTATCTGTTTATTACTGTTACATTTTTGTTGTTTTTCAATGAAGTCTTCATGTAGATCTGGGTTGTTTGAATACTGTGTATGCTGCTAAGTTGAATATGTACAAATCTAATCAATGAGTGATTAAATATGAATAATGATGATAATTGAATAAGGGTTCTGCAAATCTGAAAATATATCTGACTGAAAGCCTCAGATCTATTTATGAGATTAATCATATTCTAAAAATTCATCATTCTAAGATCTATACATAGGTTGGTGTGAAGGAAAGTGCATATAAACGCGAATTCAGTAAAGTGAAGTAACGTATGCATTTTAAGATAATGAATGATCAGGGTTGAGATTGATTATGCATGCTGATTCTAAAATTTGGTTTATTACTGTAATCTGGTTACAGTGATCTCTTTGTTCTGATTGAAGTTTGGGTTGATTTTATTGGTTTTTATCTTTATGTTGAGTTGTGTTGAATTTGTGGGATCCAGTGTGAAAATTGATGAAATGTGGTCTACAGTGGTTTTGAGGGTTGAAGCCTTCAATATGGAAGTAGAAGCTTCCTTCCAGTAGAAGCTGGTGTTCTGATCAGGGGGTTGCAGCTCCCTTCCATTAGTGGCTGGTAAACGAGATCAGGGGGTTGGAGCTCCCTTCCAGTAGTAGCTAGAGAACAAGAGAATGTTGCAACCTTCTATAGGTAGATGCATGCATAATGATATAAGTCTGCATCAATACAATATTGTAAGCAGTTTTCTTTATAATAAATATTGAAGACAATGACGGAAATAACTGTGGTTTTCTCTCGAATTGGGTTTCCACCTTAAATCCTAGTGTTCATTTGTGTTGCCTATGTGTGATGATTTATTATGTTCTTACTATACATGCTTACTGCTTACTAAACATCTGATGAATGAATGATGCACTGATCTAAGTAAATAATTATATGCATAATAAGATCTCTGGACATACACAAGCTTTCTTAAAGATAGCCGCGTGTATACACTAGTTGGGTTCATCAAAGTCGTGTATTGAAATCAGTAAAGAAAAATTAAAATTTTACAGTGAGTTATAAATATTGATTCACCCCCCCTCTCAATATTTTTTTCAACAATTGGAATCAGAGCAAGTCCTTCTGAAGAAGCTTAGTTTCTAGAAGGAAGATCATCTAAGATGAGCAATCAAGATGGGACAACATCTATTAGAACCCCACTCTTCAATGGAAACAATTTAATCTTTTGGAAGACAAGGACAAGATCCTATCTTTAGTCTCTTGAAGCAAATGTATGGGCTATAGTTGAAGGCAGTTATCAATATCCAACGTCAGTTCCAGCAGATCCAGTAGCAAGAAAGAAATATGAAACTAATGAAAAGGCGGTCAATGCATTATTGGGGAGTTTAACTGAATCAGAATTTGTCAAAGTCATGTAGTTGAATACAACAAAGGAGATATGGGACAAAATCATTCTGAGCTATGAAGGTGATTCCAAGGTAAAAAGCACTAAACTCCAAACTCTCATAATTAAATACAAAAAAATCAGAATGCATAATGATGAAAGCATTGCTAGCTTCTTTTTACGTCTAGATGAGATTGTAAATAGTATGAGAAATCTTGGTGAAACTATAATTGATACTACTATTGTAGAAAATGTTTTAAGATCTCTAACTCTTAAATTCGAGTCAAAAGTATCTGCTATTGAAGAGAAGAAGGATCTACAAACTCTTACTGTTGTTCAACTTCATGAGATCCTAACTGCATGTGAAATGAGAAAAGGAGGTCCATCTGAAGTCAAAGAAGTTGTTTTTAGAGTTGCTTCAAAAGGCAAGGATATAGAAGAACAAGAAGAATCAGGGTATGTTTCAGAAGAAGATGAAATAAATTTTGTAAAGAAACTACAACTTGGCACTCGGTGGTTCAGAGGTAAGCTTCCTTTCAAATGTTTTGCTTGTGGAAGAGTTGGTCATTATGCTGCTAAGTGTCCTCAGAAAGATAATCATGAAAAGGGAAAGGAATTGGAAAAAAGAAATAAGAAACGTTTCATCAATAGAAAAAGTTATTATACTCATGAAGATAGTGATGGTCTATCAAATAGTGAAGAAGGAGAATCCGATCAAGATATTAGATTACTCATGGAATTTGAAAATAACTCTAGCGAGACTAAAGATACATTTATGGATGCTTTAGGAGAAAGTGATTTTCTTGAAGAAATCAATCTTCTCAAAATATGTCTGGAAGAAAATAAAATAGCCATAGATACTCTAAAGAATCAACTTATAGAAAAGGAGAAGCACAATGAAAAATTAGAATGTGAAATAGTAAGTCTAAGAAAGGAAATTGAGAAAGTAAAAAAATTAAATCTTAGATTTGCTAAAGGATTTGAAACCTTAGATGAAATTATCAAGGTTCAACACTCTCCTCTTATAAAGACAGGTCTTGGATATATCAAATAATCTTATCAATCTTCAGCTCCATGCTATCTAAATGCAACTAAAGCCAGCCAATAACACTTCGTCACTCATCAAAATAACAAAGAGAATACTCAGGTAAAACATGATCACTTCAATTCAAGAATGAACAATAACAGAAGTATTAATCCGCAAGTAAACATCAATAGAATATTTCATGATCACATAAATTTTTATTTAATGGACAATGTTTCTCATGTCATAACTTTGGTCATAAAGCCGCTCAATGTGTTGCATACAAAACCATCATGACCAGAGAAGCAAGAAAGAAAATAAATGAGACTGGAATAAATAATAATACTTATAACAAATCTTCTTCGCTTCAAAACAAAACTGAATGTTCTTATTGAAATAAATTTGGACATGAAGAATCTGAATGCAGAAACAAGCTTCAGCCAAAAGATCATATACCCTCAAACTCCAAGGTATGGAGAAAGAATGACTTATAGGTTGAAAGATGTGGCATAGCTTTATTTTCATAATGGGAAGAAAATCAATGGTACATTGATAGTGGACGCTCAAAACACATGAAAAGTGACAAAAATAAACTCCTTTCATACAATGCATTAGAAAAGGAAAAGAATGTTACTTTTGAAAATGACTCTCCTGTTGTCATTAAGGGTAAAGGCTTTGTATTTCTAAAAGAAAAGGTGAAAGCTAACAATGTTATGTATGTGGATGGATTAAAGCATAACTTGTTGAGTGTGATTTAAATGTGTGATCAAGGAAATGAAGTTGTCTTTAATTCAAAATAATGTGTAGTACTTGAAATTAACAAAGGAAAAATGGTAATAAAAGAAACTAGAACACCAAGCAATCTGTGTATATTGAAAGGTTTCCAAGAGCAATGCTACTTAGGTAAATATACAAAAAATTGGTTATGGCACAAAATATTGGGACATTTGAGCTTCTCTCAAATAAACAAATCTAACGGACTCAAAGCTGTTCGTGATCTTCCCAACATCACTCTGCCTCAAAGTATCATATGCAAATCATGCCAATTTGGTAAGCAAACCAGGGTGCAATTCAATGCCAAAGAAGGATAAGCAAGTAAGCCTCTTGAAATTATAGATACTGATCTATGTGATCCTGTAAGGAAAAAGTCACTTCGTGGAGAACAATACTATATTTTGTTTATTGAATAATTCTCTAGAATGTGTTGGATCGATTTATTAAAACATAAAGATGAAGCATTTGAAAATTTTAAGATATTCAAAGATTTGGTTGAAAATGAATTAAATCTAAAAATAAAATGTCTTAGGTCTTACTGAGGAGGAAAATATATATCAGATGAATTATTTGATTTTTGTGAACATCATGGCATAAAAAGACATGTTTCTATAGATGGAACCCCACAACAAAATGTCGTGGCAGAAAGAATGAATAGAAAAGTTCAATAGATGGCTTGTGCTATGCTTGATGAATTTGGAACTTCCGAAACCTTTTGGGGAGAAGCAGCACATACTGTAGTAAATATTCTTAACAAGGCTCATGTTCATGTGAACAATGATAAAACTCCTTATGAGCTCTGGTATGGTAATCTTCCCACTGTGAAACATTTTAGATTTTTTGGAAGCAAATGTTTTATCAAGAACAATGATGAAAAAATTGGTAAGTTTGATCCTAGAGCAAATGAAGGAATATTTATTGTTTACTCTTCTAGAAGTAAAGCATATAAATGTTACAATAAAAGACTTTGGAAGATTGTGGAATGTATTGATGTTGTAATTGATGAGTCTCTCTCAGCTCCTAGAAGGGAAACAACAACAACGATTGAAAATGATGATGATGTATACTTTCCCTCATCAAATAACAATAATATAGAAGGATAACCCAATGAAGCACTAGAAGAAGATATATCAGAAAAGGCCCCATCCAGGTATGTTCAAAAGAATCACCCAAAATCTCAAATATTAAGAGAAAATGGATCAGGTGTCCAAACAAGAAGAACTCTTGTAGGATCCCCTAGCTATCTGGCATTCTTATCCACTATTGAACCACATAATGTAAATCAAGCTAGTAAAGATGAATGTTGGATTCAAGCCATGAATGAAGAACTTGATCAAATTGAAAAGAATCATAATTGGGAATTGGTTCCAATGCCTCATGATAAAAATGTTATTAGAACGAAATGGATATTCAAAAACAAGTTGAATGAAAATGGAGATGTCATTAGAAACAAAGCTAGACTTGTTTGTAAAGGGTATGCTCAACAAGAAAGTATAGAATTTGAAGAAACATTTGCAGCTGTAGCCAGACTTGAAGCCATAAGAATTTTTCTTGCTTTTTCAAGTTTTCAACAGTTCAAAGTTTATCAAATGGATGTAAAATCTGCCTTCCTCAATGGTGATCTACCTATATAGAACAAACAAAAGGATTCATTCTGGGAAATGATGAAAAACTTGTTTGCAAACTTAAAAAGGAATTTTATGGTCTCAAACAGGCTCCTCGGGCATGGTACTATCATCTTGACAAATATCTTCAACAACAAGGTTTCACAAAAGGATCTACTGGCAATAAATTATACACAAAAATTGAGAATGATAAACTGTTGATTATTGTTGTGTATGTTGATGACATAATTTTTGGAAGTAATGAAGAGTCCATGAGTCAGAAATTTTCTTCTTTTATGCAAAAAGAATTTGAAATGTAACTACTTGGGGAACTAACATATTTTCTTGGCTTACAAGTGCAACAAGCAACAGATGGCATATTTTTATCTCAAGCAAATTCTGAAGAAGTATGGGATGGAAGAATGCAAACATGTAAGTACCCCAATGGTAACTGGAGGTAATATTAGTTCTCATGATGATTCTCCCATGGTGAATCAACCAGAATATAGATCTATGATTGGAAGTATGCTTTATCTAACTAGGACAAGACAAGACATTATGCATGTAGTCAGGATTGTTAGACGATTCCAAGCTAATCCAAAAGAGTTACACCTTCAGGTTGTAAAAAGAATATTCAAATATCTACAAGGGACTCAAGACTTTGGTCTATGGTATCTAAAGAATGTTGATCTCACTCTTCATGCTTACACAGATGCGGACTAGGCTGGAAATTTTGATGATCGAAAAAGCACTAGTGGTGGTGCATCCTACATGGGGCCCCGAATGGTATATTGATTCAGCAAGAAACAAAGTTCTATTGTCTTATCTACAACAGAAGCTGAATATGTGGCCACTGCATCATGCTGCACACAACTTCTTTTGATGATGTAGACATTACAAGATATTCAAATCAAATGTTCACCTCCTATCTCCATCTTATGTGATAATACAAGTGCCATCAGTATCTCAAAAAATCCTGTTATGCATTCCAAGACCAAGCACATTCCTATCAAGTATCACTTCTTACGTGAACAAGTGCTTGAGCAAAAGTTTAAATTGGAGTATGTTCCCTCCTAATAACAAGTTGTTGATATATTTACTAAACCTCTTCCCAGGGAAGCATTCGAATATCTCAGACAAAAGCTGGGAGTTGTCTCTACCTCTCTTATTAATTCTGCTTAATAGCAGAAGATTAAATTCGATATGCTGGTTGCATAAAGGCGAATCATGTATATACGCGAGTTTCTGTGCATAAAACCGCGTATGGTTATTGCTGACATAAATTCTATGAATCAACTTTCAAAATAGTCTGTGGTGTTGTTGGGTAAACTCTGTTGTTCTAGTATTTTTCTTCAGTACCTTTCCTTGATGTTTATCTCCTTGACGAAGATGCCTTGATTAATTGGTTGTTGAAGGTGTTCAAGATGCACAAGTTTAGGGGGAGTACTTGCCTTGCTGAAAAGAGTGCATTGTTGGCACTATGTTGGTCGTTGTTATGATTTCCTGTTTGAGATTCTTTGGTCTTGGATATAAAATGTCATATTTGTATTTGATGAAAAGGTCATGTTGAGACCTATGATGTAAAATCGTTATATTCTGTCATGTAAGGGCTTGTTCAAATTTGTAAACCCACTTGGTTGGGTAGTTGAATCAGATATGTAATTCCACTTGGTTGGATCATTAATGTAAGTATGAGTCCTTGGTGATAAGAAAGGTCATACTCGGTTGAGTTATAGATTCATGTACTTCATTGAAAAATATGTCTGAAGTTTTAGCATGAACTCAGGGGAAGCATGGTCAATACAATGCACATCAGATCTGCAGAGCTCTTCTTTCTACAAGGAAAGAGAAACCTTGGTTTTGGTATTGTATTTCATTAAAATTTTGTCTACATATGCTGAGGGGGAGCAATTGTCCGCCCTTTTCTCTTGATGTCAAAGGGGGAGAGTGTTTGTTGTTTGAATAATGTTTATGTATCTACTGGATGTGGTGATTTTGAATAATGTTTATGTATCTACAGGATGTGGTGATCAAACTCCATCATGGTTTCCATCAAGTCCAAAGGGGGAGATTGTTGGCAATATGATTCTTATGTCTTAATATGTTGTCCTTGATGGAAACTCTCTGGAAAATAATGCATTATATGTCTTCTGGAGAAGCACAATAGTTTACAAAAGGCCGAACAAAAGAAATTTGTATAGTCTAGCAGAAGTTGGTTAATACTAATAATTGAAGGTTATATACACGGTTTAGTATAGGCCAAGTCACATATACACGCAAACAAGAAAGATCCAAGCCGCTTATGCCTTTTGCGCTATAAAATTATAATACCAAGGGGAATTACCATGGTTTTAGCCCATAATATTGAGCGTTGTGTCATCTATTTGATTCCGTCCAAGAATACCATTGGAACTTGTGTGGTTTTAACTCATGGTATTAGGAAAGGCTAAATCTATATAAGGAGAAGAAGATCATAGTGCAAAGGTGTGCATGTGTAAGGGTTGTGACTGAATACTTCTCTCTGAAGTATATATACATGGGATGGACTCTATTTTATTGGTAGATCTAAATATATGATGCACCCTTGGATACAATGATGGATCAATATCTCTAGACCTGAAATGACTATGTACTTGCATGATCTATTTATGAGATGATTGGATCTGTGACCTGGCACATGTTTGCTAAAGTGAAGTGGCGAAATCTGGGTAATTCTAATAGATCTGAATCATTCTAGAAAATTAATATTTACAGATCTATACGCTAGTGTGTCTCGGTGAGAGCGCGTATATACACAGATTTGTCTCAGCTAAAGTGCGTATGGAAGTCAGGGTTTTATGAAGCTTGCTGGAGAGGTTATCTGTTTATTACTGTTATATTTATATTGTATGTCAATGAAGTCTTCATGTAGATCTAGGTTGTTTGAATATTGTATATGTTGCTAAGTTGAATATGTACAAATCTGATCAATGTGTGATTAAATATGAATAATGATGTTGACTGAATAAGGGTTCTATATATCTGAAAAGATGTCTGACTGAAAGCCTCAGATCTGGTTCTGAGACTGATCATATTCTAAAAATTCATCATTCTCATATCTATACACAGGTTGGTGTGAAGGAAAGTGCGTATAAAAGTGGGTTCAGTAAAGTGAAGTAGCATATGCATTTTAAGATAATGAATGATCAGGGTTGAGATTGATTCTGCATGTTGATTCTAAAACCTGGTTTATTACTGTAATCTGGTTACAGTGATCTCTCTGTACTGATTGAATTTTGGGTTGAGTTTATTGGTTTTGATTGTTATGCTGAGTTGCGTTGAAGCTATGGGATGCAGTGTGAAAATTGATGAATCGTGGTCTGCGGTGGTTCTGAGGGTTGAAGCCTTTAGTATGGAAGTAGAAGCTTCCTACCAGTAGAAGCCAGTGTTCTGATCAGGGGGTTGTAGCTCCATTCTAGTAGTGGATGGTAAACGAGATCAGGGGGTTGGAGCTCCCTTCCAGTAGTAGCTGGAGAACGAGAGAAGATTGCAGCCTTCTGCAAGCAGATGCCTGCGTATTGATATAAGTCTGCATCAGTACAAGATTGTAAGCAATTTTCTTTATAATAAATATTGAAGACAGAGACGACATCAGCGATGGTTTTCTCCCAAATTGGGTTTCCACCTTAAATATTCGTTTTCATGTGTGTTGCTTATGTGTGATGATTTATTCTGTTCTTAATGTACATGCTTATTGCTTACTAAACATCTGATGAATGAATGATGCACTGATCTAAGTAAATAATTATCTGCATAATAAGACATCTGGACATACACAATTTTTCTTAAAGATAGCCATGTGTATACACTAATTGGGTTCATCAAAGTCGCGTATTGAAATCAATAAATAAAAATTAAAAGTTTAAAGTGAGTTATAAATACTGATTCACCCCCCCCACCTCTTAGTATTTTTCTCAACACAAACATCCCAGGGTGAATTGGGAGAAGTCATACCTATTGAAGATGAAGCTAGCCCATATTCACTCCAGCGGGTTGGTACAAGGGTTTGAGATGAAGTAATATCAGATAATGATGCATAATGTCTGTCGTCATTTAACAAGATTGTTGAGGAAATTCACGAGGCTACAATAGTTGATGATGATTCCCAGTAGGTGTATAAATATGATAACACATAGGTAGTCAGCGATGTGAACTCAAACCCATCAGATGATTTATTTCATGAAGAATATGTTTCTCATACACTTACTTATGCCCATAATTTGGAAAACCAATAGAAGGTAAGCAATGACCAAATTATGACCGCCATGAGGCATTATGATGATACACATGCATTAGTGCCATACTATTGTTGGACAAATGCAGAGATACGTGATAGTTTGGGAGGAGAGCTTTCACTAGGATATTTTCAGAAACTCAAAGAGGCATTTGTAGAGATGAAATCTAACTACCTTCACCTTCTTTCGAATAGATATCACCTACTCATGCTTGTTGATATGTACCATGATGCACTAGAAAGGAAAGAGGAGGAAGTTGACAGGCTTAGCCATGAGCTTGAGAATACCCACAAGTCCTTGAAGAGCACTCAAATGGCCCTTCAAGTATCAGAGTTGCAAGTTGAGCTATTTTGTATGGGGTTGAACTGTGGACATTATTAATCCCCCATGGAAGACACTCAATTAACTATGGAAACCATATACAAGAGGATGTTAGGCACACTCATGATTTTATAGAGGAACCTCTTGTAATATTTTATCACGAGGAGCACCTAGATGAACATGCACTTGCAAAGAGGTATGTCCCATAGGGCTTTGATTATGCATCCATGGGATGTGGAGACAAGTATATTTTAGATGAGGGTAATCCATCTGGAATCCAGGTTTACTTGACACAAGTGGAGTGGATATTGGAAGCCTGGGTTGGCATTGGGATCCAGGTGGGTCTTTCCATCATTTTCCAAATATGCATGATGACTATGAATGGTTGACCCAGTAACCGAGTGCACACATTCCTTCATGGATTTTCGTTAGCACTAGTGGCCAATGGGTTTGATAGGAGAATGAGCATACTTCAGGAGATGTCCTTCCATATTGTCCATGTATGGGATTGCAGGATGATCAACATGCTTTGGTAGGAGTCATTCAGATGGGACAACATTGGTATTCCACCTAGAAGGGCATTGTATGGAGACACCACTTTTCATGATTGATGTATTGGGCACATGAGCCACTGATGAGAAACACAACAATGACATACCCATTAGCATGTAAGGAGTTATGCCACTTAGTTTGCCCAGAATTAGTGAGGGGATGCATGAGCATTTGGGAGCATCATGTCTTTAATTGAGATATCGACATATTAGAAATGAAGAGAGGCGGATTCATAGGATTACCCTTCAATATCCATATGGAATCTCGATCATACCCATGGGGATTCACATGCCTATCACTCTCTAGTGTTTTCTACTGTCACAAAAAGGGTTTGGTTGTCACCCCTTAATTCTCTCATCATGAGAAATGAGAAGTAGGAGGATCACCTGAGACAATTGGATGAGACACATAAAATCATGGATACGAGACAAACTTTCTGGTTGAGGCGTATAGTTGGTGCATGAGTTGGTGGGTGCAGGCTTAGGGATGACATGATTTACTACAACGGTAACATATGTTCTACCCCTGAGTACACACTTGGGGAGATGATCACGAGGGAGATGCATGACATACCTTCAACAGGACATTTTGAGGCATTGCATGAGCATGAGGCACAGTGGATGGTAGACCTCTTTTACAGGAGGGCATGTAGGCTCCAGGCTGTATTTGGGTACATCATCGGGATATGGGATAGAAAATTTAGCTATGTAATCTGGTAGGAGCAGGGCGGTTTAGCATGCACTAGGTTGTTATCAATACATGGTGTCCATTTGTTGATTGTATACATGGATCAAAGGAGAGGAACGAATGGGTTCCAACAACTATAAGTACTATGAAAAATTTAGTAGAGATTGGGAGTTGTGAACTTCCAATATGGATGTGGGAACCATGTATTGTTGATATTTGTAGATTGAGAGGTACTCCAAGACTTATGTTTAAGGGTTTTTGAGGAATGGGCTCCACAAAAGTGATTTGTGGGATTAGAACCCAAGGTGGGGGTTTTGTACCCAAAGGTGTGGGGCAAAAATTGAGATATTTGGACACTTGGAACTTGGAGATTGTAGGGAATCCTTAAAGGAATACAAAACCACTTGAAGCACCAACAAAGACCTTGTGGTTTGAGAAAAAATAATTTATTTGTGTTTTGTGTGGGCTTGTGCAACAAAAGTCAAGTTGGCCTAGACTTAGTGATGCCCCCAAGGGCTAGTTGTTTCACACCCTAGAGAAAGGTATAAAAAGAGATGAGGAGAAGCCTCATTCTCACATCCAATAAGAAACACAACAAAGGAAGACTATCTCTTAAGTGATCGCAAATATGAAAGACCCAAACAAAGGAGACAAGGAGCTTCTTTTGGTGACTTCTTGTGAATGTTTTAGGGCTGAGTTGTTTGGGATTGCAGGTCGGGGTTTAGGAGGAGACGTTTGGGCTAGTTTGGTGCATAATTCATGTTGAAAATATATTTTGGTGGTCGTCCAAGGTTTTTTGTGTCTTAAAGAGGGACTGAGCACCAATTTAGGGTTGATCTGTACTAAAATATTTTTTGGAATAACAGTTCAGGAAGGCTAGAAGGCAACATAAGAAGGGAGGAGCCTAAAAGAGAATAGAGTGAAGTTTTTTGAGGTGATTTAGGCCATCATTGGTGGGATGACATGGTCTATTAGAAAACCCTAACTAGGGCCTAAATCCACAAAAGTTGCACTAGGTCGTGAAAGAGAAGTTTGCTAAGGTATGGTTGTATTTCTCCTTCGTTGATGTGTTAGCTAGTGGATGATGTGTCTTACTTTAGGATAGTATTTGGAGCAACCAAAAGAACAAATTTTGGAGGGTTGTGGTGGCTTGCTCCAAGCCCTAAGTGCAAACATTGAAGGACTAATGAGCTATTAGGAGAGGCAGAATTGTGTGAGCTCATGACTGATCTTTGAAGGAAAAAATAAGAAGGTCAATGGGAGCAGGTTGACTAGACCTAGATTTCTTGTAAGAGAAGGACAACATCAACAAAAGTGGACAGCCCTTCATGCCCTAAGTTTGTATTCATCGGGAAACATAGGAAGGCAATAATGGGAAGAAAGTCCCTAAAAGTTGAGTCCCTGAAGGACTAAGGAGAAACTAGTGGGAAAGACGTCCCAAAATGTGTTGAATTCTTTAAGGGATAAGGAGCAACGAGTGGGAAGATGTGAATACTGAAGGTGTTGAGTCATTGATGGACGAATAATCAACTAGAGGTCAGATTGGAGCCATGTGCAGTGACCTAAAGGACCTAGATCATTGATAGAGGAAGAGAGTTGTTGCCGCAAATCAAGAGCCAAAGGACTGGGAAGGTGTGTTCAGGGTACGACCAAGGCAGCTGTGATGGTGCACTAAATCAGCTAGACGGCCACTGTATCTTGTTTAGGGTGGATTTGTTATGGAAGTGATTGAAACCAAACCCTAGATGTATTCTTGTATCAGTGGATGTATGAGGGCGATTATCCATGGTACGAGAGCCCTAGACAATTGTATTACAATTTGTTAATATAACGAAGTTGGGTTGTTGAAAATTGTAAAACATTGTTTGTTTTGTGCACTAGTTGATTTACTGGTGTTTATATTCCACCGTGAAAAGTAGTTTGTTGTGGTATTTGGATCAGTAGTGTCAGTGATTCTAAGAACCTAACCTAGATTCTCCAGTATTGTGGAAAAAAAACATGGTATCAGAGCTACATTGAAGGGCTAGTGAATCATAATGTAGACAACAAAGTGGCTCAGAGGGGGCTGAGATTTTCTAGATCATGGAGCATAAGGTTCAGCTGAAGACATGCAAATGTGGTCTTGACTGGCTTAGTTGCAAGATAGGCTGGGAGTTCTAGTGGATTGGTGGTGAACCTAGTGAACAAAAGTTTGTTGTAGGGTAGGTTGTTGATCATGAACTTCCTATGACTTTCCATGTATTTTTGGGAAAACTCGAGGATTGCTTTGGCATGGATGGGATTGGTATGGTCGAGATTGCTTCATGTGATGTACAAGATGTTGGCAGGCTAGTTTATTCATTGGATCGTGATGTTTCATATCCAAGAGTGGAGGGATATGCACGAGTTGTGTTTGATCCAGTAGGATGACTGCTTGCAAGACTGGGTTGTGATGATGATGGCCCATGTTCGAATGTATTTTAAATGACCTTGCAGAACATGAGATCAGTAATAGGTTGAGTCAGTGGAGATCATTGAGAATAAGAGGGAGTCTAGCTTCATAGGTAGCAACCCTATGGAAGTGTAAAGTTCTTTAGGGTCAATTGAGATGAGGAAGAGGCACTACCGAGATTATGTGGTTCATTCTAAAGAGTATGTTCCAGTGGTGGATGCTAGATGGGTTGGTATTGCCGGTGATGATGATGAGTTACTTCCTAGTCTTGGAAGTACTTCCCTCGCTAAGAGGGAGTGTTCATATTTGTAGCCTGGGAGGTAATCCAAGCCCCACGGTTTAGGGTTAGGATGAATGGGCTCCACAAAAGTGATTTGTGGGATTAGAATCCAAGGTGGGAATTTTGTACCCAAAGGTGTGGGGCCAAAACCATGGAGATATTTGGACACTTGGCACTTGGATATTGTAGGGCATCCTTAAAGGAGCAAGGACTCACCCTTTGAAGCAACAAGAGAGGCCTTGTGGTTTGAGAGAAATTAATTAATTTATTTTTTGTGTGGGCTTGTGAAACAAAAGTCACATTGGCCTAGACTTAGTGATGCCCCCAAGGGATAATTTTTGCACACCCTAGATAAAGGTATAAAAATAGACGAGTAGGAGCCTCATTATCACATCCAATGAGAAAAACATCAAAAAAATAATATCTCTGAAGCAGTCGCAGATATGAAAGACCCCATCGAAGGAAAGAAGCTTGTTTTAGTGACTTCTTGTGACTGTTTGAGGGCCGATTTGTTTGGGATTGTAGGTTGAGGTATAGGAGGAGAAGTATGGGATAGTTTGGTGAATAATTCATGTTGAAAATCTCTGTTGGAAGTCGTCCAAGTCTCTGTGCTTCTTCAGGAGGGAACAAACCCTATTTTAGGGCTGGTATGTACTTATAAATTTGTTGGAATAGTTGTTCAAGAAGGCTAGAAGGAAGTGTGGGAAGGGATAATGCAACAAGACAAGACAAAAAAAAAACTGAGGTGATTTAGGCTATAATTGGTGGGTTGACGTGATCTGTTAGCAAGCCCTAACTAGGGCTGAAATCCATAGAGGAATTTACACCAAGCATTGAAGGAGAAGTTTTCTAAGGTCTGGTTGCATTTCTCCTTGGTTGATGTGTTAGTTAGTGGATGATATGTCCTAGTTTAGGACAATATTTGAAGCAGCTAAAAGAACATATTTGGTAGGGTTGTAGAGGCTTGCTCAAAGCCCTACATGCATACATTGAAGGAATAATGAGTTTTTAGGGTAGACATAATTATGTGAGCTCAAGTTTGATCTTTGAAGGACAAAAGAAGGAGGTCAAAGGGAGCAGGTTGACTAGCCCTATATTTCTTGTAAGAGAAGGACATCTTCAGTAGAAGTGGGAATCCCTCCATGCCCTGAGTTTTTCTTCATCGAGTAGCATAGGAAGGAAATAGTGGGAAGAAAGTCCCTAATAGTTGTTTCCTTGAAGGACTAAGGAGCAGATTGTGGGCAAGAAGTACCAAAGTGTGTTGAATTCTTGAAGGATTAAGGAGCATCAAGTGGGCAGATATGAAGACCCAAGGTGTTGAGTCATTGATGGATGAATTATCAGCTAGAGGACAGATTGGAGCCATGTTTAGTGACCTAAAGGACCTAGATCATTGGTAGAGTTAGAGAGGTGTTGTTGCAACTCGAGAGCAAAAGGAGCGAGCAGGCATGTTCATGGTACGACTAAGGAAGTTGTGATGGTGCACTGCATCAACTAAATGACCAATCTATCTTGTTCAGGGTAGATTGGTTGTCGAAGTGATTGAAACCAAACCCTAGTTTTATCCTTGTATCATTGGATGTATTAGGGTCATTACCCCTGGTATGGGAGCCTTAGACAGTTGCATTATAGTTTGTTAATATGACGAAGTTGGGTTTTTTAAAATTGTAAAAATGTGTATATTTTGTGCACTAGTTGATTTAATTTTGTTTAAATTCCATTGTGCAAATGGTAGTGTCAGTTATTCTAAGACTCTAACCGATATTATCCAGTACCATGGAAAAACAACATTATAAGAGTTACTTTGAAGGGCCAATGAATCAGAATGTGCACAACGAAGCGGCTTAGAGGGAACTGAGATTGTCTAAATCATGGAGTAGAGATTTCAACTGAAGACATGGAGATGTGGTCTTGCTTGGCTTGGTAGCGACATATGCTGGGATTTCTAGTGGATTGGTAGTGAAACTGGTGAACAATAGTTTGTTGTACGATAGGTTGTTGATCATGGAATTCCTATGACTTTCCATAGATTATTGGGGTAACTCGAGGATTGCTTTGGCATGGATGAGATTGGTATGATCAAGATTGCTTCACATGATGGTCATGATGTTGGAAGGCTATTTTCCTCAGTTAAATGTGACGTTGGATATCCAATATTGGAGGTGTTATTACTCTCCCCAACTTCCCAAGGCTAAAAGTGGGATTGAAGAAAGGTAACCATATACTAGGCTTTAGGTCAGGTAGCTAGCCCTACTAGGACCAAAGAGGGCTCTCTTATTGTCACTTTTGTAGTCAAAGGAATGAATAAGTATCAAATGATCTTAGGATAGGTATGTAAGCTCAGTAAATAGGATTTTTTTGATGTTTTTAGTGCTGGATAGAAAGTTCAGTGAGAATACTGTGTGTAGGATTTTTTAGGTCTAAATTCCAAGGTTAATTTGAAGAGAATATGTGAGGCTATATAGGTAGTTTGAAAGCATGTTTAATAGGTCATTGAGTATAGGATGAAGTGAAATAGATTTTGAATGAGCACTGAGGTGAATTCATTCATTTAGAAGCAAATAGACATAGCAATGTAAACCTTGTCTAAAACAGAGCATGAACAAACATGATTTCTGCTCATAAACTTACAAGATAAAAATATATGAAAGAGAAAGATATATCATTAAGCATGAATAGATAAATATACATAAGAAGAAAAAATGCTCCAGTTCATACCACAAGTATCTCAACACAATTTCTGCAATTTTGTCTCTGATTTCATTCCAAATTGTTGATTACAAAAGCTCCACTGCAAAATGAGACTATTCAACCCAACAAAAGACTAAAGAGAATCTACTTATAGAAAATGTGGACTATGACACCTCATAAGGTTGAAATCCCATCCAAAATGGATCATAAATACACAAGATGAGTCATTTCCTAGATTCTAGAGAGCTTAGAAACTATTCCCTGAATTTTATCTATGAACTAGGAGTGTTTGTCCCTTAAATTAAATTCCATATTCCCTCATGATAGGAGGAAAAAACCAACTCAATAACTCTAATTCCAATTCATAGGACAAAAAAACCTCGAATTTGTGACATTTTCTGAGCTTGACAAGTGTCCTGAGGAATCCAATGCTAATTTGTAACTTTTCTGACAGAAGGGTAACAAAAATTTGCAGAAGCGGAACATAAATGTGTAGGCACTTTGAGGAGTCCAAATCCACTTATGAAAGAATGGTCAACTAGCCCTGTCTGTCTCATTTCCATAACATCTTGAATTTTGTAAAATTACCCATGGGAAGGCCTCCAAAAATCCATTCTCCCAAGGTTACTCCAACAGCGTAACAAAGGTTCCAAAAAGGTGGTAGAAACATGGAAAATGAGTGGTTTTTGAGCTTTTTCTCCAAAATTAGAGCTTGTCATGCCAAGGGGGTTCCTTATTTGTAATGTAATCATCAAAATAAATCCATCCATGTAAATAAAATATCATTTGGATGCCCCCAAAATAAGCATAACAAAAGTTTGTTACCCTTTTACAATAAGGAATTTCCAGAATTGTGCAAAAATCATAAAAAATACAAAATTGGTCAAAACTTCTCAAAATTGGTTCTGTAGCACCTGTGAGTGATGGGCTAAATAGCTAAAGAGGCTTCAACCAACAACTCCAAGCTTTCCTACTCTTTAAGCTTCATTTGTGCTTCTTTTAGTCTTTTCTTCAATTGTTTCAGCCTTATTTGAGAAATTGTGTTCCTGGTGCGATAATGATTTTCCATGTGTCTTTGCAGCTTATTGTCCCTCTTAGCCCTCTTCAAGAGCTTCAATAAATGTTCATTTACCCTTGAAAACCAAATTTCTCCGTCTTGATTGATATCCATGGCTATAATCTCATCAAAGTTCAACTCTTCAAGTGGATGAGTTGACTGTCTTTCTAGCTCCAGCACCCTTTTGAGGCCTCTTGTTTTTGGCCTCCTTGGTTGTGTTTCAGCCTCCATGTTTTGCATTTGATCTTTCCCATGCTGAAGCTTGTGGTAAATAAGCTTTTCAGTTGAATATGATATTGTTCCCCCATGAGCTTTTCACAGAACCTCAAACATCCAGTGCTCTCAAAACATCTTTTGGCCAAGGGTGAAGCATTGATTTCATGCATATTGAAAGGTTCTAACTTGAGGTGGCACCCTCCCTTGAAGCTCTTCTTCTTACTCTCCATATTTTTTTTCACTGAAAGGGTGAAAAACCTTGTATGTTGATGGGATGGGTATATGTAGTGAAACATGGAAACACAGAGTGTAGGAATAATGTAGGTTTAGAGGGTGAGATGGAGGGTTATGGAGCTAGGGAAAATTCTACAAAAAAATTCGTAGATAAGGTGGCATGTTAGCTCCATATTGTGGGTGGAATGAAGGGAAATGGATGTGAAGAGGGTGATGAAATCAAGAAAATACAGGAAATTCCCAACTTTTAACTCTGAAAATTAACTAGAATTTAGGATTTGATGAAAATGACATGTTAGGGATGATATGGATGGTGGGAGATGTGAGGATGAGGTATATGAGAGGTGTAGGATAGTGTTTATGTACTAGGGTTAGGGTTTATTTATCTGGATTAGGTTAGGGTTTATCAAATGAAGTTTTTCTATGTCATGGAGAAGTGATGATATGGAGAAATATAGAGTAAGCATGAAAATGATTTGAAAACTCGATAACTTGACCAAGGGAGGGTATGAGAGTAGTGACTTATTGTTTGTGAGAGGTCCAAGGAGTAGTGGTCACAAGCCTTGAGCTTGTTTGAAAATATTTGAAGCCAAAAACCTAATTCTGGACCCTTTCTGGAGGTGTAATACCAAATTATAGAAGCGTAACAACACTTCCCAGAAGCATAACAACTGATTCCAGAAAGGTAACAAAGGAATTGTTAAAAATATGCAAAAATAAGGCTTAAAAATGGATCAATATCTCTCTAACCATAATGATTTTTTCAAAACTGAGAGAGTTTTTTGGTCTTTGGCATGTTATGAACAAAACCCTCCTCCATATTTCCAAAATAATTTCCCATTTTCTCATAATCCAAGTTTGAATTTGATCACTCAAAATTTGCAGAAGCGTAGTGCATTCTGATCAGAAGCGTAGCACCTAATTTGAGAGGGAGTTTAGAGGCCTCCTAGAGGATTTTTTGGATGTAAGTGGTATGGTTGGAAATATTATGATGTCTGCTTCAAAATGGAGTCTTCAAGCACTGCACAACCCTGCTCCAAACCCCTGAAAAATTGATTTGAAGACAACGTGTCCAAAAGTGCAAAAAATGACTTGGAGAAAATGTATTTGGTGTATTTCTCTAAAACAATAACTCCTATGCATAAACTAGTAGAGGATTTTTTTCTTTGGCCTATTATTGACAAAAACCTCTTTCACTTTTGTAAAATTCATCTCCATTACTTTATAAACTGATTTTGAAGCTAAATTGTCCCTGTGTGAAATGTAAACCCTAGCTTGATCATGAAGCTCTAAAAATGATGCCATGGGTCTAAGTTGGCTCAAACCTAGAATGGTGACCTCCCTCATGTACCATCTTCTCATCCTCCATGATTTTTTTCAACAAGGAAAGCCATATCTTGATGTAGTGGATAGGGAAGGTGGAAAATTAGGAAAACATGGGATAGTGGTAGAGTGGTTTTAGGGACAAAAATGAAGTGGAAGGATGTTAGGTAAAAATACCTAAAAATTTGGGGAGGTATGGTGATGAGTTTTCTATAGGATTCAAGTGGAATGTTTGGGAATGGGCATGTGAAAGGTTCCCAAAAGGTCAAAACACAGGGTTTCACTAGTTTTTCTACCAAAATGTAGTGAAAATTAGGGTTTTAATGAAATTGATGGAAAAGAGGGTTGTGAGTGATATTATATGTTAGGGTATGGTGTATGAAGGTTATATGAAGGTTTTAGATGGTTATATTAGGTTTTTATCAGCTGAAACAAACAAAATATGAAAAACACCAAAAAGGTAGTGGAGGTAACCTAATGAAGGAAACCACTCATTTGCTGATGAATTTTAACTTGAGAGAGGTATGGAGGGTGTCCACTTACTGTTTAGGAAGTGTATGAACCTTTTTGCAATGGTTTTGAACCTTTGAGAGTTGATTTGGAGCTCAAACACCAAAATCACAACACCTGCGCAACACACCCAGAAGCGTAGCACAGGTAGTGTTGGCACAAATTTGCTTTTTTCTTCAACCCATGGCATCGGTGGAGTATGATGGTGAGAAGAGAGGAGCTCTTTACTTATTTCCCTATATTTTATAACTCCCTCTGCAAATTTTTTGTATGGTGAAAATGATATTTTGTTCGCTATCTTTTATGACCTAATTGACTCTTATGGTGGTGAAACAAATGGGACCTAGACTCTGACCTAAATGAAGGTGTGGTGAATGACCTCATACCCTAGATGATTGATGTATGACATGAAATTTTAAATGATTATTACCATGAATGGAGTGAAGGGAGTAGCATTTCATACCTAGACATATTCAATGAACAAAGTTTTATTTGAAAATTGACTTGAAACATGAAATTTTGACCTAGGACCACTACTAAGTAAACCTGAAAGAGTAAATTTGATCACGGAACATTTGGACACTAACAGGAGGGATGTACATGAGTTGTGTTTGATCTAAGAGGATGAGTGCTTGTAGGACTGGGTTACTGTTATGCAACCACCTCACAACATATATGAAAGATAGATCAACGACTTGAGAAATAGCCTCTTCGAGGGGGAAACCTCCTTTACATTACATAAATGAAAAAAATTTGGATGATACAAATGACAAGGTCTCCTTTATATATTTAGGAGGCTAAGGAGTCACAATATAATCAGATCCTACATAACAATAATAATGTAAGGGAACAATAATAAAAATAGTGGGCTTCAATGGGGCACAATAATAACAATATGGGGGCTGTAGTGCCCCACTCTAGATTTCTGACCTTGATATGACATTAACAATGATTTATCCTTAAGGCTCACACATTATTATTGGAGGACCTCATGTTGAGGATCCAGACACATGACTCTATTATTAGTGGATTTGATGGTTGTGTATGTCTTTATTGACACTATGATTATTATAGCATTAATGGATATGCATGTTCTCTATTGATACCATAATGATGATAGATTTTATGGATAGATATGTTTTCTATTGATGTTACGATGATGATGCCTTTGATGGATATGTTAAATTACCATTGATGTTATGATTATGATAAACATGATGGATGTTTCCCATATGTTAGCTACTTACATTAGTTCTGATTCAAAATAAACAATGATGTGAATGACTAGGTCATGTTGATGTTTCTATTATGATAATGACTAACACTGAGAAAACTTTGTTACTGATGATTAATGAGTATGACAAGAAACCACCAGAGGCACTTGCATATGATGAGTTGACAACATCTGGTTTGATAAGAAATTATATTTTTTCTTTGAAATTCTAAGTTCAGTTTGAAACTTGTTATATATATATATATATATATATATATATATATATATATATATATACTCTAATGATATGTCAGTGGTTGCAGGAACATGTTAGTTGCTTGGCAGAATGACTCACATATGGGTGATGGGGTTGTAAAATTGGATGGAACAACATGGGAGGGGTGGAACAGTGTTCCTGATCTCACCCGCTAGCACTCCCGCCATGACTTAGGTTGGAAAGGTCGAAGTACCTTCGCCTTGAAGATCACGATGTTGTGAGGGCAGGTCTCAAGTTTGGTTCGCTCATGAGGATTTTCTGGGGGGCGCGCATCAAGGCAGATTCCTTGATCCCCAACACCATTAGTCTCACTATAGCAGGCAACATATGAGATGATAGGGGTCTTTGTCGTTGCACATATAATTTCCCCTCGTAACTACTGGATGCTTGAAGGGAAAGTGGTGTGGCACGACCGACTTGGCACCCTTGGCATCAGAAATAAATTCTTAGGCATGGCACCCTTGGAACTTCGAATGGAATTTTTTGAAGGGCATGACCAACTTGACACCCTCGACATCATTAAAGAAACTATTAAATATAATCAATATATGAAAATCCAACTTATTCATATCCAGTGACATATGAGGTTAGAACCAAAGGAATTAAATCAAGAATAAAACTTAGGGTAAGGGAGGAATAGGAAAAGATAAAATATTTTACCATGATAACTCTACCCTTTCCTTGTTAAACAAAATATTAAGTGGATAAGGTACATAAGTAACTTAATTAGGCAAAAAGGGGGAAAGAGGGACATAGAGTTAAGTATAAAGATTTATTAAAAACTTCATTAAGAGAAGAGGGTGGTGAATTAAAATAAGATTAATAAATTAAAATTTGAGAAATTAGAGAACTTCCATGTTGCAAGAGCTAACATAAGAATATTCATCATAAAGGCAAATTGAGGTAGTTTAGGGGACCAAATCTAAGAATTATCAATTAACTTCAATAATAAACACAATTTAAGGAGTAAATAGGGGGAATCAAGAGACAACTAGGAGAAGAAATAGGAAGCCTTGTTGGGTTGAGGGAAATACTATTTTTATATGAATAATTAAGTAAATCATTTTGGGAGAGTCTTGATGAGAGGGTGACACATGCGTGGGTGAATAATCAGATTTTGGGTACTAAAAATAATAATTATTTATGCATGAAATTCCAAGTGTCACCTATGAAGCCTTCTATAAAAGAAAGGGAAATGGAAGGGGAAAGGGCCATTTGTTTACCCTATGGTTGGATGGAGGAGATTATGTCATTTGGAGTGGTTACGAGCTATAGTTGAGTTTGGTGGGATAGAGTGTTATAGAGAGGGGACTCTTGAGCCATGAGTGGCTCACCTCTATCAGCTAGCACATTCCTTCGTTGTACAACCCCATTGCAGCTCGAGGGTCCGCGGGGAAGGAGAGTACCCAAGGAGTAGGCTAGGAGGTCAACCGGTGGGTCATTACATTCGGATTAAGCATGAAAACCTTCAGGCTTGGAGGTAGACAACAGCAAGGGAGCTCAAGCAGCGGCAAGTCAAGTTTGGTTCTCATCCAATGGTGAATGGTACATGTATTAGTTAGATTGTTTTTAATTATGATGATTTCATTGTACCTATAATCAAGTTAAAGATATATATGTGATAAGAGGTTAAATTGATGGAATTGATATTCGTGATTTAATTTTGCTGAGTTTCAACTTGTATGATTATGGTTTCATTTCCTAGTTACTGTGTAAAAAAATATATATATATATATTTAAAGCCTAGCACTCATCTAGTTAATTATAATGTTGGTCTCTACAGGGGCTACATGGGAAAAAAAATAACAATAAGGGGCTACACTAGTATTAAAAGGACCTAACATGCCCCTCTCCTTCAAAAAAGTTTTGTCCTCAATGCTTGAGTAGTCTTGGATGCTTCTGTATACTTCTGTATAAAATTCATATCCTCCCATGTGGAATGTTCAGTGAGTAAGTTCTTCGACTTGATGAGATACTCTGAAATTGATCGATTTCGTAGCTGTCGGGTTCTTGTTTCTTTAACTGCTTCAGGTTCCAATATGATTTTTCCTTCCTCGTCAAATTTTGGAAATATTTTTTGAACTGAAATCTTGTCACCTATAAGATTCTTTAAGCATGAAAAATGGAAAATTGGGCGCACTCGCGAAGATGTAGGAAGCTCCAATTTGTATGCCATAGTACCAATATTTTGCAACACCTTGTAAGGACCATAGTACTTTGGTGATAATTTATTATCCTTATTAGCTTGCTTGAGGGACATTTGGTTGTATGGTTGTATCCATAAAAATACGCAGTCGCCTACATCAAAAATCCTTTCGTTGCGATGTTGATCTTCCCGTTGTTTCATTTGATTCTGTGCCAAAGTGAGGTTATCCTTTAAGAGTTGGAGAACTTTTTTTTGATGCTCGATGTGATCTTCCACTTCTTGAAGCTTAGGATTTTCTCTTAAAGATGATGTGATACCCATAAAGTCCCATAAATGTTGTCGTTTTTGATGCGGTATGGAAGAAAGTGTTATACCACCATTCAGCGAGAGGTAGCCACTTGACCCATTGTGTTTGTTTATCAAATACAATGAAACAAAGATATCCTTCCAATCATTTGTTCAATATCTTAGTTTTCCCATCAGATTGAGGATGATAATATGATCTATGAGCTAATTGAGTAACTAGACAAGAAAATAATTCCGTCTAAAAATTTCCAATGAAAATGGGATCTCTGTCGCTTACAATAATATTTTGGTTTCCATGTAGCTTTTGAATTGTTTTCATAAATTCCATAGCAACTGTACTGACTTTAAACGGATGAGATAACACACAAAAGTATGCATACTTGGTAAGTCTATCAACTACCACCATGATGGAACTCTTTCCTTCGGAATTGGGTAAAACTGTGATAAAATCCATTGAAACCTCCTCCCAACATTGACTTGGAATGGTTAAAGGTTGTAATAGACCCGAGGTCTTAATTGTATCAAATTTATTTTTTTGTCAAACCAAACATTCTGCCATAAACGTTTGAATATCAGATTTAAGGCCATCCCAAAAAAATTCCTTCTTGACCTTGTGGTAATTTAAAAAAAATCCTGAGTGCCTTCCTAAGGGAGAGGTGTGCAATTCCAAGAGAATATTTTGTTCGAGTTGGGAATTCTTACAAAGATATAAGCGATCTTTGTACTATAATGAATCATTTTTTGAGCTAAATGGATCAGATGTACTGGGATATTGCTGTAAATTTTGAATGAGTGTCCACACTTCTTCGTCATACTTCCATTCATCTCTTTCTTCGTTTATCCAATCTGGTTGGATAATAGAAATGGCACAAAGCAATGATTCCACATCCTCTTCCTTTCTTGAAAGTGCATCTGCAACAATGTTTTTCTTCCCTTTTTTGTAGATGATTTCAAAGTCGTAACCCAACATTTTTGTGACCCATTTTTGCTGCTCTTATGAAGATAATATTTGTTCCAAAAAGTATTTAAGAATATCATGATATGTTTTTACCTTGAAGTGTCTTCCCATTAGGTAAGGTCGCCATTGATTTAGTGCATATAGTATTGCCAACATTTTCTTCTCATAAATAGGTTTTTGTAAATACTATCCTTTGAGTGGATGAATTTCAAAAGAATTGGGTCTTCCTTCTTGTATTAAAACAACACCAATTCCATTTCTTGAGGCATCACATTCCACAATAAGGGTTTTTTGTGAAGTCTGACGTAGCTAAGACCGGTGCTTGGCACATTGCCTCTTTAAGATGTTCAAAGGCCTTAGTTGCTTCTGGAGTCTAAGAAAATGCATCTTTCTACAGTAATGTTGTTAGAGGTTCTACTATTATCCCATAATTCTTAATAAAATTTTGATAATACCCTGTCAACTCGAGAAATAATCGAACATGTTTTATGGTTGTGGGGATTTGTCTATAATTTTGTTAGGGTCTACATCAACACCCTCATGAGATACAATATGACCTAGATATTCCACCTCCTGTACTCTAAAGAAACATTTGGAGGTTTTTTCATATAATTGTTTCTCATCCAATAGTTTGAGCACCATGTTAACATGTTGATCATGATCCTTCCAAGACTTGTTGAATATTAGTATATCATCAAAAAATACTAACAAAAATTTTCTAAGGGTTTGAAAATAGAATTCATCAAACCTTGAAATGTAGAAGGTGCATTGGTAAGGTCAAAAGGCATGACAAAAAATTCATAATGAACCTCATCAGCTCTAAATGTTGTTTTCAGAATATCTTAAGTCTTCATTCTAATTTGATGATATCCTGAACGAAGATCCAACTTGGTGAAGTAAATTGGTCCATGTAATTCATCCAACAATTCATCAATGACAGGAATGCGAAATTTATCTTTAATAGTGAGTTTTTTCAGCTCACTATAATCCGAACGCATGCGCCATTATCGATCCCTCTTGTGCACCAATACTACTGGAGCATAGAAAGAACTTTGACTAGGTTGAATTATACCGACCTCTAGCATTTATGAAACCACACGTTCAATTTCACTCTTTTGGGCATAGGGATATATGTAAGGCCTAATGTTTGGAGGAACACTTCCTGGAATCAAATGAATAGCATGATCATGATCACGAATATGTGAGAGGAATTTGGGAGTCTCAAATACCTTGAAATGATTGTCCAAGACTCTTTGGAGATTTGGAGAAATAGATGATTTCGATGTTTGAACCTCTAGTGAGCATAATTGTGCAATTACACCCCATTGTTCTTTATTTAGAAGCTTTGTCATGATATTAGTTGATTATATTTCTTGGTTTCCATGCGATGCCCCTTAATTCAACTTCATTTCCTTCCCAAAAAAAATTCAAGAAAAATTCTTATAAATTAAGAGCTATTGTACCCAAAGATTGTAACCATTAGATTGCTAGTACAACATCAGCGCCACCCATTGGAATGGAAATCATTGGACTATTCAATACATATTACCCCATGTTTAACTTGATATTATGGAACTTTCCAGAGAAATTTATAGTTCCTCCATTTGCAACCATCACTTGAAACTTTGGTGCTGGATATAGGAAGAAATTCAATTCATTGGATATCTTACAATGAATAAAATTATGGGTACTACCTGAATCTGATGCAGGGATTATGCAAACAAACAGATCCTTGCACATAATAGAGTGCATGTTTCCTTAACATGGAAACCTCATCAAATTCGTCATTAAAAACCACATTCAATTAGCTCAAAACATATACAAAGAAGAGAGAGAGCCCACACAAACAAAAATAATGGTATATAATAACACAAGAAATTCAGATTCAAACCATTTTGGCTGAATACTACAATTATTGGCCTCTCGGCTCTCAGCCCTTCACATAAACTCTCACACCATTTCTCTCTCTCTCTCTCTCTCTGTATTCTTCACTATCCTCCATCCTCACACAAGCTTCATATGTATACATATTTATGGATTAATTTGAATCCATGATTTCCTCCACACAAATCTCAACCAAATCCTAAAATATCTTTGTCCCTTCTTTGACTCAACTAAGTTCCATTTAAAGAATTTCTAATCCCTAAAATATCTACCCAAACAAATTCCACTCATATCCTCAATTTATTAAGATAATATTTACAATAAACCTCACACTCAGATATTTCTCTCAAATTATTAAAAATGAGCATCATAATTTATAAAATAATTAAAAATTCACCACCCCCTAATTACACAATATTTTAATGAAAATCAAGCAGGATGCTCCTGCATCAGACTCCCCATGTAGAGAAGTTTCCATAGACTCCTGTCTATGAGGTCTGTCACTTTTCTGTAATAATGCGACGACCACAAGTTTCCACGACTTGCTCCCTCCAGGATTCCAAACTCTGTTTTGCCGCTGGTCTTTTAAAGTATCAACTCCAATTTGTAATTCATCACAAAATTCCCAGAATAGTATTTTCAGAATACTATTGAATGTAACTCTCTCTTTTCCATACCACATCATCTTTATTTCGGAAATTACAGACTTGTATAGAATCATTGATACCCATTCTTTTGGTCTCCAAACTCTGAAAGAATCTCGAACTGGCTGTACATTAGCATCACTCATTCTATCAACTAGATTCCATCGGCCTCTCCGACAATTTCTTTCGCCAATTCCTCGGAGTAATTCCTCTTTTTTTGATGATTTCGTCTCCAATTGCGTTGAACACTCAACTTCATGAAATGAAGGATAATCAAGAACTTCTCCTTGATCACAACTATAGTCATTGATTGCTCCTATAGTAACAAATTTCTCATCCGGTGTTGTACTTGCATTCATCAACAAACTATTAGTTTTAAAAATACAAGACCTTTTGGCCTCTTCTGATACTTCAAGCACCAATCTCCCATCATAGACTTCCTGGATTTCAGCAGATCCTATTTTGAATTGTTGGATTCTTTCATCTTTATTCTGCTGGATTAATACTACTGTTTCCTTTATGTCTCTATGGACATAACTTTCTTGCTGCTCCTGATCTTTCATCTCATCTCCAAATACTTTCTGCTCAACTTCTTTGATTTCAACATCATATTTATTAATGTTTCCTTCTGTACCTATAGCCACATTATTATTTGAAAAGTTATAGCATTCACTCAACTCTATAAATGTCAAAAATGTTTCATCCCTATCATGCATGGCAACTGCAATATTTTTTGTATCAGGTTCTGCAAGCTTCACTTCTCCCTCAGGTTCCTTAAGCCATCGTTCCAAGAACTCTATTTCAATGTGAAATCTTTCTAGCATTTCATCAAAACCTTCATTCTTAGTTTCATTCTTCTTCTGGCAATCCTCTTGAGTTATCATGTTTTCTGTATCATCCCATTGCAAAATTCTGTCATCAATTTCATTAAAAAAATTCATTTGTTTACCTCCTTGGAATATCACTACGACATTTTCATTATGCCTCTACTCCAAAAAAGCTTCAACCAACTGTCTTACCCCAAACAGGAATTCATTTATGAATTCTTTATGCTGCAAGAAATCAATACCTTCCTCCTTTGAAAGGCATTCTCCATCATACTTCACCTCAAAAGTTTCATTCACCTTTGTGACAGTTTCACCAGACTGTCTATCATCTTCTGCACATCCTACAAACATACACTAACTATGAGTGTTAAAAATACAAGGCTTCATGGCCTCATCTGCTTCTCGTCAACATATCTTCCAATTCTTCTGAACTATTCCAATAGTCCACGAGATCTTTCTCATTGATCTCTTCACCCAAAATTTCACCCTGTTCTGAGCCACAAATGGAAACTTCCATTTTCAACTCAGCCTCTCTGAGTTCTTCACATCTTAATGGCACACTCATCATCTGCTCGAGCTTCCTCAGCTCTTCTGTCAACTGTATGTTTACCCACTGTTCCCTCTTTGCATGCAGTCTCTGCCATTTCACTTTCTTCCTCATGGTCCAACCATGTCTCTGGTCTTTCTTGTTTCTCTGCAACAATTCCATCAATAACTCAAGGTGAACTACTATCTCAACTTTCTCCCTCTCATACTCTTCATTAGTCAACTGCTTACATATGCCATTTGCCTTGGCATTTTCCTTCTTCTTTCTTCGGTTGAGGTCTTTCTTAGAACCTCTGAAATGACTATCAACAGTCATCTTCTCCTCCTTTGCGAAATTCATCTGTTCACTTATGGATTTCATTCAAATCCCATTTTTAGCAAGCTTTCATACTTGCTATCCAACAATACAAGCTCTCTTCCTGCGCTTGACCTCTTGCGGTTCTCTGCCATGGAATCATTTCTAGCAATTATCTTGCTCCTCTTTGCTGCAAAACAAAAATTGCAGTATTTCATGTGTTACAATGACTAACTCTTTGGGTGTCGGGCTCCGCCGATCATGCACCCAATTATATTCAAACCTTTGGCTTGATTTAAGACTCTTTGACTCCAGACTTGACATCAAATCTTCATCTTGGATGAAAATTGCACCCTCTTGTAAAATAACTCAATGGTTTAACTTGACTCAAGCTATCCAAATTTCATTTGACCTTAGCATTTTATTTGACTTCAAGGCTTGACCCAATAATTACAATATTGGATATTTTGACTCTAATTCAAGTTATACAACATACCAATGAACATCCACCCGTAATACATTTTCATGATGTAAAATATTTACTCTCTCTCATACTCCATTCTTATGAAAATATCATCTGTCTCCCATTACATGATACTGAAGCCTTTAAATCGAAATGCAATCCATTTTTCCCAAAATTTATTTATGGTGAAAATAAATAAACCATTTAATTTTCAACATTCAAAAATACCTTTTTGAAATGAATTATCATACCTTATGCTCCCTTCAAGGTTATTTAATAAATCTCCTCTTCACGATTTCAACTCTCCAGATTTCACTCTTCTGTGTCGGTCTTATCACTGTGAATATTCACATGCCCTTCATACCATAACCTCTTCAACACAATCATCATCTTAGTGCAGACAATTTTCCTGCACTTCCATGCAGCTTCTTCTTTGCAGTGACGGTTCTCATGCAACACCGTCTCTCTTCAGTGCACAAAAACAATTCCTTCATAGGAATTTTCCAAAACTTTATTTTAACATGGTGGCATCAACATATTTATTTGGCAGCAACAAACACAAACTGCACTATCTTTGGAAAAAACAATGTGAACACTTTCACATGGATTAAAAGCAACGATCAATCATGATCTTTAACTTACTATCTCTCTTCCCACTCATGAATTTTGGTGAAACACTCATAAAGTGTATATAGACTTAAGTACTATTCTTCTCAATCTGAATTACATATCCATTTTACGTTATTTAAATAACATAAAAACTCATTTGACTTACCACCTTCATAGTGTGCCCATAGATATTTCTTGAGCTTCCGCACTACAACTCTTTTTCTGAAGTATCAATATATATAGCAGTGCAAAATATTATCAAAATATTTGTAAATAGAATGGCATAGCCAGACCAAATCTTATCCATGATACTGATGATACTGATGGCACTTTCTAAAACATTACTTCAACGTAGAGAACTTCCCAATATTTCTTTCACGATCACACTATTCTCAAGTTACATGACAAATTTTAAAAACAATACATTTCCACCTTCACACGTTATAATTTTGTAACTTTTTGTCCCCATAAAACAATTGGTTGCTTGCAGACATTGAAGAATTCAAGTTGATTATATGATTATGCAAAGTTGAAAACCACAATCCACGCACTTTCGTTCAAATCTCCGCTGACAGAACTCCATGTTCGACGAATATCTCTATCTTCTGCAATGAAGCATAAGAAGCTACACTTCTTGAACTTGGCTAACGGTGGAGGCTCAATTGATGAGTACACTTGAAGCACAAAATGAAGTTTTCAATGTACCCACGACATGCTATAAAATGACTTGTATGCCCGTTTCTCTGTTTCCATGGTATTTTAATTAGGGAAGGACTTCTACAACGACATGATGTAACCTCGTCAATGACTTCTATAATGACCAAAATGCTGGAAGATAATCGTTGCAATTTTGTTGAATTGTATGACCACAGAATTTGAAAAGCTCTTGGCACCACCGAGGAAGAAACTCAAGAGGTGGAGAACCTTCCAAATACTCAACAAATGCTTCAATTAGCCCGCATATATATTTAGGTGGAACTCCAGCATTCCATAATGCTGAATTCAATGTTCGACTGCCTCTGCATTCAGTATACAACATTGGATTGTCTCCTTCGTTGGCCGAAAACACCTTTGGTTTTCATCTGACTTCGCCAGCAACGTTGACTCCAATTGCACACACCTTCCTCTGCAAGCTATATTGGCCTTTAATTATCACAGATCAAGATTGTGCTTGCAATCATTTACTTCTACTGAAATACGATCTCCATTGATCTTTGTCTCTCCTCGACGCACAACTTCCTCCTCAACGCATTCAACTTGTTGCATGTTGGCTATTACAGGAAAACCAGTAATCTGATTAATACA
Organism: Pinus albicaulis; assembly: GCA_034641835.2. Taxonomy (NCBI): domain Eukaryota; kingdom Viridiplantae; phylum Streptophyta; class Pinopsida; order Pinales; family Pinaceae; genus Pinus; species Pinus albicaulis. Next base: position 715,006,713 of record CM076580.1, on the reverse strand, counting down.
AGAGCTAAGAACAGAAGCCCTCGCTCTGAGCCTTGTCCCTGTAATTTGCACATAGAAAAATGTGCTTTCAAGCAATTCCAGATTTAGAAATAGCTTGCTTGGAGGGGAAGTCGCGTTGGAAAATAAATGCTGAAAAGGCAAATGGTAATAACCAGTGTTCAAAACTAATGTAGCAAATGACTTACGTAGGGCGTCAAGTAGAAAATGACAACGCTTCTTTTCAACCCACGCAGGCTAGACCTTTAGCCCAGCACCGGCCTGATTCACTCCTCACGAAAATAAGCTCCAGAACAAGTTATCGAAGATCCAAATTTTTGCTCCATACAACCCTCGAACAGTTGTATATTCAGGATAGCCAACAAACAGATGCAACATTCAACCTACCAGCAAGCAGATGTAGCTTTCAATCTGGTAAGCAGTCGACTAGTCGAGCTTCTCTACATAGAAAACCACCTCACACTACGCAAAAAATGTCCTCACAGCTATGTTAGCCACATTTTTTTGTTTGTGGCATCTATGAAAACTTCTGTAGTTTCCACTTCAAATTTTTCTCCTTACGCTCGAACACACTGCATCTTTATCCATGCAAAATTATATGGAAACACAAAATTATACGGAAACACACTGTTTCTCTTTTGATCAAAGCTAGTGACTATCCACGTGCTATTCAAGGCAGTGATATCAATAATTTAAAACAATTGGGAAACAATTTGTCACATTTCAGAAAGTTAATTCTTCAAAATGCCCTTCCGAAAATAGCTCATGTCCTCTACAACTCTTACGTATCATATCTCCCACACATCTTCACGGAATGATCAACAAGCATGAACGTTTCGGCTCCGATACCAAAATGATGCAGGGATTCTACAAACAAACAGATCCTTGCGCATAATAGAGTGCTTGTTTCCTTAACATGGAAAACTCATCAAATTCGTCATTAAAAACCACACTCAATTAGCTCAAAACATATACAAAGAAGAGAGAGAGTCCACACAAACAAAAAATACTGGTATATAATAGCACAAGAAATTTAGATTCAAACCATTTTGGCCAAATATTACAATTGTTGGCCTCTCGGCTCTGAGCCCTTCACATAAACTCTCACACCATTTCTCTCTATCTCTCTCTGTATTCCTCACTGTCCTCCATCCTCACACAAGCTTCATATTTATACATATTTATGTATTAATTTGAATCCATGATTTCCTCCACACAAATCTCAACCAAATCCTAAAATATCTCTATCCCTTCTTTGACTCAACTAAGTTCCATTTAAGGAATTTCTAATCCCTAAAATATCTACCCAAACAAATTCCACTCATATCCTCAATTTATTACGAGAATATTTACAATAAACCTCACACTCAGATATTTCTCTCAAATTATTACAAATGAGCATAATGATTTATAAAATAATTAAAAATACATCACCCCCTAATTACACAATATTTTAATGAAAATCAAGCAGGATGCTCCTATATCAGAATCAATCAACACTATTACCTTTTTTCTTCTTGATATGTCCTTCTATCTTGAGAGTTTGAGGAGTGGTAATTCCTGCCAATGCATTACAAGATATAGTCGGTTTCATTTCTTCTTTCTTTAGGGTTGGTCCTTGTTGTATATCCTATTATTTTGACATTTATTATTCCTTTTCTTCGTCCTATTCACAATCTATGTAAAATAATTTCTTCTTAGCACACTTATGACATTTATTGTATTTGCTATCACAATTGTAACAAAGCCCCTTTTCTCTTTTTTCTTCCAATTATAGTGGTGTCAACCTTATAGGTTGTGGAAGGCTAGGAGTTGTTAGGGTCCTATAATAATAGGGATCATAATTTTGAATTGACTATGTTAGAGTCTTGTAATATTGTACATACTTTGCTTTCTGCAAATGTTTTCTCATATTAAAAAATGAAAAGAGGGTAAGTCCTAAAAGAAAAATCAAAGGAATAAAAGAGAAAAAGATCAAGGATGGAGAAGTACAAAGAAATCAAATTGAGGAATGAGGCACTGAAAGTTGTGACCTATGCCCAATATTGGAAACAGACTCCTAGTGACCATAACATGTTGCTTTCAGCCTTTGATTATAAAACCAGGAAGATGTAAATGACCTTTTTGCTGCCAATAGTGCAGAATCCAAAATCATCAGCAGACTACAAGAAAACAACATTTGAAGTTCAAGCTAAAGATCTACATCCAATAGATCAAATTGAGTTCCATAAACAAGCAGGAGAAATGATCTACTAAACTATGACCAACAAAGCTATGAGTGTACAAAAACTACAAAATTCTCTAGAAAACATCAGAGCACAATTAAAGCTAGAGAAGGCATATTCACAAGCTAAGGACAACATAATAAAATCACTTGAAGAATTGGTCATGGAGGTTGGATATGATCCAAAGAACATCAAAGCAGCTAAAGATCTCATAAAAAAGAAGAATGCAGACAATATTGTATTGAAGGAGCAGCTGAAACTACCTCCCATAGAACATCTGTTGTGAAACCAGCTCCAAAAATAGAAGAAAAGATATATCAACACCTTATAAATAAGCCACTTCAAGGGGGCTACCTCCAATACATTACATGAATGAATAATTATTCGATGATACAAATTACAAAACCTCCTTTCTATATATAGGAGTCCATGGGGCCACAACGTAATCCTAGTGGGGCCACAATGTAATCCTAGCCGACCTGACAATAATAATTTAAGGGCACAATAATAACAATATGGGGGTTACAGGGGTACAATAATAACAATAAGGGGGTTACACTAACAACAATAAGGGACTATACTAGTAATATAGGGACCTAACATGCCCCTCTACTTCAAAAAAGTGTTGTCCTCAACACTTGAGTAGCTCTGGGTGCTTCTGTATAAAATTCTCATCCTCCCATGTAGAATCTTCAGTGGGTAAGTTCTTCCACTTGATGAGATACTCTGAAATTGATCGATTCCGTAGTTGTCGAGTTCTTGTTTCCATGACCGCTTCTGGTTCCAATATGATTTTTCCTTCCTCATCGAGTTCTGGCAATATTGTTTGAACTGGAAGATTTTCTCCTATAACCTTCTTTAAGCATGAAACATGGAAAACTGGATGTACTCGCGAAGAAGCAGGAAGCTCCAATTTGTATGCCATAGTACCAATCTTTTGCAATACCTTGTAAGGACCATAGTACTTTGGCGATAATTTATTATCCTTCTTAGCTTGCTTGAGGGACATTTGTTTATATGGTTGTAGCCGTAAAAATACCCAATCTCCTACATCAAAGCTTCTCTCGCTGCGATGTTGATCTGCCTGTTGTTTCATTCGATTTTGTGCCAAATTCAGGTTATCCTTTAAGAGTTGGAGAACTTCTTGCTGATGCTCGATGTGATCTTCCCCTGCTTGAACCTTCGAATTTTCCCTTAAAGATGATGTGATGGATGGTGGATGATATCCATAAAGTGCCATAAATGGGGTCATTTTTGCTGCGGTATGGAAGGAAGTGTTATACCACCATTCAGCGAGAGGTAACCACTTGACCCATTGTGTTTGTTTATCAGATACAAAACAACGAAGATATCCTTCCAAACATTTATTTACTATCTCGATTTGACCATCAGATTGAGGATGATAAGATGAGCTATGAGCTAATTGAGTACCCAAACAAGAAAATAACTCCGTCCAAAAATTTCCAGTAAAAATGGGATCTCTATCACTCACAATAACCCTTGGGTTTCCATGTAGCTTTTTAATTGTGTCCATAAATGTAGTAGCAACTGTACTTTCTTTAAATGGATGAGATAATGCACAAAAGTGTGCATACTTGGTAAGTCTATCAACTACCACCATGATGACACTCTTTTCGTACTTAGGTAAACCTGTGATAAAATCCATTGAAATCTCTGAAACTATTGTGAACCAAGATCTGAAATTTTGCGACGATGTTCCTCAGGATTTTGACTTCACACTAAAAATTTCAGCTTCTGAACCTTCATAGAAAAAGAGTGATAGCGAAAATGCTATGATGACCTATTTGGAGTAGCGAAACCCTAGAATCCAAAGCTTTGATACCAAATGTTGTGAAACCAGCTCCAAAAATAGAAGAAAAGAGATATCAACGCCTTATAAATAGGCCACTTCGAGGGGGAAACCTCCAATACATTACATGAATGAAAAATTCTTCGATGATACAAATTAAAAAACCTCCTTTCTATATATAGGAGTCCATGGGGCCACAATGTAATCCTAGTGGGGCCACAATGTAATCCTAGCTGACCTAACAATAATAATTTAAGGGCACAATGATAACAATATGGGGGTTACAGGGGTACAATAATAACAATAAGGGGGTTACACTAACAACAATAAGGGACTATACTAGTAATATAGGGACCTAACAACATCGATAGACTAAAGAAGTTCTAGAGAAGGAAAATAAAAAAAATGAAATTATGAATCTCATCATTCAGTTGACAACTCAATTGAAAGAGATAGAGAATGAAATGGATAAATTGGTGCAGGTAAATAAGGCCAGCATGGAAGCATTTACAGTTACTGTCATTCCTATAGCTTCAGTGGCTACAACAGTTCCATCTACTTCATTAGCTCCATTACCTACAACAGTATCAGTTACTACAACAACACCAACTACTACACCAGCAACAGATTCAACAATAGTAACTCATCCCAGTGATGAAGCAGGTAGATTGATTAAATCTATGCAAGACATGTCAATACAAACAAATGAGATTAATAGAATTAAGGATCAAGTAAAAAGTCTAGAAGATGAAAATAATTTGGTTCAAATCATGCATAAATCAGAAACATAGAAGTCAAACAGATTGACTGACAGAATACAAAATTTAGAAAAAGAATTGACATTGAAAGAACCACTTGCACAAGCAAAGCAACAACTATGGGCCAATATCATTAACTCTGTTAATGTTATTTGGCCTTCCATCCAAGTCATATTTGAACAGAAAGATTTGATAAAATAAGCAAGTGAAGCTATTCAAAAATTCAAAGAAGAACTTGGGAAGAAACCAGAAGAGACCACTGAGATAATTAAATTTCTCAATTCTAAGAACAATCAAGAATTAGAAGAAATTGGGATAAGTGACAAAACATAAACAATCTTAGAGGTAAAAAAGGTAATTTCCAAAAGAAACTTGATGACACAACTTGAAGATAAGTGTCATACTATGGAGTTAGCAGTGAACATATTCATGATTAAATTTGATGTTTTGAGGCAAAAAGGTCTGCCTAATCCTTTGGTGATCAATGACAGAATAATGAGGCATGAAGATTATGACAAGAAGACCAGAGAAGTGGCTAAATAACAGTCCAACAATTCCTCTATGAAAGGAATTCCTATAGGCAAAGTACTCTATCAGACATTCGAAAATATCTTTTACCTCCAACATGAGGTAAATCACATGTTTATGAATAAGTCTACATTTGCAAAATATACTGAGGCTAATGAGATTTACAGGAGAATGGTAAAGATCAAACTTCCAAATGCAGAAGCTTGGGAAAAATTGTATGATTTACTGTAAATAGGTAAAAGTAAAAGGAGGTGAAAACAAAGATAGGTCAAAGGTGAAAATAGAGCAGGGAAACAAAGCAGTAAAGTAAAATAAGAATTTACTGTGACAGTTAAAAGCAAAGTAGGTTAAAAGAGCAGTCAGGTTAAACAATGACAGAGCATTCAAGTTAAAGTGAATACAGATGAAAGACAAAGTTAATAGATAATTCAGATGACAACCAGTGTAAAGATGCCGCCACCGTAAAAGCAAAAGTCAGAGAGATAAGACAACAAATATCAAAAAAGCAAACAACAAACCAAATAAGTAGGGACAACTTGCAGTAGTTACATAGGTGTCTCTATCTTCTTGCATGAAGATATTTTATTTCCCTTGAATAATTCCTAAAACAGTTTTAGGATATTTTGTATTAGTTTTTGTATAAATACTTCACAATTCGAAGTATTGATGTGTGGATTCCTAAACATTTCTATAGTTGTAATTGATCTAAATACCTGAGGGCTTATTGTACCATTTTCAAGTCAACAGATAGGACAAGTAATAAAGGCATTGCATTACATGATTCATGTGTTGAGCCACTTCAGTGAAGTATATTTCAATTGCTTATGTTTTTCCTTAAGTATTCCATAAACTTGCATGTTTTCCAAATTTAAATGTTATATAGGAATATTATTGCAAAATTTGTTTAAGTACACTCTATTCTGAACTGTTATTCATTTTAATGTTTTCTTCTGATATATGGATCTGAGAATCCTTAATTGCTCTCCCATCCCGATTGACCTATGTCACATTTCTTCATTATCCGATTTAAGGAATCCTTAACTGCTCCTTGATCCCGATTGAAAACCACTTCACCATCCAGCCTAAAATATTTGATTTTGCTCAGCTACCTTGCCTTGTGAATACTTTAGAACTTGATTCTGTCATATTTTCTTGATGCATTGATTCCATAGCCAAATGGAAAATAGACAGTCATCTATCCATCTAAATCAGTAACTCCACCAACAAAATAAAAATCAAACCCAATCAATCTTACATAACTAGCCTAAAATCAACTAAAAACAACAAAGTTAAATCATTAAGAGAGAGCCCTCTCTGAGCATTAGGAAGGTTAGATTCTGTTCTCAAAAGTAGGTTGATAGTTACCATAATATTTCTTTAAACACACATAACAACCCTTGGAAATTATTGGAGCGATAACATACTGGCAACTCCACTGGGGACTCCGCTGGGGAAATTAGTCCCTAGTTTAAACAGATCTTAAAAGAAACAATTATTTTCATTTTTTGCATTAAGATTTGAAAGGGTTGTCAAAAATTTTCATTGAAAACTTAAAATTTTGGCTTCTAGAAGAACATATTATACCAGGGCTCATCCTGATCCCCAGCCTGCTATAATTGTTGATGATCTTGACAAAATTTTAAGAAAAACCAAAAAAGTAGAAAGTCTAGGGAATAGTAGTCAATTAATCAAAGCAAATTCACTCCCTAAAGAATTATCAAGCTTACAAGATATTGAATTAAATTTGTCATTTGAACATTCTTTATTTAGAACCAAATATGAGAATTCAATCTATGATAGTGTAATAAACCCTAATTTTATTCAATTTATTGAAGAAAAGAAGGAAACTATACAATTTGACACAGATCAACAAGTTCTAGAGACGTTTGATAAAATTGATGCTTTGACTGCAACTTTGATTAAGGATATTGAAGAAGCCTATTTTCAACATTATGTTGAATTATCTACTCTAAGTGCTTTTACCCCTAAGCGTTCTACCATTCCTTCAGAAACTGTAAATACATCTTTATTTAGTACCACCTCATCTATAATATCCACCACAGTCCATTCCACAAAACCATTCATCCCCAAGCTTCCTCTTCAACCTAGAGTTTTATTTCCATCTCCAAACACTTCAAGTTCATCTTCTAGCACTTCTACTACATCTTCTAGTACTTCAACCTCATTTCCAAGTACATCTTCTAGTATTCCAAGTTCATATGCAAATACTTCAAGTTCATCACCAAGCACCACAAATTTACCTCCTAGCCAAGCTAGAATCTTAGCCATGGCATCCAAATATGCCCCTTTGGTTTTACCAGCTCAATTACATGCCATGCACCAGGATTACCAGAGTAAAATATTTCAGTTTGATGGTACAGGTCAATATACTACTCAACAACATGTTAATAAAATGACTAATTACTTTTATTTACATGAAATCGATGAAGTTGATGTTCAAATGAGATTTTTTGCACAAACATTAGCAGGAGATGTTAAGAAATGGTTTAAAGATTTACCTGCCAATCATATAGCTGATTTAGTTGCTTTTCATCAATTATTTATTAATAGATGGGAAAGAAATAAAAACCCTTTACAAATATTATCTGAATATGAAAACATTAGAAGAGCTTCTAATGAATCTGTTCAGGATTATTGTACTAGGTTCAACAGTATTTACAATGCAATCCTAGCTAATATCAAACCTCCACCAGATCTAGCTTTAATCAAATTTCCAAATGGTTTTGATACTAATATGTCTTATCAATTGAGAGAAAGAAACCCTGAAACATTAGAACAGATGCAAAGTAATGCAGTTAGTGTAGAAGCTAACTTGTTAGCTAAAAGAGCTAGAATGAGAAATGAAAGAAGAGTTACCATTAAGGATGAACTATCCACATCAGACAGTAAAATAGATAGTTTAGCAAAAAGTATGGAAATAATAATGGATAGATTAGAAAATATGGAAAGAAAACCTCAGTGGGATAACCAACAACAAGGTCTTCAAATCAGAAACCCAAACTTTAGGAAGAATCCCAATACTGGTAAATCAAGAGAAGCAACACCTGATCAATTGATTATACCACATTTCCAAGAAAAAATATGTAGAGAGTTCCCAACAAAATGATGAAGACGAGGACACACAGGTTAACTTAATGGGAATAAATGATGATAATACTATTTTTCTTACCCAAGAAGAACATGAATTATACATGCTACAACAATTACAGTTAGAATCTGGGGAGTCCTTTGACTATAAATAAGGCTATGAGTCTACAATATATGAAGTTCACAAATAATATAGCCTTAGAAATAATAAAAATACATAAGCCCCTACTAAGAAAACAATCCAAACTCAGACCAAGAAAACAATAGAAGCTTCTGTGTCCAAAGTGTTACAAATTCTCCCTAGAGAAGCTCAGAAAACTTCCACTCCAAAGATTGCATCCAGTCCAAAAATTGTAGACATCACACTTACTGATACTCAAACATCAACTGCTGCTAAAACATCTACTGATACTCAAACATCAACTGCTGCTAAAACATCTGCTGATACTCAAACATCAAATGCTGCTAATATTTCTGTTGATATTCGAACATCAACTGTTGCTAAAACTACAACTGCCACTCAGACTGTTCCAAATAAGAAAATTGAAAATAAAACAGTGGAAACACAAACCAAAATACAAATTTCTGATACAAAAGATAAAAACACTCATTCAGTTAGGCAAAACTCAAGTCCCATTTAATATCCAAACTGAAATAGCCAAATTGAAAATACCAGTTCCTTTAACAGAGTTGGTGAAAAATGATTTATACAAAGCCCAAATCACTGAAACACTGAACATAAGTGAAGGAGAAGATGCTATTAACCTCAATGATGACCAACCAGAGTTACTATTTGGTCTTGAGGTAAATGGAAAACATCAAGAAGGTGGTGTTCCTCCATTATACATTAGCTTGAGCATTCATGACAATATCCTAAACAATGCAATGTTAGATTTTGGAGCATCTCACAGCTTAATGCCTAAGGAAATCATTGAAACATTGAATCTAGATATCACCAGACCATACAAATATCTTTTCTCTTTTGATTCTAGTGAAGTTAAATGTCTTGGCCTGATAAAAGACTTGTATGTCACTCTAGTCCAATACCCAACTAAGAGTATTGTCATCGATATTGTAGTTGTTGATATCCCTCCAAAGTATTGAATGTTATTATCTCGCTCATGGGGAGAAAAATTACTGGGATCACTGCAGTTAGACATGTCATATGATACAATTTCTGTATTTGGTCAACCCAAAATTTTTTATAGATAAACTTTGATGAAATACATGGTCATTAGTGAAGAAAAAACGCAGAATTATCCTATTTATTTTGTGCATTGGGATATGGATTCTTTCATCTTATGCAATTCAAACATTGGAAAAGACAATAACACAACCGTACAATAGAAACATAAAGAAATTGACAGTGACAATATATTTCATGAATCTATGTGGCACTTAGATTTCGATGGTTCTGTAAACAAATTAGGAGTTGGGGTTGGAGTATGGATTTATAACTTAGAGAATGATCATTCAGAAGGTCATGCCTTTAGGTTAAACTTTAAATGCACTAATAACATGGCAGAGTATGAAGCGTTAATCTTATGACTATAAATTGTAAGAAAACTTGGAGCCAAGAGAGTTTCTATCTTGGGAGACTCAGAATTAATCATAAAACAAATCCAAGGATAGTATCTTGTGAATAATCCTAGGCTGAGCCAATACAGAGAAACCATTCTAGATCTGATTAATAGTTTTCTTGAAACTGACTTTGTCGTTATTCCAAGGAAACAGAACATGCAAGCACACAATTTGACTACTTTTTCCAGCACATGCAAATTTCCTTTTCAACTAAATCACCAATACACTGCAGAGGTAAGACACATGCCAACTATACCAGATAATTTGAAATATTGGCAGATATTTTCACAAGATTCTCAAATCTATAATTTTATGAATGCTGAGGGAGAATTTCAAAATTGTAATATAGACACTGATTGTACATTAGATTACACAATAAATAGTGAATTAGATGTAAATGATGTAGATAAAATAGAACCCACTAAATTCACTAGAGTATAGATAGATAAATTAGAAATAGCAGAAATAGAGGAAATAACCAATGATGAATCAGAGATTTTAAACCTTAAAGATAACTTTTTTCCTAAGGGATTAGCCCCATTAGAATATCTTTTTGATTCCAATGATGTAGCCAGAAAACCAAAAATGGAACCCTTAAGATCAGACATAGAAGAGTGTAACATAGGAACAAAAGAAAAAACCAAGCTTGTCAAATTATCCAAAGCATTACCTCCAGAAGAAAAGTTGAAATACATAAGTTTGTTTAAACAATTTCAAGATGTCTTTGCCTGGAGTTATGAAGACCTCAAGTCTTATGACACCAACATAATCCAACATAAAATACCCTTCAAAGAAAATAAAAAACCTTTAAACAAAAGATTAGGAGAATTAATCCTGTTCTTATGCCTTTGAAAGAAAAAGAAGTAAAAAGGATGTATGAGGCACAAATCATAGCACCTATTAGATATTCTGATTGGGTCTCAAACTTAGTTCCCACTAAGAAGAAAACAAGGGAAATCAGACTCTGTGTTGATTTCTGAAACTTAAACAAAGTGTCACTAAAAGATAACTATCCTCTCCCCAAAATGGACCATATTTTACAGAGGGTAGTAGGGTCATCCATAATTTCATTGCTTTATGGATTCTATAGATACAATCAAATCTTAGTTCAACCTAAAGATCAAGAAAAGACTGCATTTCCCACTCCATGGGGAACTTTCATGTAGTTGAAAATGCTCTTTAGATTGATGAATGCTAGAGCTACATTCTAGAGATCTATGGACATAGCTTTTGCCAAAGAAATCCATGACTTTCTTGTCATTTATCTAGATGATATAACAATATTTTCCAAAACAGACAATGAACATCTAGATCATTTGAGAAGAGTTTTCATTAAATGCGGAAAATTTGGTATTTCCTTGAATCCTTAAAAGACACTCCTTGGATTAGAAGAAGGTAAACTCCTAGGACATATAATTTCAGAAGAGGGAATTAAGGATAGATCCAACTAGAATAGAAGCAGTTTTAAACATCAATCATCCTAGAAACATCAAAGAATTACAGACATTCTTACGTAAAATAATTTTTCTTAGAAGATTCATTTGTAATTTAGCAGAACTAATTAGGGAATTGAATAACATGTTGAAAAAAGATTCAGCACTTAAGTGTACAGTAGAAGCTAAGCAATATTTTGAAGCAATTAAACAAGCTCTTACTAAAACACCTATCCTCATAAGTCTTGATTTCAAAAAAGATTTCATAATTTTTTCTTTTGCTTCAGAAGACACCATTGTAGTAGTCTTCTTGCAAAGAATGATGAGGGTTATGAACAACCCATTGATTTTTTCAGCAAATCCTTAAGAGATGCAACACTAAAGTACAATATAATGGAAAAACAAGAACTTACTTTAGTGAAATCTATAAAAGATTTTAGAGTGTATATTTTATACACACACATAATTGCATATGTTCCAAATTCAGTAGTAAAGGAAATTCTGACTCAGAATGGGTTTGATGGAAAATGAGGCAAATGGATTGCCACTATATTGGAATATGATATTGAAATAAAGCCTACAAAGTTGATTAAAGGCCAAGGTTTAGCCAAACTCATGGTTGAATCAAACTGTCAAGCCTTAGATATGAATTTCATTACAGCAATAGATGATTAGGAAGAGATGGCGACTCCACAGATCAGTGAAGCTTTTTTAGATTCACCCTGGTATGCAGATATCATATTTGTTTTACTCAACATACAATCTCCTCCTGGTTTATCTAGAACTAAAGGTAGATTCTTAAAATTAAAAGCAATGAAATATTGTATCATTGATAATGCTTTATTTTGGAAAGATCATGGTGGCATTCTATTAAACTATTTATTAAAAGATGACGCTGATAAAGTTATGCAAGAATTTCATGCAGGTGACTATGGAGGACACTTTTACTGGAAGACAACTGCTGATAAATTTTGAGGGCAGGGTTTTATTGGCACACTCTTTTTGCAGATGTCAGAAAATATGTGACCTCCTATCACAAATGTCAGATATTTGAATGGAAAAAGAAACTCCTACCATTACCCCTCAAACCCATCTCTGCAAAAATGCTATTTCAACAATGGGGTTAGACTTCATTGGTGAAATTCACCCACCCTCCTCTGACTAGAATAAATGGATTTTTACAGCCATGAAGCCATCCCTTCTAGACAAGCCACTGACTCTGTCATTATCTCATTCCTTGAAAACAACATCCTTTCTAGATTTGGATGCCCACAAAAGCTCATTACTGATAATGCAGCTACCTTCAAATCCAAGAAAATGATTGAATTTTGTAACAAATACCACATTATCCTTGGCCATTCCACTGCATATTACCCTCAAGGTAATGGACTTGCAGAATCCTCATATAAAAGCCTGGTTAATATCATTAAAAAACTGTTAGAAGATAACAAAAAGACCTGGAATAAAAGGTTGGTTAATGCCTTATGGGCATACAAACTAACTACAAATAAATCTATTGGTACATCTCCCTATCAATTAATATATGGGATGTATGATTTTTTTCCATCCTCATTGGGAGTGCCAGCGATGAAAATGATTCAAGAGCTGCGAGTAGAACCAAATGATATCCAAAGGAGGATAAATCAGACAATACATTTGCAACAAACCAGGGAAGAATTTTATGTCAAATCACAAGTGATCCAAGACAAAATCAAAATATTTTTAACAAAAAAACAAAAGAATATGATTTTTACATAGGCGATAAAGTACTCAAATGGGATTCCAGAAGAGAAGACAAAGGGAAACATGGAAAAATTGATTTTATTTGGAAAGGCCAATACATCATTTATGGTTACAAAGGTAATAACACATTTTTCTTAAAGGAGTTAGATGGAATAGATCTACCAGGTGGACCAGTCAATGGTAGAATGCTAAAGCACTACTTTTCTCTAGATTAACCATTAGTTCATTTGTTTTACTTTTCTCATTGTAAAAATCATTGCAAAGTTTAGATTGGATTGGATGACTATCTTCTGAAGTTGAAGCCTGAAGAGAAGGCCCTAAGCTTTGAAAGGTATAACATCATATGATTGAATAAAAGAGAGCTCAAAAAATAGTTCCAAGGCAAGCAAATTCAAAGTTTCAAGGCCACTGATCTTAAAGTTCTTACATCTCACCAGGAGATGACATCCCTAAGTGGAGCCACTGTTAGGGTCCTATAATAATAGGGATCATAATTTTGAATTGACTATGTTAGAGTCTTGTAATATTGTATATACTTTGCTTTATGCAAATGTTTTCCCATATTAAAAAATGAAAAGAGGGTAAGTCCTAAAATAAAAATCAAAGGACTAAAAGAGAAAAAGATAAAAAAAGAATATAAAGTATAAATCCCACAAAAAAAAAAAAAAAAAATAGATCATGAAAGTGTTGCACATTCAAATGCCACTACTTTTACTTTGCAAAATAAAAATTGTGTGCAACTTATCAAAAATTCCATAATTCATGATGATCAAACAATTTAAACTTGATTCATTCATGCTTTTAAATTTGATATAATGATAGTTAGTGAATAAAGATATAGCCAAACAATTTAATCTTTGCAGATCAGTAGTTAGGTAGAGAATAAAAATGAGCTCATCAGTTTTTTCTGAGCCATTGGAAGTTATAAGGTTAGAAGTAGATTAGTTTGCTTATCAAAAGAAAAATAAAAGAGTTAGCAAGCTCAAATGCACCCAATAAATGAAGTGAAAATGTTAGGGTAAATAAAAGGTAGGTAGACTTTTTCACAAGGCATTGAAAGCATCAATTGGTTCATCTCATATCACTAATAACCCCCTGATTCCCCTTCCCCTTGCTTAAGATCCCATTTCCACTCTTAGAAGGCATTTTACCTTGTAAAATACCCCTTTTCCCTTCTTAAAATCCCTTTCCCTAGTTAAAAAACACATTTTCATTTGAAAAGTTAACTTCCCTTTACTAATCCCCTTTTTTCATTTAAAACACACCAAAATCCAATTATCCTAAGTTTTGAATATTTAAAATATATCGGGCCCCACTGTAAAAACTTTTATTGATATTATTTTAACCCGATCCATTTCATATATTACTCCTCGATCCCATATATCATTAAGCTTTATCATATAGTTTATAAATATATTCCCCCATTCATATTAACCCTTGTTTAATATACATTCAACCCTTCCACTATATAACCCGCATTATTATATTAATTCCTTGCTTATTATATATCCTGGGTCCCACTTTGTTTTAATAACCCTACCTTACAATAATCCCTTCCCTGCCAATACATTAAACCCCTCCATTATATTAACCAAACCCACTCATATTAAAATTCCTCCGCATAAAAGGTTCCTGAGCCCCGCATATCAAATCCCCCCAACTCATCCCTCGACACCCATCAACCGTCCGATTGGCGCTACCTATGATCCAACCATTTCCGAAACATTTCGCACTTTCAATTGACTGATGTTAAAACCAATCGGGGGTGCGAAATGGGTGGTTTCGCACCCCCACCCATTTGCTACATGGCGCTCCCACACTTCACCACACTCCCCAGCCAAAAACTACTTTATTACCTTTTT
This sequence comes from Pinus albicaulis, assembly GCA_034641835.2. Classification (NCBI taxonomy): domain Eukaryota; kingdom Viridiplantae; phylum Streptophyta; class Pinopsida; order Pinales; family Pinaceae; genus Pinus; species Pinus albicaulis. The sequence goes on along the minus strand of CM076580.1, from coordinate 714,991,668 downwards.
TCTTGTGATAAACCACTAAACCATCCATGCACCTTATGATGAAACCATCCTTGTTTGAATTAGACCTTCGCGCCAATGTAATTAACCACCTCTGGTTAAAAGCAATAAAGCCCGCCCTTAAATATTTTTTCACCATTTCTATTGAAGTTAGCGTAAAAGAATCGTTTCCAACCTATTTTGAAGCCAGTCTAGACTCAAATTCATGCCTTTTGCTACCAGAACCATTGCTGACTCAGATTTGAAGCTTTATAACTAAGAAAGCCTCTGCTGCGACTAGAAACCCTTCTACAGACCGAATTACACAATTTCACAGGTAATCCTAAGCGCCTGAGACCATTACTTAAGAAAGAAATTAATAAAATTGATAATTGAACAAACTAAAATTTCCTCCCAGAGTATTATAAGTGTAAATCCTCTGCAACCAACTCTAGTTGATGTTGAACACACTCCCATAGCAGACAAAGACTTCAAAATCAGCGATACAATCACTGATTTTAACCTCCTTGAGCTCCAGTGCTGGAGCCATGATAAATTCATAGACCAGGCTAATGATATCCACCTTTGAGACTCAAACCTACCCAGGTATATCTTCCCACAGACCTTCCAATTTCTAGAAATCATCAGACTCTATCAAATTAATTATTTTCCCAATGAAAGAGCCCTAGTAACCCCTAACAAAGAGATTTTGTTCACAATCATTGCAGAATCCATAAATCAAATGTCACAAATCCAACCCAAGCTTGATGAAGCCCCATTGTCTATTGAAATCCTCACTGAATTATATTTAAAGCTGGACTTTCCCAAGAGGTTTCAAATCTTCCAAACCTTTCTTCCTCCATCAGTGGAAACCCCAAAGAGTAACCCTCATTCTTCAAATTCATTTTTTTCAGAGAGAACCAGACAAATTGTCACAATTCTGTGTTGCATTCTGGGGTACTTCACAAATGAATATGTAGATGCTTCTATCTTAGGTTTTCTATCCATTTTCTACCCAAGACAACCTCTAGCTTCTACATTTAACTTTGCTCAATACTTATCAGGTGTCATCCATGAGAAATTAGTTAAATTACCAGAGGAAGGAGTGTTTAAGTATTCATCGGTTTTGTTTCATTTATTCCTGTATTTCCAATCTGAAAGGTTTGTAGTTAGCCTTCAAAACTTGGACACAGAGGGTAACCCCCAATTTGTAGTCTTCTGGACATCCTTAATCAGAAAATTCCACAAAATTCAGCTACAAGGACTTCATTGATTCATTTGTTCATCCAGTTGTCAACATGCTAAGCAATAGCATTCAACCTAGGGTCAATGAAGATATAAAAAAGGTTTTGCAATTATCAGAACAAAATAGAATAGGAGACTAGTATTTATACCAGAACCACACTGAAATTAGGGTGTATGGAATTCAAATCACTCCATACTAACTGCCCAAATACCTCCCAATGAGGTTATTTTCATTAGAATCACGAGGCAGATCCTAAACTCATATGAAGTTAATTTCTTGTCAGCAAAGAAGAAAACTCAGTTTAAGATCAAAAACCAGCTTGGTCCTTTCATTTGCAATAATAGGAATGCTGGTCAACAAGTAGATAAGTGTTTACAAGATTTCAAGTTCAGTAATAGTTTCAAATGGCAGTATGATCCTTTGGGAGTCATCAGTAAACTAAGAGTCAAGTTCAAATTGAATTCTTTTGTTCATGAGTCCAAAATAGATATTGAAAATTATTCCAACCAGTTAGAGTGGTTGGAAAATACTTCGCAAGAGGTGGAGAAACCAGTTGAGACTAGTTCTATTCTGCATACTCCAGCCCCAGAAGACATGAACTCAAAGAGGCCAAGAGAGGAAGGCTCATATTCTGCTGAAACCACTACTGGCACCAAATTCAAGTTAATGTACATGAAGAAGCCCAAGCTGAATCCAATAATTAAGCAAGAATAAATAGTTGACACAGTTGAGATTATTGATACAGATATAATTGTCAGGGATAATGCACCTCCCATAGTTTCAGAGGAAACTCATCAGCCATCAACCTCTAGTGCTCAGATCATTCAGAAGCAACATAGTGCAGAGGTATCTTCATCAAGAAAACCAGTAGATAAAGAACATGATATAATGGAGAAGTACAAAGAAATCAAATTGAGGAATGAGGCATTGAAAGCTGTGACTTATGTCCAATATTGGAAACAGACTCCTAGTGACTAGAATAGGTTGCTTTCAACCTTTGATTATAAAACCATGAAGATGAAAATGACCTTTTTGCAGCGAACAATGCAGAATCCAAAATCATCAGCAGACTACAAGAAAAAAACATTTGAAGTTCAAGCTAAATATCTACATCCAATAGATCAAATTGAGTTCCATAAACAAGCAGGAGAAATTATCTACTCCACTATGACCAACAAATATATGAGTGTACAAAAACTACAGAATTCTCTAGAAAACATCAGAGCACGATTAAAGCTAGAGAAGACATATTCAAAAGCTAAGGAAAACAAAATAAAATCACTTGAAGAATTGGTCATGGAGGTTGAATATGATCCAAAGAACATCAAAGCAGATGAAGAGCTCATAAAAAATAAGAATGTAGACATTACTGCAATGAAGAAGAATCTAAAACTACCTCCCACAAAACATCCACAGACTAAAGAAGTTCTAGAGAAGGAGAATCAGAAAGATGAAATGATGAATCTCATCATTCAGTTGACAGCTCAACTGAAAGACATGGAGAATGAAATGGATAAATTGGTGTAGGAAAATAAGGCTAGCATTGAAGCAATTACAGTCACTGCCATTCCTATATCTTCAACATCAACTTCAGTGGCTATAACAGTTCCATATACTTCATTAGCTCCATTACCTACAACAATATCAGTTACTACAACAACGCCAGCTACCACACCAGCAACAGATTCAACAGCAATAAGTACTCATCCCAGTGATGAAGCAGATAAATTGATTAAAGCTATGCAAGATATGTCAATCCAACAAATGAGATTAATAGACTTAAGGATCAAGTAAAAAGTCTAGAAGATGAAAAGAAGTTGGTTCAAATCATGTATAAATCAGAAACACATAAGTCAAACAGATTGATTGACAGAATACAGAAGTTAGAAAAATAATTGACATTGAAAGAACCACTTGCACAAGAAAAGCAACAACTATGGGCCAATATCATTAACTCTGTTAATGATATTTGGCCTTCCATCCAAGTCATATTTGAACAGAAAGATTTGATAAAAGAAGCAAGTGAAGCTATTCAGAAAGTCAAATAAGAACTTGGGAAGAAACCAGAAGAGGCCACTGAGATAATCAAATTTCTCAATTCTAAGAACAAGAAAGAATTAGAAGAAATTGGGATACGTGACAGAACAAAAACAATCTTAGAGGTAAAAAAGGTAATTTCCAAAAGAATCTTGATGACATAACTTGAAGATACGTGTCAAACTATGGAGTTAGCAGTGAACAGATTCATGATTAAATTTGATGTTCTGAGGTAGAAAGGTCTACCTAATCCCTTGGTGATCAATGGCAGACTAATGAGGCATGAAGGTTATGATAAGAAGATCAAATAAGTGGCCAAAGAACAATCCAACAATTCCTCTATGAAAGGAATTCCTACAGGCAAAGTACTCTATCAGACATTCAAAAATCTCTTTTACCTCCAGCATGAGGTAAATCACATGTTTTTGAATAAGCCTACTTTTGCAAAATATACTGAGGATGATCAGATTTATAGGAGAATGGTAAAGGTCAAAATTCTAGATGCAGAAGCTTGGAAAAAATTGTATTATTTACTGTAAACAGGTAAAAGTAAAAGAAGGTGAAAACAAAGACAGGTTAAAGGTGAAAACAGAGCAGGGAAACAAAGCAGTAAAGTAAAAGAATAATTTACTGTGACAGTTAAAAGTAAAGCAGGTTAAAAGAGCAGTCATGTTAAAGAGTGACATAGAAGTCAAGTTAAAGTTAATACAGATGAAAAACAAAGTTAAAGGATAAATCAGATGACAACCAGTGTAAAGATGCAGCCAGCATAAAAGCAATAGTCAAAGAGATAAGACAACAAATATAAAAAAAGAAAACAACAAACCAAATAAGTAGGGACAACCTGCATTAGTTACATAGGTGTCTCTATCTTCTATCATGAAGGTATTTTATTTCCCTTGAATAATTCCTAAATCAGTTTTAGGATATTTTGTATTAGTTTTTGTATAAATACTTCATAATTTGAAGTATTGAGGTGTGGATTCCTGAACATTTCTATAGTTGTAATTGATCTAAATACTTGAGGGTTTATTGTACCATTTTCAAGTCAACAGAAAAAACAAGTAATAAAGGAATTGCATTACAGGATTCATGTGTTGAGCCACTTCAGTGAAGTATATTTCAATTGTTCATGTTTTTCCTTAAGTATTCCATAAAATTGCATGTTTTCCAAATTTAAATGTTAATAGCAGGAATATTATTGCAAAATTTGTTTAAGTACACTCTGCTCTGAACTGTTATTCATTTTAATGTTTTCTTCTTATATCTGGATTTGAGAATCCTTAATTTCTCTCCCATCCTGATTGACCTATGTCACCTTTCTTCATTATCCGGTTTAAGGAATCCTTAACTGCTCCTTAATCCAAATTGAAAACCACTTCACCATCCAACCTAAAAGATCTTATTTTTCTCAGCTACCTTGCTCTGTGAACACTTCCTTTAGAACTTGCTTCTGTCATATTTGCTTGATACATTGACACCATAGCCCAATGGAAAATAGACAGTCATCTATCCATCTAAATCAGTAACTCCACCAACAAAATCAAAATCAAACCCAAACAATCTTACATAACTAGCCTAAAATAAACTAAAAAAAACAAAGTTAAATCATTAAGAGAGAGCCCTCTCTGGGCATTAGGAAGATAGATCCTAATCTCAAAAGTAGGTTGATAGTTACCTCTAATATTTCTTTAAACACACATAACAACCCTTGGAAATTATTGGAGTGATAACAGGAGCAACAACACTTCCATTTTTATAGTTGTGAGTGGTATACTTCCTTGTTGCCATAATTTTGCATTCAAATTTTCTTGCCACCCTGAGATCCTTCTCCAATGAATCAAGTTCCCAAAGGTGAACCTCATGTTGGATGTTATCCTTTAAATTCCCTATGAAGACATGAATCTTATGATCCTCTAGAATATCCTTTACCCTTATATTCAAATTTTGGAAGTCCTCAATGTGCTCCGCCATTGAACCCTTTTGTTTGAGATTTATCAATTGGCTAAAGAAGGTGTTCCTCTTTGTATCCTCATAATGTGCTATCATTTCCTCCGTAAAAATTAACAAGTGACAAGTGGTTTACGAGAATAAAGCCATTGATACCATACAAACTGATTGGGTTCTAAATATAAAGTTGCAATGCGTACCTTTTGTGTGTGTTGCACATTATGGAGATCAAAATGTTGCTCCATTTGTAGTACCCATGTCACCGAATCCTTACCATCAAAATTCCTCATATCGATCTTTGGAATATGGTGGGTCTTCAATCCAAAGTTAGAGTCTTTGAAATCATGATTAACATTCATTTTTTTCTCAATATGAGTTTCATTGAATACCTTTTCGCCATTAGGAAGCATTTCTTGTAGCAACTTTGTCAAACCTTCCTTCAAAACTTCCATCTTAACTTCCATGTATGTTTTTAATCCATCCTTCAAACCATCCATGTCTGCTTTTAATCCATCCTGCAAACCTTCCATGTATGATTTTAAACCATTCTTCAAACCATCCATCTTAGCTTCCATTTCATTTTTTTTTTACTCTTTGCGAGAAGGAAATTTGTTGCACTTGGTCTCGTAATTTTGATATATCCTGTTGCATTTTTCCTCTTCGTCATGTGTCATAGTATAGCTTTCTGGTTTCTTACTAGGTGTTTCCATTTTCTTGCTTCGAGTAATTTTGGAATAAAAAATTATATTTATGCTTCACTATGCCCCTTGAATCACTTCAAACTGATTTTTAAAACAAAACCTATGAAAATTTTAAAAAGGGACACACATTTTTCTTGCTTTGTAGGAGCTTGATATTGAATCTGTTGTATCTTTATAATTTATGATATCCAAGGTCTGAAATTTTGTCCTGTGGTGGCCCTTTTAGTCATCTTTCCAACCCCACAAGTCAGACCAAGATTGATGTTGAATTTCCACGATATTGGGTCTAGGTTAGAATCTTAGAATATCTGACGCTACCAAACCAAGAATCTCAACAAAAACTACTTTGCACAATGAAAAATATAAAGTAGTAAATCACACATGCATAAGTATACATAATTTTTAACAAATAATATACAATAATGTACAACCAAATCTTTGTTATATTAAACCAATATGAATAATACAACACTCTATGGAATACAATATATAATGAAAATCTTCGTTGCAGCTTCTATGTCGTATCTTGTCTTGTCGATCCTTCGCTTCCATATTGCTCTCTAGTCGCCACTAAGTCCTTTAAAGGACAACACATAGAGACTCTAGAAGGGTTACACTTAACACTACTGCAAGTCACTTTCGCTACATGTATACAGGCTAATCCAATATTCTCTCTACGCTAGCCAATCCTTGAGCTCCAATCTGCCTTGTAGTAGCCTCTTTCATCCATAAAAGAGCTACACATAAGGCACCAAACTTCACCCAACCTTCAGCTATCTTCGTCACTTCAAGACTTCTCATCTAGGTGTTGAACCCTTATTTAAACTGAGAGGGGGGGGGGGGGGTGAATCAGTTTAACACATTCATGGTCTTTTAAAACTTTCCTTTAAACTTATTTACACCTTCATTTCATGATCAACTTATTACATAATGTGACAACAAACTTAATATGTCAGCAGAAAGTATTAAGCAGATTAGATAAACCATATCAACACATAAACATCAAGCATATAGACAACAGATATAAGTGGAAACCAAAAAAGGGAGAAAACCGCATCTTATTATTGTTGTGATGCAAAGGCAAGCTCCAACTCCCTCTCACCATTGATTTTCTGTAGGTTCCAACCCACAGGAGGCTCCTACCTCAATTCTGCAAGCTACAACTTGCAAGGAAGCTCCAACTCCCAACTGTTTTGTGCAGGCTACAACCTACAGGAGGCTCCTACCTCAGCCAGCTACAACTGACATCTATCAAGCTACAACTTGATATGGAAGCACCAACTTCCTCACTCTTTTCATAAACAACACATGCTGATTTACTTGGATATCAGCTATGTTCTATTCCTTCTTCACTGCTGTCCACCAGCCTTCATATCTGCCTTATTTCATTTCTGAATCTTCACAGCTTCTCTATCTGCTCCTCCTTCTTCTTACCCTCTCTCCTCATTTTTCATTCTCTAACCTCACTATGCATATCTTTGTAATTTTATTTATAGAGATTATCTCATGACTGTTTGTATTCCACAGGGAATTCGAAGTGAATAGCCATGAATCTTTGCCTTCTGCCTTCTCATTTCTTTGTGCAGCTCATTCAGAAAAATATAACAATATGTATACATTTCAGTTTTACAGTGGAGTTTTGTTTGCCTACGGAGACTTGCCTTTGCATCACAAACAATATAAAATCAATTAAAACATTTACATTTACATTTGCATCTGATATATCTCATTCAACCCTTTCAGTTCTTGGCTCACTGTGTGCTTGTATTTTCTGCTGCTGTAGTGTAACAAACCCACATTTTCATTCTTGTGCATTTCAAATTCAGATTCTGCAAATCTGAATACCTTCACTGCAAACCTCTTCAAATCTGCAATCTCTGTTCACTGCAATTGTGTATCTGCTGCATATATAACTGCTTTACAAGTTTAGCCCCAAATGAATTCACAATCTAGCAATATTTACATGCGGAAGCTTTTCTTATTTTTTGAACTGGGAAATTTAAATAAATGCGGAAGCTTGCCTTTTCTTTCTATGGTTCAAACCATATTCCTCAGATTACATTAATATGCATAAACTCGATTTGTTTCAATAAATGTTTAAACCATGGTCTGAACCCACTTCATGAATTCATACGTGGAGTTTCCTCTATATACCATACTTCAAACCTTGATTAATTAAATATCAACATATGTGCCAACGCTTTATCAATCCCAACTTTGGTTAAAATGTAGACTTCAATATATATTAAAAAATTGGGGCCCACAGCACTTCGACTTTGATTTAAAACAAAAACCCAACGTAATAATGGCCTCAGCTTCCATATCTCACATTCAACTATGTTTATATTAATGCGAACCAAAGTTTGACTTTGATTAAACATAATATATCACCGTATGAGCTTTATTATTGGACCCATTACATAATGGTCTACAACATATCAACAAATATACGCTCCCAGCTTTGTTATTTCACATCATCCATAATATATTAACATATATTATTTCCTCCATTCAAATGCTGAGAAACATTATAATAAAGTCTCGTTCAACTCATTTGGGATTCATTTGGGCCCACACAACTCATTCAACGCATATCATATTTATATTTTATATTGGTTTTAGACATATATTAAAACCCTACTAATAAATCTTCGCTACTACATAACTTTCAACGCACCAACACATAGTCGGGCCCAAGCGACTTTATAACCACTGCCTTAACTTTCGCGCATCTTCATGATGCGAATGTCGTCGATCACGAGTTCGATCATCAATGCATATCAGCATTTTTTTCCACCTCGTGAGGTTTAACACGAAAAATAAATTGCGAAATAGGTGGATTTGGGAATACCACATGGGCCACGTGTCGATCAATGATCACTATCCGTTTTTTCACAATACCATTTACCATTTTGAAACTTTGCGAGATCGCCTGGTTTTGCTTCGAAAGCGCTTCAACTATTCACAAGTCATGGTTCCATTTATCTCAGTTTTGCTCCGAGTTCCGTTCCCAAACGCACTTATTAACCAACGCATTTTCTTGTAGGTCTGCTTCGTCTTTTCACTACGTCTTTGATCTGTGCATCGCATGGAGTTCTTGTATAACTTCACCATTCATTGATTTACACCATATCATATGGTCCCTTTCTATTCATGGTTCCATAACTTTGCTCCTCATATGTTAAACCTGCTGCTTCGTGCACATATCATTAACTTCGTTTGATTCGGCTTCACGCTCAATTGCTTTTCGAATTTATATGCGCCATTACAATTTTCCCACTTAAATAATTGTTTTGATTTCATTACGGGATATATGCAATCCTATGCTCGAGCGCATTCCATCAAAACACGCAAATATAGGTTCCATATTAACTGATAGAACTCCCCCGATTTCTTATTACGCATGGTTACAACCAAAATTGATATACATTCAATTGCACATTCAGTTAACACGAATGTATATAATTCGGGAATCTCAAGGAATTGAAGCCTCATTTCATACATACGGTGGACGCATAAATTCAACTCATTGACAATGTCTTACACAATTTGCTTATTGAAGCTCAAGACCATATTAAGCCATTTTCAACAATTTTATCCATTCCTCAACTATATGCATAGCTTGATCTCAATTTCTTATTACGGAGCTAACACCTACTTGCTTATCGAAACTTGAAGCCCATTCACTACGGAAATTAAATCAACCATTGACTCATATAATTCTGAACAAATTCTTTCATATATATCTAATTGATGATTACTTACAAACTTCTAGTCCTTGGCCGGATCTTCAAATCAAGTGGCCCTTCTACAACACTACTCTGTCTTTCAGATCTGCGGCCTCTTTTGCTCTTTGCTTCATGTTTAATGTTCTCCTTGCCTCTCTTTTTGCTATCTCTCTGCTTTTCTTTGCTCTCGCTACCTCTCTGCTCCTTGTCTGTCTCCTTTTGCCATCAATGACAATATTTCCAACAGTCTCCCCCTTTTTGCATTGATGGCAAATACACTTCCTCTACTTGCCTTTTAGAAGACCCTTTCTTACATTGCTTGCATTTTCCTCCCCCTTTGACATCAATGGCAAAGGGTTGCACATTTCCTAGTGTGGTTTCCAAATCTTGTCCATAAAATTCTGATCTTGAGGACTCGTTCCATGCACTGCTGCTCACTTGCTCTGGTTCTTTTGTGACAATATTTGGTGACCGATCTCCCTCGGAATGATGCTTTCTTTTCATGTCGATGAGTAACATCTCGCAGACACTACCCCTAGTTTGTCTCTTAGATATTCGAATGTGCTCTTTAGCAAGAGGTTTTGTGAATATGTCTATTGTTTGTTCCTTTGTTGGTACATATTCCAACTTCACTACTTTTCTGTGCTACTTGTTCTCCGAGGAAATGGTACTTAATTGGGATGTGCTTTGTTTTTGAATGAAATACATGATTTTTTTGATATACTTATTGCACTTGTATTGTCACATTTGATTGAAATGGGATCATCTATGCTTACCTTCATGTCTTGGAGAGTTTGTTTCATCCACATTACTTGTGTGCAACATGTTGTCTGTTTGCTATGTATTCTGCTTTCTGTTGTAGATAGAGAGATAGAAGTTTTGCTTCTTGCTTAGCCATGCCACCTAGACTTTTTCCCAAATAAAATGCACCTCCACTTGTGCTTTTCTCTGTCATCCATGTAGTTGGCCCAATCTGCATCTGTATATGTTGTCGAGTGAAGCTTTTGCCTTTTTGGATACCATAGCCCATAATGTGCAGTTCCTTGTAGATATCCGAATATTCTCTTGATTGCTAGTAAGTGATTTTGTTTTGGTGTTGCTTGATATCTTGCCACAAGTCCTACTACCAACACAATGTTGGTCTAGAGGCGAGTTAGGTATAGCAAACTTCCTACCATGGATTTGTATAGTCTTTGGTCTATATTTGCGGATCCATCATTAGCACATAGTTTGCATCCAGTGATCATGGGAGTTGACACAGGGTTTTGCGAGTCTTCCATTTGGAACCTTTTCAACATCTCTCTTAAGTATTTTTTCTTGTGAGATGAAATTTCCTGTGTTCTTTTGTTGAATTTGAAGTCCTAAATAGAAGGTGAGCTCTCTCGATCATAGACATCTCAAATTCTGATTTCATGTCTTCATGAAATTCTTTTGTTAACTTCTCTTTCGTTGCTACCAAACATGATGTCATCTACATATACTACTACAATTAGGGAGTTCATTTTCATTGAGCCTTTATGTATAAATTGTTGTCTACTCCTCCTTTCTTAAAACCTTGTTTTTGCAAGTATTTTTCTAGCCTTGAATACCATGCACGAGGAGCTTGTTTCAGCCCATATAAGGCTTTCTTTAATGCACACATAGTCCGGGTTTATCTGTTAAGGAGAATCCTTTCGGGTTGTTCCATGTAGACTTCTTCCTCTAAATCTCCATTCAGGGAAGGTAGACTTCACATCCATTTGATATACCTTGAAGTCATGGTAGCATGCAAAGGCCAAAAAAATTTATGATTGCCTCCATTACGGCTATGGGAAAATGTTTCATCATAATCAAGACCTTCAATTTGTGCATATCCCTTGCATACAAGTCTGCTTTATTTTCTGATTACCTGCCCTTGTTCATTCATCTTATTCTTGAATATCCATTTTGTGCCAATGACATTTTTCCCAGTGGGTCTTGGAATTAATTCCCGAGTATTGTTCTTCTCAATTTGGTCCAGTTCCTCATTCATAGCATTTACCCAGTTTTTGTCTTTGCTGGCTTTTTCGAACTTCTTTGGCTCTATTTGAGATAGCATGTCTAGGTATACTTCTTCTTTCTGTTCAGCTAGCTGTCTTCTAGTATGGACTCCCACACTTTTGTCCCCAATAATTTGATCTTCTGGATGATTCTTTTGAGTGTGTCTTGAGGGACCTTTTGAGTTTAATTTAGTATCTTCTATTGTCTTGCTCATTTCATCATTATCTTGGTTCTCTTCTTCATGATCTTCTGGGGGATTGCTACATCTTGTACTTCTTGTTCTGTTTGGTGCATCTTCATCAAATCTTACATCAATGCTTTCCATAATTTTGTGTAGTGTTTTGTTGTAGCACCTGTAACCCTTACTCTTGGATGCATATCCTAAAAATATTCCTTCATAAGCTCTTGCATCAAACTTCCCTAGTTTTTCATAATTATTTTTTATGAAACACTTGCTTCCAAAGACTCTAAAGTGCTTGATTGATGCTGGTCTACCATGCCATAATTTGTAAGGAGTCTTGTTAAAGTTTGGTCTTAAATGAGCTTTGTTAAGAATGTGAACAACTGTGTGTAATGCTTCTGCCCAGAAGGTTTGGGAAATGTTACTTTCTTGCATCATTGCTCTGGAAATCTGTTGTACTGACCTATTTTGTCTCTCTGCCACTCCATTATGTTGAGGTGTACCTGCAAGTGTAAACTGTTGTTTTATCCCATGCTCATTGCATAGGTCTGCAAAATCATAGTCTGTGAATTCACCTCCTCTGTCAGATCTGATGCACTTTAGCTTGCATCCTGTTTGATTTTCTGCCAATGCCTCGAATATCTTGAATTTCTCAAGTGCTTCAGATTTATATTTGATAAATTCTACCCACGTCATTCTAGAAAAATCATCTATTATCAACATGAAATAAGATTCTCCACTTGGTGCTTTATTTCTTGAAGGTCCACACAGGTCCATGTGTACAAGCTGAAGTGGCCTACTTGTTGATAGTTCATCTTTGGTCTTAAAAGATGTGTGGGTTTGTTTGCCCAATTGGAAAGATTTACATATGGTATTTGAAACTTCTTTATTGCTGGCATATCTCTGACTGCTTTCTTCTTGCTTAGACTGATGATGTGGTCAAAGTTGAGGTGTCCCAATATTCTATGCCATAACCATGACTCATCAAGTTTGCTTAGGTGGCATGCTTCATTCTCTTCTTTCACTATATAGACATTAATTTTTGTTCGAATACCTTTGATCAAGGTTTTTCCTGTGGTGCTTGATCTTACTTCATAGTCTTGTGCTCTAAAGAGAACCTCACAGCCTTTGTCACACATTTGACTGACACTTAGCAGATTGGATTTCAGCCCATCCACAAATAGTACCTCTTGAGCCTTTCCTCTTCCATTATCCAGATTGAATGAGCCTTTCCCTTTGATTTTCCCTGCTTTATCATTGCCGAATGTTACATTCCCAGATTTATTTTCATCAAAGGTTACAAACTTGCTTCGATCTCCACTCATATGTTTTGAGCATCCATTGTCCAAATACCACTGGCTTTTCTGATCTTGAGCTATTAGAGCTAGGTCACGCTTATTCAACTTCTTTTTCCACTGCATGCTTCCTTTTGTTTGGTACCTTTCCTGAGATGATGGAACACATTCTCTGAGATGACATTTGTGACACTTGTGCCCAACTTGATGGTAGTAAAAGCATTTGTTTATGTTTCTGAATGAATTATGTACATGAGTGAATTCTCCATTGTTCATCCATCTCCTTGAGTTTCCATACATCAGTATTTTTCCATTCGTTCTACAATCCTTGGCTTTATGGTCGAACTCCTTACAGTAAAAACAATATCCATAAAAACAATTAGCGTACCTGATGAAGGGTTGTCTTCTCCATTTGTTTGCTTGAGGTAGTCTTTTCACTTTTTGCATCCTTTGCTGGTTGGAATCGATTCTCCTTTTATGACAATATGCAGCAATATGTTCCAGTTTGTGGCAGGCATAACAAGTGAAATTTTTCATAGGGGGGAAGAATATCCTTTGATAGCTTCCAAATTTTATATATTTAGGAGTATATGATCCTTTTTCAGTTGACCGTTTATTTACTTCATTCTTTGTCATTTGAGGTCCCTTCTTGTTTCTGTTTACTTCATTGCAGGCTTCTACTTCTATAGGAACTTTTTGAGCTGCTTCATTATCCTTGACAACTTTTACAAAAATGATATTCCTGTTATCTGTTTCTTTGACTTTACTTGTTTCTCCTTCATAGCCTATCCCAGTTTTTATCAGAGGATATCTTTGAGCATCTAGTATGTTATTCAACTTATCTGAGCTTGTCATTTGAGAAATGTTTATTGACAATTTCCTTTGGGCGTTTTCTATTTTCTTCCTCAAGCATACTACTTCTTCTTCCAATTTCTCTTACTTCTGAATTTTATCCTCAATTTGCTTAAGTAAAGTGTCTTCTACCTTCTTGGCTTCTTCAAGCTCTACTTTCAACTGAATGAGGTCTTCTGAATTTTGTTCTTCTCTTACATATTTGAGGAGACTATCTTTATGCTTTCTGCACTTTAGTTTAAGTCTGTCTATTTCCTCCAGGGCACTTCTTAGCTCCCCCTCAAGATCAACTTCACCTTCTTCCTCATATTCTAGAAGGAATCCTTCAAGCTCTTCTTTGGCCATCAATAAAAATTCAGAGGTTCCTTCTTCATTTGAGGTTTCATCTAAGTTTTCAGATGCACTGCTATCTTGCTGAGCATAAATTGATTTTCTCCTGTATCTATTCCCTTTCTGCCAGTTCTTTGATATGGTTTTCTCTGACTCTAGAGTTTGATTTTTTGTCTTCTTATGAGGACACTTAGAAGCATAGTTTCCGACTCTTCCACAGTTAAAGCATTTAAATGGAATTTTACCTTTATACTTCCCTGAGCCTCTATCTAATCTTCTAATAAATTTGGCCTCTTCTTCATCAGAGCAGGAGCATGTATCTTATTTTTCTTCTTTGTTCTTCTCTGTCTTAAAGGTTTCCTCCCTCACATTTGACTTCCTCTGTGGCAGTCTCATCTTATAGGCTATTAAGTTCCAAGTAATTGGTTCATGGTCAAAGTTTCCCAATCAACTGTTTCTTCTATGGCAGAAACCTTGGGGTTAAAGCTGGATGGTAAAGATCTTAAAATATTTTGAACAAGTACACATTCTTTTATGGTTTCTCCTAGAGATTTCATGTTATTCACAATTTCTACAACCCTTAAAAAGAAGCTGGCAATGTCTTCATCATCATTCATTTTTATATTTTCAAACTGAGCTCTATAGACTTGAAGTTTGGCTATATTCACCTTTTTGTCTCCCTCATGGATGTTTTCTAGTGTATCCCATATTTCTTTGGCAGTCTTGTTGTGCATTACTTTGATAAATTTCTCCTCACACAGTCCACTTAAGAGAGCATTCATGGCTTTTGCATTAGCTACAAAATCTAGTTTGGCATCTTTCTCTGAGTTAGACTCCTTTGGGGCATATCCCAATTCCACAACAGCCCAAACTTCTATTCCTAGAGACATTATATACGTCCTCATTCTTATTTTACAGAAGGCATAATTTGTACCGGTGAACAAAGGGGCTTTATTAGTTGAGCATCCTTCTAGACTAGCCATCCTGGGGACCTAAGATCTCCTTCCAGTTGTTAAACTAATACATAAGGAACTTGGCTTTGATACCAATTGTTGAACCCTTATTTAAACTGAGATGGGGGGTGAATCAGTTTAACACATTCATGGTCTTTTAAAACTTTCATTTAAACTTATTTACACCTTCATTTCATGATCAACTTATTACATAATGTAACAACAAACTTAATATGTGAGCAACAAGTATTAAGAAGATTAGATAAACCATATCAACACATAAACATCAAGCATATAGACAAAATATATAAGTGGAAACCCAAAAAGGGAGAAAACCACATCTTATTATTGTTTTGATGCAAAGGCAAGCTCCAACTCCCTCTCATCACTGATTTTCTATAGGCTCCAACCCACAAGAGGCTCCTACCTCAATTCTGCAAGCTACAACTTGCAAGGAAGCTACAACCTATAGGAGGCTCCTACCTCAGCCAGCTACAACTGACATCTATCAAGCTACAACTTGATATGGAGGCACCAACTTTCTCACTATTTTCATAAACAACACATGCTGATTTACCTGGATATCAACTATGTTCTCTTCCTTCTTCACTGTTGTCCAACAGCCTTCATATCTGCCTTATTTCATTTCTGAATCTTCATAGCTTCTCTATCTGCTCCTCCTTCTTCTTACCCTTTTCATTCTCTAACCTCATTATGCATATCTTTGTAATGTTCTTTATAGAGATTATCTCATGACTGTTTGTATTCCACAGGAATTCGAAGTGAATAGCCATGACTCTTTGCCTTATGCCTTCTCATTTCTTTGTGCAGCTCATTCAGAAAAATATAACAATATGTATACATTTCAGTTTTACAGTGGAGTTTTGTTTGCCTATGGAGACTTGCCTTTGCATCACAAACAATATAAAATCAATTAAAACATTTACATTTACATTTGCATCTGATATATCTCATTCAACCCTTTCAGTTCTTGGCTCATTGTGTGCTTGTCTTTTCTACTGCTGTAGTGTAACAAGCCCACATTTTCATTCCTGTGCATTTCAAATTCAGATTCTGCAAATCTGAATACCTTCATTGCACACCTCTTCAAATCTGTAATCTCTGTTCACTGCAATTGTGTATCTGCTGCATATATAATTGCTTTACAAGTTTAGCCCCAAATTAATTCACAATCTGGCAATATTTACATGCGGAAGCTTTTCTTATTTTCTGAACTGGGCAATTTAAATAAATGTGGAAGCTTGCCTTTTCTTTCTATGGTTCAAACCATATTCCTAAGATTACATTAATATGCAGAAACTCGATTTGTTTCAATAAATGTTTAAACCATGGTCTAAACCCACTTCATGAATTCATATCCAGAGTTTCCTCTATATACCATACTTCAAACCTTGATTAATTAAATATCAACATATGTGCCAATGCTTTATCAATCCCAACTTCGATTAAAACGCAGACTTCAATATATATAAAAAAATTGGGGCCCACAACACTTCGACTTTGATTTAAAACAAAAACCCAACGTAATAATGGCCTCGGCTTCCATATCTCACATTCAACTATGTTTATATTAATGTGAACCAAAGTTTGACTTTGATTAAACATAATATATCACCGTATGAGCTTTATTATTGGACCCATTACATAATGGTCTATAGCGTATCAACAAATATACACTCCTGGCTTTGTTATTTCACATCATCCATAATATATTAACATATATTATGTCCTCCATTCAAATGATGAGAAACATTATAATAAAGTCTCGTTCAACTCATTTGGGATTCATTTGGGCCCACACAACTCATTCAACGCATATCATATTTATATTGTATATTGGTTCTGGCATATATTAAACCTACAATAAATCTTCGCCATACATAACTTTCCACGCACCAACACATAGTCGGGCCCACGGCTTTATAACGCTGCCTTAACTTTCACACATCTTCATGATGCGAATGCCGTCTGATCACGAGGTTCGATCATCCAACGAATATCGCATTTTTTCCACCTCCGCAGTTTAACACGAAAATATTTTGCGAAATAGGTGGATTTGGAATACCACTTGGGCCACGTGTCGATCAATGAGCACTATTGCGTTTTTTTTCCACAATACCATTTACCATTTTGAAACTTTGCGAGACCGCTGGTTTTGCTTCCGAAACTGCTTCTATTCACAAGTCATGGTTCCATTTATCTCATTTGCTCCAGGTTCCATTCCTAAACTACACTATTAACCAACGCATTTTCTTGTAGGTCCGCCTTCGTCTTTTCACTACGTCTTTGACTGTGCATCGCATGGGTTACTGTTTAACTTCACCATTCATTGATTTACACCATATCATATGGTCCCGTTCTATTCATGGTTCCATAACTTCTCCTCATATGTTAAACCTCTGCTTCGTGCACATATCATTAACTTCGTCCGATTCTGGCTTCACACTCAATTTCTTCGGATTTATATACGCCATTACAGTTTTCCCACTTAAATAATTGTTTTGATTTCATTACAGGATATCTGCAATCCTATGCTCCAGCGCATTCCATCAAAACAAACAAATATAGGTTCCATATTAACTGATAGAACTCCCCGGTTCTTATTAACGCGGTTGCAACCAAAATCGATATACATTCAATTGCACATTCAGATTAACACAAAATACATATAATTCAGGAATCTCAAGGAAGCGAAGCCTCCTTCATACATACAGTGGACACATAAATTCAACTCACTGACAATGTCTTACACAATTGCTTATTGAAGCTCAAGACCATATTAAGCCATTTTCAAAAAATTTATCCATTCCTCAACTATATGCATAGCCTGATCTCAATTCTTATTACAGAGCTAACATATACTTACTTATCGAAACTTGAAGCCCATTCACACAGAATTAAATCAACCATTGACCATATAATTTTGAAAAAATTCTTTCATATATATCTAATTGAGATTACTTACAAACTTCTTGGTCCTTGGCCAGATCTTCAAATCAAGTGGCCCTTCTACAACACTACTCTGTCTTTCCAGATCTACAACTCTTTTTCTCTCTGCTTCATGTCTAATGTTCTCCTTGCCTCTCTTTTGCTATCTCTCTGCTTCTTTGCTACCTTTGCTACCTCTCTGCTCCTTGTCTGTCTCCTTTGCCATCAATGACAATATTTCCAAAACTAGGGCTACTTTGGGTATCCAACATGTTTCCCTCCACTAGACTAATGGAACCCAACACGTCATTGTTCTACTCCTAATTGAGATCTCCAACTATGCAATTTCACCTTAACACATGGAACTTATAGGCTGCAATAATACTATCCACACTCAGACATGATTCAAAATCAAATCAACATGAATCTAAAAACACATACCCGCATTCATCTGAGGTTTTATTCTTCTGCAACTTCTGTGGTATGGTTAGGGCTTCCTTTAGTCCACATTAGCCCTTCAACACAACCCCATAGACCTCTTTTTCTGTTGTGGCTAGTGTCATTCAAGCTCCCTCTTTCTTCGTTTTTGTTTAGGGCCAAAGCTCAACCCAAAACCACCCCAAACAACCTATATTTAGGTTTGCGTACTACTTCATTTTAACTCTAGGGCTGCAACTTCATAACAGGGAAAAAATTCCCTCACAACCTCACCTAAAATCTTCCTAATAAATGCAATTCCTTTTTTTGCTAAGAACTCAGACTACAAGAGGAGAAATACTCCTAAACTCGAGCCAAAATTTACCCTTAAGACTGCGGCTATCCTCCTACACTAATTTGGCCTTATCACATGTGCAAACTTTCCCTAAAAGCATACCCAATTGTCATTATCCTTCTCCTTATGAGCTAGACCGCCTTTCTGAGTTAGATCACCTATGAAATGATGTGCTTGGATGCTCTAAATGAGCTTCACATACCTTCTATTTATACACATAAGAAGGGTCCACAAATTTGTTGAAGATATGACTTTTGGACCAAGGCTACATGACTTGATTGTCCATAAATTAATTGTCAAATTCAAAATTTTTATATCTCACTAAGGACAACTCGAAATTTGACGATTATCGAAGCGTTGGATTCTCCTTTCTTCCCTCTATTATCTAATCCCATAAAATGTCCAAAGTGCTCCATGAAATTTCCCCAAAAACTATGGTTTCAAAACCCCAAGCTTGGGTTCCAATCCTACAAGTGACTCTTGTGGCGCTTTGATCTCCAAACCCCAAACCCTAGGGCTTGGAGTACGTCCCAAGCTACTCAAAAATCAACACTCCCTCTTATCGAGGGTGGTACTTCCAAGACTAGGAAGTAACTCATCATCATCATCACTACTCGCAAGACTCGCCCAAATCTTGGCGCTCACCACTGCAACAATCCCTAAAGCATGAACTACGCCTCTCTCATAAGTGTCGTTATCACTGGAAGCATCCTATTTCCTCTTCTTCTCCAGTATTTCTTTCCAATCTCTCCATGATTCCTTCTTGGATGTTGTAGGAGCACCCTTTCTCCCCACTAACCACACACTCTTCTTGGGATGCAAATTCTCCCTCTGAACCTGCAATCTCTTACTAGAACTCAATTCCCTCTAAGCCTCTAGAAAATTGACCTTCTTTGTTGGAACCTATACCTGCCCCTCTGAAGCCTACACCTGCACTTGCTTCTCTCGAACCTGCACCTGTCGCACTTGCTTCTTCTTCCCATGATCCACAGGCTTGACCCTCAACCTTTAGATACCATGCTCTCTAACTCGAAGCACAATCCCATCAGAGCTAGAGCCTCTAGGTACGAGTCTTGCTTACCCATCTTGGAACAAGACCTCAAACCCCTTCTTCTCGACCATTAAGACATATATCACACTATATATGAGTCCTAGTACAAATAGTACATCCTCGAACCACATCATTCGTCTTTTCGCCATCTTCAATGACAAAACTCATAATCCTTAGATCTCCTTCTGACTCTTTTCACCTGAAACCATGTGAAACTTTGAGGCCCATTCAGTTAGAGTCTCAAAAAGCTCCTATGACCTTGTCATATGTTTCGTTGCACCATTTTCCGTGTACCATCCATCCTCATCAATAGTACCCTACGAGAAATGAGAGATCATAGCAAATTATTCCTCCTCCAATCTCCTGGTAAGATAAACTATCTCAGCTGAAGTGGCAACCGATGACTTTCATCCATTTCCTCTTCTCGTGATCTTCCTTCTTTTTCATCGGAAATCTCGACGAAAAATGACCCATCTTGCCGTAGTTGAAACACTTGAATTTACTCAATTCCTTATTCTCCTTACCATTCATTCGTGCTACAAGTACCATGTCCACATCTACCCTCTTTGTAGGATGAATATCCTCGTCTCGCAACTCTTCCTGAATGAAGTCATCCCACAACCTATTCTAGTCTGGAAACTTCTCTTTGGAAATGATCCCTTTGATGAATGGCTTCCATTCCTCGATGAACCCTTTTAAGGTAATCCTTACCATATCACTATCTAAAATAGTCACACTGATAGTAGCAAGCTCATCTTTGACTTCAAACAATCTCGTCAGATATAAAGTAACTCCTTCACCCTTTATCATATTGGTGGACTTCAACTTATGCTCCAATACAATACCCTGTTCTCATTCTTATTCTGGAACAAATTTTGAAGCGCCATCCAAATCTCATGTGCAATGTTATTCCTGGACAAATGAGTTATTAGGGGATCCTTCACACCATCTAGGATGATCAATATCGCCATCATATCCAAATATTTGTACACTTCCAACTCCTTTGGGTCAGTTGGCTTCTTGATGGATTTCTCGACGAACTCCCAGATCCTGTTGACCTGCAAAACCAACTTGATATTTTCCTTCCATGGATTATAGTTAGACAACCCCTCCAACCTATCCTCATACTGGAGACCTTCCTGCAACTTCAAAATTGTCACCTACAATGTGACCAACTCCCTCTTAAGTTGTACTTTAACTGTGCACAACTCCGATTCACTGACTTCGAAAGTAGCTCGGACATGCTCTGATACCATGCTGAATTTACACAATCTTGGGTCTAGGTTATAATTTTAGAATATCTAACGCTACCAAACAAAGAATCTCAACAAGAACTACTTTGCATAGCAGAAAATATGAAGTATTAAATCACACATGCACAAGTATAGACAATTTTTAACAAATATTGTACGATAATGTACAACCCAATCTTTATTATATTAAACGAAAATGAATAATACAACAATTTATGGAATAAAAGATGCAATGAAAATATTCATTGCAGCGTCTATTTCGTATATTGTCCTACCAGTCCTTTGCTTCTGTACTGCTCTTTAGTCGCCCCTTAGTCCTTCAAAGGACAACACATAGAGAATCCAGGAGGGTTGCCACCTAACACTGCTGCAAGTCACTTCTGCTGTATGTAGACAGGCTGATCCAATCTACTCTCTAGGCTGGCCAATCCTTGAGCTCCAATCTACCTTCTAATAGCATATTTCATCTGGCATCAAAGAGCTACTCATAAGGCAGCGAAATTCACCCAACCTTCAACTATCTTCGTCACTTCAAGACTGCTCGTCTAGGGCTACTTTGGGTATCCAACCCACTTCCCTCCACCAGAACGATGGCACCCAAAACTTCACTTAATATGTTGCTCCTAGTTTAGGTCTCCATTAACTGCCCCATTTTACCTCAACACATGGCACTTATAGGATTAAATAATTTTTTCCACTCTCAGACATGATCCAACATCAAATCAACAGTGAATCTAACAACACATACCTGCATTCATCTAAGGTTTTATTTTACTGCAACTTTTGTGGTTTGGTTAGGGTTTCCTTTAGTCCATGTCAACCCTTCAACACAACCCCACAAACCTCATTTTTGCTGCGGCTAGGGTCATTCAAGCTCCCTCCTTCTTCTTTTTTGTTTAGGGCCAAAACTTAGCCCCAAGACTACTCCACCTGAACTCTAGGGTTGCTGATTCATAACAGGGAAAAAATCCCTCACAAGCTCACCTAAAATATGCCCAATAAATGCGTCTCCTTTTTTTGCTCAGAACTTGGACTACAAGAGGAGCAATACTCCTAAAATCAACCCATAATTTAGCCTTAAGAATGTGACTTTTCTCTTGCACTAATTCAGCCTTATCACAGGTACAAACTTGCCCTAAAAACAAACCTAATTGTCACTGTCCTTCTCCTTATTAGCTCAGATTCCTTTCTGAGTTAGATCACCTATGAAATGATGTGATTGGATGCTCTAGATAAGCCTCACATATCTTCTATTTATACACATAAGAATGGTCACTGAATTTTTTGAAGAGACATGACTTTTGAACCAAGCCTACATGACTTGATTGTCCATAAATTAATTTTCAGCTTCAAAAATTCTTATGTCACGAAGGACAACTCAGAATTTGACGATTCTCGAAGTGTTGGATTCTCCTTTCTGCCCTCTTTCATCTCATCCAATCACATGTCCAGTACAGACGAAAAACTGCCTGGAGATTTTTACGACTGAGGAGTCAGAACACTCATACATGCCTCCTCTGCAAGTCTTACAACCTTTGTTCCTCATTCCAAGCCCTGAAACTGGAGGAAAAACCCTTAAAACTCAAAAAATCCTTGGGTACGCAGGTAACATGAAGTCTGCATGCGTTTTTAGCTTGGGTACGCATGTAATGTGAAGATAAACTGCGTTCTAGAACGCACTTTCTCTGTGTTATAGGTGCGGTACCCCTGTAAAGTCAAAAAGCGCGAAAGAAAAGATTAAAAGTTGAATTTTGGTCAATTCTGGAAGGTTCTAGATGAGATTTTGGAGATTGAGGATTAGAGTTCAAGCTTTATGTGTGATTGAGCGGAAGTGCTGTTGAGATTTAGATTTCTTTCTGCTAAGATTTTGAGAGGAAAGATCACATACCTCTTTGTGCTTCCGGAGGAAGAGTGCAAGACTTATCAAAGTAGAGGAGATTCCTGCTTCGGACCCCGGGAAGGCCTTTCAAACATCAAGGCTAAGGTTGTAAGGTTCTTCTGTATATTTTAAGATTAATACAATCAAGTTCTGTTTTTCTCAATAAATTGTCGTTCGATTGTTTATTTCAATAAGATGTCGTTTGATCGTTTATTTCATAGATTCCTTGATCACTATGATAGGTATGTTTTATGATTATTTGTTATACAGGTGCTATTGATATTTTCTTGTTTGTGATTGCAGATCAACGAAATATAATACTTTCTTGTGACAAAAGGGCCCTTGTTGCGACGAAGGATTATTGATGCAACGGAAGCACTGCGACCGCAAATAAGCATTTGGATCTAAGGTAGGATCGACACCTTCATAACATTTATTTGTAAAATGAATATACTTAGAGAAAGACAAAATTAGTTGTTCGTTTGTTGCTAGATTGTCTTCTGACACTAGGGAGATCGGTCTTGTCCGCAAGAACGATTTATCCGGCCAACAAATTGGCGACTCCACTGGGGAAAGAACTTGTTGTTTTTGGTTCTCTTTTATTTTGATTTGAGGAAAAGTTTTTCCTGGTTTTTAATTGATGGATATCTGCCTGGGTAGCTTAGTTTTTCTTCTTTTTTTTAAAATTTTGAAATCTTTTATGTTTTTCTTGAAGTTTTCAGGGGACCGCACTTTGTCTTCACACACAGTGCGGGCATCTCCGCACTTTCCTTAGGTAACCAGTGCGGGACCGCACCTGTTACTTCTGGGACCTGCGGACCTTGTTAAAAGTCTTGAAAAACTTAGATTTCTTCTTTCAGTTTAGTTTAGATTTAATTTAGGATTCTTAGCATCTACCCAGATCTGTATTTTTCTGTCAAAAATCTCTTGTTTCTAAGTTTCTTTTAGCAAATTCTTCATCTCATCAATCTCCATTAAGTTAATTGGGTGTTTTGAGTCTCTTTTTTGAGAAATTCTTAATTTGATTTCCTTTGGTCATTAATTGAAGGTTTGTCTCAGTATTTTCACAATTTTGCATCTTTTTGCTTTTGTTTTTGCTAAATTGTGTATGAGTGTTAATCACCTTTGAGTGTTTTTTATCTTTGGAACTCTCACCCGATTTTCTTGACTTCCACTTGATTGGTTCTTAGATTACATTAGAATCATCTTGTGTTTGAGAATTCTCTTGCATAGATCACATTTGCATAATTAGAATTCTCATTTTCAGAATATGAATGGAAAATGTGCATAGATTACATTTGCATACTTTTCATGTGAATTGTGCATAGATTAAAATTGCATAGTTTACATTCTGAAAAATCAATCGTAGATTTAGATCAGTTTTATTTGATTTGAATTTAGATGTTTTTATGCTTGTTTTAAAAACACAAAAATAAAAAATTGTTTTGGGATTGATTTGCATTAGTTTTTCTTGATAAAATTAGTGCATTAGAGAATTTGTTATATTTTCTCTTATTTATCAATCTTTGCATTGTTGGAAGCAAATGGAAACTCTTTCCTTACTTTAGTTAGGATTCATCGAATTGAAAAGATTACATTATCATATTCGATTGCATTCAGTTTTGGGTCGGGTCATAACACCATTGGTTTCATATCCATTTACCTTTTTGAGTAATAACAGCCTAAATAACACAGCGCTTAATTAAAATTCATCTAGTAATTTTTACATTTTTAGGGCTCTTTCCACCAATATAGCTTAGGCTAGTGTCTTGGAATAGGTTTTAGTTAACTCTCCAAGACAGTAAAACAAACAAGTAGTCGATATTGCGGTAGGAAAAAATCCAGTTGCTACATGTATGCTCTGGGAAGCTCCTCCTAAAGGAGTCAAGCACGAGATCATATCTGAACCAGTGAGGTAATCAATCCTTCCTCATTGGGAACGATAACATATATACACGTATTAAAAATGGTAAACCTCGGATTGACCATTGTCGAGCAGCCTAGGGTCACTTGTCGGTAAACCTTGGATTATGTCAAGGAGCCTTCAAGGGGATTGAGCTTTGTTACTCTGCCCTTGCGTGTGTATCGGATCATAGACTGTTCCCCCAGGTATATTTGTTTTTGTTGGTAACCTTAGTGGCCATAATCTATAGGATTCTTTCCTAAGGTGACGGTGGAGGGAAGATCCCACTGTACCTGGAGCAGACGTCGACTAGACTCACTTGGACTCTCTGGGGGGTTATCTTCACTCGAGATGGTTTTGTGAAGAAACTTGTGCCAGTTTGTTTCATTAAGCAGGTTGTCGGGGTAACTGTTCCAACCGCCCTTTCTGTATTAAATTCTACGATGTTGGATTTCATCACCAACTAGTGTTTTTAGTACGGGAAGTTACTGTTTGTGTGTGGTTTGACTCCTAGATTTGATAGCGCGTGTTAATTTGTTTGTTTTTATTTTTAGAGACCATAGGTGTGAATTGTGAATTTTAATTGTTAGGTGTGAATTGTTAATTGTTAATTTTAGTTTTTAATTTGTTAATAAAATTCACTGAAGTTGAATATAATGGCAACTGTTCTGGAATTTACCAACCAAGGA
The DNA here is from genome assembly GCA_034641835.2 of Pinus albicaulis. Lineage (NCBI taxonomy): Eukaryota > Viridiplantae > Streptophyta > Pinopsida > Pinales > Pinaceae > Pinus > Pinus albicaulis. The sequence continues at coordinate 714,965,904 of CM076580.1, read as the reverse complement.
ACCCCTCTTAACGAGAATCCTAGTACTTTTCCTTGTTTTTGAAATGTTGGTCCTCCTTATATGGCTACTTTGTCATTACCTGGATTTACAATAGGTTTACCAATATGGTTACTTTCAACTTCGTTGGCCCTGAATACTCCAATTGTTCCACCTCAACCGAATGCTTCACCTCAACAGAGTTCACCATCTCAACATCACCAACCTTTTGTTGACCCTTTACCTTCTTCGTCTAATATTTCTTCCTCCATTTCTTCCTCTTCGCCTGGTAAAAGCCTTGACGCTAGTAACCAGGTGGCGAAGAAGAAGAAAGGGAAGAAGAAGGAGAAGAAGAAGCAAGATAAGAAAGAAGTCAATCAACCAACCATCGCTGTAAATGTTAGTTGTGTTGAGGAAACCTCCAACAGGATGTAGTTTAGAAGTTGGTGAGGAAAGTTCCTTTTACTGTGTTAACCTCGTTAAAAAATGAATCAGTGAGTCCGAGGATAGTTCCTTTTACTGTGTTAACCTCGTTAAAAAATGAATCAGTGTATCTGAGGATAGTTCCTGTTACTGAGTCAACCTCATTAAAAAATGAATCAGGTATGAGGACAGTTCTTTTCTTGTGTCAACCTCGTTAAAAAATGAATCAGTTGGTCAGAGGATAGTTCCTATTACTGAGCCAACCTCTTTAAAAAATGAATCAGGTATGAGGACAGTTCTTTCCGTGTCAACCAAGTAAAAAAATGAATCGCTGGTCTCGAGGATAGTCTCCCGCATCGGTCAACCTCGCAAAAAATAAACTGCATGAGCAGGGACAGCTTCTTTTCCCGTGTCAACCTCGTTAAAAAATGAATCGCTGGTTCCGAGGATAGTTCTTTTCCCGTGTCAACCTCGTTAAAAATGAATCATTGGTATGAGGAATAGTTCTTTTCCTGTGTCAACCTCATTAAAAAATGAATCAGTAGGTTAGGTAGGTAGATTAGAAATAGGTAGTTAGCTGAGGATAGTTCCTTTTACTGTGTCAACCTCGTTAAAAAATGAAACACGTTGCCATGAGCATAGTTCTTTTCCTGTGTCAAGCTCGTTAAAAAATGAAACAAATCCTCCCCTAATTGAGTCGAGTCTTTAAATAGACCTCGTAAATGTTAAGTAATATAGTTAGGTTAGTTTTTAGGTCGGGTCTTTCATATGATCTCGTAAATGAACCTTCATTCCATCCAGCTATTTATTACTAGTGTACTTAGTTGAATTAAATGAAGCTGGGGGGGTATGCACTCTAGCAGTTACGCTTAGGGGGCATCAAGCACAATTTTCTCTTTGTTTCAAGCTTGTGAAAAAATGAAACCACTCTGAAGCATAGTTTTTCTCTGTTTCAAGCTTTTGTAAAAATGAAACTTATCTGGAGTCAATTTCGGTTATTTTCAAGACTCGTTAAACTCATGAAAATCCCGAGATCATTTTGCTATTTTTCATTCTCGTAAAACACATGAAAATGCCGAGTTTTTTCCGTCTTTTCCTGCTCGTAAATTAAATTGAAACTCGGCCACATGAGTATATTTTTATCCCTTTTTTGAACTGTTAAAACTTACGAAAAAGTGAAACATTGGAGTCCTCTTTTAAGCCCTTTTCAGACTCTCTAAACATGAAAAGATTGTTGAGCACTTGATTATTCGAACTCGTTAAAGTAAATGAATGATCGTCCCTTCAGTATAAGTTTACCCCTTTTACGGACTGAAATGGACTATTTACGAAAAAGGTATACGTTGACTAATTACGGTCAATAGAGTTCTCCCCCGCATTATTTTATCCTTTTTCGGGCTCGAGAGACTAAATTTACAAAAAAGTACACCCACGGAGTTTTCTTAAGTTTTTCTTCTGACTCCCTAAAACTGAAAAACACCCAGCTTCTCCTATACTCGACTCTAAAATTTAACAAGCAGCGACTTGTTCATTTCTAAACAGAACTTAACCACTCCTTCTTAGGGTTCGAATCTTAAACTAAGTTGGACTCATCCGAAGGATGAGCTTATAAACAAGGAAATGTTATCCTCCTCAAGCTTGTCAAAAATAAAGAGGTACTTGCCAGAAATGGTGGGGGAAAAGAGAGAAAAACGAACCTGTTTGTTACATTTTGATTATTCAGAAAACCATTAACCACTCTTGAACACGACACTTTTTTGTCCACCTGGGTTGGGAAATCCTTTGCCTAACAGTTAATCAAACCACATTGAAAGTCTTCAGCCGGTTTCTGGGTATTAGCTTTGGGTCAATTGTTACCAAGCCATCTGCAGTGTCGTTATGTGTTCAAGAGAATAGTTCAAATAAACCATTCATCTGCAAAATATCTGTCATCCATTTTGACCATCCCTGAGTCAGTCCTTGCCAATATATTTTCAAAACTTGATCTATGATTTCGTGTTGTGGGCTTGCCTAATGATTTGATCACTCTTTCTATCGACGATCGCTCATTATCTAGGAGTTGATCCAGAACGCTAAGATTTGAATTGGCATGCCTTTTTAATGGCAAGCTTCTCGCTTCTTCATCGATAAAAGCTGCATCATTGACCTTCGATCACCAGATTCCTGATATGTTCGATCTCATTCATTCACATTTCATGGATTGTACTGAGTACTTTGAGAGCCATTGACATTACTGGTGGTTACTATCACACTTGTTAACAGTTCACATCATTGACTGGTAATCAAGTGGTTTCTACCATGTTCGACTTCAACACATTTAATCGCAATGGATAGAATCGCACTAGTTCGAGATGCGGAAATCAAGACCCTGGATCTAGTTTCCACCATCCAGGCTGCAAGGAGTTTTGTTATTATACAGTGGACTATTTATAAACAGATGGCTGCGTCCATGCTGTGTCGACATATGTCTATACTGTTGATGTATTCAAAATCATTCCTGTATCAAAACAATTTAAGTTAGTTCTAGTTAGTTTTTGATCTGAGTATGGGAATGCCTACCTCAGCGATGATATGATTACATATATATATATTTTGCATTGAATGTTTTTACAGGTTCCGACTGGGGTGTCCACAGGATGATCCTTGAAATGATAAAGTACTTCACTCTTCATATATGATAGACTTCATCTTCATCTATTCCAGACTTCGCACTTTAGGGGGCAATCTGTTACACTAAAAAATGTCACCTTGACATTCTGCTAACTGTATGAGCTCATTAAACACTCATACATGCCTCCTTTGCAAGTCTTACAACCTTTGTTCCTCATTCCAAGCCCTGAAACTGGAGGAAAAACCCTTAAAACTCAAAAAAGCCTTGGGTACGCAGGTAACATGAAGTCTGCATGCGTTTTTAGCTTGGGTACGCATGTAATGTGAAGATAAACTGCGTTCTAGAACGCACTTTCTCTGTGTTATAGGTGCGGTACCCCTGTAAAGTCAAAAAGCGCGAAAGAAAAGATTAAAAAGTTGAATTTTGGTCAATTCGAAAGTTTTGATGGAGATTTTGGAGATTGAGGATTAGAGTTCAAGCTTTATGTGTGATTGAGCGGAAGTGCTGTTGAGATTTAGATTTCTTTCTGCTAAGATTTTGAGAGGAAAGATCACATACCTCTTTGTGCTTCCGGAGGAAGAGTGCAAGACTTATCAAAGTAGAGGAGATTCCTGCTTCGGACCCCGGGAAGGCCTTTCAAACATCAAGGCTAAGGTTGTAAGGTTCTTCTGTATATTTTAAGATTAATACAATCAAGTTCTATTTTTCTCAATAAATTGTCGTTCGATTGTTTAATTCAATAAGCTGTCGTTTGATCGTTTATTTCATAGATTCCTTGATCACTATGATAGGTATGTTTTATAATTATTTGTTATACAGGTGCTATTGATATTTTCTTGTTTGTGATTGCAGATCAACGAAAGATGATACTTTATTGTGACAAAAGGGCCCTTGTTGCGACAAAGGATTATTGATGCAACGGAAGCACTGCGACCGCAAATAAGCATTTGGATCTAAGGTAGGATCGACACCTTTATAGCATTTATTTGTAAAATGAATATACTTAGAGAAAGACAAACTTAGTTGTTCGTTTGTTGCTAGATTGTCTTCTGACACTAGGGAGATCGGTCTTGTCCGCAAGAACGATTTATCCTAAGCCAACACAAGTGATACATGGATTTTCCCCAAAACATGATTGATGAAAAACCCCAAGCTTGGGTTCCAAGCCCACAAGTGACTCTTATGGCACTTTTCTCTCCAAATCTCGAATCCTAGGGCTTGGAGTACCTCCCAAGCTACTCAGAAATAAACAATTGGATTATTCAAGAAAGAGTTATGCCCAATCTCCATCGATGACTTGATTATAAACTGGTTCAGTAGATAAAACATGTACAAAGTTCCACATGTCGCAGTTTTGACCTTTGGCCCTTACTACACGAAAAAACTACATTCCGTGCTCTTTTAGCCACTTTTTACAGAATTCAAATATAATGCCTGAAATGAAAGTTATGATACCAAATTTTATGCGACTGACTCACAAAATAAAGAAAATATAGATCGTTGACTTGAGAAATAGCCTCTTCGAGGGGGAAACCTCCTTTACATTACATAAATGAACAATTATTGGATGATACAAATAAGAAGGCCTTCTTTTTATATATATGATTCAAAGGGGTCACAATATAATCAGAGCCTACATAACAATAATATTGTAAGGGAACAACAATAACAATAGTGGGCTTCTATGGGGCACAATAATAACAATATGGGGACTAGATGGTCACAATAATAACAATAAGGGGCTACACTAGTATTACAGGGACCTAACAGTTGCGGTGATGATGGTTGATGTTTGACCATATCTCGGACTGACCTTGTAGGACACGAGGTTAGTAGAAGGTTGACTCAATGCAGATTGTGTAGACTCAGAGAGAGTCTAGCTTCAAAGGGAGAAGCATTATGTAAGTTTTGATATCTTCAGGTTTAGTTGAGATGAGGGAGAGGCACTACCAAGATTGTGTGGTTCATTCTACAGAGTATGTTGTAGTGGTGGACACTAGATGGGCTAGTGTTGTCGGTGATGATGACGAGTTAATTTTTATTCTTGGAATTACCTCCCTCGTTAAAAGGGAGTGTTGATATTTGTAGCTTGGAAGGTAATCCAAGCCCTAGGGTTCAAGGTTTTAGAGGAACAGGCTCCACAAAAGTGATTTGTAGGCTTAGAACTCGAGGTAGGGGTTTTGTACCCAAAGGTGTGGGGCCAAAACCATGGAGAGATTTGGACACTTGGCACTTGGAGATTGTAGGGTATCCTAAAGGATACAAGACCCACTTGAAGCATCGAGAGAGGCCTTATGTTTTGAGAAAAAATCATTTATTTGTGTTTTGTGCAAGCCTGTGCAACAAAATTCAAGCTGACCTAGAATTAGTGATGCCCCCAAGGGCTAGTTGTTACACACCCTAGAGAAAAGTATAGAAATGGATGAGGAGGAGCCTCATTCTCACATCGAATGAGGAACACATCAAAGGAAGACTATCTCTGAAGTGTTCGCAAATTTGAAAGACCCCAACGAAGGAGAGAAGGAGCTTGTTTTGGTGACTTCTTATGACTATTTGAGGGTCTCATTGTTTGGGATTACAGGCTGAGGTCCAGGAGGAGAAGTTTGGGCTAAGTTTGGTGTGTAATTCATGTTGCAAATATTTGTTGGAAGTCATCCAAGTTTTTTGCTTCTTCAAGAGGGACCAAACCCTATTTTAGGGCTGGTATTTACTCGGAAATTTGTTGTAACAATAGTTCAGGAAGGCTAGAAGGCACTGCAAGAAGGAAGGAGCCTACAAGAGAAGTGTGCGAAGTTTTTTTAGGGGATTTATGCCAACATTGGTGGGATGACGTGGTATATTAGCAAGTCCTAACGAGGGCCGAAATCCACTAAAGAAGTTGCACTAGGCCGTGAAGGAGAAGTATGCTAAGGTATCGTCGCATTTCTCCTTCGTTGATGTGTTAGCTAGTGGATGAGGTGTCCTAGTTTAGGAAAATATTTGAATAAACCAAAAGAACATATTTGGGAGGGTTGTAATGGCTCGCTCCAATCCCTAAGTGCAGATATTGAAGGACGAATGAGTTGCTAGGAGAGGCACAATTATGTTAGCTCAAAACTAATCTTTGAAGGACAAAAGGAGGAGGTCAAAGGGAGAAGGTTGGCTAACCCTATATTGCTGTAAGAGAAGGAGATATTCCATAAGTGGGAAGCCCTCCATGCCCTAAGTTTGTCTTCATCGGGAAACACAAGAAGGCAATAATGGGAAGAAATTCCCTAAGAGTTGTCTCCTTGAAGAAATAAGGAGCAACTAGTGGGAAAGAAGTACCAAATTGTGTTGACTTATTGAAAGACTAAGGAGCCAAAAGTGGGCAGATGTGAAGGCTGAATGTGTTGAGTCATTGATGGACAGATGATCAACTAGAGGGAAGATTGGAGCCGTGTTCAGTGACCTAAAGGACCTATATCATTGAAAGAGGCAGAGAGGTGTTGTTGAAGATCATGAGCCAAAGGATTGGGCAAGTGTGTTCAGGTTACGACTTGTCAATTTTCAAATTGAAATCCTACTGCATTATCTGATGTTATTTCTTCTACTTATTATTCAGAAATAAATTATTTGTAGAAATCTCCTCAATAATATTGAAATAAATTCGAATGCAGAATTCACCACATAATTACTGAGCAAAACAATAAGGAAAATACTACCACACAATTGACACAAATATTTTGGGAAATTGTCCCCAGAAAAACCCAATGCAGGAAACTCGATGCAACATATGAGGGTTTCTATTATTCGAAATAATATTCTTGTACAATTTACAGTCAGAAGTGATAAAGAGAAATTATGATAACACTGGAGAAATTCCTCACAAAATAGACAAATGGGAAATAACCCCGAAAGGATCCTCCTGAGCCCCCTACGTCACCACTGCGTTGGATCTGCATGAGGACTGCACAGAGCTGTGTCACCCGTTTGTGCTTCTCCCTCACAGCCTCTACGTTGTCTCTTCCTTTTGCTGCATCACCTGCCCCTGCACCCCAGATCGTTGTTGAACCCTCTCTGCTTCTCCTCCACCTGCAACTCTCCCTCTGAGTGGATTTTCTCTTTCTGAACTTCGACCACTGAGAAAATCGATTTACTCAGGTAGTTGAGTATCTGCATTGTTGTATTTTCCAAATGACCCTCAAGTGTTTCTTTATAGTCTTCTCATTGAGAAATCAAAGGCCTTGATTAGATCTCTAATCAACAGCTAATATCATAACATGACTTGATCAATTTCCTCTAGAATATTCACATTTTTTTTTTATTTAATACCCTTTAATTATTTAATTTCCCTAATTTTAGACTTAGGGTCCTCATTAAAATAATTATTTTTTCAAATATAACAACATCTGAGTGGAATTTCCACAAACGCTTTCTGGGTTCTTTGCAATACAAGTGCCTAAGCCTCTACACCAAATGTGAGACTAAGAGCACTTTCTGATGCTTCAAAAAATCAACAAAGGCAGTTGTCATTGTGCACTACATCAACTGAATGGTCAATGTATCTTGCTCAGGGTAGATTGGTTGTTGAAGTGACTGCCACCAAACCCTAGTTGTATTCTTGTACCAGTGGATGTATGAGGGCCATTATCCCTGGTACAGGAGCCCTACATAGTTGTATTATAATTTGTTAATATAACGAAGTTGAGTTGATGAAAATTGTAAAAAGTTGTCTATTTTTTGTACTAGTTGATTTACAGTTGTTTATATGTCATTGTGGAAAGTAGTTTGTTGTGGTATTTGGATTGGTAGTGTGAGTGATGCTAAGGCCCAACCTAGATTCTCCATTATCATAGAAACAAAAACTCTCATATTCAAAAGGCTTAAAATGCACTAGCACATGGTTCGATGATGAAGTGCTCGACGATACGCACCCTACTCCGCAAACGGCACGTCAAACAGACATCGCATGTGAATTTTATGCTTTGTTGAAGTTTTTGAAAAAAAATGGGTCCAAGGGAATTGAACCCTTGACCTCCAAATCTGAAAATGACTTCATGAAATCTGGCTAACCATGAATCCAATGACCAGTTCATGTTTAGCAGGTGGATGAAATTATATTATGGTTAAATTAAAGTTGGAGGCAACATTAAATGGGTGACAGAGCTCGCCATAGTTGGCGGCTCTGCCACCCCTACCACCATACATATGCTATATATTAAACATCACATTAAATAGTGGATAAGATTCATATGGAGGAATGTGACAAGGTTTATGGATAAGGTTGTTAACCTTATCATATTAAATTTGGATTAAATCGCAACAACAATGCGATAAGGATTGCATATATATATATATAAACAGCGGCACAAGGATAATACAAGCAAAGGATAAGGTTTTAAAAACCTTATAATATATATTATATCAATATAACGATGCGATACATCAAAGTAATAAGGTTTACAACCTTAAAATATAATATATATCACATATTCAATGGGATATAACAAGACATGTGCCACCATTTGGGGTCGAGGGGAGTCGAACCTCCAACCTCCTCTCCCCCATTCAGCCTATTTAACCACTGCACCCAAGTGCTTTGTTATGTAGAGTGGAGAATGAAATTATATTTTGAAGTGCAGGAACTAGGAGCGCACCTAAGTTAGCACTAGTAGACCTCTGCTACAGTTAGCGGGATTGCTCGAAATTGGCAGATTCCTCCAGATTTGGCAGAGTTGCAGGTGGAGATTGGTTTTTGGGAGATCCAGAGGTCACCTGGTCCAGATATGGTCAAATTTATACTCAAATTTCATGATTTTTCGTGTTGATTTCAATTATGTAGTCCTTTTCTGCATCTAAACCTATGATTTTAAGGTCATTGCTGTAAGTGCACATTTGAAGCCTAATAAGAGCGATTTATTGATTGAGAAGTGGCACAGAGAGGTAGCTAGAGAGGTTCTGGTGAACTCCGTAATCAAATATTATTATTTGTTTATGTTTGCTCAAATTTGGCTTAATGTTTTGCTATTTATGTTAATTCACAAAATTATCAATCTGTTGTGCACATTAACATAAATGGAATTTTAAACATGTCTGTAAGACCTTTTTGACAAATTGATCAAATTTTGGTATTAGGGCATCGGGTTTAATGAGGCTTGACATTATCGAATGATTACAAGGCTGAAATTAAAACAAGGAAAAGGAGAACTTCCTTCACCAAAATCTAAGATTGGAAGGATAATTCGAAAGAAAAATATGGCAGAGGAAGGAGGACCATTGGGATCAAAAGCTCAATTCGTGGACTCATTCATGCCAATCAAATCCATGGTTGAGGAAATGTACAACTAATTTAAAAAAGGAAAAGGCGAGGAGACTTCAGCAAAGGCAGAAGCGAGAACAACATCAAAGCCTACTCCTCCACCTTCTCCTCCATCTTCTTCTTCTTTGTCAAAAAAATCCTCTCCTTCTTCATCTTCATCTTCCGTGTCTTCTAAAAAGAAAGTTTCTTCTTTGATTAAGCTTGATGTAAAATTTGATTTGCCAATTTATGATGGTGAATTAAATGCTGAAAAATTATACAATTGGATCAGACAAGTTGAAGTCTATTGTAGGATACAAAATATTGTGAAGAACTGATAGAAGATTCAACTGGAAAGTTTAAGATTTGGAGGAACTACACTCGTATGGTAGGAAGGAAAAACTCAAACTGACCTTCAAAGATATGGTAAGATTATTTCATCATGGAGTGAATTTATGTCTACTTTAAGGAAGCAATTTTATCCTTTAGCCTATGTTCAACAAGCAATGATGAGTTGGCAAACTTTGCGTCAACTTAAAGGTAAAAATGTTCAGAGCTATAGTAACACAAGAATTTCGAAAGCATGCATTAATGTTAGATATAGCATTATACTCTCCAGAAACTTTGTTGAAATATATTGGAGGTATACATAGTTATTTACGGCATACTATTTTGATGTTAAATCCTACTAGCTTAGATGATGTTTCAGTACAAGCCACTCACATAGAAGCTAGAGGGAGGAATAGATAATTTTTACCTTCATCCAAATCTGTAGAAAGTAAAGACAAAGGGAAAGGAAAGAAAAAATACAAAACAAAAAGTGACAATTAAAAAGGAAAAAGTGACTTGCTCACATTGCCAGAAAGAGGGTCGCGATGAAATTCATTGTTGGAAGCTTCATCTGGGGCTGAAACCAAAGAAATTCAATAAGGAAGGAAAGAATCTTGCATCTACATTCAAAGAATTGGGATCAGATTCAGTAGATGAAACGAAGGTGATAGCCACATGAGTTAAAGGTAAAAAGCCTGTTGCTAGTACCAATTCTTCTAAAGTTCATAATGAGGCAAATGATGAAAAGAAAAGAAGAGAGCTCTTTCATATTAGATTAATTGCTAAACATAAAAAAATTGATACTTTTTTTGATAGTGGGTTGCAATTCAATTTGATTTCTGAAACTCTTGTTAAAAATTTGGGCATTGTAACTACTTCTCATCCAATACCATATCCATTAGGATGGGTTTGTGACAAAAAAAGACTTCAAGTATCTAAACAATGTAAACTTCATTTTTCCATAGGCTCACAATACATGGATGAGGTAGAATTATATATAGTCCCACTTGATATATGTGGAATTGTACTTGGTAGTCCATTTTTGTATGATAGAAAGGCTATTTTCTATCGAGAAGAAAACAAATATCAGTTAACTAAAGATGGAGTAAATTACACCATCAAAGCTCATAAGTTCAAAGATAAATTTTCACTCATCAACTCAGGATAAATGAAGAGAATAGTAAATTCTAGCAAACAGTTTATGCTTATGGTTGTAAAAAAAAGGACATTACAGATTCCAATGCCTTCGAAGGATGTCAGCCCGAGTTGAAAGAAGATCTTGTTAAGGTTATTTCTGACTACAATGATTTGTTTCAGGAACCTAAAGGTCTTCCTCCCAAGCGACAAATTGAACATGAAATATAGTTGCAATAGGATGTTTGTCTACCTAACATTGGAATGTATAGGTTATCAACATTAGATGATGCAGAAATAAAGAAGAAGGTGCAAGAACTACTTGATCAAGGTATGATTCGTCCAAGCACTTCTCTGTGTGGTTCACCTATCATTTTGGTTCGAAAGAAGGATGGTTCATGGACGATGTGTGTCAACTTCATAGCCTTGAAAAAGATCACAATAAAGAATCATTATTCGCTTCCACGTATTGACGATTTGTTAGATTAGTTGAAGGACGTCATCTATTTTACTAAGCGGGATTTGCATAGTGGATATCATCAGATCAGAGTTGCTGAATAGGATATTTGGAAGACAACTTTCAAGATCAAGCAGGGACTCTTCGAATGGATGGTCATGCCTTTTGGATTGACAAATTATCCAGCTACATTTATGTGCGTCGTGAATGATGTATTTAGACCATTCATAGATAATTTTGTAATAGTTTACTTAAATTATATTCTTGTGTTTAGTAGGACTTTAAATGATCATGTAAAGAATGTAAAGCATGTATTATATGTCCTAAGAAAAGAACAATTATATGTAAAACTTTCCAAATGTGAATTTGGCAGAACTTCATTATTTTACCTAAGATATATTGTAGGGAATGGTGAGTTACAGATTGACCCTTCAAAGGTTGAATCTATTGTAAATTGGCCATGCCCAATAACTACTACAGAAGTTAGGATCTTTTTAGGTGCAACACAGTATTGGAGAAAGTTTATTGCAAACTTCTCCCTTATTGCATCTCCTTTGCATGCTTTAACAAGTATTAAACAAGAGTTTTAGTGGGGAGGCAAACAATATAAAGCCTTCGACACACTAAAAGAAAAGATAAGTATTGCACCAGTATTGGAATTGCCAGATTTGCAGTAGCCGTTCGAGATAGAAACATATGCAAGTAACTATGCCATGGGAGATGTGTTTCTCCAACACAAAAGACCTATATGCTTTCATTCTGAAAGTTTTACTTCAACAATAGCTAATTATCCTACATACGATAAAGAATTATATGCAATAGTTCAAAGCGTAAAGAAGTGGAAACATTATTTTCTTGGTAAAGAAACAATAATTAATATAGATCATCAACCACTTCAATATTTGCATTCACAAACTAAGTTGAAACAATCGAGGCATTATCGTTGGATGGTTTTTCTATAGCAATTTCATATAGTAGTCAGATATAAGAAAGGTATATATAATAAATTTTTGATTTATTATCAAGACCAATCATTAATGCATCAACAGTTCTTAAGAACAATGCAGTATCACATGAAGGATATATTGAACAATATGCTAACGATGATGACTTTAAGGAAATTTATGCAACTTTAAGAAATGGCAAGAAAAGTGAAGCATTTGATTATCATCTCCATGAAAAACTTTTATATCATCTTGGAAAATTGTGCATTACAATGAATGAAAGAGTTCGTGTGATAAGAGAAGCCCATACTTGTTTAATTGCAGGACATTTTGGTGTCAACAAGACAATTGCGCATCTTCAAAGATTTTAATTGGCCAAGAATGATTGATACTGTATCAAAATATGTAAAGGGATGTTCTATGTGTGTTATTAGCAAACCTATTAACAAAAAGTTGGGATTGTATACTCCATTTCCTATTCCATCTTGTCCATGGGAAATTATTTCAATGGAATTTGTAGGAGGATTACCAATGTATAGGAAAATTCATGACTAATTGTATGTAGCAGTGGATAGGTTTAGTAAAATGTGTATTTTGATACCATCTACTAAACAGGTCACAACTAAACAAACAACTAAGTTGTTCTTTGAAAATGTATGGGTTCATTTTGGATTTCCCACATCAATTGTATCTGATCAAGACACCAAATTTGTTGGTCAGTTTTGGTCAAGTTTGTGGGAATTCATGGACACACAATTGAAGATCATCACATCATTTCATCTACAGACAGATGGACAGACAGAGGTAGTCAATAGAACAATGGTTCAATTGCTTCGAGGATACAACAACAAGCATCCAAAACTTTGGGATGAACATCTACCTTACATACAACATGCATATAATCAAGCAAAGCACTCTTCTACTCAGCGATCTCCTTTCGAGACTTGTTTTAGGTATTTACCTAAGTCTCCTTTGGAATTTATTTTTGGCAAAAATGTTATAACAAATGGGCCAAGTGAGAAGGGAAAATCTAGTCACTTCATTGAATAGATTCAGTTGATACATCGAGTAGTCCAAGAACAGCTCGAGAAGAGTCGGGCACAGTGCAAAGAAAGACACAACCAACATAGGGTGAATCATAACTTCAAGGTGGGTGATCAATTTTGGTTACACATCAGCAAGGAAAGACTTCAAGGTGAAGGTAAAAAGTTAAAACCAATTAGATATGGTCCTTTCAAAGTTTTGGACAAGATTGGTAATAACTCTTTTCATTTAGAGTTGCACCTTACATGAAAATTTATTTTGTCATACATGTGGAAAATTTGCACCTTTATGAGTCTTCTATGATCGATGATCAAGAATAATGAAGTAAAGTACCATCCATATAAGACTGCACTCCAAAATACATGAATTAACTTCAGGAGGATGTAATTTTGGACAAAAGGGTCAGAACTTCAAGACGCGAAGATGTGGAATACTTGCGCATCAGACTCAAAGGCACAAATACCAACAAGGTTCGATGGATAGAAACGAGGAGAGTGAAGGAATAATATCCTCACTTGTTTCCAAAATAAAACCAACTTTTGGTGGTCCAAAAGCTTCTTAGTGGGAAGGAGTGATCCAAGAGGATCAACGCAAACACTCATCTTCAAAAGGCTTCAAATGCATTGACACATGGTTCGATGATGAAATGCTCGATGATACGCACCCAACGCCACACATGAAACATCAAACGAACATCATATGTGAATTCTATGCTCTGTTGAAGTTTTTGCAAAAAAAATGGGTCCAAGGGAATTGAACCCTTGACCTCCAAATCCGGTAACGACTTCATGAAATCCAGCTAACCATGAATTCGACAGAAAGTTCATGTTCAGAAGGGAGATGAAATTATATTTTGGTTAAATTAAAGTTGGAGGCAGCATTAAATGGGGGACAGAGCCCGCCATAGTTGGCAGCTCTACCACCCCAACCACCATACATATGATATATATTAAACATCATATTATATACATATAAGATTCATATGGACGAATGTGATAAGGTTTATGGATAAGGTTTTTAACCTTATCATATGAAATTTGGATTAAATCGCAACAAAAATGCGATAAGGATTGCATATATATATATCTATATATATGTGTGTGTGTGTGTGTGTGTGTGTGTGTGTGTGTGTGTTGGAAATACTGAGGGGGGTGGGGTGAATCAGTATTCCTTTCAATTAGAGCATTAGTTAATCTTCAATTATTATCAGTGTTTGTGCAATGATAGTAGAAAATAAGAGGAACACAAATACACACATTTTTTAAGGTGGAAACCCACTCCGAGACAAAAACCACCTAATGCTTTTCTAATAATTCTTTAATATTCAACTCCAATTGAAAATAAAGCTCCAACTTCCTAGAATCTAGAAAAGAATTCTTCTCCAGCTCCCACCGGATGGACGCTCCAATGCCCAAGATTCTTCAGTAGTCAACTGAACGGATGCCCCAACACCCAATGAGCTACAACTCACCCTAGCACCACCCTACCACCCTATAGAAGAATAAAAGAAGAATGGACTCCCGTACCGGGGAAAATGGTCCACTTTACAATGATATAGAATGATGTAGAAGAAGAAGATATACTAGACCATAACCCCAACTTTGACACAACCACCTAATGATGATCCTAGACCTCCCAGCACTACCTCTTCAACCCTTGGCAGATAGATACTAGTACAATTTTTACAATAATGTATTTAGAATGACTTAGTACAATAATACCTTTACAATGATTGTATGCAGTGTTGCCCACTTGAAGAATTCATATGATGAACTTATTGCTGCTGTTATGCACCTTGGTTGTTTCTCTTGTCATGCTTCCTTCTGCTACACCTTGATTTTCTTTGCTGCCATAGAAAGTATGGTCCTTTGCAACCCTTGACAACACATGATCTAGCTTTTTCTTGCCTTCTAGGAGCTCGATATTGAATCTGGTGTATCTCTGTTATTTCAGATCCTCAATATTTGATTTTTGGTCCTTTAGTGGTCCTCTGAGTCGTCTTTTCAATGCCATAGGTTTGACCCAATTTGGATTCTTCAAGAGAGAGTTATACCCAATCTCTCACAATGCCCTAATTATGGACTATTTCAGCAGATCAAAATTGTACGGCGTGCCACCTGTCACTGTTTCTTCATTCTTCTTTGAAATTGATAAAGAGAAAACTAAAATTTGTGCACTATTTGTCAATTTTTACGGAATTCCAATCCGATACTCAGAGAGAGAGTTATGACAATTTTACCAAGGTCACTTCTTTGAGATTAATTTCAGGAGCCTGCAAAAACCCTGAATTCCATAGATCATATCTCAAAACATATTGCGCACCTTGATCTAAAATTTTTACGGCAACTTCCTTAAGATTTCGGCTTCGCCTCATAAAAATGTCAGCTTCTGAACCTTTGTAGAAAAAAAGTTAGAGCGAAAATTCCATGATGACCTGTTTCAGATGGCGAAATCCCTTGCATAAGGAGGAAATGAGGATCACAATTTATATAAATGCTTAGGTTGAGAGGGGCTTCAACAAGTGAACGTGGGAGGATTTTCGGAGCTTAAAAAATATTAATTATGACTTTTCAATGACCCATGCCCCAACCCCATGGGGTTTTATCCCACTAACTGGGGGTACAAACTTCAAACATGAATATCTCTCAAACCGTGAAGAATTACCCGGCGTGCCATATATCAATGGAAACATCTCGACAAGTAGAAACCATCAAAAGAATTATTGACCTAGAATATGTTAATTTTGTAGGTCAAAATTCCCATGCAATATTTGGTTAGCCCCTGGTGCTGCTTGGGTTGACATCAATGACAACCGCTGATCAACAATCTCCCCCTTTGGCATTGATGGCAACACAAGTACTCCCCCTGCAATCATGACACCTCTTCCTAAAACATTCTCTCCCCCTTTGACATCAATGGCAAAGGGTAACTCCCCCTGAAACAAAACCATCCTACAGACCTGTACACACTTCCACTCCCACTGACACACAACCGTCCTGCAGACTGTAATCTAATGAGAACTTGGGAGAATCCTAAGCTTTTGACGAAGATATTCAAATGCTTCACGAGGTAAAGGTTTAGTGAAGATATCAACAATTTTTTCTTTTGTAAAAACATACTCAAGTTTGATATTCTTTTCAGCGACTTGTTCTCTAACAAAATGATATTTGATCGGAATGTGTTTTGTTTTTTAATGCATGACAGGATTCTTGGAGATGCTGATGGCACTAGTGTTGTCATAGAATATGGGAATAGGCTCACTGAATTGTACTTGAAGATCTTGCAAAATTTGTTTCATCCAAGGGACTTGAGTACAACATGATGCTGCTGCAATGTATTCTGCTTCCGCTGTAGATAACGAAATTGAAGTTTGCTTTTTGCTCAACCATGATACGAGACAACCACCTAGATAGAACGCTGCTCCACTAGTACTCTTACGATCATCAATGCTTCCTGCCCAATCTGCATCTGTAAAGGCTTGAATAATGAGATTGTTACCCTTGGGATACCACAAGCCATATTCTTCTGTGCCCTTTAGATATTGAAGAATTCTTTTCATGGCAATAATATGTGATTCTTTTGGTGCTGCTTGGAATCTTGCTACTTGTCCAACTGCTTGAATAACATCTGGCTGAGAGGCTGTTACATATAGAAGACTACCAATCATAGATCTGTACAACCTCTGATCCACATCCTTAGATGAGTCATCTATGCTCAATTTGCAACCTGTTACCATCGGAGTAAGGACGGGTTTGCAATCTTCCATTTTGAATTTCTTGAGCATTTCCTTGATTTACTTGGCTTGACATATAAATATTCCTTTCTCTTGCTGAGATATTTGAAGCCCTAAGAAGTATGTCAGCTCACCAAGTAAAGACATCTCAAACTCACTTTGCATATTTGTAGAAAATTTCTTACTTAGTCGATCATCATTGCTACCAAATATTATATCATCCACATATACCTCAACAATTGTTAAATTATCTTTATCTATTTGTACATAAATATTGCTATCAACGGTACCTTTCTTGAACCCTTGTTGACGTAGATATCCATCAAGACGAGCATACCATGCTCTGGGAGCCTGCTTGAGACCATATAGAGCCTTCTTTAACCTGTAGACATAGTCTTCTTTTTGTGATAGTAGAAAACCTTCAGGTTGTTCGATGTAAACTTCTTCTTCTAATTCTCCATTTAGAAATGTTGACTTAACATCCATTTGGTAGACTTTGATTTTTCTTGAACATGCATAGGTGAGAAACATTCGGATGGCTTCCATTCTGGCAACTGGTGCGAATGTTTCGTCGAAATCAATTCCTTCCACTTGTGCATAGCCTTTGCAAACCAATCTTGCTTTGTTTCTAGTAACCTGCCCATCTTCATTCAATTTGTTCCTGAACACCCATTTAGTCCCAATGACATTTTTATCTTTTGGTTGTGGAACTAATTCCTAGGTGTTATTCTTCTCAGTTTGATCCAATTCTTCATTCATAACTGCTACCCAATGTTCATTCTAGCTGGCTTCCTCAAAACTACTAGGCTCAAAGGTTGCTAGAAAAGCAACGTGAGCTTGTTGTGATGAACGAAGCTGTCGACCTTCATTTATGTCACCAATGATTTAATTTGATGGATGGTTCTTTTGAATCCACTCTTTTGTTCTCCTCGGAGGAGCTTCTTGTTGTTGTTCTGGTATATCTTGATGATCATTGTTTACTTCTTCCTCATTGATAGTTTCTTCTTGTTCTACAATTTTATCTGTGTATTTTTCAGCCTCTGTCTCAAGTTTCAAAGATTCTAGACCCTCATCATTACTCATTAGAACACCATCTTCGTCAAATGTAACATTTATGCTTTCCACTATCTGTTTTCATCTTAGATTATAGCATTTATAGGCCTTTCTTTTGCGTGAGTAACCAACAAAGATACCTTCATCAACACGTGATTCAAACTTCCCCAAATTTTGATCTTCTCTTTTGATATAACATTTGCTTCCGAAGATTCTGAAATATTTTACACTAGCTGGTTTTCCTTTCCATAATTCATATGGAGTCTTGTTTCAATTATTTCTAAGAAGACTTCGGTTGATAATGAAGACTGCCATATCAATTGCTTGAACCCATAATTTTTCATCCAATTTTGAGTCCTTCAACATTGTCCTACCCATTTCCTGTACGGTTCTATTCTTTCTTTCAGCAACTCCATTTTCCTAAGGTGTTCGTGCTGTTGAAAATTGTCTTTTTATTCCATTTTCGTCATAGTATTGCTGAAATAATTTGGAAGTGAATTCTCCACCATTATCTGATATTAAACACTTTATTTTCAAATCAGTTTCATTTTCAACCAACTCCTTGTAGATCTTAAAGCACTCAAATGCTTCAGATTTTTTCTTTAGGAAACTGACGGTTGTCATCCTGGTATAGTCATCTATCATTAACATGAAATATAATTCTCAGTCTAAGCCTTTTGTTCTCACAGGACCATATAGATCAGTATGTATCAATTCCAATGGATGTGATGCAAAGTGTTCTTTTGTTTTAAATTGGACTTTTTTCTACTTGCCATGCTAACATGCCTCACATAGTGTGTTAAAAGGTTTTGAGATTTTCGGCATTTCTCGTACTGCTTCATTTTTGCTTATCCCGACAAGATTTTCAAAGTTTATGTGACCCATTCGTTTGTGCCATAACCAACTTTCATCTTCTTTAGCTAGTAGACATGCTTTAGTTGCTTCATCCTGAACATAGATGTCGTTTGGAGCTCGACTTGCTGTAGCCACAATTTTACCATCCCTGCCTTTCCTGATTTCACATTTTTTGGAGTTGAATAGCATTGTGTGTCCTTAATCACACATTTATCCAACACTGAGCAGATTTTGATTCATGTTTTCGACCAATATAACATTCTTGGCTATAACATCTTTGGTTCCTAGAGTGACGGTACCTGATCCTATAACATTTGAAGATCCATCATTTCCAAAGGATATGGTTCCATCCTTATTCTCTTTCAGAGATGCAAATTTCCTTCTATCTCCAGTCATATGCGTTGAGCAACCACTGTCAACATACCACACATCTTTATTTTTTTGAGCCTTGAGAGCGAGAGCACAATTATCAGTCTTCTTCTTCTTCCATGTTCGTTCATTCTATGGCTTCAAAGATTCTTCTGGAGGATTTTCAAGTCTGTAGTCTTTGGCTATGTATCCAAAGTTCTGACATTTGTAACATTCCATATTATTTCTTAAATGTTCAAATCTATCGATGATTTGTTGAGCCGTGGGAGGTTCATATTTGAAGAATCTCTTGGAATTGTATTGGTTCCTAGGGTACGTGCGACATTCTATAGCTTTATGACCAAATTTTCCATATGAATAACAATAGCCATGAAAAATATGTTGGTACCTGGATGAAAATCTTCGTCGAGGAATCGTCTTCCAAGGATGTGCTTGCGAATGTTGTCCAATGAAGTCTACATGTATGCCAGATCTCATAGGTTCATTGTATTTTGTTGTAGAAGGTCCTGCTTCTTCTTCTTTGTAACCGAGGCCAGTTCTGTCGTTGTAAGATCGTTTATTTTTGATGAGTTCTTCCAATGCCCTTGAGCTGTTGGCATAGTTTTGGATAGGTTTTCCCTTCACTTCCTTACGCAGCGAGAATACTTCGGCTTCTAATGCTTCCCTTTCTTGGTTGCTTTCTTCCAACTTCTTTTGAAGTGACTCTTCAATACATTTGTGTTATTCAACCTCAATTTTGAGACCTTGAACTTGTTCTTCAAGAGTATTGGAACGAATCTTCTCAGCATTGAGCTCTTTTATAAGCTTGATTGCCTCCTCATAAAATTCTTCTATGGTCAACCCTTCTTCTTCATTGTTTGATACTTCTTGTTTATTGTGATTGCCCATAAACAATACTTTCTCATTGGCTTCTTCTTTGCTGTCACTTTCTTCATCAGATGATGAGCTATCTTCTTTAGAGAGAAAGTTCCTTTTGGATCCTTTCTTTTTGCCTTGCTTGTTGAATTTCTTAAAGCCTTTCTTTCCTTTTGAGTTGCCATCACTTTTGTTCGGACATTTTTCTATGAAATGCCCAACCTCACCACAACCGAAACATATCAATGGAAGTTTACCTTTGAATTTTCCCTTACCAGGTTTTAGTTTTCTCGTAAAGTAAGCATATTCTTTATCTGAAAGACCTTCTCCATCATCTCCCTTTTCTTCACACTTGCAGGTGCATGCCATTTCAATTGAAGGTTGTTTGTCTTATTAGTTTGCTTAGATGCAACGAATGCATTTTCTAGATTTGAAGTACCCTTTTCTTCATCAAGTCTCATTTCATATGCTATGAGAACTCCATGTAATTCTTCCTTGCTGAGTTTGTCCAGATTTGCACTGTATTCTAAGACCGATACCTTTGGGTTGAATCTCCCTGGTAACATTCTAAAAATCTTCCGTATAATATTCTTCTCATCAACTGGCTCTCCCAATCCTTCTAAAGTATTGGTTATTTCATCAACGTATTGGAAGTATGCAGCAATGTTGCAATCTTCTTTCATTCTGAGTTGCTCAAATTTTGCTCTATAGATTTGAAGCTTTGCTTCTTTGACATTTGAGTCACCTACATATATATATTCTCAAGCTTGTCCCATACTTTTTTGGTGGTTTTAAAACCCAACACCTTATGATAAGCAGATTCAATAAGTCCATTGATAATAATATTCTTTTCTTTTGCATCATTTACCAAATTCTTCTTACCTTGTTCATTTGTGGTTGATGTAAATCCATTTTGAACAGTGTCCCATACTTCGTAACCTTGCACCAAGAGATAGACCTCCATTCTTCCTTTCCAGAGTGCATAATTATTTTCATTGAATAGAGGTACACCATTCTTGGTATGTTCCATGACCTCCTTCCAGCTGTTAAACTGCTATTGAAGGAACCAAGCTTTGAAACCAATTGTTGGAAATACTGAGAGGGGGGGTGAATCATTATTCCTTTCAATTAGAGCATTAGTTAATCTTTAATTATTATTAGTGTTTGTAAAATGATAGCAGCAAACAAGAGGAACACAAATGCACACAGTTTTTAAGGTGGAAACCCACTCCGAGACAAAAACCACCTAATGCTTTTCTAATAATTCTTTAATATTCAACTCCAATTGAAGATAAAGCTCCAACTTTCTAGAATCTAGAAAAAACATTCTTCTCTAGCTCCCAACGCTCCAACGCCCAAGATTCTTCAATAGTCAACTGAACGGATGCCCCAACACCCAATGAGCTACAACTCATCCTAGCATCACCCTACAACCCTATAGAAGAATAAAAGAAGAATGGACTCCCGTACCAGGGAAAATGGTCCACTTTACAATGATATAGAATGATGTAGAAGAAGATATACTAGACCATAACCCCAAATTTTACACAACCACCTAATGATGATCCTAGTCCTCCCAACACTGCCTCTTCAACCCTTGGCAGATAGATACTAGTGCAATTTTTACAATAATGTATTTTCAATGACTTAGTACAATGATACCTTTACAATGATTGTATGCAGTGTTGCCCACTTGAAGACTTCATATGATGAACTTATTGCTGCTGTTATGCACCTTGGTTGCTGCTCTTGTCATGCTTCCTTCTACTACACCTTGCTTTGCTTTGCTTCCATAGAAAGTTTGGTCCTTTGCAACCCTTGACAACACATGATCTAGCTTTTTCTTACCTTCTAGGAGCTCGATATTGAATCTGGTGTATCTTTGTTATTTCAGATCCTCAATATCATTTTTAGTCCTGTAGTAGTCCTCTGAGTCGTCTTTCCAATGCCACATTTCTGACCCAATTTGGATTCTTCAAGGGAGAGTTATACCCAATCTCTCACAATGCCCTAATTATGGACTATTTCAGCAGAGCGAACTTGTACGACGTGCCATGTGTCACTGTTTCTTCATTCGGCTTTGAAATTGATAGAACGAAAACTTCAATATATGCACTATCTATCACTTTTTACAGAATTCCAATCTGATACTCAGAGAGAGAGTTATGACAATTTTACTAAGGTCACTTCTTTGAGATTAATTTCAGAGCTTTAAAAAACTCCTTTACTCCATAGATCATATTCCAAAAATATTGTGCACCTTGATCTGAAATTGTTACAGCAGCTTTCTCAGATTTCGGTTTACAAAAAATTCAGCTTCGAACCTTCATAGAAAAAATTCTAGAGCGAAATGCTGTCAAGGACTGTTTATACAACTTGCGTAAGGAGGAAATGATGATCACAATTTATATAAATGCTTAGGTTGAGAGGGGCTTCAACAAGTGAACGTGGGAGGGATTTTAGGAGCTTAAAAAATATTAATTATGACTTTTCAATGACCCATGCCCCAACCCCATGGGGTTTTAGCTCACTAACTGGGGGTACAAACTTCAAACATGAATATCTCTCAAACCGTGAAGAATTACATGGCGTGCCATATATCAACGGAAACATCTCGACAAGTAGAAACCATCAAAAGAGTTATTTACCCAGAATATATTAATTTGGTAGGTCAAAATTCCCATGCAATATTGGGTTAGCCCCTGGTGCTGCTTGGGTTGACATCAATGAAAACCGTTGATCAACAATATATATATATATATATATATATATATATATATATATATATATATATATATATATGTCAACGGCGCAATGATAATACACATAGAGGATAATATATATTATAATAAATATATAAAAACCTTATAATATATATTATATAAATATAACAATGTGATACAACAAAGTAATAAGGTTATAACCTTAAAATAATATATATATCACATATTCAATGGGATATAAAAAGATATGCGCCACCATTCGGGGTCGAGGGGAGTTGAATCTCCGACCTCCTCTCCCCCATTCAGCCTATTTAACCATTGTACCCAATCACTTTATTGTGTGGAGTGGAGAATGGAATTATATTTTGAAGTGCAGGAACTAGGGGCGCGCCTAAGTTAACAGACCTCCACTGCAGTTAGCGGGATTTCTCTAGATTGGTGGATTCCTCTAGATTTGGCAGATTTGCAAGTGGAGATTGGCTTTTGGGAGGTCTAAAGGTCACCTGGTACAAATATGGTCAAGTTTATACTCAAATTTCACGATTTTTTGTGTTGATTTCGATTTTGCAGTCCTTTTTTGCATATGAACCTCTGATTTTGAGGTCATTGTCGTAAGTGCACATTTGAAGCCTAATAAGAGAGGTTTGTTGATTGAGAAGCAACCCGGAGAGGTAGTCGGGGAGGTTCTGGTGAACTTCGTAATCAAATACTGTGTTATTTGTTTATGTTTACTTAGATTTGAATTTGTGTTTTTTTATTTATGTTAATTCACAAACTTATTGATCCGTTGCACACATTAACATAAGTGGAATTTTAAACATGTCTGTACAACCTTTTTAATAAATTGATCATCGATGAGAAGGGATATGACCATGGGTAATCTAGTTGCTTTTGGGGTTGACACATGGAGGATTGCAAAGGCCTTCACCATGTAGTGATGCAGATTTTCCTTGTTGTTTCTCAGGAGTGAGTCTAGTTGTAGACTAGTAGACTCTGACATCGCTAGGATGCCTTGGAAGAATGTGCTTCATGGTTGTGGGTTCAAACTTTACAAATATTTTTGCATGTGGTTCCAAGCGAGGAGGATTCAATATGAGCACAACATTAAAGAACTTTTGAGGTCTAAAATGGATCTCCTAAGAAAAATGTACAAAAAAAATAAACTTTATAAGAACCAATAGGATTCAAGATGATGATGTTAACCATGGGGGATGATTCACCATTTTTGGGGTAAAAAAGTAAAAAGATTAAAAATTAATAAAATAATAAAACTACATTTTTAACTTGTATTTTCAACTTATCTCCCTAAGTTTTTACTCAAATTTCAAGCGAGAATACTCGTTGGATGCAAATTTTAATTGCGCATCCAAGGAGTACCCATGTTGCATAATTTTGATGGGCCTTGCTACACGAAAAATAAGAAATACATGAAAAAACATGATTTCACTTGTTGTATGCAAAATTTAATTCCTCATCCAAGGTGTACCCATGTTGCATACTTTCGATGTGCCCTGCTACATGAAAAATGAGAAATACATGGAAAAATGTGATTGCAATCATGTTTTCATGTATTTCTAATTTTCATGTAGTAGGGCCCATCAAAAGTATGCAACATGGGTACTCTTTAGATGAGGAATCAAGTTTTGCATCTAACGAGTGTTCCCGCTCAAAATTTGAGTAAACCCATAAGGAGATAAGTTGAAAATACGAATTGAAAAAGTAGTTTTTTCTTTCTTCCCTCTAAAATTTGATGATGTAATCTAATCTCATTTTATTATTTCCACTATTATTTTATAATTTCCTTAGGAGGCCCATTTTAGACCTCAAAATTCCCCCAATGATAGGAAGTTACTGATAACCAGAGTGGTGCAGCAACAACATGGCAGTCTCTTTTTAAGATTAGCATGGGATCCTGACATCACCGGGCTTGGAAGTTTAGCTACCATTAGGGATGAGCTGGTTTTTACAAGGGAAAATCACTCCAATATTCCATTGTACCTCAATTTCAAAGAGAGAATTTCACTTCCTTGTGATTCATTGATATTTTGAAGCGCCTCACTAGTATGGTAGTGTGATCAACAGGAGGAAGCCATGGTTAGTTCATGTGGAGGAGAACCCTTCTCAATAAGAGTTGAATTGTACCTTCAAGATTTCACTCTTGAGGTACATGAGATTTGTTTTCCAATAGAATAGCTTCCAATATATCAAAGAAAGAAAATATATTTTATAATTGTAAATGTGTTGTATTTCTCCCAAGGACAAATTGACCAACCTAGATTGGTCGACCTAGAGAGTGGTTATGGACCCACTTGGAAGGCTGTATATAAAGATGGGTTTTTTTCCTCCTTTAAGACTCAAGTAACTGTCATATCTTGAAGTCTAGTATGTGGTTTGAATAAGGAATGAAGGATACACAGAAGGGAGAAAATTTCTAGCACAAAAGGAGAGAGCTTGGATCCTTGTCAGAGATTATTAGAAGTATGTTCTATTGGAGAAAATTTTACCCCGATGTCCTTGAAGATCTTGAAGAATGTCTGGTTGGTCGATTTATGTCTTGTAGAAGAGAAAGAGGTCTAGTTGGTCTTGGAAGTCTCCTTTGAAGTTGGTAAGAAGAGTTTTGATGGGTTTTACCTTGGCGTGGAGCCTATATCTTGTGTTCATGTGATGTTTATTTTTTTTTGCATTTATTTGATGATGAACATAATCATAATTAAGAAATTAAAATAAAAATATGATGGGTAAATGTCATGAAATGAAAACATTAAATTTAAGAAGTTTCCCTAATCTGTTTTCCAACATGTTTTCAGAGCGGGGTTCATCTTTTAGGAAGGTGGAAGATCACAATAAGGAAGGTTATATTTATCACAATGCAGGAAGAAGAACAGATATTAAAAATCCAGACTGTTCTGGGCTACTTAACAATGAAACTAAAGTTTTTTCGTCCGAGCAATAGTGAGTCCAGGACTCTCTTTCTTAAAGGGCCGAAGTTTCTATTTAATTTTTAAATAATTAAATCCTCTATGGAGTAGACCGAAGTCTAGCAGTCGAGATCTATTATAGTATCTAAAGAAGGGTTGAAATCTTAAAGAGTTGAAAAGCTCTGTAATGAAATATATTCTTGTGGATGAGCGATGGCCTGGAAGAGACATATGGTTTTGAGGAAGCTGAATAATTCATTAGAAGAATATCTAAATTCTATTTTAAGTATGTTTTATTGATAGCCAAGCTTTACAGTAGAAATTCCAAGATCCCTATCTAAGAAGGTCAAAGTCATAAATAATTTTCTCAGAGATAAAAAAGACAATCCTATAAAAGATATGAGAGGCAAGGAAAGAAGCCTAGCTTAGGCCAAGGTCTTGTAGGTGTTCAGAATAAAGGCAAAAGCAAAGTAGAATTGTGCTAAGATATCAAAGAATTAAAAAATCCAGTCGATCTCACCCTTAAAACAATACTATCATCAATTTCATAGATACAAAGTTGGAAATACTCACTGTGAAGGAATCTAGGCCGACTTAGGCCAATTCTAAAAGCCTTTACAGTGAAGGCCAAAGACATAAGAAACATCTTTAGAAAATTCTAATATGGTATGGAATTTTGAAGAAATCCATAATCTCTTAAAATAATATTAAACCTATCATTTGGGTGCTAGCTATGAGCCCTAACTTAAAGGCCAACACTTCAGTGAGAACTTCATAAGTTTGAAAATTGAAGATAGGATTGTAGCTATTTCATAGTCAAGAGAAGCTATGGTTAGTCACCTTGTTGAGAGCATCTTGATTTGGAAAGATCATGACATCAATAGAAGAAGCAACAACTTGGAATATGAAGAAGGCCTTGTAGAAGTCAAACTTTAGTTGTGGCAACTTTGGAGTCCTCACTTTTGAAAATAGAAGGAAGATCGTGACAATTGTGTAAGTGAAAATACCTTGGACAATGAAGTCAAGGAGAGAGATTTTCCGCAGTGTCCATTAATCTTAGTTAACAAAGGTATATAGTCATAAGGTATGTACTTTTGTTTTGCCTTAAATATTTTAGGATTTTCAATGTATGTCTTGATCATAGGGCTTGTAAACTTCATCTTTGGAGTTAAGTATTATAAACCCTAAACGGTGCTTGAAGTAGGAAAACCCTTGTCAAGAGAGAAACCCTAACCCTAATATATTTGTTCCCTCAATAGAAACCATATATTTTGAGGGTTTGTAGATAGTCTAGGGTGTGTGGAAAACCCTAATGAGGGTGGAATTGGATGGAAAATTTGGGTTCAAACACTAGGATTGATGTTTCAAAGGGAAATATCTGAGAAATTAGGGCTTGGAGATGAAATCCCTAGGAATTCTCCCTCTAAAATACCATGGTATCCCTAGATTGTCAAAATTATAATCATGCTCTTGTACTTGTATATTTTTCTTGGTGGTACTCATCAGTAAAATATTGCAGGTATATAATGAAGGAAACAAAATGAGATGGATGGCTAAGAAAAACTGATCTTATGCCATGATGAACATGATGAATGCAAGGAACTGAAAATATCCTACGGGAACTGATGAAGTTCATTAAAGACTGATTATAATTCTATGGAGTTGTGTTGAGTGATGAAGGCTGATTGGAAAGGTCAGCCAAGTTGTGTTGAACAATGGATTGGCTAAACCTTGTGATAATCAATGTGTTGAAGAAGCTTTGTGATGAACTATCTTCAAGGCAAAATATAATGCAAGAAGTAGTGGTGATCATGATAAAAGATGTAGTTGGAGAAGCCCTCAAGTACAAGATAATGATCTGTTAGGAGGAAAAATATGAATTGCACTAGTAAGAGAAGAGATACAAGTGACAATTAGCTAAGATAAGACTGATTGTTTTTAAGTTGAGGCTCGTTGATTAAAATTCTCCTTGGTTGAGAGGGAGTGAGCATATATTTTCTCCTCTCAGGTTGAGAGGGAGTAAGGCTGGACATTAGTTCTCCCTATGTCATGTACTTGTTATGAAACCAACTCCCAAAATAGAAGAAAAGAGAGATCAACGCCTTAGAAATCAGCCACTTCAAGGGGGAAACCTCCTTTACATTACATAAATGAACTATTCTTGGATGATACAAAAAAACAAAATCTCATTTCTATATATAGGAGTCCATGGGGTCACAATATAATCCTAGCCGACCTAACAATAATAATGTAAGGGCACAACAATAACAATAGTGGGCTTTTATGGGGCATAATAATAACAATATGGGGAATACATGGGTACAAAAATAACAATAAGGGGATACACTAGTATTATAGGGACCTAACATGCCCCTCTCGTTCAAACAATAGTTGTCCTCAACGCTTGATTATTTCTGGATGCTTATGTATAAAATTTTCATCCTCCCATGTGGAATCTTTAGCGACTAAGTTATTCCACTTGCTGAGATACTCTGAAATTGATCGATTTCGTAGTTGTCAAGCTCTTGTTTCTGTGACTACTTCAGGTTCCAATATTATTTTTCCTTCCTCATCAAGTTCTGGAAATATTGTTTGAACTAGGAGTTTTTCACCTATAACCTTCTTCAAGCATGAAACATGGAAAACTGGGTGCACTCGGGAAGATGCAGGCAACTCCAATTTGTATTCCATAGTACCAATATTTTGCGACACCTTGTAAGGACCATAGTACTTTAGCAGTAATTTATTATACTTCTTATCTTGCTTGAGGGAATTGGTTTGTATGGTTGTAACCATAAAAACACTCAGTCACCTATATCAAAACTTCTTTCGTTGTGATGTTGATATGCATGTTGGTTCATTTGATTCTACACCAAAGTTAGGTTATCCTTTAAGAGTTGGAGAACTTGTTTTTGATGCTCGATGTGATACTCCACTACTTAATCATCCATATTATCTTTCATTTCATCCTTCAAACCATTCACCTTAGCCTCCATGTATGCTTTTAATCCATCTATGTCATCTTTGGTTGCTATTTGTGAGATCGAAATTTGTTGCACTGTACCGTAATTTTGATATATCATACTACAATTCTTCCTCTTCATGCGTCATAGTAGAGTTTTTTGAGGGCTTAATGGGTGTGGAATTATTTTTAGGGGAATTTTAGAACCAAATACTGATATATATACTTCAATATGCCCTTGGAATCACTTCAAACTGATTTTTCAAACAACACTTATGCAATTTAAAAAATAAACACTTTTTTCTTGCTTTTGAGGAACTCGATATTGAAACTAATGTATCTCTGTAATTTCGAATCCCCAAGATTTTATCTTCAGTCCTTTAGTAGAACTCTGAATCTTCTTAACAATGTCGCAGTTTTGACCTGATTTGGATTCTTCAGGACAATGTTATGCCCAATCTCCCACAGTGACCTAATTATGGATTGGTTTAGTAGAGAAAACTTGTAATGCGTGCCACATGTCACTGTTTCCTCTTTCGTCTCTGAAATTGATTCACAGGAAACTATAGTCTGTGTACTTTCGGACACGTTTTACAAAATTCCAATCCGATCCTCAGAGAGAGATTTATGACGATTTTCCCAAGGTCACCTCTTTGAGATGAAATTCGAGAGCTTGCAAAAACCCTAACTTCCACATATCATATCTCTGAAAATATTTCGAACCAAGATCTAAAATTTTTACAGGAAGTTCCTTAGGATTTTTGCGCAAAAGGGATTTATTTTAGCTTCTAAACATTTGTATAAAAAAATTTATAGCTAAAATTCCACAATGACCTGTTTGAAGCAGCGAAACTCTAGAATCCAAAGCTTTGATACCAAATGTGATAAAACCAAATCCCAAAATAGAAGAAAAGAGAGATCAACGCCTTAGAAATCAACCACTTCGATGGGGAAACATCCTTTACATTACATAAATGAACTATTCTTGGATTATACAAATGAAAAAACCTCCTTTCTATATATAGGAGACCATGGGGTCACAATATCATCGATTTGTATCTTGGTGAAGAGCAAGAGGTTTTGTTTGGTCTTGGAAGTCTCCTTTGAAGTTGATAAGGAGAGTTCTGATGGTTTTAACTTTTTCCCCTTGGATGGGATTTGCCCTGGCGTGAACCCTATATATTGTGTTCATGTGATCTTTATTTGTTTTGGCATTTATTTGATGATGAAGAACATAATCATAATTAAGAAATAAAAACACAAATATCATAGGTAAATGTCATGAAAGGAAAACATTAAATTTAATAAGCTGCCCTAATCTGTTTTCCAACACCTAGTTTTCATTGCAGGAAAATCACACACATTTTCCATTTGTTCCTCAATTGTAGGTTATTTGGGAGACATTTATTCAATGGGAAAAATTGGTTATTATTACCGGAGTTGGAGATTGGATCGTTGCAAAAGACATTTATTGGAGCAGAAGGTTATTGATTGAGGTTGAGTTGATTGGAGGGTCGAATTCATGTTCTATAGAGGTCAAATTTCCCTGTTGGAGCCAAGTTTATTTGTTGGGCCGATATGATTAACAAGAGCCCAGTTTATTTTTTAGGGTTGAATTTTTCTGCCTAGGTCGAGTTTTTTTGTTGGACCGAGATTATTTTCTAAAGCCCAGTTTATTTTTTGGGGTCGAATTTATTTGATGGGGTTGATATTATTTGTGGGAGATCATTTGAGACATCTTGGATTTGTGCATTGTCTTTATGATATGTTTCGAGAACTTGGTTCTCAAGATTCAAGTAGCCCCAAGATGGAAAACCTTGGGTGATTTGATGAAATTAGACGAAAACCCATCTCATCCCTTGGTGAATTCATTCAAAATTCAAAGGAGCGCTTATTGATTATTGTTGGCTTGAGGGGTCCTGACATAGATTCAGATTTTATCGTGCAATTAACAAACCTCCAACTACTGGCCCTTTCGGAAATGACCTGCTTACGTAGATAAAAGTCTCACTCGAAGCAGTATGGGGGGGGTGCTGGAACCATGTTTCCGCACCTTGAGGGATAAAATAATGAAGTGGCCCTAAGGAGATCAATTGCATACTTATAAGCATATGTGCACAATACTTAACATAATAAGATAGAATCACATATGGCGTTAGCGCTGATAAAGCATAACAGAACCAGATCCAGTTCTAAACAATGCATAATCACTTAAGCGGATTTATCAACCATCAGTATGCATAAATAACCATAACATATATCCTTGCGCAATGATAAATAAGCAACACAGAAATAATGTGATCTTTAAACAAAATAGAAAAAGTAGGTAGAAACACAGATCAATACAATAAGTTCGCCAAAATATTTCCTTTATATTAACTTCAGGTCAATTCAACTTATCATACTTTTCCCTTACAGATACCCTTCTATGCACACAACTGGCAATGTCCGCACACAACCAGGACTAGGTCTCCACGCTCATAGCCAGCAAGAGCCTTTCTACCCAACCCAGACAAAAACCCTTACAAAGTATTACAACACATACAGATCATAATCAAGTTCTAGTTAGATTTTCTAAACTAATTTCCTTAGACTCGATCTATCTATTTATATTCTTCTAGCGCACAAATAATATGGTCTCAAACCATGGTTTGAGGCCTACAATTTACCCTTAAACCCATTTACATAAAAAATAGGGACTTTGACCCACCCCAAAGCCCCTTGACTCATTCGCGTAGCGCACATATACAAAAATTATACAAAATCACATCAAAAAGTGTGCCCTAGGGGACCCCACTCCAACAAGCCCCCAACACAAACATGTGACTCATCCCGAGTCACTGAGGAAGTTTCTCCTTTAGCTTGGCTTGGAGCACGCTGACAAAAATTTTCAGAGCGAGCACCATTTTGAAACTTTGCGCCGCAACTTCCTGCGCTTGATGAACTAACTTCTCCGTAGTGGGCCCTTTAGTGGCCATCTCTTTAGTGGCATTGTGTCTGCTGAATTTCCTTCAAGGTGTTGTCTAGCGTTTGTGAAAGCTGGAGAGCCTCCTCAGCCCACGGTTTCATACATGCTTCTAACATTTGCTCTTTTCGACGCAGGTCTTCAATCTCTGTCTAGATCATCCGGCCCTCCTACAGACGAGCTAGGCAATGTGTAAGAACTAGGGTTGGCACCATTGTTCGGATCTCTTCAAATTGTTGTTCCTTCTGATGTAGCTGGTTGCGCAGCTGCTAAACTACTAGATAATTTTGTACGAATGTCCATACACCCATAGCCTCATCCAACATATTGTCACACTATGTGACTACAACAACGATACTATTTGTGGCTTGTTTTACTTTGGCTGCTCGTTGAGTGCGAACTTCTGGTGGAGTCTCAGGTAACAACTTTGTTTGCAGATTTGTGATTTGATGTTCATATTCTGCTCCGACGGTTTGTACTTCAGCGCGTGATGCTTTCAGAGTTGCAGCCAGTCCTTCCATTTTTTCTTTCGGGGCAACTATGGCAGGACTATTGGAACATCAGGACAGAATTGATGGATTTTGGCCTCTAGCATAGCGCGTTGGGCTTAGGCTACACGTCATGCTACTTCTGTTGCTTGTTGTTTTTGATGTGCCTCTTCGGTCTACTTCTGGAATTCCATTGTAGTGGTGTGAGCAACAGCCTCTCTGAACTGAAGTTTGTCAATGATCATTGTATGCATCAAGTGTAGCTTCCCTGCAAGTAAAACAAAAATATTAATGTTTATATCACATGTACTGCAGAATTGGGCGCACTGGATAGCGTCCACCTGAATGGTTGGCGCGAGGATTTGTACAAGGTAGGCATCCCTGGTGGCTGATTATGATACATCCAATGTCTGTGCACTCGTGACTTGCGCATTGGTCTGGCTCGCCTGAGCAACTCTCTCTTGCATATTCAGTCTTATACTGCACCTCCATATCGGTCCAGCGATCCCTGGTCGCAAACGTGATTGTGTTAGAAATTTCATTCAGATCGTCTTCCATCAACATCAAAACCTCCTGCCTGGCATATTTGGATCCCTTTCTCTTCTTTCTTGATCCGCCAGCGGCTTGAGAGCCGCGCTTTGTTCCCTTAGAGGTTTGCACTTCGACCTCATCCACAGTATCTTTTGGCGCAGACCCATTATTCTCGGGCTCAGTCTCTTTTTCCAAATCAATAGTTTCGCCAGTGGTGGTTGGCGTGGCTTCCTTCTCGGCAAGCTTCTCAGTGACCTTCTCGGTGGTTTTTGCTGGCTGAGTGCCAGTGTGCGGCTTTTTCGACGTTGTAGGTGTTGACCATGCTGGTGGTCATTCTGTCGTAACGCTGAGAAAATCATCCTTTGTCACTAAGTATGGTAACTCGTACCAGACTCCTTCCACGACACTTTTCACGTAGATGTGCATGTTATGGAACATAGACTTGAAGTCGGCGACCATCTTGTATTGATCATAAAGCGTGGGCGATAGCCGTGACTTTGACTATACAACTTGATAAAGTGTATCATCATAAAGGACCCAGAAAATTTTGTTCTCCTTGGCGCGCATGGGGTCTGATGAGTTCCATAATGTGGCATAGCGTGCATCCTCACACATCTAAGGCTCGATCTCAGGAAATTGGGTTTCCTCAGGGGTTTTCCACCCAATCAATGTAATTAACAGCAATAACCAAGCGTAATGGAACTGCTTGTCTTCCTCATGTGCTTCGCGCACATTTTATAGGAACTCCTTGCACAAATAGTTATACCAGTTATAAATAAATCCTTTCTTGTATTGTCCAGCAAGAGAAATGATGTGCACGGGCACCTCCTTTGGTCTACATTTGTGCATCATCTTACAGGCCAAGATGAGCGTGCTAAACTGAACTGTTGGGTCATTTATCTAATTTATGACAAAGCCTAGACTCTTGTGCGAGACTTGGTATTTGATTTTAATTTTCTCTACCACATATTTCTCTTGGGCTTTACCGCCAAAATAAAAAATGGGGTCAGTGCCTTTAGCAGGCAAACTCATGATCATATGGATCAATGCAACATCAATAGGGATGTGCTTTCCTAGCCATAGTGCATCATTGTGCACTAGCACAAGCAACTGCTGGACGTAGATGTTGTTTATGGGGTTGCGCCCAAAATGAGGGATCTGCAGCAATTTTAGCAGGCCCGACTTGTGCAGACCAAGCACCCATCTCTTTGGCTCGAGGCGCACAATGCCTCCTTTATATGTGACGTGATCTAGGTACAGCTCTGGTGCAAGTTCTAGAAATTTATCGACATCCGCAATGTACTAGTCCTCTAGTCTGAGTTGCGACACTTTAGCAAACATGTCCTGTTGTGAAACCAGCTCCAAAAATAGAAGAAAAGAGATATCAACGCCTTAGAAATAAGCCACTTCGAGGGGGCAACCTCCAATACATTACATGAATGAACAATTCTTGGATGATACAAATTACAAAACCTCCTTTTTATGTATAGGAGTCCATGGGGCCACAATGTAATCCTAGTGGGGCCATAATGTAATCGTAGCCGACCTAAGAATAATAATTTAAGGGCACAATAATAACAATATGGGGGTTACAGGGGTATAATAATAACAATAAGGGGGTTACACTAACAACAATAAGGGACTATACTAGTAACATAGGGACCTAACATGCCCCTCTCCTTGAAAAAAGTGTTGTCCTCAACGCTTGAGTAACTCTGGGTGCTTCTGTATAAAATTATCATCCTCCCATGTAGAATCTTCAGTGGATAAGTTCTTCCACTTGATGAGATACTCTGAAATTGATCGATTCCATAGCTGTCGAGTTCTTGTTTCCGTGACCGCTTCAGGTTCCAATATGATTTTTCCTTCCTCATCAATTTCTGGCAATATTGTTTGAACTGGAAGATTTTCATCTATAACCTTCTTTAAGCATGAAACATGGAAAACTGGATGCACTCATGAAGAAGCAGGAAGCTCCAATTTGTATGCCATAGTGCCAATCTTTTGCAACACCTTGTAAGGACCATAGTACTTTGGTGATAATTTATTATCCTTCTTTGCTTGCTTGAGGGACATTTGTTTGTATGGTTGTAGCCGTAAAAATACCCAATCTCCTACATCAAAACTTCTCTCGCTACGATGTTGATCTGCCTGTTGTTTCATTCGATTTTGTGCCAAATTCGGGTTATCCTTTAAGAGTTGGAGAACTTCTTGCTGATGCTCGATGTGATCTTCCACTGCTTGAACCTTCGAATTTTCCCTTAAAGATGATGTGATGGATGGTGGATGATATCCAGAAAGTGCCATAAATGGGGTCATTTTTGCTGCAGTATGGAAGGAAGTGTTATACCACCATTCAGCAAGAGGTAACCACTTGACCCATTGTGTTTGTTTATCGGATACAAAACAACGAAGATATCCTTCCAAACATTTATTTACGATCTCAGTTTGACCATCAGATTGAGGATGATAAGATGAGCTATGAGCTAATTGAGTACCCAAACAAGAAAATAACTCCGTCCAAAAATTTCCGGTAAAAATGGGATCTCTGTCGCTCACAATAACCCTTGGGCTTCCATGTAGCTTTTGAATTCTATCCATAAATGTAGTAGCAACTGTACTTGCTTTAAATGGATGAGATAAAGCACAAAAGTGTGCATACTTAGTAAGTCTATCAACTACCACCATGATGACACTCTTTCCTTCGGACTTAGGTAAACCTGTGATAAAATCCATTGAAATCTCCTCCCAACGTTGACTTGGAATGGATAAAGGTTGTATAAGTCCCGGGGTCTTAATTGTCTCAACTTTATTCTACTGGAAAACCAAACATTCCGCCACAAACTTTTGAATATCAGATTTAAGGCCATCCCAAAAAATTCTTTCTTCACCCTGTGATAAGTTTTTAAAAATCCTGAATGTCCTCCTAAAGGAGAAGTGTGCAATTCCAAAATAATATTTTGTTTTAGTTGGGAATTCTTACAAAGATATAAGCGATCTTTGTACCATAAGGAATCATTTTTCCAACTAAATGTATCGGATGTACTAGGATCTTGCTGCAACTTTTGAATGAGTGTCCATACTTCTTTGTCCTTCTTCCATTCATCTCTTGCTTCGGTTATCCAATCTGGTTGGATAATAGAAATGGCACAAAGCAATGCTTCCACCTCTTCATTCTTTCTTGAGAGTGCATCAACAACAACATTAAGCTTTCCTTTTTGTAGATTATTTCAAAGTCATAACCCAACATCTTTGTGACCCATTTTTGCTGCTCTTCTGAAGATAGTCTTTGTTGCAAAAAGTGTTTAAGACTATCATGATCAGTTTTTACCTTGAAGTGTCTTCCCATTAGGTAAGTTCGCCATTTCTTTAGTGCATGTAGTATTGCTAACATTTTCTTCTCATAAATAGGTTTCTGTAAATACTTTCCTTTGATTGGACGACTTTCAAAAGCAATGGGTCTTCCTTCCTGCATTAAAACTGCACCAATTCCATTTCCTGAGGCATCACATTCCACAATAAAGGTTTTTGTGAAGTCTGGTGTAGCTAAGACCCGTGCTAGGCACATTGCCTCTTTAAGATGTTCAAAGGCCTTAGTTGCTTCAGGAGTCCATGAAAATGCATCTTTCTTCAATAATGTTGTTAGAGGTGCTGCTATTCTCCAATAATTCTTAACAAACTTGCGATAATACCTTGTTAACTCGATAAATCCTCGCAACTTATTTATGGTTGTGGGGACTTTCCATTCCTTAATGGCTTTAATTTTGTTAGGGTCTACTTTAACACCCTCGTGAGATACAATATGACCCAGATATTCCACCTCTTGTACTCCAAAGAAACATTTGGATTTTTTTGCATATAATTGTTTCTCCTGCAATAGTTTGAGCACCCTGTCAACATGTTCAGCATGATCCTTCCAAGACCTGTTGTAGATTAGTATATCATCAAAAAATACTAGCACAAATTTTCTAAGGAAGGGTTTGAAAATGGAATTCATCAACCCTTGAAATGTAGAAGGTGCATTGGTAAGGCTAAAAGGCATGACCAAAAATTCATAATGACCCTCATGAGTTCGAAATGTTGTTTTGGAATATCTTCAGTCTTCATTCTAATTTGATGATATCCTGAACGAAGATCCAACTTGGTAAAATAAATTGCTCCATGTAATTCATCCAATAATTCATCAATCACAGGAATGGGAAATTTGTCTTTAATGGTGAGCTTATTGAGCTCCCTATAATCCGGACACATGCGCCATGATCCATCCTTCTTATATACCAATACTACAGGAGTAGAGAAAGAACTTTGACTAGGTTGAATTATACCCGCCCCTAACATTTCTGCAATCATACGTTCAATTTCGCTCTTTTGAACATAAGGATATCTATAAGGCCTGATGTTTGGATGAACACTTCCTGGAATCAAATGAATAGCATGATCATGATCATGAATAGGTGGGAGTCCTTTGGGAGTTTCAAACACCTTGGAATGATTGTCCAAGACTTGTTGGAGATCTACAAAAATAGATGATTTTGATGTTGGAACTTCTAGTGAGCATAATTGTGCAATTATGCCTAGTTGTTATTTATTTAGAAGCTTTGTCATGACATTAGAGCTTATTATCTTTCTCGACTTCCCTGCAATACCCCGTAATTCGACTTCCTTTCCTTCTGAAAAAATTTCAAGAAAAGTTCTTGAAAATTAAAAGCTATTGTACCCAAAGATTGTAACCATTGTACTCCTAGTACAACATCATCACCTCCCATAGGAATGGAAAACATTGGACTATTCAATACATATTCCCCCATGGTTAGCTTGATATTATGACATTTTCCAGAGCAATTTATAGTTCCTCCATTTGCAACCATCACTTGGCATTCTGGTGTTGGGTATAGGAAACAATTCAATTCCTTGGCTACCTTACAATGAATAAAATTATGGGTGCTTCCTGAATCAATCAACACTATTACCTTTTTCTTCTTGATATGTCCTTCTATCTTGAGAGTTTGAGGAGTGGTAATTCCTGCCAATGCATTACACGATATGGTCGGACTCATTTCTTCCTCTTCTAGGGCTTGTTCCTGGTGTATATCCTCTTCTTGTTCATTTTCTTCTTCCTCTTCACAATCTATGTAAAATAATTTCTTCTCAGCACACTTATGACCTTTAGTGTATTTGCTATCACAACTGTAGCAAAGCCCTTTTTCTCTTTTTTCTTCCAATTGTTGTGGTGTCAACCTTGTAGGTTGTGGAAATCTAAGCGTAGCAACACTTCCTTCTTTATAGAAGTGAGTGGTAGGCTTCCTTGTCGCCATAATTTTACATTCAATTTTTCTTGCCAACCTGAATGCCTTCTCCAATGAATCAGGTTCCAAAACGCGAACTTCATGTTGGGTGTTATCCTTTAAAGTACCTATGAAGAGATCAATCCTGTGTTCCTCTGGAATATCAGTTACCCTTATATTCAATTTTTGGAAGTCCTCAATGTGCTCCCCCACTAAACCCTTTTGTTTGAGATTTATCAATTGGCTAAAGAAGGTGTTGCTCTTTGTATTCTCATAATGTGCTATCATTTCCTCCATAAAAATTGACCAAGTGACAATTTTTTTACGGGAGCAAAGCCATCAATACCATACAAATGTATTTTGTTCTAAATGTAAAGTTGCAATGTGTACCTTTTGTGTGTTTTGCACATTATGGAGATCAAAATATTGCTCCATCTGTAGTATCCATGTTACAGGATCATTTCCATCAAACTTTCTCATGTCCATTTTTGGAATATGGTGGTTCTTCCCGCCAACATTAGAGTTTATGAAATCACGATTAACATTTACTTTGTTCTCATCATGAGTTTCCTCTACTATCTTTTCACCATTAGGAAACATTTCTTGTATCAACTTTGTCAAACCTTCCATGTCTGCTTTTAGATCATTCTTCATGTTTTCCATTTTTTCATCGCTCTTAGCTTCCATGTCATCCATCTTAGATTCCATGCCAGCTTCCATGCCATTTATCTTAGATTCCACGTCTTTCTTCAAACCATCCATATTATTCTTCACACCATCCAGCTTCGCTTCCACGCCTTTCATCAAAACTTCCATTTCATTTTTTGCTGATCTTTGCGAGAGCGAAGTTTGGTGCACTTGCTCTTGTAATTTTGATAAATCATGTTACAATTCTTCATCTTCATGATTCATAGTAGAGCCTTCTGAAGGCTTAATGGGTGTTAAATTATTTTTGCGGGGCATTTTTCAAAACCCAATACTGATATCTATTCTACAATATGCCCTTGGAATCAATTCAAATTGATTCTTCAAACAAGACTTATGCAATTCGGAAAAAATTACACACCTTTTTCTTGCTTTTGAAGATCTCGATATTTAAATTGGATTATATTGATTTCTGACTCTTGATATCTGTGAAATTTAGCCTTCATGAGGTAGCCTTTTGAATCCTCTTTTGAATGGATTCTGGTGATTTGAATTCTTCAAGATAAAGTTATGTCCAATCTCCCACGTGACCTAGTGGAGTGAGCTGACGGGATAGAACTTATGACTTTCCATTATCTTTGTTTCGTCTTTCGCTGCGGTGATAGCAAAGCTTGGTCGAGTGTGCTGTCGACGGCTGCTACTGACAGTAGTAAAGTGCTGGAGAGAGTTATGAAGCTTTTCTCACGGTCACCTGTTTGAGATGAAATTCAGGAGCCTGAAAAAGAACTACCTTCCACAGATCATATCTCCAAAAATATTGCGAACCAAGCTCTGAAATTTTGGGAAAAGTTTCCTCAGGATTTCAGCTTCGTGCCCTAAAAAATTCAGAATCTTAACCTTTGTAGAAAAAAATTTATAGCGCAAATGCCACGATGACCTGTTTAGATTAAATTGAGGAGCCTGCAAAAAGACCTAACTTCCATAGAACATATCTCCGAAAATATTGTGAACCAAGCTCTGAAATTTTGCGACAATGTTCCTCAGGATTTCAGCTTCGCACCCTAAAAATTTCAGCTTTTGAAATTTCGTAGAAAAAAACGTTATAGCGAAAATGCCACGATGACTGTTTGGAAGCGGTGAAACCTAAGTCAGCTCTAATACCAAATGTTTGAAACCTGGCTCCAAAATAGAGAAAAAGAGATATCATTCATAAATAATACTTGAGGCAACCTCCCAAGTACATTACATGAATGAACAATTCTTGGATGATACAAATTAAAGCTCCTTTCTATATATAAGGTCCAGGGCCTGATATAATCATTGTTAACAATAATTTAAGGGCACAATAATAACAATATGGGGGTTACAGGGGTACAATAATAACAATAAGGGGGTTACACTAACAAAAATAAGGGACTATACTAGTAACATAGGGACCTAACATGTCTTCTTCCATTGAGACGTTTTTTGGGATTAATGGCATCTGGATACTTGTGCGCAGCTTGTCCAGATCTTTAGGAATTCAGACTGAGGGTTTGTGCGGTGCGACATAAGTCGACAACCGCGAGAATATGGCCACTTCGACCACATTCTCCTCTCCTTCCCAATTGTTTCAGGGACCTCGACCATAGGCCTTTTCATTCGCTCAGCCGCAATATAACGCAGCTTTGGGGTCTTCTCCCTCGACAATTTTCTAGTGCTAAAAGACTTCCCCTTCTTAGAATTAGAGGGCATAGGCGTTTCAACAATAGGGACTTAAGGCGCAGCAGGGTCATCTCCAGGTCGTGTGGCCATCATACTGCCAGGAATTACGTATCCCAACCCTGCGTGGCGCAACACTTCCTCGAATCCCAGATTCGAACCAGACATAGACACAGAGTATGCAGTAGCAATCAGGGAGCTGAAAGAAAATAATTCACTCAGAAATAAAATGGAACTATTGCAACCCCATAGGTCATATTTATACTTGTGGCGTGTCTTCAACAACTCCTTCTGCATTAATGTGTCTCCATAAATGACAAAACGGTCCCAAATCAAGCAAAATCCCTTCATTAAATGCAACCTAGACACTCCCAAAAATGGTAATAAAGTTGTCTTTTCTGGATTTATTATTCTAACAACTAGTTTTTGACACCTCTATGACCCAGTCAACCTCCTCGCGCAGCTACAACGCGCACGTCGCACCATGTTGCACATATATTCTAGAGCTAATGATAACCATCTATAGATCGTCCCCCCCAACATAGACCTACTGACCAAGTACTTCAAAGTATATCAGGTATTTTTTTCCGCATCCCTCAATAATTGTAAAGTCCTCTAACATTTGTCATCCCAACAGAATGTCACACCTTTTCTAAGAAATTTAGTCATGGGCATAGTCATTAGCTCATATCTCTGAATTCGCTTCCTATAGTATCCTGCGAGACTCATCATTGAGCGCACATGTTTGACATTCTTAGGGGGAGGGATCAAGGTTTCAACAATTGCGTGTTGTTCCCTAGATTCCACAATTGCTAATTGTCTACAGCTCACAATCTCCTTCATTGGTGCATTAATGACTTCTTGAATCAAAGCTTGGCCAATCTTATCAAATCCACTCTCAAAGTTGAATGTAAGAATAAAACTCTCTGTCAGTGCAGACCATTCAGTGGTGCCTCGACGCAGCTCTGTCTCCAAACACCATTCAGTAGGCACCTTCCCTAATGTGTGAATAAACATATGGACCCATTCAGGTCGTGATTCTACGCGCCATACCTAATTCCATCTCACCAAATGTCTGCGTGGAAACTCTTTGCCAGAGTAGACATCTTCCATTTTAATGACTGGACATTCAAACTGTAGCCTCATCATGCGCGCACATTCCTCCCAATTTCCCATGTTCTCCTTATGAGTTTCCCACCATCACGCTGGAGTAGCACGCAAGTCGAGATCCAAAGCATGGAATCTCTGTCCTTCAAGTACAGTTCTTTCAAGCTCCCCTATAAACATGTTTATATCAATTAATCCATCATAGTGCGGCAAATCACGTACCTCAGATGTTATACATCACAGAGATCGGGTCACGCGATTAAAACGCAGCACAGACACCTCATGCAACCGATTCTTCCAGTTTTCTAGTTCTTCCACAGAGTCTGAAAAACAAGAGCTATCCTTCTCCCACTTAAGGTTTCCATCATCTGTTGGATTAATCCAATCTTCCTCTTGCAAGTTCAGCTTATAGATTTGATCGATATCATCATCAACGCGCACAGGCTCCATGTATCTGTCCTTCTACAGGATCTAGAGGAATGATGACCCTAACTCCATTTCTTTCAAATTCCATTCTCCTTTTCTTCAAATTTATAACACCATCCATGTCAATAGCCTAGTCCAACCCTAGCAACACAGGATAAGGGTCAGTATTGTCTAAAATTTGTATGACTTGAAATTCTGCCATCACCTTACCACCCTCGATACTGACTACAACTTGCGACAACCTCCCTAATGGAATAATCCTCTGTTGATTGGTCATGTGCAGTTGAATGGTAGACCATTCCAACTTGGGTTCCCCCATGCACCATCATGTTTTCTTTGGTAGAACATTAGCATCCGATCCCAGATTCAAAATAACCTGGTCCATTTCATAAGCTCCAATCTACACGGTCATATGCATCTCCCTACTTGTTCTCTTCTTATTCTTGTATATTTTGTTGACCGCTCATTGTTCTACCATCAGTTATTCCTTCTCTGTGCAATTATCTATCAAAGCCTGAATATTTTCTACTGCCTTTTTGTTGCACAGTAACTTTATGTATGCTTGTAGAAATGGTTTGATCTCTTCATCTCCTCCTGCTTCCTTCATCGGTCTTTCTGAGGTTGATGCGCTTCCTTCTGCAAATTCTCTCTGTGCTTCAAAAAAGGTCTCCTTTGTGCATTGAAGATTAAATCCTTCTTGGTTTTCAGGTGCCTTACAGATCCATACATCCGTAGCTGATTGCTTTCCCTTATCTTCATTGGTGGCTACACTGCTCCTAGTCACCACATTCACACTGGGATATTCTTCACATTTTTATGCTCTCACC
Organism: Pinus albicaulis; assembly: GCA_034641835.2. NCBI lineage: Eukaryota > Viridiplantae > Streptophyta > Pinopsida > Pinales > Pinaceae > Pinus > Pinus albicaulis. The sequence continues at coordinate 714,923,283 of CM076580.1, read as the reverse complement.
ATATGAAGATTTTGTGTTGGAGTCTGCATCTTCTTCTCATGCATTTTAGCAATCAATACAGGACAATATTCTATGACATGATCAAATTGTCTACAATACCTAATGACTGTCGTGTTGGATTAGGACAGTTGCGCACATAATGACCAGCATCTCCACAGTTATAGTAAATGACTTGTCCTCTTCCTCAACCAGCTGATCTACCTCCTCGGCCTCTTCCTCTGCCTTGAAATCCTCCATGCCCTGAGGGGGATGCTGGTGAAGTAGGTTCAGCTTGCATCCTATATATTTCATATTTATCTAACATCATATCATAAGTGCGAAAATGTTGCTCATCATGCCCTAATGACGAACATAATCTGCAAAACAACTACTTCAAGTCAGGCTGATACTTTCTGATTCTTGGGTAGGAATCTGTGTCAATTAATCCAATGATTTTACATATTTTGCACCATGCGAGACTCTTTAATGGACTAGGACCTCTAGTGTTCAGATAATTGTTGAAGACAAGACATTGATCTTTAGGGTGCCCAGAAGCTTTACATTTTATACACCAAACCTCTACGCAAACTTCCTTGCCCTTGTCCTTGCGCAACCTTTGAATCTCTAGATGCATGGCTTCCAACTGATTTTGAATTTGTTGAGTCTCAAGCACCATAGGTGTTGGATTGGCCTCTATTTTCATTGCAGCCTCCACAGCCTCAGCCTGGGTGGCAAACTTTTGATGACCTAAGGGTTGACGTAGATGTGGGAGAAACATAGCAATGAACCATTCCTTATGTTAGGTATCATCAATGAAAAATCCACCATCTCTGATGGTGCCCTTCAATCTCTAATCGACCTCCCATACAGATTCATTAACCTCCTGATGAATATTTTTCATTTCTGTCACTAGATGCGCGTATGAATTTGGCTTCTTAAACTACTCTCTTAGGGCATATTTTATTTGGTCCAAGGTGGCATTAGGGTTTTCTTGAACATGCCTGATGTACCAATCTAATGCGCGATATTGGAAAGCAGTAGCTAGTTGCGCCTTCCTAATATCATTATTGTTAACTTGTTGAGTCTGCCATATGGCCTCAGTCATGAACCAAAAATGTTCAGTGTTCTCATTTCAAATTCCTTTGAAGTTAGGTAACTTCATTGACGCAACCATATCTACTTTTGGGGGAGGTGGATGTGGTGGTGGACATGGAATGCGTGGTGGAGTGGGTACTCTGTGATGTGAGTGCAGTAGTGGAGTGGATGGGGTTGGAAACAGACTCAAGGGTTTATGATATGATGAACTTTCTCCTTCAGAGTCGCTAGAGCTACTAGTTTCTAGTTCACCTTCACTATCAAATCTAGGCTTTAGAGGGCTATAAACAATTTTTTCTGAATCTTCGCGGTATACTTTTCCACTACGCGTAGTAGGGCCTCTTCAAGGCATTCAAGCAATATGTTCGCACAGACATCCATGTTCACATAATAACATTTTCAGCAACAACTTCAGAGAGTGAAAGAACTTACCTCTAGGGCCTTTGAAAAACCTTCTTTCTACTTCAGAATATGACACAAATTGATCAATGGAAAATTCAGTCACAAATCCTACAAAGAGGCGATTGATCCAGTGATCTACTGCGCGAGTGATATTATTTTCTAAATTTTCTACTTGTTGGATCAATTCAGGAGTCCACTTAGTGACTGCGTCGTCCTTCACACACATATTGAATTCAGCCAATTGTGACAACCACTCCTGCAGCTCGTTTGCAAAGGAGCAAAATTATATCTCATGCCCTTCTATATAGATATATTTATGTACCCACTTTTTGTCAGATACCTTAGTGCTTCGATCTCTTGGAGTGTGAATTCAAGGATCTTTCTATCCAACCAATCTTACAATTCATTTCGCGAAGGGTGCCACAACATCAATTCTCCCTCAAAATGATCCTGGTCCCGAAAATAGAACCATTTATTGGCTTGAGGGGTCCTGACCTAGGTTCATAGTTTATCGTGCAACAAACAAACCCTCCAACTACTAGCCCTTTAGGCAATGACCTACTTGCACAGATAAAATTCTCACCCGAAGCAGTATGGGGGGGTGTTGGAACTAGGTTTCCGCACACTAAGGGAGAGATAATGAAGTGGCCCTAAGAAGATCAATTGCAAACTTATAAGCATATGCGCGCAATACTTAACAAAATAAGACAGAATCATAGATCACTTCAGCGCAGATAAAGCATAACAGAACCAGATACAGATCTAAACAATGCGTAATCAGTTAAGCAGATTTATCAACCATCAATATGCATAAATAACCATAACAAATATCCTTGTGCAATGATAAATAAGAAACACATAAACAATGTGATCTTTAAACAGAACAAAAACAGTAGATAGATAACTCGGATCAATACAATAAGTTTGCCAAACTATGTCTTTTATATTAGCTTCAGGTCAATTTAACATATACGAATTTTCCCTTACACATACCCTTCCGCGCACATAGCCAGGACTAGGTCTCTGTGCACACAGCCAACAAAAGCCTTTTTACCCAACCCAGAAGAAAACCTTTACAAAGCATTACAGATTCATGCAGATCATAATCAAGTTCTACTTAGATTTTATGAACTACTTTCCTTAGACTTGAACTATCTATTTATATTCTTCTAGCGCACAAATACTATGGTCTCAAACCATGGTTTGAGGCCCACAGTTTACCCTTAAACCCATTTACATCAAAAATAGGGACTTTGACTCGCCCCAAATCCCCTTGACTCGTTCGTGCAGTGCGCATATATAGAGCTTATAAAAAATTACATCAAAAAGTGTGCCCAAGGGGACCTCGCTCCAACAATTGCAATACACTTTTGGGAGGCCACATCTAATGTTGCAACAGGTATATCCTATGGCTAGATTAAGTTTGGAGTTATTACCGAAGTTGGAGATTGGATCATTGCAAAATAAATTTATCGAAGTTGAAGGTTATTGATTGAGTTTGAATTGATTGGAGGGTCGAATTCATATTTTAGAGGTAAAATTTATCTGGTTGAGAAAAGTTTATTTGTTAGGCTGAGTTTATTAGACAAAGCCCAGTTTATCTGTGAGGGTTGAATTTATCAATGTGGGCCGAGTTTATTTGTTGGACTAAGTTTATTTTCCGAAGCTTGGTTTAATTTTTGAGGTTGAATTTATCTCCTAGGGTTGATTTTATTTGTTGGGGTTGAGATTATTTGTCGAATATCTTTTGGGATAGCTTGGATTTGTGCATTGTCTTTGTGAGAGGTTTTGAGAACTCGGTTCTCAAGATTCAGGTAGCCCCGGGACAAAAACACTTGGGTGGTTTGGTGAAATCAGACGAAAACATGTCTCATCCCTTGGTGAATTGATCCAAAATTCACATGAGCACTTATTGGTTGTGGTACACTTTTGGGAGGCCAGATCAAGTGTTGTAGCAGATATATCTTAAGGCTAGATTTAGTTTGGAGGATCCCATCTCAACTATCCTCCAACGATTTGTAAATCATTTTTTTCTTAATATAAATAAAGCTGAAATTTCATGTTAGTTTTTGTAGCACCAGATGTGTTCTAGCCATGAAATTTGGTGGAGAGGCTAGAATACATGTATTCTCCAATACCCAAAAAGCATTTATGGAAATACCACCTAGAGACGACTTAATTAGATTTATTAATCAGTTTTTAATATTTTCTATGTCTAAATTTAGGGAATATGATTAATTAATCAAAATTAAAATTAATTAATTCATGGTGTGAATGTTCTAGAAACTCACACAGATCGACGGGGAAATAATATGAGCCATTGATTATGTTTTAATCTTGTTCGTTGGTGTTCCAACGTAAGATTATAAGAATTCGTCGATGGGTAGATGGAAAACACACCAGTGCAGTTACTCAGTTTCCCAGGAAAATCGATTTTCTCAGTGGCTGAGATTCAGTAGAGATAAAGCCAGAGAGTGAGTAGCAGGTGAGAGAGAGGTTAGCAGTAGAAGTCCAGTAGGTACATTTCGAATTCAGGAGGAGGAAACATGAGGAAGAGAGAAGTCCACTAGAGCTCTGCACAGTCACTGCATAGAGAGTGACGTAGAGGCACCAACGTATGGGAAGACGGTCCATCTCGGGGTCAGGGAGTCACTATGGAGAGAGAAACTTCTCACAAAATTTTTCTCAATATTTTTTCCTCTGCTTAAATTGTCAGAATTCTTGGTCACGACGTAGAGAGTGACACAGAGGCACCAACATATTGGAAGAGGGTCCATCTCGGGGTTAGGGAGTCGCTATGGAGAGTGAGAAATTTCTCACAAAATTTCTCTCAATATTTCTTCCTCCTTTTAAATTGTCGGAATTCTTGTACTTAGATTTGCTGCTAAAGATTAATAAAAAACCCGCATTTGTTGCACCGATTTTCTCACATTGGGTTTTTTCGGGGACAATTGTCCAAAAATACACGTGTTAATGTTTTCTCTGTGTCCTAGAATTTCTCTAATTTCAACATTTATTTTCTGGAATAATTTATTGTGAAAATTGTAGTAGTAAATTTATTCGATATTTGCGGTAGAAAAAAAATTGCATAATCAAATTGACAGTTAGAAGAATATTTTTTCAGTTGTTGCAATAGATGAAATTTCACATGGTATCAGAGCAGATATGATCAGTCGAAGAGCTCAGTAGTAGAGAAAAGAAGAGGATCATTGCTGAGCGTGAGCATTGATTCGATTCCTAGAGGGCAGCGTAGTCCCTTGCCCAAGAAAGTCCATTAGAGAAATTTTGAGGTCTAAAATAGGCCTCTTAAGAAAAATGTACAACTAAAAATAAACTTTATAAGAACCAATAGGATTCAAGATGATGATGTCAACGATGAAGGATGATTCACCATTTTTTGACTAAAAAAGTAAAAAGATTAAAAAATAATAAAATAATAAAACTACTTTTCAACTTGTATTTTCAACTTATCTCCCTAAGGTTTTATTCAAATTTCGAGCTGGAGTACTTATTGGATATAAAATTTAATTCCTCATCCAAATATTACCCATGTTGCATACTTTTGATGGACCTTGCTGCACAAAAAATGAGAAATACATGAAAAAGGTGATTGCAATCACGTTTTTCATGTATATCTCATTTTTCGTGTAGTAGGGTCCATCAAAAGTATGCAACATGGGCACTCTTTGGATTAAGAATCAAATTCTGCATCCAACGAGTGTTCCCACTCGAAATTTGAGTAAACCCATAGCGAGATAAGTTGAAAATACGAGTTGAAAAAGTAGTTTTTTCCTTTTTCCCTGTAAAATTTGATGATATAATCTAATTTTATTTTATTATTTCGACTATTATTTTATAATTTCCTTAGGAGGCCCATTTTAGACCTCAAAATTCCCCTAATGCATAATTCTTGAGGAAAATCGATTTTTCTAAGAGCGCGACAAAAAAAATTTGATTTCTCTAGATCAAGGAATTCTAGAGGCAAAGAGAGCAACTCCATATTTTTGCAGAGAAAATCTCTATCTAGACGCAACAATTTTGTAGCAGTGGAATCAAAGTCAGGAGGAAAGAGAAATAGCACAGAAAATCATGGACATAATTAACATTCAAGACGCCTCAGATTTATATTCTAGGTCGCCGGATGAATTTACTTGCTTATCAAGATCAACTTCACCTGGTGTCTGGTATATAGATAGTGGAGCTTCAACTCATATGATAGGAGTTAGAGAATATATCTCTGGCTACCAGGAGGAGTAGATGGCCTTCCAGATCACTATGGGAAACCAAACTAAATGTACTCTTGTAGGGAGAGACACCATATAGTTTCAAAGGGAGTCAGGAACCAACACTAGTGCTACTAATGTATTGCATGTGCCTGGATTGGGTATGAACCTAATTTCAGTGTCCCAGTTACAAGACGAGGGGTACAATGTAAAATTCATAGGGAAGAAGGTGTTTTTCAAACACTCAAGCTGGAAGAAGGTGAAACAAATTAGAGCTCAAAGAAACATGTTATACATGTTGCAACTCAATTCTCCAATGGTACTAATAGGCAATGACAATCGCAGTGGGAAGGAGTTAAACAAATTGTGGCACAGGAGTGTTGTGTAGGTAAATCCCCTCTGCGAACAGAGGCGATCCCTCTAGCCCTAGGGTGGGTCTAGAAGCAAGATAACATGCCAATGTGTTGGTTCCTAGTTAACGAATGAAACGAGTTGGGATAGATTGTCCTACCTGTAATCCAACAAGGTTTTTGTAGCTACAGCAGAGGTCTCTTGATCCTCGTCCCGACACGTTGTGATCCTTCAACAATGGTACTCGGGTGCCTACACAAATATCAAAGGACGAAAGAAGCATACATAACAATAATTTCATTCATAACTAGCTAATCAGTCAAGGAAGATTAAACGTATTGCGTAAGATAAACCACATCAACACAAGACGGGAACCAAAACATCAGTCATGTATATATTAAGAGAAAGAAAGAGATTACAACCGGAGCCTTGACGTCACAACCTCCTTCAACGGGTCCAGTCGAAGCGCGTCTCGAGCATTCGTCAAGGAATTTGGACGTGGCGAGGCAAAACTTAATCTCTCTCTCGACAAGGGTCTCTCTCTCTGCTTTATCTCACCAACTATATCAGACTATTTCAACAAAATTTTCAACAATTCCTCTTCAGCTAGCTGCATCAATGTGAGAGAGGTTTATTTATAGAGGGATAGGAGGAAGTTGGGATCCCTAAAATGGTGGAAGGGAGGCCTTATCCTTTGAGAGGTTCCCCCAAAATGTGGAAACAAGAGGCCAAAGGAAGGTGTTTGTGGTTATGCAGTCGAACAACCCAAGCTGACTCGCTCACGAAGTAGTTAGCATAGAAACTTCGCCTCTATATTTAAAAAACATTCCAAAAACAGCTTGGCGCGGGTAGCTCACTGGGACAGAGCACCAATGGGCACGACGCTTAGTGATAATTTCCTTCATCGACGCGAGGGCATAACAGCTTACCTGTGCCAACCCAAAAGCATGTGTTTTTGATGGTCTGTTCCAGGAAAAGTCAATAGAGGAAATGTTCTCCTCATGGCAAGGGATGAAATGACACTTTTTGCAAGGTATAACACTTCATATAAGTCACAGGAATGGTCCTCCAATGTGTGGAATGGGGATTGTAGGGACGGTGACAAAATGTTGTGTAACAGATGCCCTCTAAAGCATGAGGTCCGAGAGAGAGGGAGGAGTGAATGCTTTACGAGAACACGTTCAAACCAAACACCGTTGTCGGAAGACCTGCAAGTACAAATAAAACTAATATCTTTGATACATGAAAATGTGGCATGGGCACAGCCATCCATAATAGAGTACGTAAAAACTGAGATCCGAGGTATGGACGCAGCCATCCAACAATAAGGATCAAAAAATAGAATCAGGTATGGTCGCAGCCATCCAATCAAAAGAGTCATGCATACAGTCATGATAAACCACCCGCAGCTTGGATCTTATCAAACAAAACCCAGGGTCTTACGCTCCATCTCAACCCGAACAAGTGCAAATTCAAGCATGTGAATGTGTGAGCTGAAGTCGAACATGCAAGAAAGTCACCTGATTACTAGCCAATGATGAAAGTTGTTAACAGGCACAAGAGAAACCACCAATAATGATAATGGCTCTCAAGGTACAAATAGGTACAATCCACGGAATGTGAACAGTGATCTGGCGTCGAACACCCATAGAATCACTCGATCGAAGGCCAATGATGTGGACCTATCGTCGAATGCGAAGAACTTGCCATTGAGGCATGCAAGCTCCAAGGTACCGGAAGAGAGTCTCTAGATCAACTTCCTGGATAATGAGCTAAAGTCGACAGGAAGTGACCCGGTCGAAGGAGGGCCATAATGTTTCCCACATCATCGACATGAGACAGAGGAACATGATGATAGTGAATCAGGACCAAACAGAGGATGAGAGGGAGGTTGAAAACTGCAATCATAAACTTCTCTTGAACATATCAGTGACACGACTCTGGACTTGGCAGTATTTGACATCAAAGGATCTGAGATCATGATGACATGGCAAGGAGCAGATGAGAGGTCAAAAGAGATTACCTAAACCCATGGAGGCAAAAATGACGAAATGAGATGTCCTCAACGCGACACGAATGCAAATGAGTGTCATGTTCAAGAGCGACATACTGCCGACACGACCATGAACTGGTTCCATTTTCCCCCACCATTGCTGGCGAGTACCCCAATTATTTTTGGAAAACAAGCTTGAAGGGGATAGCATATGCTTGTCATGTAAGTTTTTCCTTTGGACAAATCCATCCTAGTACATTTTACGAGCCCTAGGAAGGAGGATCTCGGTGACGATTTCCAATGTATTAGGTTTTAACGAGTCTGACAAAGGAAGAACTCAGCATCTTTTCATGTTTAGAGAGTTTGAAAAAAGTGGAAAAGAAAACTCCAGCAGGTTCCTTTTCGTAGGTAGTCTCACAGACTCGAAAAGGTAGAAAACTGTGTCTAAGAGAACCTAGTCGCGATAGGCTAAGGTATTCATTTTTCGTAAATAATCTAGCCCAGCCTGAAAAAGGGGTAAATGTATACTGGGTAGATATCATTTCGCAGCCATTTAACGAGTTCAAAAAGACAAGAGTCTCGACAATCTTTTCATATTTTGAGAGTCATAAAAGAGCTGAAAGTTGACTCCTCTTGGAGGAACGAGTGTCATTAAGGGTGGCAAATGGTTCCGGTGATGATGGAACTACTCATAACAAGTAAAGGTTAAGAGGCTGGCTAACAAGACCACTCATTGCAGTGATTCCTTAAGAATGGGTAAAACAATCAAGTGGAGGCATATGATCGTCCAAGCAAATGGTGACGATGGAATGAGAAAACCAAGGTTCATCTGGCAAAACAGGCTGATATGGCAATCATGAGAGGTAAAATAAGAATGGTTTCATTTTTACACAAGCTTGAAATCAGGAAACTCTACTTGAAGTTGGTTTCATTTTTACACAAGCTTGAAACAAAGATAAACTACACTTGAAACATGTTTCATTTTTACACAATCTTGAAACGGAAACAAACTATGATTGAAATGTTTGCATGCCCCCAGCATGGTGACTCAATTCGAGGTACATGGCCCCCAAGCTTCAGTGCATTCACTGGAGTAGACTGCTAGTTACTTACAGGTGGATGGAATGAAGGTTCAATTACAAGATCAAGAGAAGGACTCGACTGGGATTTTACGAGATCTAATCAAAAGCTCGAATTGAACGGGAATGTGTTTCATTTTTTAACGAGGTTGACACAGTAAAAGAACTATCCTCATGACCTACTTCATTTTTTAATGAGGTTGGCATAGTAAACGAACTATCCTCAAAAGATCTTGTTTCATTTTTTAAGGAGCTTGACACAAGAAAATGAACTATGCTCCGTAAGAGGCTTGTTTCATTTTTTAAGGAGCTTGACACAAGAAAACAAACTTTACTCTGTAAGACAACTCATCATGTCGAATAAGAAGTCACGGTTTCCAAAAGGTGTGCATCCGATGGGAGCAAAACATCTTGGAAATTGCGATCGAATGCCCCCAGTAGATGGCACACGACGACACTATCACTCGATGAGGGCAACGAACAAGTGGCCACATAATGAATCCATGGCGGGGAAGATACAACCGGCGGATAAAGATTCGGCAGAGACAATGGTGGGCCAACTTCCACCTTCAGACCAAAGAATGAAAGCTGATCAATGGTCACGATCCGACCTTTGTGTGGAAAACAGATCACGCGAAATAGGGAAGAGACAAGTGCACCCATGACATAATCATAGTCGCACCCCAAGGGTAAATTGAAATCCAAGGGACCTTGAACCAACATCACGTCTATATAGACAGTTTTCCCTCCCAAAGTAATAGGAAACTTCGGAAGGACTCCTAACTGTTGACTAGTTCCTCTGTTAAATGCCAACAGATTCTATGTAACAAGTACAAGCGATGGAGAACCAAAAGCTTGCCAAGTAGTTGAAGACATAATACTAACAGACGCACCTTCATCTATAATCATGCTAGGTAAAACCATATCAAAGGCCTGTACTGTGATCTCAAAAGGCACATGAGAAGGAAGGAAGTATCCCACAAATATACTCCAATCGAAGGAAGCGACCAAACTACTTGGAGGAGGTACCAGTGAATTGAGATGGTCATCCCCTGGTGTTATCGGAGCAAGAAGAGCATCCTCCTAGACTATAGACATGGGAACAGGAAGAGAAAATTCTTGAGTCACAGGGACAAGAGGATCTTTGTCCAAGTCCAAGGTATTTGAAGAAACAAGAAGAACGTGAGGGGGAAGAGATCCACTCTCGACGGAAAAGACCTGATGAACCATAGGCGCGATCAGATCGACCGATTCCTCAACCAATGGTTGATTGGGAACAGATTCATGAATTTGAATTTCCGAGGGAACGGGGTTGACCAAGGATGACTCTTAAACAATCGTTGAATCAACTAGGGGAGGAATCGAAGAAAGCTTCTGGTAACCAACAGGAAGGTAGGGTGCATAAACACTAGGGTTGTCCAACACTCTCGTGGATTTATCCATGTAAGGACAAAGGTGAATGGGATGATGCCCTTCACACAACTTACAGGGATTCGTAATCTCACCCTATTTCTTATGAGTCTTATCATGGCTAGTCGAAGATGTGCCACCAATATTACTTCCAGAAGTCAAAGGTAACGACGTACGACCATAATACCATACTTGAAGGACCTTGGGAATGCCAGGGCAGTCTCGAAGAAGGTGGTCACCTTTGCACAACATGCAAGGAAATTTGACTTTCCGTGGAAGGTTGGGTGGTTTGTCAAGGGAAGGTGTATGAGGCGCGATAGCCGCAGAGTTGGACTCTCTCTTATCTGACTTCTTTTTCGCCTTATTCTTCTTCTTAGTCACCTAGTTACTATGATCTAGACTTTCACCAAGCGAAGTAGAAGATGAGGACAAAGAAATAGGCGAAGAAGGGGAGAGGTCCAAGTTAGAATCAACATGATGTTTTCTAGGTGGAGGAGATGGTTGTACAGAGGGCGGAATACTCGACACCACAGAGGTCGAGAATAACCAGACAGGAAAACCAACAGTTAACCCAGGAAGAGACAATATTTCCATATAAGGAGCACCAACATTCCCAAAAGCAGGAAAAGGACTAGGATTCCCTTCAGAGGGGATTCCTTGGTTGGTAAACTCCGGAAGCGTTGCCATTGGAAACAACCCTAAAAAAAAATACTGCGGAAGATAACTTTAACCAGGAATATTTCATGGGCAGTTAATATTTTAAGACACTGAAACAAAACTTTGTCGTTTCATATTTTAAGAGTCGAGAGACAAGTAAAAGGTGACTCTATCACTTTTAGGTTGAAACGAGCGTGAAAGGACAAGAGCTCGATGATCTTTCACTTTTAGAGAGTCACGAAAAGATCAAGATGACTACTCAGGTAATATAAGCAAGAGGGTGTACCAAGTTTCCGTGAACTGCCATATACACCTTGGTGACCAAATGAAAGAGAAATGACCAAGGACTTGATGTACATGCAGGGAGTCTCTCCGAATGCTTTGTTCGGTGTATCATGGTTACAGGGCGGCAGAATCAGTTTCCTATGGATAAAGGATTACAACCTATAAGGGTCTCCCTTTATATACGCGACGGTATGGGGAGCACAAGTCCGTGCTAACGCTGTCTAAATCCAGGTGGCGAACGACAGCTACTAGGTTTAACGACGCCGAAACACGTCACTAGCCTAGACCTCTAAAATATACATGTTAGGTTTCAATGCTTCCTTAGATTGATTGGATTGATTTTAAGGTTGATCTTGAATTAATGTTTCAATTTCAAAGCCCTACCAAATGTGATATCGAATTCCTAAATGCACACTACATGAAAAAGAACATCATTTGTGTTCAATGAATGCTAACTAAGAGAAGGATAGGAATCTTTAACAAAGTAGCAATCAATGAAAACACAAGAAGAATTTCACTAATGCATATAATACAATCAAACGAGAAAATGAAAACTCTTTCCTAGTTCACTAAGAGCTAGTTATGCAAAATATATTTTCATTTTCAATCCAAACAAAAGAATGCAATTTTTTTTGTGTTTTAGATAAATAAAGCACACAATGCACTATTACACTAAAAAGCAAAGAAAACACTAGTTTTGAGCACTACGAATGTAGAGATCTAAAATGAATAACTCAAAAACAATACAAACATAAAAACATGCTCAAAACAATGATGCACTCTCTCAAGCAAACAAGAAGCTTTCAAAACGATCCAAACCAGCAATGTGATCTATGCTCGAAGTGACGAAATGGAAAGTTAAATGAAAACAAAAGTGATAATCCAACAAACCAAAGACACGAAGAATTGAGAAAGACTAACGCAATCGACCAGCGAATTGAAATGAGAGAGATCAAAGTGACTCAAATCCAGCTCAAAAGGCTCAGTGAGGAGAAGGCCAAACAAACAGCACAAGACACCTAGAAACCCTAGGGCTTGATGCAGAGATTCTGCATAACTTAGAGTAGAGTGCAAAGAAGGGTGTATATTTCCTTTATCATGAAAATCCTCATCAAAATCTTCATTAAAACCACATTCAATTCAACTCAAAATATATATAAAGAAGAGAGAACCAAACACAAACAAAATACTGGTATATAATATCAACAAGAAATTTCAGACTCAAACCATTTTGGCCGAATATTAAAATTATTTTCCTCTCGGCTTTCACCCCCTTTACATAAACTCTCACACCATTTCTCTCTATATCTCTCTGTTTCATCCTCACACAAACCTCATATTTATACATAATTGTGGATTAATTTCAATCCATGATTTCCTCTACCAATAACTCAACCAAATTCTAAAATAGATTTATCCCTTTTTTTACTCAACTAAGTTCCATTTAAGGAATTCATAATCCCTAAAATATCTATCCAACCCAACTCCACTCATATTCTCAATTAATTAAGAGAATATTTACAATAAATCTCACACTCAGATTTTTTCTCTTAATTTAAATAAAAAATGTGCATAATTTATTAAATAATTACAAAAAACATCACCCCCTAAATCACATAAATAAATAATGAAAATTTAGCAGGATGCTCCTGCGTCAGACTCCCCATGTAGAGAAGTTTCCATAGACTCATGTCTATGAGGTTTGTCACTTTTCTGTAATAATGCGACAGCCACAAGTCGCAATGACTTGTTCCCTCCAGGATTCCAAACTCTGTTTTTCCACTGGTCTTTTAAACTATCAACTCCATTTTGTAGTTTTGCACAGAATTTCCAGAATAGTATTTTCAGAATACTATTGAATGTAACTCTTGCTTTTCCATACCACATCATCTTTATTTCAAAAATTACAGAATTTTGTTAAAACGCTGATACCAATTCTCTTGGTCTCCAAACTTTGAAAGAATCTCAAACTGGTTTTACATCAACATCACTCATTCTATCACCCGGATTCCATCGGCCTTTACAACAATTACTTCCGCCAATTCTTCAGAGTAATTCCTCTTTGTTTGATGCTTCCGTCTCCAGCTGCGCTGAACACTCAACTTTCTGAAATGAAGAATAATCAAGAACTCCTCCTTGATCACAACTATAGTCATTGATTGCCTCTATAGTAACAAATTTCTCATATGGTGTTGTACCTGCATTCATCAACAAATTATTAGTTTTAAAAAGATAAGACCTTTCGGCCTCTTTTGATGCTTCAAGCACCAATCTCCCATCATAGTCCTTCTGGATTTCAGTAAATCCTGTTTTGAATTGTTGGATGCTTTCATCTTTATCCTACTCGTTCAATACTTCTGTTTTCTTTATGTCTCTAAGGACATAACTTCCTTGCTGCTCCTGATCTTTCATCTCATCTTCAAATACTTTCTTCTCAATTCTTCTGATTTCAACATCATATGTATTAATGTTTCCTTCTGTACCTATAAATGTTAGAAACATTTCATCCCTATCATGCACGGCAACTGCACTCTCTTCTTTATCAGGTTCTGCAAGTTTCATCTCCTCTTTAGGTTCCTTAAGCCATCGTTCCAAGAACTCTATTTCCACGTGAAATCTTTCCAGCATTTCATCACAACATTCATTCTCAGTTTAATTCTTCCTCTGGCAATCCTCCTGAGGTATCATGGTTTTTGTATCATCACATTGCAAAATTCTTTCATCAATTCCATTAAACAAATTCATTTGTTTACCTCCTTGGAATCTCACTACAACATTTTCATTATGCTTCTGCTCCATAACAGCTTCAACTGGCTGTCTTACACCAAATAAGAATTCATCTATGAATTCTTTATGTTGCAACAAATCAGTACCTTCCTCCTCTGAAAGGCATTCTCCATCATACTTCACCTTAAGAGCTTTATTCATCTTTGTGACAGTTTCACCAGACTGTCCACCCTCTTCTGCACATCCTGCAAACATACACAAACTGTAAGATTTAAAAATACAAGGCTTCATAGCCTCATCTTCTTCTCTTGTCAACATATCTTCAAATTCTTCTGAACTATTCCAATAGTCCATGAGACCTTTCTCATTAATCTCTTCACCCAGAATTTCACCCTGTTCTGGGCCATAAATGGAAACTTCCATTTCCAACTCAGCTTCTTTGAGTTCTTCACATCTCAATTGCACACTCATCATCTGCTTGAGCTTCCTCAGCTCTTCTGTTAACTGTATGTTTACCTGCTAATCCCTCTTTGCGTTTAGTCTCTGCCATTTCACTTTCTTCTTCATGGTCCAACCATGTCTCTGATCTTTCTTATTTCTCTGCAACAATTCCACCAATAACTCAAGGTGAACTGCTCTCTCAGCTTTCTCCCTCTCATACTCTTCATCAGTCAATTGCTTCCATATGCAATTTGCCTTGGCATTTTCCTTCTTCTTTCTTCTGTTGTGGTCTTCTTCAGATCCTCGGAAATGACTATCAATAGTCATCTTCTCCTCCTTTGCGAACTTAATCTGTTCACTTATGGATTTCATTCAAAATCCCCTTTTCAGCAAGACTTCATACTTTCTATCCAACAATGCAAGCTCTCTTCATGCGCTTGACCTCTTGGAATTTTTTGATTCTCTGTCTTGGAATCATCTCTAAGAAATTCTCTTGCTCCTCTTTACTGCAAACAACAACTGCAGTATTTCATGTGTTCCAATGACCAACTCTTTGGGTGTCGAGCTCTGCCGATCATGCACCCAATTACATTCCAACCCTTTGACTTGATTTAAGACGCTTTGACTTCAGACTTGACGTCAACTCTTCATTTTGGATGAAAAATGCACCCTTTTGTACAATAACTCAATGGTTTAACTTGACTCAAGCTATTCAAATTTTTTCATTTGACCTTAACACCTTATTTGACTTCAAAGCTTGATGTTTTGACTCTAATTCAAGTTATACAATATACCAATGAACATCCACCTTTAATACAATCTCATGATGTAAAATCTCCCCATTACCAATTCTCTCTCATACTCTATTCTTATGAAAATGTCATAAGTCACTAATTATATCATCTCCCATTATCACTTCACATGATACTTAAGCCTTTAAATTGAAATGCAATCCACTTTTCCCAAGATTTATTTTATGGTGAAAATAAATAAACCATTTAATTTTCAACATTTAAAGTACCTCTTTGAAATGAATTTTCATACCTTATGCTCCCTTCAATGTTATTTAATAAACCTTTTCTTTGCAATTTCAACTCTCCGGATTTCACTCTTCTGTGTCGTTCTTATTACTGTGAATATTCACATGCCCCTCATACCATAACCTCTTCAACACGCTCATCATCTTAGCGCAGACAGTTTTCCTGCACTTCCATGCAGCTCCTTCTTTGTAGTGACAGTTCTCATGCAACACCGTCTCTCTTCAGTGCACCAAAAAAATTTCATTCATAGGAATTTTCCAAAACTTTATTTTAACATGGTGGCATCAACATATTTCTCCGGCAGCAACAAACACAAACTGCACTATCTTCGGGACAGAACAATGTGAACACTTTCACATGCGCTACAAGCAACGATCAATCATGATATTAAACTCATAGAAATCATAGATGCTCCTTTACCGACCTGCTCCTTCATGTAGATCTCAGTTATCATAACCTCAAAACGATATGCCACAACCATGCTGGCTCACCACTCTTCCGCTGCGATTGGGTTCACCACTTGCTCTCAAAATGCCGCTAACATATCTCAATCAGTAAGGTCAAAACACTTCTTCAACAGTTCATTTCATAATTTTAAGTTTCAATGAAGTCTTTCTTCAAACTATTAGTCGAAACATTGGTGTAAGTGCTCACTGTAAAATATACTCCAAAAGTCTTCTCAAAGCACAAATATACTTTTCTTTTAAGAGAGGAAAAAATAACTTATTTAAATCAATGAAGAGAATTACCATGTTTTGAGCTCAACGCAGCAAACACCTCAGTTATCAGCAGAAAAAAAAACCGTAGCAAACACTAGGATCGGACGGTGCTCTTCCACATTCACATGTAATGGAGGCCTCCCCTTTCACAACAAGGGATGGCTGAACGCACTAGTGTTGGCTTCTCTACAACAGATCCAGCTTGAAAAACTATTTTTCTTTGAGGCTAAATACCCTGCCTTCCATAGTGAGAAGTAGGTTTCATAGAGCCGCCCAAACACTGAACAAAAAATTCATAAGAAGGTGCAATATGGGGTGCAGCAGGACTTCACACTTGATTCCAGCCTTATACATCTATACTTCCACAATTGTGTCGTTCGAGGATGTGATGCGTCAATTCTCTTAAGTTATGCAAGAAGCAAAGAGAGATTCTACACCCAGCAGAACACTGTGTGATTTAATGTCGTGGGTGATTTCGAACATTGCTCGATCCAACACATACACAATACACCAACTACCTCACGTAGCAAGCTCACACATACACCAGACTCACGACGCCTAAGCGTGGATTCTAACCTCACGCGGTCTTGATGATCGTTGCGAGTGATGGTTCTCGACTCTAGTGATGGCTCTCACACTTGGAAACCTCACAACAAAGCAATAGATCGTTGTGCCACCAACGATTGCTCCTCAATCCACACAACCACACATAGATCTAACACCAAGTTGACCGACGAGCAATCAATCACCACTGTGCTTCAGTTATTGCTTGGATTTTAGTAGTCAATACATGTAGAGATGAAGCATATTATGCATCACTCTTGCTCCTATTGGACCTCCAACGATCCTCAAGGCCTTAGCATATGACTTCGTAGAAAGAACACAGTGAAACGCTTTCCCCTTTGCGACCTTTAGTGATCGCCACACCAAGAATTCTATCAAACACGATTGTTGCCACAAGAGTTCCAGACCAGTACAAGGGCTCGATACCACAGTAGTTGGAGACCACTACAAGGGTTCGAAACCAGTACCACAATGATGTGGACAAATTATAGCAACAACTCAACAACCTCCGACAAAGAGGCATACAAGGCCGAGAGGTTGCGTCTAGACGCCAATGTTCGCAAATCAATGATGCTCTCAGCAAATCGATTCCAATTCCAATGCTTGGAAATGGGTAGACCAACAACTGCCTCTTATCTTCTCAGCAAGGGATCTCCAACACCGCCACCGAACCACCAACACCATCGGCGCAAAAATACCTCTCTGTGTGCTACACTTATGCTGGCTTCTATGCAGCCTTTAATGGCAGCTTCATTGTTGGTGCACAAAAATAAACGTTAACACTACCTCCAAAATAACATTGTGGCTCAAAAACCCGCAACAATTCACATGAGCTTCCAACTCATTGCACTCACAAGAACTAGCACTTGGGTGACAACCTCAATATCATATTCAACACCATATTCAACATAACTTAGCCTCCCGACTTGTAGCTTCATAAGCTTGCCTACACTGTCTCCAATCCTAGCAGTTCGCTTACAAAACAATCCACTTGCCATTTCACGGCCTCCACACTTGCCTTATGTCCAAATCAGACAATCCGCTTGTCATTTATCGTGACAATCCAAGATTGAAGCGGCTTCCATTCGTGGGAACTGATTAGATCTTTGGGCTCTGATACCAAATGATGCATAGATTCTGCATAACTCAGAGTAGAGCGCATAGAAGGGTGTGTATTTCCTTTATCATGAAAATCATCATCAAAATATTCATTAAAACCACATTCAATTCAATTCAAAATATATATAAAGAAGAGAGAACCGAACACAAACAAAATACTGGTATATAATATCAACAAGAAATTTCAGATACAAACCATTTTGGCCGAATATTACAATTATTGTCCTCTCGGCTCTCGCCTCCTTTACATAAACTCTCACACCATTTCTCTATATATCTCTTTGTTTCATCCTCACACAAACCTCATATTTATACATAATTGTGGATTAATTTCAATCCATGATTTCCTCCACCAATAACTCAACCAAATTCTAAAATAGCTTTATCCCTTTTTTGACTCAACTAAATTCCATTTAAGGAATTCCTAATCCCTAAAATATCTATCCAACCCAATTCCACTCATATTCTCAATTAATTAAGAGAATATTTACAATAAATCTCAAACTCATATTTTTCTCTTAATTTAAATAAAATTGTGCATAATTTATAAAATAATTACAAAAAACATCACCCCCTAAATCACACAAATAAATAATGAAAATTTAGCAGGATGCTCCTGCATCAGGGCTACAAATTTCACTGATAAGATAATGGAAAAACAACTGAAAAGACTGAGGCTACAGAGTCAAAACAACTTCAAAAGACAAATTGTGATGCAAAGAAACAATCCAGAGCCAAGGACCATTAACAAAAAACTCTGGAAGAAGGTCAAACCAAATCCTACAGGATTCGACGCGACTGTCAGGCTGTAATCCGTGCCTAATAGGGGTTGGCGCACTTGTAACAAAAGCAACAAGCACCAATTGGCACCACTGTTCAAAGAAAAAATGCGCCAAGCTAGAAAAATATAGGAAAAGGATAAAACCAGTGAGCAGAGGTGAGACTTGACACTCTGAAACTGAACAGGAGGATTCAAAACAGTCAAGCAAGTCAAGTGAGGTAGAACAACAATCAAACCACCGAAGTTGACTTGACAAGTCAAACTCTCAACAAACAACAAGACAACAAACACACACTAATCCCCAGTGGAGTCGCCAACTTGTTGTGTAGGTAACAGAGGTGATCCCTCTAGCCCTAGGGTGGGTCTAGCAGCAAAAGGACATGCCAATGTGTTGGTTCCTAGTTAACAAATGAAACGAGTTGGGATAGATTGTCCTACCAGTAATCCAATGCAGTTGTTGTAGCTACAACAGAGGTCCCCAGATCCTCGTCCTGACACGCTGCGATCCTTCAACAATGGTACTCGGGTGCTTGCACAAAGATCAAAGGATGAAAGCAGCATACATAACAATAATTGCATTCATAACGAGCTAATAATTCAAGGAAGATTAAACGTATTGCGTAACATAAACCACATCAACACAAGACGGGAACCAAAACATCAATCATGTATATATTAAGAGAAAGAAAGAGATTACAACCAGAGCCTTAATGTCGCAGCCTCCTTCAGCAGATCCACTCGAAGCGGGTCTCGAGCATTCGTCAGGGAATTTGGATGTGGCGAGGCAAAACTTAAGCTCTCTCTCGACAAGTGTCTCTCTCTCTACTCTATCTCACCAATTATATCAGACAGTTTCAGCAAAATGTTCAACAATTCCTCTTCAGCTAGCTGCATCAATGTGAGAGAGGTTTATTTATAGAGGGAGAGGAGGAGGTTGGGATCCCTAAAATGGTGGAAGGGAGGCCTTATCCTTTGGGAGGTTCCCCTAAAAGGTGGAAACAAGAGGCCAAAGGAAGGTGTTCGTGGTTATGTATTCGAACAACCCAAGCTGACTCGCTCACGAAGTAGTTAGCATAGAAATTTCACCTCTATATTTCAAAAAAAATTCAAAAACATCTTGTTGCTGGCAGCTCACTGAGACAAAGCGCCAATGGGTGCGAGGCTCAATGTTAATTTCCTTCATCGGCGCGAGGGCATAACAACGTACCAATGCCAACCCAAAAGCATGTTTTTTTGATGGTCTGTTCCAGGAAAAGTCAATATAGGAAATGTTCTCCTCATGGAAAGGGATGCAATGACACTTTTTGCAAGACATGACACTTCATATAAGTCACAGGAATGGTCCTCCAATGTGCAGGATGGGGATTGTAGGGATGGTGACAAAATGTTGTGTAACAAGGAGGATGGTACATTTACACCATAGAGCACTCAAGATTCTTAGAGAAACTGTAATGGGAGTTCTGGTTCTTAGTACAGAGCACGAAGATGTATGCATAGGATGCATACTTGGGAAGTATGCGAAGGCAACATTCCTGAGAAGCGACAATAGAGCAAATGGCATGTTAAGACTGATACGCTCAGATATTTGTGGCCCTATGTCCACTAGAGCTCTTAGTGGTGGCGAATACTTTGTCACCTTTATTTATGACCATTCTAGAAAGACCTGGATCTATTTCATAAATACCAAAGATGAGGTCTTTGATCGGTTCAAAGAGTTTTAGGCACTCGTAGAGAATGCGACGGGGAAGAAGATCAAGGTGCTTTGTTCAAATAATGGTGGAGAATAAACTGATAAAGATTTCACAGATTTCTGCGCAAAGGAAGGCATCAAAAGAGAATGGAAAACTCCATATAACTCTCAGTAGAATGGAGTAGCCGAGCAAAAAAACAGAACGATAGTTGGGGTTGCAAAGGCTATGTTGTATGATTAGGATCTGCCTAGATTTTATGGGCAGAGGCATGTAACACAATAGTGTACATTCAGAACAAAACTCCTCATAGAGCATTAGGGAAGAAAACACTAGAGGGAGTCTTCACAGGAAAGAAGCCTGAAGTGAGTCACTTGAGGATTTTGGGAGTGCAGGTTACTACCATATGCCAGATGAAAAACGCAACAAATTGGATCAGACTGCAGAGAAGGGGTTCCTTGTCGGTATAGTGAGACATCAAAGGCATACATGATCTACATTCCTAGAAACAAGAAGATTTTATTAAGACAAGAAATAAAGTTCATGGAGGACAAATATTTTAGGAGATCTCGAGAGATGCCAGCAGGTGATCAAAATCAGTCAGCAAAAGTTTCGTTAGT
The DNA here is from genome assembly GCA_034641835.2 of Pinus albicaulis. NCBI lineage: Eukaryota > Viridiplantae > Streptophyta > Pinopsida > Pinales > Pinaceae > Pinus > Pinus albicaulis. The sequence continues at coordinate 714,902,110 of CM076580.1, read as the reverse complement.
CCAACACCAAGGACATCTAGTGGGACCAGTAGGAGGACAACCACAAGGATCAAGTACTGTGACTAGTACCAATATTTCCTCAGGGGTAGGAGATCCAGGGAGTTCTCAGCAGATGGAGTAGTTGGGACATGAGGAGGAACTTATGGAACTTCCCACCACCATTGGTATAGCCAACAGGGAAGTTCGTCATGCATTGAGAGATGCAAAGGAGTTTTTCGAAGCTCCTAGGACGGACAAGAGACAACGCAACCAACCTTACAGATATCAAAATTTGGTAGCTCGAGTTACAAAACCCTCCATCTTTCAAGAACTCACACAACATCAGGTGTGGGTGGATGCAATGGTAAAAGAGTATAGTCCTACCATGACAAATGATGTTTGGGAGGTAGTGTTGAGGTCAGAAGACAGATTAGTTGTGGGTTCCAGATGGATCTACAAGATCAAGTACGCTGCATATGACAGTGTAGAGAAGTACAAGTCTAGGTTCATGGAAAAGAGGTACGCACATAAAAAATGAATAGACTATGAGGGGACCTTCGCCCCAGTTTCCAGATATACCTCTATCATATTTGTTATATCCCTAGCAACTCAGATGGGATGGGAGATTCACTAGATGGATGTCAAAACAACATTCTTAAACAGAGTGATAGAAGAAAAGGTGTATATATAACAACCTGAAGGCTTCAAAACTCATGAGAAACACACTCATATGTGCATATTGAAGAAATCCCTATACGTGCTCAAGCAGGCACACAGGGCGTGGTTTGTTCGAATTGACAGTTACTTGCAGCATTTGGGATTCGTCAAGAGTGATGCAGATCCCAACCTCTACTATTTGATGGTAGAGTATGAACCTATCATTCAGCTTTTGTATGTGGATGATCTCTTTTTGACAGGATCATCAACGCTCATAAAATACTGCAAGAGGAGCCTTGCAACATAATTCGACATGAAGGATATGGGGTTGATGCACTATTTTCTAGGATTGGAATTTTAGCAGAAGAATGGGGAGATCTTCCTTGGGCAAGGGGGATATGCTACAGATATTCTGAAGAGGTTTAAAATGTAGGATTGTCGGTCCATGACTACGCCCATGATCACCAATTGGAAGAAGATAGATGCATCAGGGGACAAGGAAGTCGACCCCACCTTGTATAGGTAGCTCATTGGGTCTCTCATGTATCTGGTTAACATCGGGCCAGACATTTGTTTCGTTATCAATACCCTTAGTCAGTTCATGGTAGAGCCGAGAAAGGTACACTGGCCAGCAGCAAGGCACATTCTGAGGTATGTGCGCGACACAATCGGGTATGGGTTGAAATGTACTCGAGGAGATGACATTAGATTATGTGGATTCACAGATGTAGATTGGGCAGACAGTTCAGTGGACAAGAAAAGTACCTTCGGGTACTGCTTCAATGTTCGATCAGGGATGGTTTCTTGGTGTACCAGACAACAGGAGTCAGTAGCACTGAGCTCAACAAATGCAGAATATATGGCAACTAGCACAACTACGTGCGAAGCTATGTGGCTTAGGACGCTGCTCGTGAACTTGTTCAGGCAGAGGATGGGAGCGACCAATGTCTACTGTGATAATTAGAGTTGCATCAATCTCTCTGAGAATCTAATGTTTCATGACAGGTCGAAACATATAGATATCATATGCCATTTCATCAGAGATTGTGTACACCGTGGCGCAGTTCAACTGCAGTATGTTCCCATAGGAGATCAGGGAGTAGACACACTCACAAAAGCTCTAGGCAGAGCTAAGTTCATCTAGTTCAGGGAACAAATGGGTATGGTGGAGAACATGTTTTAGTAGCAGGGACCAGGTACTTTGGATGTTTCTCAATTGAATATGTTGCAGTTGCAGCAGCAGCAGATGAGAGGGAGTTGCGGTGCAGATGCATTGAGGACAACAGTTCAATAGGGTCAACAACAACACAGATGTTGGAAAATCCCCAATTAGCAATTCTGTTAATTAGAATATAAATTGTTGATAAATTTTGATGTTTCTAATGTCAAGCAAAAATAAGGTGGGTCGAGACCCACAATTAATAATTAAGGGAAAAACTATAGCCTACTCCTATAGTTCACAAGGAAAAATTGTGGCCTTAGTGGGGTCCGTGTGGCCATCATTCGATTTGGAGGTAGCTCCCTAGGTGGCAGCGTGGAGAGGCTCTATGGGGGCAGCGTAGTGAGTAGATGGATGAGCGGACTGTGTAGTCCATGGTGGGCCCAAGGGAACGTTGGGGGCTCAATTGATAAAAGGAAGTGAAGGCATCTCATTTCCTCATTCATTCATATTCTATTTTGATTTTCATCTTGACATAGCACGCTTGTGTCGGGTGCCAAGTATCTTGTGTTGTTTAGCACACAAGATCTTCAGGTGAAGATCTCAACCTCTACCTCGGGGGACTTTGAGTGCCCGCTCAAAGAGAGGAGTTCCACTATTTTGGTGAGTAGTTGACATAGCAGCAACAACAGGAGTACGTAGTCCCCTTGAGGACTGCGTAGAGGCAGCAGAGGCTTCACAATGATTGTGTAGTGCAGACTAGAGGAAGTGCCGAAAGCATGGGAGAGAAGAGGATTTCAGCCGAAGGATGTGGAGGGGATTCTAGCCACCTCCTACCAAGGATTTTGGAAGAATTTTGGAGACATCTACCAGCAGTTCTAGCCAGGAGTCGAAATTCCTAGCAATTGGGTGAGCCAATCCCAAGAGGGCCAATTTCCGAGGTCAAAACTAGGACGAACCCTTTTTGGGTTTTTCTAGGTTTATTGAGGAGAAGCCAAGATTAATTTGGAATTTTTTTTTGGGTAGGTTTGATGTGTCAAATAGATATCCTAACTCAGCCAGCAGCTAGAGGAGCTAAGGGAAAATTAGGCTAAAATTTCGAAGTCAATATCTGGCCAATTCCTTCACTGGTTATTGTGGGTTTCTTGAGTAGAGCCCGTGGTTGAAATCCCGAAATTTTCCGAGAAACGTAGCAGGCCGTAGCAGTTCATTGGTACCAACAACATTTTCTAGGCTAGGGAGCGCAGTCATTGAGCCACGCAGAGCAGTTTCCAGTAGGAGTTTTTCTTGGGTTTGAGTTTTCAATTAGCCTGCCTTAAGTAGGCCCAGGTGCAATCTTTTCAACACCTCATTTGTACTCTTTCCCAACATATTAATAAAATGGCTCAGCAATGATTTTGGCTCCAAATTCTGTGTTGTAATGGTGTTTTCCTTGTTGCTATAATTTTTAGTCTATTTTTCTTGTATTACTGTTATTTTCCCATTTGGGGATATTACAGTGGTATCATAGCTTCGCTCTTGGCTTAGTCGTGGGGGTATTTTTCTATGAACGAGGAGGGTAGGAATAACATTACCCACCAAAGGCAGTAGAGGTGGAAAATATGGGGGAGTCAAGGAGCAAAGGGGAAGCAACATTTGGTAGCATCTTAAAGGCCCTAAATGATTTAGCCAGAGGATAGAAGGAAATGTTGGAGGGACTCAAGCAACAGAATAGGGATAAGAGCATCCATCATGAGTTCCTATTTGGGGAGACTTCAGGGGTCTCACAATAGTGTGACCACCCTTTACCAGGAACTCACCCGCCAACCTCCAATAGGCCAACCAAGACCATGATTCCTATATTTTTACCTTCAGTACCAAGTGAGTAAGGTAGGCGGCATGATCATATATCCACGGGAGATTATTTCCGAGAACGACATTCCGTGGGGGAAAACTTCATAGCAGTTTTGTCCTTCAGAGATTACTGCCAGCTCAAGCGGGATGAAAAAGGCAAGAACAATGGGGGGTCTAGCACGCAGAGCTCAGAGTTGCAGCGTACCATTGGGAGGATACCTTTTCCGACATATGATGGATCCACCGAGTGCGTCGCTCAGGATCGGGTGGAAAATTTGGATACCCTTTTCCAGCTTAATCGAATAACAGAGGGGGAAGCCATCAAAATGGCTACCTCGCACATGGAGGATGAGGGCACACAGAATTGTGGGGAGCTCGTAGGTACACCTAGTGTGACGCAAGAGTCACCCTTATCGGAGACTCCCTTCACTGCTCTAATTGACATCATAGAGGAGAGAGTGGAACATACACCCATAGGGCCATCCATTGATGAGGTGCCAAGGGATACAGTGGTGTTAGATGATGATCGCCAATAACAGTGTCATCAGTCCCAGGCAAACCTTCTAGCGTTGAAGGAGAAGGCCACAACAGTGTGAGAGTCTATTCTCCAACAAAACGAGGGGTTGGAGGCCATGAGAGCAGTTTGTGTCAAGTCAGCAGCCAAACTGACTCACGTTGGGGAGCGATTGGATTCCCTAATGGTTCAACTAGAGTGCACATTAGGGCATCAGAGCAGCCCTCTTCTAACATTCATAGATGGGGCTGGTAGCACTAGTAGGTTGCCTCTGCATATTGGAGAGGGAGAGGCAAAGTAACCTCAATAGATTTTGGGTGTTGACCAGGATGGTGAGATGAGACGACATGAGTTGCACAGGGTGCAACACTCGCAGGATGGAGGGATTGTTCTATGTGCAAGGATTCTTGCATTTGATTCCTCTCTCGAGGTTGGATGGCAAGAGATTCTAAGTCAATACCCAGTAGGATAGGTTGGAGTCATGGAGATGATCGTAGTCTAGAGTAAAACACAGTGGGGCCTTTCAAACACCGAAGGTACTAAAGGTGTAGGTTGGCATTGGGATCCAGGTGGAGCTTCTTATCCGATATTAGACATGAGATATGGCTATTGAATTGATGAGATAGACAACCCAACAAATGAGCACGTGCATACCTTAGGGAAGTTTCAGTCGGCCACTAGCGTCTAGGCGATTTGTGAGTAGGCTCCATGGGCGGTATTAGCATGTTGGTCGTGTAGGGGGTTGCAAGATGATTAACATTCCTAGGTACGAGTTGGTGGGAGGAGGTGGTATCGACAGACCACCAGACAGGGCATTACATAGAGACAGTGCTCTCTCATCCGTATATGGGACACTTGAACTATAGAGGATAGGCGCAGTAGTGTCATTTTCGTTGGCATATGGGGAGTCGGGACGCACGGGTCCTTTAGAGCAGTTGGGGAGATGTAGCCCACATCATGGAGGGTTTAATAGCAGAGTGGTGGATATTTTTGCCCATGTAGGATACTATAAGTTACAGGGTGGTACGTTAGTGGGCACTGATACACAAGACTACACAAATTTATGTCATAGGGTCCAGTGTTATGTAGAGGGATACATGACGATACAGGATGGTATAGCCGTAGTTGGGGGTATCCGGTGGTGTACAGGGGTAGGTTGCAGCATATAGTGGCATGTTGAGGAGTGCGGAGACACTTGGTGGCATGCAGTGACACATGATGTGGTGCAACAACCTCTTGGAGTGTTGCCTCCAAGGCGACTTATGGACAGGGCCATTAGCTGTACCATGGGATGCAGCTCGCCTAGGATCGATGGGGATCTTGTTGAGCATCCGGAGACACCACGTTTAGTGGAGACAAGGCTACGAGGGTGTTATCAACAGATCTGAGGCAGAGAGAGTATCGTCCAGAGGATTACTCTTGAGCATTCAGGTAAACTCTTGATCATACCCTTTAGGACATACCCACCCATCATCCTCACGTGTTGCTTACGATCGCAGAGTGTTTGGTTGGTGCCCCTTGACACTCCAGTTAGGCAACAGGGCATGGGAAGATCACCCTAGGCAGTTGGATGAGATACCACGTCATGAGCTAGGAGGAGACTCTCCAACTGAGACACTTGGTAGGTGCATGAGTTGACGGGTACAAGCTTAGGGATGTCGTGGTTGATTTCCAAGGTAGCATATGTTCCACCCCTGGGCTCACATTTGAGGGACGGTGGATGGTAGACTTCGTCTACAGGAGGGTACTCAAATTCCGAGCAGTGTCTAGGTGTATCATCAAAAGTTGGGATGGTGGATTTCACTACGTGGTTTGGCAAGAGCAGGGCAGGTACACATGCGTGGGACAGATTCCTAATACCTGGGGACAACCCAAGGGATACATACAGGGGTCAGAGATGAGGACCAAATGGGTTCTAGTAGGTAGCAACACTACGCAGCAACATCCCGTGAGGAGATAGAGATGTAATCTCCCAGTATGGTTGGGGAATCTAGGGATTTTTTGGGCATGTGGATCACTCCACTATGTGATTAGAAGGGACATGGCAAAGGGTGATCCAGTCCACTTTGGTTTTGACACAAGGTGGAGCACTGAGACCTCCACTGCATGGCGAGGAAAACTTATCATGTTGTTGCTCAGGGTCATGATTGGCAGTAAACGGGTAGATATCAACATCATGGAGATTCCCAAGTAGGATGAGCGCCACAAGGCCCTAGGAGAGGGATACAATCCGCGCATGATGTGGAGTATCTCATAGTCAAAGTGGCACAACGTCAGCATGGTGGCACCTCTCCAAGATTAAGAGGGGACCCAAGCATTACAACTATACACAACTCAATAAATTTTAGGGATGAGTTGTATACTACATGGGGAGATCATGTAGATCTTCCATTGGGCTTTAGCGAGTCACTGATGGAGTGGGGGACTTCATTAGCATGGAAGGTTGGTCAGCAGGATGATAACAGGAGGGGCTTATGTGAGCGAGACACTATCTCTATAGGGATTAGGTGGTATCTTCGATGGATTACTCTTGGAGTGCATGGGATAAACTACTTGGTAGGGAAACTTCATGAGGAGTTGAGCATAGTGCCATATTATCATGATTCCCTACTCTCTGATGGTGTTTAGAGGGCTCCTGCTACTTGTTCCCGACAGGGTGGTGAGTGGAACAAGGGGAGCTTCATGTTGGACATGATGACTTGGGATCCAGGTATTGAGGGATCCCTTCATATCAGGGATATGAAAAGGTCAAGGATGATTCAGTGGCGCATCTGGGACCCTGACACATTTTGCAGTGACAGTGGGGAGCGTCAGCCAGAGAGGATGCTTGTTCAGGCATTGCTTGAGGACAAGCAATTTTTGATCGGGGAGGACTGTAATATCCCCAATTAGCAATTTTTCTAATTAGAATATTAATTGTTCATAAATTTTGATGTTTCTAATTTCAAGCAGAAATAAGGTGGCTCGAGACGCATAATTAATAATTAAGGAAAAAACTAAAACCTACTCTTATAATTCACAAGGAAAAATTGCGGCCTTAGTGGGGTCAATGTGGCCAGCATTTGATTTGGAGGCAGCTCCCTAGGGGGCAGCGTGGGAGAGGCTCTATGGGGGTAGTGCAGTGAGTGGATAGATGAGGGGATTGTGCAGTCCATGGTGGGCCCAAGGGAAATTTGGGGGCTCAATTGATAAAAGGAAGTGAAGGCAACTCATTTCCTCATTCATTCATCTTCTATTTTGATTGTCATCTTGACATAGCACGCTTGTGTTGGGTACCAAGTTTGTTGTGTTGTTTAGCACACGAGATCTTCAGGCGAAGATCTCAACCTCTACCTCGAGGTACTTCGAGTGCCCGCTCAGGAGAGGAGTTCCACAATTTTGGTGAGGAGTTGACATAGCAACAAACGCAGGAATATGTAGTCCCCTTTGAGGACTATGTAGAGGCAGCAGAGGCTATGCAGTGCAGACTAGAGGAAGTGTGGGAAGCATGGGAAAAAAGAGGAGTTCAGGCGGATGATGTGGAGGGGAGTTTAGCCACCTCCTACCACGGATTTTGGCATAATTTTGGAGACATCTACCAACAATTCTAGCCAGGATTCGAATTTCCCAGCGATTAAGTGAGCCAAGCCCAAGAGTGCCAATTTCCGAGGTCAAAACTAGGATGATCCCCTTCTGGATTTTTGTGGGTTTATTGAGGAGAAGCTAATATTAATTTGGTAGAATTTTTTGGGTAGGTTTGAGGTGTCGAACAGAGATCCTAACTCAGCCAGCAGCTAGAGGAGCTAAGGGAAAATTGGGCTAAAATTCCGAAGTCAATATCTGGCCAATTCCTTCGCGGGTTATTGTGTGTTTCTTGAGCAGAGTCTGTGGTTAAAATCCCAGAATTTTCCGAGAAGCGTAGCAAGCCCTAGCAGCATTTCAATGGGACCAACAACAACATTTTCTAGGCTATACAGTGCAGTCATTGAGCCACGCAGCGCAGTTTCCAACCTGAGTTTTACTTGGGTTTGAGCTGCCATTCAACCTACCTTGAGCAGGCCTAGGTGCAATCTTTTCAGCACCTCATTTGTACTCTTTCCTAGCATATTAATAAAATGACTCAGGAATGATTTGGCTCCAAATTCTATGTTTTAATGGTGTTTTCCTTGTTGTTGTAATTTTTAGTCTATTTTGATTGTATTACTGTCATTTTCCCATTTGGGGATATTACAAATGCAACGCATATCAGAGTTGTGTAGTGGTTGGTGGGCAACAGGAGCTAGACATCAGCAGCGTGATAGGTGATGATGCAGAGACAAGGTATGTTTCAGTGGGTTGCAACACTAGGACACTTTCCTCGCTAAGAGGGAATGTTAGTTTTTGTAGCATCGGATGTGTTCTAACCATGAGATTTGGTGCAGAGGCTAGAATACATGTATTCTCCAATACCCAGAAAGTGTTTCTGGAAATTCCACCTAGAGACGACTTAATTAGATTAATTAATCAGTGTTTAATATTTCCTAAGTATAAACTTAGGGAATATGATTAATTAATTTAATCATAATTAATTAAGTCGTGGTGTGAATGTTCTAGAAATTCACACAGATCGATGGGGAAATACTCTGAGCCATCGATTACGTTTTAATCTGGGCCATTGTTGCTCCAATGGAAGATTATAAGAAGAATTCGATGGGTAGATGGAGAACACACTAGTGCAATTACTCAGTGGCCCAGGCAGATTGATTTTCTTAAAGGTTGAGATTCAGTAGAGGAGATAGAGCCAGAGGGTGAGTAGCAAGTGAGGGAGAGGGTAGAAACAAAAGTCTAAAAGGTACATTTGAAATTAAGGAGGAGGCGACGTGAGGAAGAGAGCAGTCCACTAGAGCTCTGCGTAGTCACTACGTAGAGAGTGACCTAGATGCACCAGCTTATGGGCAGAGGGTTCATCTCAGAGTCAGGGAGGTGTTGTGGAGAGTGAGCAATTTCGTGATTCTCTCGGTATTTTTTCCTCTGTTTAAATTGTCAGAATTCTTGTACTTAGATTTGATGTTGAAGATTAATAAGAAAACCCTCATCTGTTGCACAGGTTTTCAAACATTGGGTTTTTTTGGGGACAATTGTCACAAAAATAACCGTGTTAATGTTTTCTATGCGTGTGCTAGAATTTCTCTATTTTCAGCATTTTCTTTTCCGTAGTAATTTATTGTGAAAATTGCAGTTGTAAATTTATTCGATATGTCGTAGCAAATAAAATGCATAATCAAATTGACAATTAGAATAATACTTTTCAGTTATTGCAATAGATGAAATTTTCACATTTCATGTATTTGTTTCATGTCTATTTTGAGTTGCAACCTTTTTTGGGTTTATTATGTCGTAAAATTTATTTAATTTTGTGGCATAAATTTTGCAAATTGAATGGTTTCCAACTGAATAAAATTTCCGCATAGTTTTTGAAGAAATTTTCCCGAAATTTACATCAAAATTATTTCTGGGATATTACAGGTTTATGGGAAAAACTTATCTCTCAAACGTGTTACAATTTTTTTAGTTGTATACATGGCCCATGATGTTTGGAAGTTGACAATCAAAATAATCATACTAGTTTCCAACAAGTTTTCCTTGAAAATAGTAATTCTCAATCATTGATATGCTAAGCAAGGCTAAGCACGATTCTTAAGTGGTTTTGACAAATCAAATTCATCTTTCTTCAATAATTCTCAAGCCACTTAAATAATTCAAATAGAAGGAAAACTGAAAAACAAGGAAATTTTTTTGTATAGATATTATATCAAGGGGCCTAAATTTCATATGGTTGACGGTGTCGGCCCTAATTGGGAAATTTCCACCAAGGAAAAGGTTATATTTTGAGTTAACAAGGCCAAAAAAGGTGGAAACATGCATAATTAGCTCTAACATTGACTTGAGACAAGCCCTAGATGAATTCAGTCCTTGCCCTAGCCCTAGTGGCTTACCTTAAAGAGACAAAAAGATAAGAAAGAGAGGAGAAATATGATTTTTTCAAGGTTTTGATCATCAAGAAGGATGCTAGTGCATTTTCCCTACTTGGGTGATGGAGTCTTAGGAACTTTAACCACAAAAATATCAAATCTTTAAAGGTAGTAAGGGGGAAAACCCTAGTTTTCACTTGTTTACCCTAGCTATCATTTTATGAGGGTAAAAATTCACTAGGAAAAGACTCACTAGGAGGTTTTTTAAGGAGTTCAAGGATAAAGGATTTAACATGCAATAATTACCAAGAATTTCAAATAAACATATGCATATAGGCAAGGCAAAATAGAAACCCTAGCAATATTCTATTACAGGCAAAACCATACAAGATATTCAACAAAAACTCACAATTTATCCAAGAACATGCCTTCTTTCAATCCCAAAATGATGTCTCCACAACCAAAAACTAATCTTCAATAACCAAAATCCACATAAGATCACATCTCCACAAGTATCAAAGTACAACAAAGCATGAGGAGCTCTTCTAGAGAGGCCAAAATCCACGTGTAATAATGAACAAATGAAAGAGGTGATCCTCTATTTATATGAGGTATATCACCTCTAATAATTGACTAAAAGCCCTTAAAAAAAGTTTGATTTTGAGTAGACTTGGGTTACAAGCCAACCCACTAGCTCAACAACAAATATTCCAATAAAATCGCACATGTGTGAGCCATAGGCCTAAAAACGATGGCATCATGCCCATTTAGGGGTCAAAATGCTCCAATAATGGATTAGAAGGGCTACAAAGGTCTTGAATCATGATGATGATCCTCAATTTGAGGCAAGGTCCTGAAATCAAGCCTCAAAGCATCTCCCTTTGTCCTCCATCCTAGCATCTCAGAGTGCTCTAGGATATCCATCAACTACTAAGATCATCAAACTTCTCAATGATCTGTTGCATAGGGGCAACATTGCGTTTGTAGGATCATCATGCTCTCTGAGAGTCTAGTATGGCATGGGCATTATGTGGAGTACGATGCCCTCAAGGCCTCGGGTGCTCTAGACCACCTAGAAAAACCATCTCAAACTCAAGTGAAAGCAACCATTCATTAGAGACTAAAATAAATGTGTCTAAGTGGACCATACTTAAATGTTAAGGGCATATTAATACTTCAAACCAGGATCACCTTAAAATATCTAACTAGACCAAGTCTCGTAAAAGTGTTCCCTACCTTTGTAAGGGTGGCCAAGTAGTCAACCGAACCCTATTAGGTGGTTCCAGCCCCCAATGGCAGGTGGCATTTCTAATGCTAACCCTTCAATTCGTAGTTGTTAGTGAAAATAGGTGGCAATCGAGGGGAGGCACTTCTTGGCCAAGTTCCATGGTCTGGGGACCATCTAATGAGAGTCCACGTCCTAAGTCTATAGACGTAATGGAGGAAGAAATCATGGAGGCATGAATTACCGGTCTCAACCTTCTTTTGCCACCCCTATGGTGTGTCTTTTACTTCTTTTAGATAATTCTTTTTAATTGGTGCATAGTTCAAGGATCAAAGCTTGCACTTTGTGATGTAGCATTTGTTTTACCCCTTACAATGAGGCAATTTCTCGTTCATCAAGGTTGGGATATGCAAGGGTTCCTTTTGATTAGATGAAGCATCAAGTGCTCAGGAACTAAGTAGTGGCTAATGAAGGGGGTAGAGTGTTAGAATTTGTAGCTCATACAGGTGTTCTAGTCTCAAAAGGTGTAATGAGGCTAAGAGCACAAAAGAATTAATTATCTCCAAGCCAAATAAAATTTCTAAGGAAAAATGTCTTAATTAGATTATTAACCAATTTTTAATTATTTTCCTAAGTCTAACTTAAGGGAAAAAAGTTAATTAATTAGTATGAATTGAGACATTTCTCTGTAGTGACTTCTAGAAAAAGTGTTTGATGGAGTCAAGTTGATCTTAGCCATCGACCAGGATGAGATCTTGGCCATTGATTTCTCAATGACAAATTATAAGAGGAAGTCGATGGGCATCCTGGAGATCATAGCAAATGAGTAAGGGCACAATGATAGTGTGGGGTTTGACAACAATGAGGGTTTTCAACAGTGATTGAAGATAGATTTTCCAGAGAGATTTCTTCATAGTGATTTCTAGCTTCTAAGAGACAAAAGGAGGTCGAATTATTTCTGCAAAGGGAGGCCAAATTTCTCAGTGTGAGTTGCCAATTTACCGATACAATTTGACAGAGGACCAATTCGTGTTACCAATTGTCAGAGCAAATTGTTGGAGGCAATGTGAGTGCCCTGTGCGAGTTGTTAGAGGCAGTAGAACTTGCAGGATCGATTTCCCAGAGGCAATGCGAGTTTCTGTGAAGGAAAATATGCATTTCTAGTTGCCCAGTGCGAGTACAAGGAGGAAGTGTGAATTTCCTGTGGGAGGCCGAGTTTATTTGCAGAGGAAGATCTTAGATTTCCAGATCAATTTGGTCAATGAAGATCAGTTTTGCTGAAGCTTTGAAATTTTACAACAAGCAGTTTATGTAATTTTCAATTACAAATTTTCTAAAGAATAATAAAACCTTCATCTGCATAACTGGTTTTCCCCACATTGGGGTTTTTCCAAGGGAATTTGTCCAAAAACTTGGTGGTTATTTTTTTTGTGTGGTTTCCTCAATTCCTGTGTATTTTTAATTGGTGAATATTGCAATAGTGTTTATTTCAGTGTTTGTGGTAAAATATTTTGCTGAGACAAATAATCGTTAAAAGATAGGAGAATAATAACCAGTTAACTACAATAAGTCTATATCAGAGTTAGATCTTGACATTTTCACATAGATCTCATGCTTTTTCCCACGCACTTACTTATGTCCCGACCATCTTTTACATTTTAACCTTTATTTTTCTTTCATTGTGGTCATCTTATGTTTTTACATTCTTTTCGTTGAATCAACCTCTAGGGCCAAGTTTTCCGGCCTAACTCAAGGATGTGGATATGTGAGTGCCAAAATTCCAATGAACCAATGACAATTAACCTAGATTTATTTGACCATGTAACGTTGCTTCTAGCAATATGCTTATCTTTGTAGTAGAAGGAATGATAATGATTGTTAGCTTTCATTTGAGGATGAAACATGTCTCTTATGAATACTTACAAATAAAAATTAAAAGAATAAATAGTATGTGATGTAAAACAAAAAAGAGTGGATTATTACTTGAAGGATGGAGGTGCTATCAAAGGAATAATGTGAGATGGAAGATGTGTATGGAATAGGGTGATGGACACTGTACTTCAATCCAAGTTTCCCAACTAGTGCCCCTCCTATAACCTTAATGCCTTAGAAGAGGTCCAATTGGACTAGGGCTAAAGATGAACCCCCTGGTAAGGTGAGAGAACAAGTTTACTATGAGGATTGGTCAACCTTCCAGATCACCCCTTTATCCATGTTAAAAGGCCCAAAACATTAAGTAAAAACACTCGATTGCAAAATGGTCAAAGTACTTGTTGAGAGGCATCCCACCTTCACCCAAGAGGGATGTCGGATGGTGAGAGGTGCATGACTGGTGCAAATGGCAGAGGAATGTGGCATATCATCATCGATGAGCAATGTGTAGGGCTGCTGGCTGGCTGGCTATCCAAGAAAGGAAAAAAAAATTCTCCTATAGGGTTACCCATTTTGGTGGGTAACAGTCCCATGAATATTGATGTGTAAATGTATAAAAAGAACTTTGTAACATTCTTAAATGGTTATTCTTCCTTTATTGAGACAAGTATCTGAATTAATAATCAACAGTATGAATTTGATCTAAATTAACTTAGATGAGAAGTTCAGACTTCTGGTAGACATTATCAAACATAGGTACCACAATACATCTCTTATTTACAAGCATGCCTACTGCAGCTCTGGATAACTGATACAAAACCAATTTGAAGTGCAATAATCTATCCCTTGAAATCGGTCATTGTAAGTCCAACCTGGATGAATAGACACAATGTTAAAATCAAAGAAACTAAACATATGGGCTTTTCAAGATGGAAGTGACAAGAATAAGGAGCCATCCCATGAATGAAAATTCCTAGCTCCCACTGAAAGATTTCTGCATTATAGCCTTTTTATTTGCTTAAACTATGATTCATGCAGATCAGCTTCATCTAGCAATAAAAATGGAACTGGAGACTTTATAGAACTCGAGTTTTATGGACAGGCATTATTATTTTGCATGGAAGATTGCCATGATCCCTCAGAATTCCTGCAAAGGCTATCGTGGTCAAAGGGATCATCTGTACCATGGACAAAACTTAATTTTGGAGAATAATCCCAAATAGTTGTATTATCCCAAAGTTCACATGCTTCAGCTGCATCTCTGATCTCTTCCTTGAATCGTGAATAGAAAGTGGAATTCTGGTAGTCCTTCTCCAGATTCTATTGGTACAATTGCAGAAAGGATTATCAATTGATGCCAGATTCTTTCTTCAAAACTTGCATCATGAAAAGTGACAATTTACAATAACTAAAGCATAAAGAACATAAATCCATCTGAACTAAATTATTAAGATGTACTATATTACCATTTGCATCATCCGCACCATCTCATTGACTGCATTTGTGAAGAGATCAGGATGAGCAAGATCAGTTGTGTCCAAAATTTCTTGGCGCATCTGATGTGATATGTTAATCTCCATAGGCGAATCTACAGAAAAGGCACATATACTTTACCAGGAACTGAATCGCACCAACTTTTCTCAGTTACCCAACTGAAATCATACTTAATGATTTACAAAAGAAAGCTTCTATCAGGAGCAGAAATTAATTATATGGATTCCTATCAAACATGATTCAGATGCTACATACCAATAGATATATATTGTTTAATTATGTGTCCGGCCATATAGATCCTACGTGCTGTGTCACCAATAGGGATCTTACTCAACTCATGTACTTCATCATAGAAGTGTACACTCTCCCCAGCCATTCGACTGCTAGGAAAAAAAAAATATCAAAACTATTACTAATGGTATAAGTTACTAAAATGAGAAGGAATGGTGTTAAAATACAATACTTTCACATGATATCAAATGAAGGAACACTCTCAAGATTGCTTCCAAAAATCCTAATAATGGAAAACTGACCTATCTGCGAAAGCCATAAAAAATTGTCGAAATTTTTTCTGACGAAGCAGCTTTTCAAGAGGTTCATCCAAATTCAAAGGCATGCCTGTTGGAAAAAGCAATCCACTCTCTGGAACTCCTAATATGCGCCCCATCGTCTCAAGTTTATCAGATTCTCGTTTCCTCATGCTCAGTTGGGTGAATAGAGGCCGTGACATAGATATAAAAAAGAAGGACAGAACCAGAATATTGGCCTACAAATAATAGAACAGAGAATTAGAATGTAAGTGATGGTTCATGTAAACTACTTAGTGATATCAATTAAAACCATTTCATCCAATTCAAACATATATTTTACAAAGATATTATAACTGAATGTAACTATGTTTGAAAGCCTCGTAAAAGCCAAATTAGAACCAATATTACTGAAACTACGACATTGATAAACTGACGAGGCATTCAATATTCAAGGAGATTAGAAAGACAGGAAGGGCTGCTTCAGTGAGCACTCCCAGATGACTTTTTACTATTAACAACTCTTTTAAATGGCAATGCTTAGGAGATCTCTGTTTGATGCAACTCTAATCTAAACTTCCAGAGCCCTCACTTTCTAACATGGGTTGACGACACTAATTGATGGAATCAATGATACTCACATTCTGTTATCCCACTTTTTGCTCCTGTTCAAAGCTTTATAGCTGAAAAACATCCTATTACCATTTTACTTCGAGAATTAATCAAGTTACACAATCCACATCTTCTGACCATGGTTACTTGGGAGCGGGAGCGAAAGCGGGGAGTGGGAGCGGGAGCAGGAGCGGTTGCACCACTTTCAAAAGCTCCCGGTCCGGAGCGTTTCGGGGAGCGTTTTTTTTAAAATATATATATTTTTTATATTTTGATGCATATGTCAACAAAAGCATGTAGAATGATGAATTAGACATAAAAAACATAAAAACATAAATTGAACCATATAACATCAATCATCTAGAAGTTATAATCTTCATCAATCACGCCCACAAGTTGAAAACATACAACATATTGACTCTTGAGTCTCACGAATCATCAATCTTAAGGTTTCAAGCTTTCAAAATTCAATATATAGTATTTATCATCATTGATATATAACATTTATCATCGTTGATATATATCATTTATCATCATTGATTCATTGATTTCAAAATTCAATATATAACATTTATCATCATTGATATATAACATTTATCATCATTGATTCATTGATCACCATATAACTTTCATGAAGCATCATATTCATAATTCAAAATGACTTATAAACTTATAAATGCCAACTTCAAAGTTTCCCCTTTCAAATTCAAACTTCAAACTTAAATTTTCATTAAATATGAAAGAGTCAAGTTTCAACTATTCAAGAGTTATAAAAGTTAAAAACTACTAGAAAATAGAAAAGACTAGTAAACAACAAATCTATTTTATCTATTGGCTGGCCCCTTGCCACGCCCACGAGAAATGTCTAATTTGTGAGAACCACGAGGCAATGGTGGTCTTCTAGTACTCTCAAGAGTACCACGTCCACGACCATGACTAGAAGGCGGAGGGCAACGTGAGGATGTAGGTGGAGGCTGAATCTGCAAAGGAACAATAGTTGGATATCGAGCATTGGCACTGGCACCCGCACTGCTATTGGATGGTGGCACTGGCCCTATGTGTGGTGGTGGTGCTGATGCTTCATCATCATCCCTCAAAAGTTCTGCTTCCAATTCTTCCATATGCACAGTGCCGTCCTCCAGATTATCATCCTCTAGGTTGTTGTCCCAGACTTTATATGATTGATCCTCATATGCCCGATCACAGTAATGACTCAACAACCTCAAGTTGTAATGCACATAAACCAAGCTTTCAGCTCAGTTTTCATTCAGCCTGTTTCTTCTCACATTATGTATGAAGTTGTAGGTGCTCCAACACCTCTCTGCAGAAGAAGTATTCACAACTTGTGAGAGAACTTTTTTGCCAACTTTGGCAAAAGTCCCATGCCGCCATATGCTTCCCACCATGTGAGAGCATCAAATCTGTCTTTGTCTTCCATTGCATGGAAAGAACCAAAGTTACCAGTGCAACTGAAGTATCTGCCTAATTCAAGGCGCAATCTAGCACACTCCTCCCTGTCGGGGACCAACTTGTCTAATGCGTTCATGTATCCCTCTTGTACCTCTGGATCTGTGTGAGGTTTGATCCTAACCCCACCTCCAGGTGCAGGTTGGCCCAACCAAGATGGAGAGTAGTATTTTGGCATAAGGATATATGCCAAGGCATGTAGTGGAACATTGATTTTATTCCACCGTGCACACACACAGTTGTAAATCATTGCATACAAGTTGGGATCATTATCCTTAACAACATCTTTTATTTGCCCCAACATGCTATCCATCTGCTCATAAACCTCCCCAATCACTGGTTTATCTGTATTTGAAAAACGAATCATGTGATAAATGGGCTTGGTGAAATTCAAAATTTCCCTCACACGTGCCCAAAACAAAGGGTCAAGGGCGGTCTCCTCCACATGTTCAAAACCTTGCCTGTCAACTATTGTCGCTGCCCTGTCCTTTAATACCTGCCAGTGTGGGCTTGATACCATTGCTGCCAATGACTCTCTTACCTTCAAAAGGCGCCTGAAGGTGAGGTAATAGCTAGCAAATCTAGTCTTTTCTATCTTCAACAACTCCAATTTGGAGTGAGTACGGAAAAGCCCATGGGTATTGCTATGATTTGTAATAAATCTTATCATTTTTTTACCTCTCTTGTACAAATCACCAAGCCATTTGAATTGAGGTTGTTTGTTTTTAATGATATCATGCATCAAAAGGTTCATTGTGTGAACCAAACACCTAGACCAAAATATGTTGGGGTATTTATCCTCAATAATTGCTCCCGCTGCCTTACAGTTAGCAACATTATCAGTGATGACTTGGATGACATTGTATGGCCCAATACTTTCAATTGTTTCAAGTAATGGTTCTGCAATGTTAATGCCGGTCTTGAATTTGTCTAAATAATCATATGCTGAAAGGAATATTGCACCACTAACAGACACAGCCAAAACACTTATCAATGGCTTTCCTTTTACATTGGTCCATCCATCAGATACAATGGACACCCCATGCTCATTCCAAGAATTTGTCATTCTAGCCAAAGAATTATTTATTTTAGCTTTTTCATGATCAAGTCCCACGGTTCTGGCCTTGTCATACCTAGGGCTCTTGTATCCTTTGGGGGCATCATTAATGGCAGAAACCATTTCATGCCAATAAGGTGAGCGAAGAACATTGAATGGCACCCCACATGCATATAGAAACCGGAAAATTTTTGAATCCACATCATTCCTACACCCTTCGTCAAGGAAATCGGATATGGTTCTACGCCTTAAGGAGATGTTTGGTCCAGGTGTGCCTCCATATCCACTGCCAATGGTGGAAGTTGATGGACTTCTTTGTCCATGATGTGATGGACATGATGGTGCATAAGAAATCTTTTAGATCTCTGTAGAACAGCCTCCTCTTCCTTTCTATATTTCTCTCTCTCTGTTGCTGGCACACTTACACAAATTTTGATTCCTAGATTTTTCTCTCCATCCTCTGGCATTTTCCCACAAAGGTGCCTTCTGGCACGGGTGTATGAACCTATGTATTCTTTATTGCAATGGGGGCAAAGAAATTTAGTGGTTCCACCACCTTTCCCTCCTTCCTGCCTCTGAACATATTTCCACAATGGTGTTTGACTTTGGTCTTGTTTAGTTGGGGTCTCTGTGGCCTCATGTTCTCCACTCTCCCCTTCCTCCTTAGCATACTCCTCCTCTTCAAGATTTTCATCAAATCCACTATAACCCACTTCTTCATCCTCCTCTTCTCTAATGGGCCTCTTTCTTCTACTCTCCAACACCATTATTACAAAGAAAGGAACCAACATGAAGAAAATCCCTAGCCATATAGCCATGATGTTTCAAGTTTCTAGCCTGCAATATAAATGGAGGAATGCCAAATGGGAATAGGAAATGCAACATAGAAAAAAATAATTCAATTTTTCACTTTTCAACACACTCAAATGCAACATTGAGAAAAAAATTCAAGTTTTCACTTTTGAACAACTTAAAAATGCAATATAGAAAATAAAAAACTAGATTAGAAGTCCTACCTCTTTGTCCTAACTCCTGACTCCTTCTATCCTCCTCTTGCTCTCTTGCAGCTTGCTCCTTGCTCTCTCCTTCTCTCCTTGCTCTCTCCTTGGCACTTCCGCTCTCCAAACTCCCAAGCTCTCTTGCTCTCAAACTCTCAAGCTCGAGCTCTCAAACTAAAACAATAACAAAAAAATGAGGAGGGTGGGCTTTTATTTACCCAACCCCCCCCCCTCCCTCCCAAAAAAAATTCTGAAATTTTCCGTCCGGATTTTTTTAAGCGCCTGGGAGCGTTTTTTTTGCCGGAGAGTGTTTAGGAGCGAATGCTCCCCGACCACTCCCTCCATTTAAAAAATGCTCCCGAATCGTTTTTTTAATAGGGGGAGCGTTCGCTCCCGAGCGCTCCCTGAAACGTTCTCGAAAAAACAAGGAGCATTTTTTCAGGCTCGGAAGTGCGCTCCCGAAAATGCTCCCCTCAGGAAGTGTTTTCAGGAGTGCGCTCCTGAGCACTCCCAAACGGAGCGCGTTTTGGGAGCGGGATTAGGGGGGGAGCGTTTTTGGGAGCGCGCTTCCGAGCACTCCTGAACGGAGCGCATTTTGGGAGCGAGATCGGGGGGGGACAATTCCCAGCAACCTTACTTCTAAAACATAATATCCTGACCAGAGAGCTTCCCAATCACATGTAATTGATCTTTGATCCCTTACTAAACAAGTGAAAATATTACTCTATTGATGAATGCATGCCAAAAATTGAGTTCAAAAGTTTATAATCTTCCCAGATTGCTTCATGAGTTTATTTAGGAAAGTTAACTTACTGATTCAATTATGACCTTAAAGATACATTTTAAGGGGTTCATTGTTAAAGGAGTAATTATTTTGATTGTAATTCAAACCATGGCAAAGAACCCAAGAATGGATGAACCTTAACCTAATTCATCTATTCACACTGGCATCCGACAGTGATATTTTTTACATTTAATTGTTTTCTTTCAAAAAAAAAAATTTCAATTACAGTGATGGTTAGTGAATGTTATCGTTGATTGAATCACGAGAGAGAAACCAAGACAATGGCTTCTATCCCCTTAGTTGTCCTATGCCAATATGCCAACTTCACAATGACAAGATGCTCCAAACTTCAAATATACTACTGTCAACAAGGGGTCAAACCACACTGTATTACTATAATGCTACTGATATACCAGACCTCTGCAAATTAGGATCAGTCACTTATGAAATTATTTATTCACCAAAAAAGTTTAAAACACTTATGGTTATTATGTGTTTAGAGTGTTAGACCCTTTTATTATTATTCTTCTTATGAATAGGGTCCACCACAACTACTTCAGATCTGAAGTATGTGATAGTGAGTAAATAGGCCACAAATGGAAAGGATTTGAGTCCTTTGAAGCTTGTAGCCTAAGCCTCAAGGATATTGTGACAAGGTGATGCTTAAAGTTGCAATGTTTGGGCCACAGAGAGGTGTCAAAAGCCCTTAAAATCCTCACATTGTACCTGCAATCACAACAGATATTAGCCCTAGACTGAAAACAATGTAACTAGACCTCAAGATATTACTGACAGGCTTGAATAATTAAATTTTAAAAGACTCCCTCTGACCTTAACCTTTAAAGTTTAAATCTGCGTTAACTCTCAGCAAATCTGTAGGTGGAAAAGCAAGCAAAGAGTAAACACTCAGCCAATCAGTAAATGATGTTAATGATAGTACATCAATGATGTCTTAAATTAATCAAGGTAATTTAATTTCACTGTTGGTTTGAAACACATATTTGATTATTGATACTTGTCAATTTTATTTTGCAATTTCATTTACATTATCATCATGGCAACTTCAAGTTCAGTCATTCGTGAGGTAGATGAAGTGGAACATGAAATTGAATCTGCCCCTAAAGTTGATCCAAAGTCACCACTTCGGAAATATGTAACTATTGTTGGGAAGATCTAAGAAGGGGAATCATTGGCCTGGGTTTGCAGTGAGTGTAAAAAAGAATTTAAGGAATCATACACACGGGTCAAAGCACATTTACTTGGATTAAAAGGAAATGGGGTTCGAGTATGCAGTGGCCCACCTAAAGTGAATGGGACAGATGGAAATGGTTTAAGTAAGACAAAAATTGCATAATATCAGAAAGAACAAGACGAGGCAGATGGAAAATCAAATGAGACAAATCCTACCTATCAATTAAAACACCCAAAGGTTGGGAGCATCTTCATCAAAGCCTCCACTTCATTCTCATGAATTTGTTGGTTAAAAGCGGTCTAATTTTGGACCGCTTGAAAAGAGTTTTAATAATGATGCTCGAGAGATTGCAAATGCAGCTATTAGTCAATGCATTTATGCAAATGGCCTTCCTTTTAACCTTGTGTGATCTCCTTACTAGGCAAAGATGATAAAAGCAGTGAATGAAGCCCCAAAAGGGTTCAAGAGCCCTAGATATGAGAAGGTTCACACTACAATGTTGAGTGCTGAAAAGTTAGATTTGGAGGCTAAATTAAGCCCCATTCGTAATTCATGGCGCATTTCAGGGGTGTCCATCATTTCTGATGGATGGAAAGATCAAAGGAATAGGCCTTTGATCAATGTCATTGCTCAAAGTCCAAAGGGAGCAATGTTTTTTGAAGGTAGTGGATTGTGAGGGGAAGATGAAAGATTCTCAATTCATTGCTGACATCTTGATTGAAGCAATTGAATTGGTGGGGCCAGAAAATGTTGTCCAGGTAATAACTGACAATGCAACAGTGTATATAGCAGCAGGTCTAATTATTGAAGGCAAATATCAGCACATCTTTTGGACCCCTTGTGTTGTACATTCATTGAACCTCATGTTGAGCAAGATGGTGAAGCAAATCGAGTGGATTCATGTTATTTTTGAAGAGGCAAAATAAATTCAAACATTCATCACAAACCACACCATGTCCCAAGGCATCTACAGGGAATTTGCGAAGTTGGAGCTCCTTAAGGTACCTGAAGTTAAACATTAAAGTTTATTTCATAAATAGTTATTCAATCAAATTATGATTTTTATTTTTTAATTTATTGAAACATTGGCAATTTGACACTTGCAAGTTGTCGAGACTCAATTTTCCTCTCACATCATAGTCTTAACAAGGCTCAGGCAGGTGAAAGATGCATTACAATCAATGTTATGCAGTTCTCTTTGGAATCAATAGAGGCAATCCCAATCTGATAGAGCACAAGCAGTGAAAAAATTGGTTGTTGATGATGAATGGTGGGATAAGGTTGAGTACCTCTTGGCATTTACTAAGCCAATAGTGGATTTGTTCCGTCTGTTTGACACAGATATGCTTAATTTGGGAGAGGTGTATGAGGGCATTAATTCCATGATAGAGACGATAAGGGTGGTTATAAATGCCAAGGAGAATGACCCAGATGAATTCTTTTACACAGAAGTAAAAGATATATTGACCAAAAGGTGGAACAAGATGACCACACCATTGCACCTTTTGGCCTATGCAGTGAATCCAAAATATTATGCTGCAGAGTTGCTAAGTGATCTTGAAAGAACTGCACCAAGCAAAGACCCAAAAGTCTCACAAAGGATTTAAAAAGGCTTTTAGAAAGCTATTTGTAGATTCTGAAATTGGGCATCAAATTCGTTCAAAGTTTGTTCATTTTGTGAGATTAGAGGGTTGGGGTTCTGATATTGATTGTATGCGGGACAAGAGGGCAATGAGTCCAATTGAATGGTGGAACTACTATGGTGGGGAACTTCCACATATACAAAAATTGGCCATCAGGATATTGTCACAGGTTGCTAGTTCCTCTTCAGCAGAAAGGAACTGGAGTACATATGGCTTCATCCATTCGGTGAAGCGAAACAGATTAGGCTCTAAGAAGGTTGAGGAACTAGTGTATGTTCATTCAAACCTTCGCCTTTTGTCACACAAGAGAGAAGAATACAAATTTGGGGCCGCCAAATTATGGGACGTGTATCTAGAGTTGCCTAACTTGGATATGACATTGAATGCCAGGTCTCATATGAATTTGTTTGATGCGGAGTCACCAATAGGTGGATCTTCAAGTGGACATGGCAGCAATGTTCCCACTTTTGGAGACGATGTTGAACTTCTTAGTGACAGGAATGATTTTGAAGATATATTTAATGATATGTAAATGTTATTTATGTTGATGATTGAAATTAGAAACAAAAACTTGATGATATGTTGAACTTGAATCATCATTTATGAATTTATAACTTTAGGGCATATGCTGAATTGATGATGATGATAGATGAAAAATCATAATTCATATATGATAATTGATGAATAGATGATACTAGATAGATGATAGATGATTATGCATTTTTACATGTAATCTAGATTCTCAAAGATGAATGGTAATATGAATTTAGGAAATTCTTATTTTGTTTTATATAATATATATATGATGTGCCGTTTCCTACCGTATCGTATCCAGATTTTTTGAAAATTTGCCGTATCTGTTTCAAACCCCGTATCCGTATCCGTTTCAGTGCAACTTAGGTTTGAGGAAGGATTTCAAGGGTTTGAGGTCTTACTAATTCATCAATCGGCCCTAAAAGCTCTAAACACTGCCATAGGAAGGTTGATCCATCATTTTTTACGCTAATAATTTGTGTTGCAGGTGTTTGAAGAGATTTAAGTACACATTGGAAATCCATCCAGCCACTCAACAAGGCCTTTAGGCCTTAGGGTTCGCCTCTCATTCCCTATTCTCCTCTCTGTTTTCATAATCAGACCTTAAAGTGGCTCTTAACAGTGATCTAATATCTTAATATAATCATCCATAATCACTTTAAGATGCATCTAAGGCATTGCATAAGCTAAATAAACATTTATGCTTCTCTATTGATGACATTCTAAAGTGTTTTCTAAAGTCTGATATGTATTTTTCTAAGGTCCGATATGTGCTCTTTTAAATCTGATATATACTTGTGACAGTGGTAAGAAAACATATTTAAAGGGCATAACATTCAATAGAGCTCATTTCTAAATCTTGGTAACCTTATGGTAAAGTGCTAAAGTGATTGCCCTTGTGAAATCTTGTTTATCTTTGAAGTGGTAAAGGGAATCCTTGAATGTCTTGATCTTGTTTTCCTTTGCATCTCAATAATCATTGTAAAGTGCATCATAACATTGGAAAGTGTCTCTTGCATTTTCATGTGTTTTCTACTCTTGAAGATCATTGTTAGCAATCTCTATTACTTCGCTGACTTTTAATTTGACAACGCTTTGTTTATTTGCAATATAAACTTCGCTGATTTTTAATTTGGCAGCACTCAACTAAGATATGTTATATTGGCATAAATAAGAATCTCGGATAATCGTTGTGGTGAATGTCATTGTCACCTCTTTGTCTCTAATTGACATATCAAGTTTAAAAGGATCTTGCTATTGTGCTCATAACACATCTTGTCATTTATTGTTTCATTTGGGATTACTAAGTGATTGAAAATCATTGAATATCATTGATGAGCATTGATTTATTGGAGTAATTCAAAGTGTTTTCCTTTCGAAATTGCAAAATTGGGCATCATATCTTAAAGTACTTTCCTTTATAAAATTGCAATTCCAAGTTCCTCTTGCTATTTGTGCATCAAGTGTTTGGAATCAAATAAATTTTGTGAAGGAACTCATTATGGTTGATAATTTCAATGAGGCATTCACTCACATCATACATTTCATTCTAGGACTAAAAGTGCATTTGTAAAATATACCTCCAAGCATAAGCTTGGTTGTAAGAAGATAGAACCACCTTTCTCACCCAACTTGCAAAGTTTAGACCCTCATTTTTGGTTAACACAGGTGACCTTGCAATTCTCTTGCAGACAATGTTGAAATATGTAACTAGGTTCGGTCTTTATAATGACAAATGTAATGATGATTTTATATTTGATGTAAAGAGAAATAAATTTATTATCGTTGTTCTTGAGGCATGGGTTTCATGCTGAAGAGAAATTTATTTTATAGGTCAAGCTCCCATTGTGAGCTCCTAGGGCTTGTCATTGAACCTACAAGTCATTAAGTCATTTTCATGTATGAAAGACCCATTTGGGGCATGTTACATATTGTAAAAGAAAATTATTTGAGTCAAATACAGTCAAAGGACCCTCCAAGACCAAGTCATAATGCAAGCAACAAGTCGGCCTAGAGACAGTGACAAGTTGACCTAATTTGAAGTGACTAGAAGCCTATATATAAGGCATTCAACCTCATTCAAGGGGACATGATACACACATCAATGAGTTCAATAAAAGGGTCACGAAGAAGCATCAAATCAAGCGAAGAAGAGGAAGTCAAGACAGAAGAAAGATCGAAGTAATTTTGGGTCTGTTTTGGGCCATTTTTGTTCACATGTGTGAGGAGACTAGGGTATATTCTATTGCAGCAAATCAGAAGTACAGTCACCTTAAGAAGGCTGAAACAAGACAAGAAAAGGATCTATCTTGCAAGCCGAAGTCACAAAGAGATCAGCTCAAGCCAAGCGAAGGAGAAGAAGGGCTAAAATTGCCCTAATCCTATCACACGTGTGAAAGTTGCAGTCAACTGTAGGAGGCCGAGAGTTGCAGAAAGAGAGGCCCAAAATTTCAGACTAGTGTTGCAGGGCAGAAGGTTAAGGTCGAAGGAGATATTGCAGCAGCATCAAGAAGAGTTTGACTTTGACTTGATCAAAAAGAGGCAAGGTTTGACTTGGTCTTGGAGGAGTTTTGGTCAAGGGTCTAGGTCTTGGAATTCGTCAATTGAAGATTTTAGAAGAAAAAGAATTATTTTGGCTTTTCCTGTCATAGTTGGAGAGGTTTTTCCCATGGCTGATTGCCTATATCTTGGGTCCTTTGTCTTATTGTTGTTTATGGTTTGTAGTTGTTTGATGAAGAAAACACTAATAATAAACAAGCGAAAGAAGAAGCTAATTAAGTGAAGTGAAAATACACCACAAATAGTTATCAAAGAAGAGAAACCATCCTATGTTGTTGCCCCTAGATTTCTCAACAAGCAACCCCTTGTAGGAATGGAGGCACTTGGGTGGTTAGAACTCCATGGGAGATATCGTTAATGAGGCCTTAGCCTCCTTCCTTTGGACTTCTCTGTACAACCTACATTCAAGACTAACTTCAAAACAATTGAGAGTAAAGATTCACCTAGATAGGGCATTTAAAATAAAATCTACTAAGTCTTGCATTTCACTTAGATCTAGGACTTGCATTTCATATAGGATAGATTTGCATATTGCAACAACTCTTCATCCGGTAACTTAGAATTTTAATTCATATTGTGCAAGTAAATTGACTCCTAATGCACTGATCTCTAATTGATAATTTCAATAAATCTAATCAAGTGGTGCTTAAATAATCATACTTGCCTTTAATTTTAACCAAGTTTCTAGGTCATTCAATTGTGTCTCCTTCACTTGTTGGTTCCCAACAAGTAGTTCATCTCTTCATCCATAGGAACTACCCCCCTTAGTTTGCAATTAGGAGACAACTTAAATGAAGAGGGCAGGGATCAAAGTGACAACCCCCGCCCTAAGCGTTCTCACATTTCTGTGTACAATTTGAGCGACAATAGAACCTGGGCCTTTTCAATATCCAAGGCCACTCCTAGGGTTTCTCTCAAACATTAACCTTTATTTATAAGAAAAAGGGCTCCCTAGGGTTTCCTTCAAACCCTACCATTCTTTTAGGTCTCTAACATCTTCATCTCTTTCACTCTGAGAAATCCATCATAGATGTCTACACGGGGTGATCTCAAAGACTTTTCTTCAACCCAACCCTGATCCCATGTTAAAGTTCTAAAGGCTAGATTGTTCTTTGTTGTAGATAATTGTATTTTAAAACATTTTCAAACTTTTCACATTACATTCACCCCATATCATCATAAGCAATTATGTAGAGAGAACATTAATATTAAAAATGCAACGGAATAATAAGGAACATTAGAAGCAAAGAATAAACAATAGAGACACCAAAATTTTTGGTCAGAGACTAGGGCAAAACCCCACAAGGGGGAAAGCCCAGAAGCAATTCTTCTTCTTCTTAGATATTCATCAAAGGTCCAGC
This sequence comes from Pinus albicaulis, assembly GCA_034641835.2. Taxonomy (NCBI): domain Eukaryota; kingdom Viridiplantae; phylum Streptophyta; class Pinopsida; order Pinales; family Pinaceae; genus Pinus; species Pinus albicaulis. Next base: position 714,874,713 of record CM076580.1, on the reverse strand, counting down.
TGAGATACAAAGAACAATTATAATGAGACACAAATCTTTCAACATCAATCACAATAGACCTCCTAGGATCAAACTTAGACCATACAAGATACTCATGAGATGGCAACAGACAAGTCTATCAAAGAGGAATTTACAAGCCCTCCACAAAACCTCTGATAGGTCTCCTAGATGAAACCATAAGGGCTACCTCCATATCACCATCACAAGTAGTACATATCTCTGTTGAGTATTACTATCATCATAATCATATGTATCACTGCCATACATCTTTGTCATAAGGACAAATATCAATGCCATACATCAATGCCATAAGGAGAAGTATCACTACCATACATCATTGCCACAAGGACAAGTGTCACTGCCATACATCATTGCCACATCACAGAAGATTAGGGCACATAAAGCCTTATCACAAAGTTTCTCATGTAGGTTGCAATGATCTCCTAACAAACCTTATAAAGGCCGTATAAGCATCATACTTTAGGGTTCTTCTAGTAACTTTCCACCAACACTCCAAACTATATACAAGTTGCCATACAAGTCTGCCCAAACTGGACATCATCAACCTAGCAAAACATCAAACTTGGAAAAACACCCAACATACCTTTAGGATCATGATTCTACCTTGATATACACGGCTTCTGTGCATATACCTGAATTTTTCGGGCCCTAGTTAGGGCTTCCTGAAACACCATGCCAACCCTAAGTCAGTGGCTCAATCTATGAAAATTTCTGAATTTACTAAACCAAAACCCTACTGTTAAATCTTGATTTACTTCTCCTACTTACATAAGTTATTAATCTGAAAAATCCAGTATTAACATTGAAGTAAATACAGTTAACAGTCTACACATATAGATCAAGTACTAAATAACATGCTCAATGACAAAGTGACACACAAGGATTTTCTGGAAAAATGTCCCCGGAAAAACCCAATGTGAGAAAACCGGTGTTGCTAGCTTCTGGAGGGTTTTTATTACTATGCAAATTCTAAGTACAACAAATCTGGGCACCAAACTGGTTAACCCGACAGAGAAATAAACACGGCAGTAATACCTCTATCCCGGAGATAGAAAATTGTGACTGATTCACACCCTCAAACGGGATTTACAGAACTCAGCCACTTTTCCTGCCTCTGGAAACCCCAGCGCTGCTCTGAAGCCCTCTGCACTGCTCAGGAAGGGTCGACGTCGCCCTAGACTGGGTTTAGCTGCCCTAGCTGGGCCTGCGTCAGCCCTCCTGGCCTCCTGCTGCGTTTGCGCTGCCCCTGCTGGGCTCTCGGCTGCTCTGCGTAGCTACCGCTTCTGCACTGCTCTGGTATGCTCCTTCTTTGCCCTCGTTGTATCTTCGCCTGGGACTAGACCATCCCCCTTGCCAATACTGCCCCTCGCTGCAGCTGAAACACTTCTGAAATTCTTAGCAAACCACGCCCTAGAATTTCATCTTAGCTTCAGTACTCTTCCATTGTGTGTGTTATCCAATTGATCCCAAGCCTTCTTCTTATACTTTTCTCATTGAAACTTCACCGGCCATGATCTAATCTTGAATCGACGACTAAGATTAGAAGTTGCTTGATCCGCATCACTTAAGTCATTCTCATCACATGTTTAATTTAATTAACTTTAATCTTTTAATTTTCCTAAGTTAGACTTAGGGTCCTTAATTAAAAATATTAGTTAATTAAATATCTCTTAAAACTAATGGAATTTCTTCAAACGCTTTCTGGTTCTTGAAGATCTTATGTACTCTATTCCCTCCACAAATTTTGGGAGCTAGAGCACATCCGATGCTACCCCAACACCCCAAAATCTCAACACTCCCTCTTAGCAAGGAATGTGCTTTAGCAAAACACTTCACCCCGAAGGCTGCTCTGATCTCTAGTGTTGGCCTCTGCGCTGATGCTTGGCCTGCTATCCTTCATTACTGCGTTGTTGCTGCTCTTCTGTACTGCTGCCCATGTCTCTACCACCATCACTGCTACATTCGTACTGCAGCTCGCTCTCAAATTGTTGCATTGTGCTACCCATAGCACTGCCACTGCTAACTGCTGCACTGCAACTCAGTTGCTGAGACTAAATAACTAAAGGACACTCATCCAATCTTTGACAAACAAGTCAGTTGGGTTGCATGTCATCACTAAAGCTCCATAGGTTGTTGCTCCGCGCTGTCCTCTGAAGTCTATTACGCTGTTGTAGCTCTGCACTGCGTAAGCAAAGCTCCTCTGTGTTGCCTCTGCACTACTGCCCTCTACGTTGTTTCTACATCTGAGCTATGTTGTCCTCCTGAAGCCTCTGCGCTGCTACATCACTGCACTGCGTAAGAAAGCTTTCTTTGCGTTGCCTCTACATTGCTGCTTTATATGCACTGCGTTGCTCCCTCTCCAACCTGTCAACTTTTGCCTCTGCTTCATCCGTGATCTTCTGCACCCACTTCTCCACTTGTCCCACTACAATGTTAAGGCTCTCATAGCTCGTATGTGATCCAAGAGTTGGGCACCTCAAGGATCCCGCCAGCACTCTGTAGCTGCTCTACAGATCAATATCTTCCCACTTTCGTGGTTCATGAGCGCTCATGCCTACGTCATCATCGGAGCCATTGTCTACTACAGCAACCTTGGAACTAGAAGCTTCCTTGTCCTTCTTCTTCTGAGGACAATTGTTGGCGAAATTTCCAAGTTCGTCGCAATGGAAACATTTGATCTTTGACAAATCATGCTTCTTTTTCCCTTGCTGCCTCTTTGACGCCAAGGCTGCATCTTCCTCTTCCTCTTTCCTCACTTTGCCTGCTTCAGTGATGTACTGCCTCTTGGTGATTCGGCGAATCTCTTCTTGTCGGAGGATAGCCCACATATTGTCCTAGTTAGGAAGATCCACTTTGCCCAAAAGACTTTGGAAAATTTTTTACCAGTCCTTTGTGACAGCATTTAGAGCCGTCCTCACCATGACATCATCTTCTACCTTGACCCCCATGCCAGTCTGTTGATCCCAGATCGACTGCAGTCTGAATAGGAAGGGATTGATTTCATCTCCCTTGGCCATCATAAATAACCTCAGTTGGTTCTCCAGAAGCATCTTCCTCTGGATGAACTTCCCTTGATACAATGTGATCAAAGCTTCCCACATCTCATGAGCCATCATCTTCTCGGTTATGTGTGGTACCACATGATCTTTGACCCCGTCCATGATGAAGCGCTTGGCATGTAATGTTGCTTCATTATACTTCGCCAGGAGAATAACATCGGTTGGTGTAGCCAAGACTTTCTCCGCATGCTCCCTCATGTCGTATGCCTCTAGGACTACCAGGATTTTGGCCTTCCAAATAGCAAAGTTGGACAGGTCGTCCAACCTATCCTGATCACGCAGTCCGTGTCGTGCCATCTGCTCAGAAATTTGTTGGAACATATCCTCCTCTCTTTGCTAGAGACTCAAATCTAGGGTCCTTGGCGAGGAAGGCACCCTCTGCTCCCTCCGACAACTGATTTCCTCCTTGGAAATCTGCCAAAAACAACGAATCAGCTCTCTTCGATCACCCTACGATCAAACTTCAGATTTCTTTGGCAATGAAATATTATGAGAAGTTCTTCTCCTCCTGCTCTTTGTCAACTTAGCTCATGCTTAGTTCTGCACCGGCAGAATCTTCACCCCACCAACAACTGCTGAAGATCTGCAGCTCCGCTTCCAGTTCACGACACTCTGCACACCAATTAAATTTTGGACTACGTCACCTTGGCTGGCCTCTGCGTGAGCAGACTGGCTCAACGCAGCCTCTACGTAGCGCAGGCTGCTCCTATGTCCCTCTGGAAGGCACTGTGTTGTCTCTGCGTCACCCAACTGGGACTGCGTCAGCCCCGTGGCTCTTGTTGCCTTTGGGTCCTTCTGTTGCTGCGCTGCCCTCTGCGGTTTATCTGTTGCTACTACTGCTTTCTGCAACACAGATTTCTTCAGCCATCTTGCTGGAGATCCAGTTTGATCTGCAATCACTCTGATACCAATTGAAAATTTCTGAATTTATTAAACATAAACCCTATTGTTAAATCTTGATTTACTTCTCCTACTTACATAAGTTATTAATCTGAAAAATTCAATATTAACATCGAATTAAATACAGTTAAAAACCTACAAATACAGATCAAGTACTGAATAACATGCTCAATGACAAAGTGACACACAAGGATTTTCTGGACAAATGTCCCCGGAAAAACCTAATGCGAGAAAACCGGTGCTGCTAGCTTCTAGAGGGTTTTTATTATTATACGAATTCTAAGTACGACAAATCTAGGCACCAAACTGGTTAACCCGACAGAGAAATAAACAAGACAACAATACCTCTATCCCAAAGACAGAAAATTGTGACTAATTCACATCCTCAAACGAGATTTATAGAACTCAACCCCTTTTCCTGCCTCTGGAAACCCCAGCGTTTCTCTGAAGCCCTCTGCGTCAACCTCTGCACTGCTCAAGAAGGGCCTGCATTACCCTAGAATGGGTTACGCTGCCCTTGCGATGCCCTAGTTGGGCCTGCATCAGCCCTCCTGTTGCCTCTGCGTTGCCCCTGCTGAGCTCTCGGCTACTCTGCGTAGCTACTGCTTCTGCGTTGCTCTGGTATGCTCCTTCTTTGCCCTCGTTGTACTCTTGGCCTAGGACTAGACCATACCCCTTGCCAATACTGGCCCTCATTGCAGTTGAAACACTTCTGAAATTCTTAGCAAACCACGCCCTAGAATTCCAACTTAGGTTCAGTGCTCTGCCAGTGTGTGTGTTCTCCAACTAACCCCAAGCCTTCTTCTTATGCTTTTCTCATTGAAACTTCTCGTGATCTAATCTTGAATCGACTGCTAAGATTAGAAGTTGCTTGATCCGTGTCACTTAAGTCATTCTCATCACATGTTTAATTTAATTAACTTTAATCTTTTAATTTTCCTAAGTTAGACTTAGGGTCCTTAATTAAAAAGATTAATTAATTAAATATCTCTTAAATCTGATGGAATTTCTTCAAACGCTTTCTGGGTCTTAGAGATCTTCTGTACTCTAGTCCCTCCACAAAGTTTGGGAGCTAGAGCACATCCAATGCTTACCCAACACCCCAAAATTGCAGCACGATCTCCTCAAAAACTACGCTTTTCCTCCTCCCCAGGTCTTCTACTCCTGTGCAAAAATTCCACTACTAGAATCCTATTGCAGCAACTGGAAATTATTCTCCTAATTATTAATTTAATTTAACAATTTATTTGTTGTGTGCTACGGAAAATACTGAATAAATCACAATGCAATCTACACAAATAAAATTGCGGAAGAATAAAATGTTGGAAGCTGAGAAATGCTAGCACACACACATAAAATTAACACAATTGTTTTTGGACAAAAGTCCTCGGAAAAACCCCATGCAAAGCAGCTGACGGTTTTATTATTATTATGCAGCAGTAAGAAATTCTAAGTACAACTGGATGCCGAAATCTAGCAATCCTATAGAGAAAAATACTGGCAAAAATCTAGTGAGGAATTTTCCTCACCCCACACGCAAACACCTATCACAACCTGCCTTCAGAAACTCGGCCATCTAACCCTCTGTGTCAGCCTCTACGCTACACTGCGCATCCTGCTTGACATCAAGACTCTGAGTGGTCTCCGATGAAGTCGTTCTGCCTTTTATTGGCTGGCAAAAATTTTCTCCGGCGCTCTGGGACTCCTTCACGGCCTCTTGAACAGAAGACGTCTTCCCTCTCAGCAAATCGAACTTGCCTCTAGAATTTGTTGCGCAATCCCTGTGTCAGCCTCACTGTGGCTCTTCTACCTCTCTGCAAATGCACTCGCTGGATCTGGAATACTTCCTCCAGCCTCACTGTCTTTGCCCCTCTCTCACTGCTTCGATCTCTGGCTCTCTCCGACAACTGACTGTTGCTACTTTGGAAATTGATTTGCCAAGAAATCGAACTACTCAAGTGTTCTCTCCATCACCACATCGACCTCCTCTTATAATCCTCTATTGGAGCACCAATGGCCAAGATTAAAACATAATCGATGGATAGGATCATCTGTGGATCGATCCGTGTGAGTTTTTATACTATTCTCACCTTGACTTAATTAATATTGATTAATTAACCTGTTTTCCTAAGTTTAGACTTAGGAAACATTAAAAAAATGGTTAATAATCTAATTAAGTCACTTCTAGGCAGAATTTCCAGAAACGATTTCTGGGTTTTGGAGATCTCATGTATTCTAGCCTCTCCACAAAGTTTTGTGGCTAGAACACATCCGATGCTACAAAAACTAACATCCTGCACTATTGCTCTAGGCAAATGTGGCCTTGTTTCAACTTCCTTCTAGCCCTTTCAACCCACCAAAACGGAGACTTGACCTACCTGCAATTTATAGAAATACCAGTAGCCTTGTCACAGAGAAATAGTGCCAAAATTTGTGCCTGGCACTGCCTTCAACCTTAGCCTGTAATCTGTTCAAACTCGATCCTGTCACAGAGGTCTGAGGGCACCTTAAAGAGTCGCGGCCCTCCCTTTCTCCACACAGTACTTGAGAAAAGATCCACAGGATTTAGGGACAAAAACTCTAGTGATATTGAGCTTGGACTTAGCCCTAACTAGGGCACGAATATTCTCCTACAGGTAGTGTAGTCTTCTACACAAACTCGCCCATTTCCCTTCACAAAAATACCATAAACCCTTGCTCCTGCAACTTCTTGAGACCATAAGCACTCAAACCAAAAGATGACAAGAGAATGACATGCAATGTGTGTGTTTGAATGAGCTCCAAGGTCTCTTATTCATACAAATCATTGGAGAAGCCAAGGGATGTCTTTGTACCAACGTGTCCCTTCATTTAGTGAGGCCGACTTGAGGAAGACACCTTTTACTTTGCTCATAAACACCTTGATATTGAAGCTGACATAGTTACTTACCCAATTAAATTGTGTCACATTAAATAATAGTGTGAGGAGTGCCAAGCCGAATAGTAATTTCCATTTTATCAAATTTAAATTATCTTTAGGGCAAGATGATTTCTCCTTGGGGTAATTGGATTTCTCTTGGGGAAATTCATCTTGAAGTTGCCCAAATTTCAATAGTTTCTTGGGTCGTGATGCTTCCTTGGGCCAAAGAAAAAATAACAGACCCTTCTGAAAGGCAATCCATGCTATTATACAATTGCAGCAACTGAGGGATCTTCAGATAGAAAAGGAGATAGGGAATTGGCTCTTTGCACTTGAGTCTGATTTGAAGAACATGAAGGTGACCAAGAAAGCCCTCCTTAATCTGGAGGAATTGGACTCACAACTTTCCAAGGTGAGCCAATCAAATTTGAGGATTCTAAATTGGGGTCTAAAGCCAACAATGCTTGCCTTGATACAATAGAGATTCTTGGAGCCCCCTTATGAGGGGATGAGACTTATAGTTGCCTCCTATCTCAGCGAGATCGTGAGGATAACTTCACCTATACCTCCCTACAATGATGATATTATGAGGAAATTTTTCAAGCTGATAGTGGAAAGCTTCCAAGACTTGGATAACACCTTTGGTCCTACCTTGGGAAAGAAGTGCAAGATCTTAGAAATCATGGTTGGAGTCTAACCATATGACGTCATGCTTGGTCTAAAATGTAATGATTTAATTATTCAAATGTTCCAATGTTTCTTCAGCATTAAGGAACATCATCCTAACACGGTCAAAACAAACATGCAAGCTATTTTGTATTCAGTTATGGGAGATTGTGACGCCATTTGCAAGAAGCTGCAATCCAAATTATTGGCCATTTGGAGGAAGGAACAAGTTTTTTCACTTGCTTCCTAAGAACTAGCCGAAGGGTTGGTTGAGCAGAACATGAAACTATTCAGAAGGCAGTTGACCAAGGAGAATCTGTGGAGGATGCGAGTTTGTAATGAAGACAAGGATGTGAAGATTCAAACCGACAAGAATGAGTTAAGGAGGAAAGGTCTTTGCTTTATCTACAACGGACCTTGGGGGCATAACCACTCATGCTTGAATGACATGGAGGAGATAACAAAGGTAGAACATGAGGAGATTCCTTCTAACCATTCAGATGAGGATTTTTCTTCTATAGTTGAGTCCATTGATTTTCATGAGGATACCTTTGAGGAACATGATCAATCATGTGAAGATATTGATAGCATCTCACCTGTGTAGTATGCATCCATGTTTGATAATTGAGAATGATGAGCAGCAGATTGATCCCATGTATGAATAAGGCTAAGGAAAAGACACTCAAGAAGACTTGAGGAATGAGTCGTTATTGATAGTTCAGCATGGAGAACACTTAGAGGAGCATGAGTCAGAGGAGGAGTACAACACTCATAGTGTGCATGATGAATTACCTTTGAGGAGGCAGTTGGAGGCTCAATTGAGACTATGGTCGAGGAGGTTGAGCATCCATATTTGGGGCCAGCCCTTGATGAGGTGCAGGTGGACGCAGCGGCATTTAGTTGGGCTCTAGAACTTTTAGATAGTAGCCACCAAGAGAAGATTGAGCATTTTAGGATTGATCTCATGGTATTGAAGCAAAAGATCCAGGCAGTTCAAGGCACCATCTTGCAACAGAATAGAAAAATTGAATAGCTTAGAATGGAGTGTGCCGAGTCAACAGTTAAGCTATCTAACATTGAGGGACGATTAAAGTTCCTAGTGAGGCATCAAGAGGAGTGTACTTGGGAGTTTCAAAGAAACCCTCTTCAAGCGTACATTGATAAGGCTTGCAGCACAATCAGCCCATCTTTCTACATTAGAGAGAAAGGGGTAGAGATTCTAAATGGATTTTGTTGGTTGACCGGGCAAAGCAACATGAGTTGAGTGTGGAGCAGCATTGGCATGGTGGACTTATTCCATGTGCAAGTATTCATGCATTTGATCCTTCCCACAGGATGGATTGGTGGGAGATTATGAGTTGGTATCCTATTGATGGGGCGATTCTTACGAGGATATTTTTGGCCCTTTTGGCAATGACGATTGGCCATGGTGGCATTGGGATCCAAGTGGATCTATTGGTGGCAGGATGAACCCAAGATTGGTTTGGGATCCATTCATGGTTGTTTGGCATGGAGGCATGGTGTAGCAAAATGATTTGTATGAGATCCTAGCATCAGTGTATAGATGCCTCTATAGTGGTTAGATGTATATTGCTTGACAGAAAGCAATCAGTTTCCCTTATGATGTGGCTAGGATGGATTTCCAGAGTTGGTGACAACTTGGTCATGGGAGCAAGATTTCACTATCAGTGGGCCCAGAAGCTTTTAGAGGAGTTTTATGGTGTCCAACGAGGATCATTCGCAACATTTCATCATCAGGGTTAGTTTTTCACAACTTATTATTGGCTCTACAGCATTCCAACAATTCTTTTAAAGGGGGGTTATTATTGAGCATATCTTAATTAAACACACTTAAGGTATCCTTTTGGGAGGAATATTTGATGAAAAACCTTAGTGTAATAGCTCGTTCAAATCAGAACGAAGAAATCTACAGAATGGGATGGTGAAAAATGACTTTCAATGGCCAGAGAGATGATAGAGGTGGATTTACCATTTTCCTAGGTTAAAAGTGACTTTAATTAGTCACTCAATCAATTAAAAAGGGGAAAATGACTAATTGAAGAAAAAAGGCCAGAAGTAAGAAAAGTGACTTAAATAAAGTAAAGGGGAGAATCTTCTAGAATTGAAATAAAATAATAAAATAAATTACTTCGGGAAGGTCGGAGAGGGATCCATTTGATCTTTAAAAAGAAGGGAAGCAAATCATTTGGAACAACTTGGAGTTATGATATTTTCTTGTTGGAGAGATCTTAGGAATGTGGTAATCAACCTCAGTAAGCCCCAAGATGAAAACCCTTGGGTTTCCTACTATGAGTTGGATGAAAACCCAACCCATTGTTGAGGAGATTTCATCCAGAAATATCATGTAGCTTCAACAACAGTAATGGAGATCAAATCTTGAAAAATTTAAAGATTGGAGTGACGATCATCTAGATCCTCAAGTTGAGCTATATTTGCAATCTAATTTAAGAGGTCAGATCCAGTGTTGCAGTAGATTATCTTGAGAACGAAGATCCATTGTTGTAGCAGATTATTTTGAGAATGAAGATCCAGTGTTGCAACAATTTATTTTGAGAATGAATCCAATTTCCAGCAATTTGGAGGGTTCTATCTTAGCTACACATTAGTTATTTGTATGGGCATGTAATTTCAATATTTATACTAATATAATAAAGCTAAGATTTGTTGCACTTATCGCATATTGTGATTGTCGTAATTTTATTTTCAATTTGTTGGAGTAGCAGCATTATTCATTTCTAGGTTTTTGTGTTATCAATTTCTCTAGAATAAATTGATGAATTTTCATGCTAATTTTGAAAACAAATTCACAAAATACTTTTTAGAAGAAAAATTCCAAAAATTTAACGAAAATATCCAAAAGGGATATTACATCTGTTGATCAAATCGGCTAGGAAAACCCCACATCCTTCCTTTTGCAAACCATACGACCCTCTGGAATCAACTCGGCCCTTATACGGCCCTCTCTCTCGGCCCACATGTGCGGCCCTAGAAGAATTCAGCCTCCTCTGGCAATTTGCACAACCCCTTCATGGTCTAGAGAATAAATTCAACTCCCTCTGTATAAAATAATTCGGCCAACAAAACCTTCCTTTGAAACTCAAAAGTTGGAAGTCTCCCGGTGAAGAATAAACCCTGGAAAAATCCTTCTCAATTACTGTGGTTGAAACCCTCATGGTGTCACACTGAAAACTCACCCAACAATACTGACTCAATGTGCTCCAATGTTGCCCATTGATCTCCCTTTATAATCTCTCATTCACAAATGAATGTCCAAGATTAGAAGTTATTTAGTCTCTGTTGACCACACTCTGTCAACAAACCCATAGCAGTACACCCCATTTTTTCAAATGGGACTCATCATGTTCGAGGTTCACGCCATTCAGATTTCATCGATAGCCGACATTTTTATAAATGTTGTAAACCCATTCTGCATGTTTATGATGTTAATGATCTAAGTAAGACCATCATGTATGTAACAACCTAGGTAAGCCTAGTATGTTGGTGACAATTTCTATCCTAGGAGGTTTTTTGTCTCGCTAATTTACTTGTGTTTTTCGACACAAGTGATCGGTAGAGTTTTCCCCTCCAGCCTCACCCCAAAGCTAGGGTGGATTTTGTCATCAAGATGCTAAGTGAGTCCTAGTGTTTTCTATCGAGTCTTTGTAAAAGTAGTTTGGGAATAATCCTAGCTAGTTGGCTAGATTATTCTATTACAAGCTACTTGGTCTACTAGATCATGTTTTGAGTCGCAGAATTGGGTAGCTTTTTGAGGGTCTATACGAATGAGTATTTCCCCTTCATGTGTCTAAATGTATTTATCTTATGTAAAGAGGATTGGACAAATAATTAAATCCCCTCTCAGTCAATTAATTAAGTTTTCTGGCCAAATTAATTAAAAAATCCTAAGCTAGAAATTTAATTAATTTTAAGTCCTAGGTGAGTCAAAATTCTTCAAAGGCAAAATTCGTTGGTCCTTGAAAAATGAATTTTTAAAGGTCCCAGGCCAAGGGAATATTGAGAATTTCAAGAAATTTTGGACCCTTGGGCCTAGGTGGTTAAGTCGAAGTCAAAATTTTGAGGTAATTAACTCAAAAATATTATTTTTGAGTTAATTAAAATGGAATTAAATGATAAATTCGTTTTTCCTCAAATTTATAATTTCGACAGTCCAAATTAAAAGATGATCAAATCTTTTCGACGGTCGAGATTATTTTGACATGGATCAACCGAACTAACTGTTGGAGATTTTGTCTTATAAATTAGAGATCTTGGTATGACATTTGCATCCGATCTTTGAATCGTGCACTTGTTCTTGGAAGCTCTTGTGATTTTTTTTGATAAATAAAGCATAAAGATTTTGGAGTTACAAACTTTGGTGTTCCTTTTCCAGATCTATGTGGTGATTTGTCTCTAAACTCTACTACTTTATTTGGAATTTTTATGGTTGATGGTCTTTATGGATTAATCTGCATACAGGTATCTTGTGCAGTGTTTTGGGTTTCTAAAATGACATTTTTTGATTTGACAGAAAGATTAGTTATCTATTTTTCTGAAAGGTCTCATGATTATTTTCTTAAATCTCTATCAATCTAAAGTTCAGATCTAAGTGTGCAGAGAATCATTTTTAAGGTTTGAGCGTTTAGAGAAGTCTTCAGTTAGACTAGCCGACTCTCAGATTTCGTAAATCTGAAAAAGCTCATTGTTTCTTAATTCCCAAAGCTATCTTACGAAATTGTGTTTTTACAGGGTCTTCTGGGGCTTATGCCTCTCTTAAATTTTTATCTTCTTATTAATTGTGCAAAAACGATTTAAATATGGCCAAGAGGGCCTCTAATCTGTAAATTAGCATTGTAAATTTGCAAATATTCTCTAAGGTGTAAGGGTTTATTTATTTTTGTGCATAGTTTTGGATCTGTTCTGGTTTTTTGCAGGTTTGCAGGAGGATTCTCAGAATTTTTTTTTAGATCTGAGCCAGATCTAATCCCCAGAGGGTAAGATCTGGCCTCAGGATCGTTTCTGCTGGTAGATCTGAGTGTTATTTTGTGACAAAAGAGAAAATCTCAGGTGCATCTAAATCAGTATTCTAAAAATCTGAGTTATGTTGGAAAAATTTTAATTGTTGGAGGAATTTCAAGTGTACTGGGTTTTTCTTGAGATAATCTTTCCTTATCTCTACTATATCCTTGCTCATTTCCTCTACCCATATCTGCAAATCCGTACGCATTTCATTTGTTGTGGCTGCTCATTTCTATCATCTCAAAAACGTTGTTGCCACCTTCATTGGCTCACAGATCCACAACCCTCCTGTCAACCCTCCATCTTCACGCTGCCTTCATTCCTTACACAGTGTCCTCCCTCCTCACACTCCTGCAAACCTGCATCGAGCCCGCTGCCCATTCCTCCCATGTCGTCTATATGTCCGTACGGCTTCGTACGGACATCCTCTGCGTGCTACTCTTGCCGCCGTCAACATCCGACCTGCAAAAAACAAATGCACACCAATAAAAAAGAAAAACTCACGTCTATGCGTTTTAAATTTTTAGGTTTGGTTTTATTTTTTGTTAGACTTTAGGTTTTAGTTCAGTGTTAATTTTAGTTTCAAATTTAATTCGATTTTAAAACTTTTAGTTTTAAATTAGTTTGGTTAGCGTTAGTCTTTTTTTTTAGAATTTTATTTATTTAGCTTTTAGTCTTAGTTTAGGTTGTAGCTTTTAGATTTTTTAGATTTCATTTAAAATTGCTTTAGTTTAGTTTTTGTTTAGCTTTAGTTTAATTTTAATTTTTTTAGGATTTTTTAATTTTTAATTTTTTAGATTTTAACTACTTTTGTTTTAGTTTAGTTTAAATTTTTAGTTTTTTTTTAGATTTAGTTTTTTACTTTAGCTTTAGTTTTAATATTTATTTTTTTTAAATAATAAATTAAAAAAGGTCCAAAAATTTCTAAATTTTCAATTTTAGAAAAATTCTCAAAAATTTTATTTCATAGTCAAAGAGAGCTTTTAAATTTTTATCTAAAGTTTGACTATATGAAATTTTTTTAATTTCTGGATTGGGATTACTTGGAACATCATAAATTTGGAAATATTGATAATATCTGGCATTTAAATTTGACGGTCATCTCATGATAACATTGTTGTGGGTTCAAGGTATTTTGATGCATAGTTGTGGTGCGTTTTATTGAATATCATTGTGGTAAATCTATTTTCCATAGCAACAGTTACATATCAGATACTTGACTTTAATTTTATAACAGGATATTTTGACTCCATAAGGCACTAGTTTTAAATTTCTGAATCTAATTGGATTTGTAAAATCTCGTAAATCTCAACAAGTATTTGATTATCTAGCTGTGTCCCTTGAATTGGTTGATTTTCAACCAGTTCTTTTCCTTCATTTTTGTTAGGGTCTACCTTCCTTAGCTTGCAAGGAGACGGCTTAGATAGACAGATTGGGGATCCGGGTGACAGCGCCTGATCTGAGCCATTGTCGCAGTGCCTAGACATTTTGTGCGACAACATTTTTTGGCGTCGTTGCCGAGGACCAATTTATTGGACTTTGGCTTTATGACTTTCATCTCTTTATTCATCTTTCATCTCAGGTATTTTGGTTAGCTTCCTGTCCTAGTGGCAACTCCATTGGCTTCATCTTCCACAAGAATTTGTACTAGAAGACATCCAAGTAGCTTGATTAATCCTACTCCAGATCATGAAAGGGTTCTCACAGTCCGATTACACAAGTTCTCTTCTCGTACACTTCTTGTTAATCTCGGCCAGGAAGTTCTCTCTGATATCCATTCTCTTTTTTGTGATCTGCCTCAACACGATATCATGGAATTATATGACCCGTGTAATTTTGCTAATATTCAGGGTTATCCCCATGCTTTCCCTCAAACTGGAATGGATAAATTACCTTTTTTTCAAGGAAATAATGCAGTTAGTATCAAATCTCATTTGCTTGCTTTCGCTAATTGGTGGAATAGATTTGCGGTTGCAAATAACAATTTCGATGATGTAAAGATGAGGCTCTTTGTTCTTACTTTTGACCAAGATGTTATAGAATGGTTTATTGAAAACACTGATAATTCATTCAATACCTTTGAATCCATTGTATCTACCTTTAAGGACAAGTATGGTGATAAAAGGGAAGATAGGCATCTAGTGAAAGAAATTAGTACCATGAAAAAGAAAGAAAATGAAACGATTGAAGAATTTAACAGGAGATTTAATGGTATCCTTAGAGAAATATCTCAAACTCATAAGCCTCCGAATGGATCTCTTCTGAATTTTTACATTGATGCTTTTAATTCTTATACTTCATATGAGTTAAGGCGTGCTAAAACTGCCAATTATAAGACTTGCCAATCTTTAGCTGAAGAACTTGAAAAGGATAAAAGGGCATCAGGGAAGTCTGAAATTCCTGGTTTTGATAGGGCTTCGACTAAATTAAAAGGGCCTAAAGGTAAAGAACCTCTAGAAGATGATGACGACCCTATGAAAAAGTTAATGCAAAAGCTCGAAAGCATGGAGCTTAACCAAGCGAAATTAATCTCTGACCATGCTAAGGAAATAAGCACTTTACAGTCTAGGTTGGTCCAAATGGAAAGAGCTCAAACTCAAAATTCCCAACCTAGGAATCATAATAATAATAATCGAAGTAATAATAATTGGCTGAAAAAAGGTCAGTCGAGTGAGCAGAGACCTCCTAATCTGCTTGAATCTACTAATCTGGTTGATGAAGCTCCACCTTATTGTAGAGCTTGCGATGCTTTTCATGAGGAGGTTACTTGTCCCACCGTTAAAAGAATCATGAATAGTGGAATGTTTGGGGCAAGTAATCAGATAAATGTCGTTGGTAAGGAGTTCTCTTTGTCTATGGAAGATTGGATGGAAGTTAAGGAAAATAGTCAAGATGTTAGGCATTCCACATCTTCGCATAGTATCAATAATTTTGATCATGAGAGGGATTTGATGATTGAATTATTTGGTGAAAAGCCTTCTCCTGATCAAGTTTTGGAAATTGCTAAGGACAAAGGATTAACTTATCAAAGAAGGGATAAAGAGCAAGGTCATAGTCAAACTCCCCCTCGAATTTTTAATCCTAGTCCTGGTTTGAATATTGATTTGGGTGCATGGTTGAATAATGCTAAGATCTTGGTGACTGTTACTGAGATTTTAAAGCTTCCTACTCAGAGAGCTAAAGTTTTAGACGTTCTTGGAGTTTTGCATGTTAATGTTGCTCAAGATAGGACTCCTGAAGTTTCTTATCAAGATGCCCCTATATATCTGCAAAAAATGGAGTCGGATAACAAGGATCATTAGCCATTTTTTGTTACTTTAATGGTTAATGGATATAAATTGAATAATTTTATGCTGGATTCTGGTGCTTCAGCGTGTGTCATGACCAAGAGGGTCATGGAACAGCTTAATTTAAGAGTTTCTAGACCATACTACAACATATGTGCCATGGATTCTAAGAAAATTGAAGTTCATGGGTTAATCAAAGATTTACAAGTTCATTTATCAGTGTACCTTGACATCATGATTGTTATGGACATAGTTGTAGTTGAAGCTCCGGATGTTTGGGGTATGTTGTTATCTAGAAAGTGGGCCTCTGATCTAGGAGGAAGTATCCAGATGAATTGGTCTTATGCTATGATTCCTTCCCCTAGAGGTGAAGGGTTTGTGAAGCTTAATAGAGAACCTGAAAGAAGATTCCATGTAGAAGATCCTAAAAGACCTCATAATGAAATAATTAAGGAACACCCTTACATGGGGAATTATGCTATTATGTCTAATTTCATGGTTCCCTTAGATAACAAGGTTGATGAGAAATTTGAGGAACTATCAGATTTGGTACATGCATTTTGATGGCGCAGCATCCAGGTATGGTAAGGGTGTTGGAATTGTTTTGAAGTCTCCCCTTGGTCATATTTTTAAGTTTTCCTATAGACTTGAGTTCAATGCAACCAATAATGTGGCTGAATATGAAGTCTTGTTGTTGGGTTTTGAGTTGGCAAAAGCTTTAAGAATTAAGTTGCTTAGTATCAAGGGAGACTCTGATCTGGTTATCATGCAAGTTAAGAATAAAATTACATGTAAAAATCAAAGGTTAAGGAATTATCAAAATGTTGTGTGGGATGTTATGGAACACTTTGATGCCATTAACCTTGAAGCTATCCCAAGAGAAAAGAATGCCTTAGCGGATGAGCTCGTTGTGGCCGCTTCTACTTTACAATTATCTGATGAATTAATTAAGGAAAAGATAAAAATGGAAATTATTTTCAGACCTTCAATCCAGGATAATTCAGAGCATTGGAAAGTTTTTAATGATGAAACGCAGGCCATTCGTTTTCTTAATAATTTGGATGAGTTTGAAAATTTTCGGATAAGTTCTAAGGAGGATGGATCTGAGGATCATGATGATATTATAAATCCTACTCCTGGGAATATTGTTGCTTTAGAGCAACACTTTGATCGGCATGATGCCACAAAGCTGAAAGAGGAGAAGAAAATGGATCCGGGTGAATTCATTGAAGTAAATCTTGGTACTTCTAAGGACCCTAAGATTGTCAAAATTGGTAAAGGTACTAATGAAGAAGAAAGGAAAAAGTTGACCAACTTACTTCATGAATATAGGAATGTTTTAACATTTTCATATGATGACTTAAAAGGATATAGGGAAGATGTCATGCAACACGTTATCCCTTTGAAAGATGAGAATGCTAAACCTTTTCGTCAAAAGCTTAGGCAAATAAATCCTAAGTTAGCCCCTTTGGTTCAAAAAGAGCTTTCAAAAATGCTCGCAGCTGGAATCATTGCTCAAACTAGACATTCAACATGGTGTTCCAACCTGGTGATTGTTAGGAAGAAGAATGGTACCATTAGACTTTGTGTCGATTTTAGAAACCTTAATCTAGCATGTAAAAAGGATAATTACCCTTTGCCCAAATGGAGACTATGTTGCAAAGAGTAACAGGTTCAGGAATGATGTCATTGCTAGATGGTTTTTCTGGATACAATCAAGTTTGGGTTAAAAAACAAGATCGTCACAAAACTATATTCACCACACCATGGGGTACTTTCAAATACATTAGAATGCCTTTTGGGTTAACTAATGCTGGGGCTACTTTTCAAAGGGCTATGGATTATGCTTTTAAGGGTTTGATTGGAAAAATTATTGAAATTTATCAGGATGATCTTACTGTTTTTTCTAAAGATGGTATTACTCACATAGGTCATCTTAAGCAGGTCTTTGATAGATGTAGAGAATTCGGGATTTCCTTGAATCCTGCTAAATATGTTTTTGGAGTAACTGAAGCGAAATTACTTGGTCACATCATCTCCAAAGATGGGATCAAGATTGATCCTGAAAGAGTTGAGGCAATCCAAAAGATTCCTCTACCTCATAATCTTAAATCCCTTCAGTCTTTTCTAGGAAAAACTAATTTTCTTAGAAGATTTATTCCAAATTACGCAAAAATAGCTAAGCCCATTCAAAGTCTTCTGAAAAAAGATGTAAATTTTTTGTGGAAAGAAGATGGTAAAAAGGCTTTTCAAGGGATTAAGGGTGCTATTGCTCAAGCTCCTGTTTTGGCGAGTCTTGATTATTCAAAGGATTTTATGATTTTCTCTTTCGCTTCTGAAGATACTATTGTTGGTGTCTTGTTACAAAAGAATAAGGAAGGTCACGAACAGCCTATTGCTTTCATGAGTAGAGCGCTTCAAAATTTTGAATTAAATTATACTACTATGGAAAAGAAAGCCTATGCTTTGGTAAAGTCTCTTAAGCATTTTAGGACTTATGTGGGTTATTCTAAAATCATTTCTTTCGTCCCGCATTCCGCGATTAAGGATATCTTAACTCAAACTGATTGTTTAGCGACTCGTGCTAGGTGGGTTACTAAGATTCAAGAATATGATTTAGAAATTAAGCCCACCACATTAGTCAAAGGTCAAGGCTTGACTGAAATGATGACCGAAGGTAATGAGAAAGCACTTGGTTTGATCTATCTAAATGATGCATCTTCGCCTGAGCTGCAAAGGTTAGGAGAGCATGAATGGTATAAGGACATTATTTATTATTTGTTAAATCTTACATGTCCTGACCATTTAGTTGCTCATATAAGAAGGGCTCTTAGATTAAAAGCCACTAAGTATTACCTCATGAAGGATGGCCTTGGATGGAGAAATCCCGAGAGGATAATACTTAGGTGTGTTGATGAGATTGAGTCTAAAAAGTTGATTTCTAAGTTTCATGCAGGATTTTGTTGTGGTCATTATGCTGCTGGAACTACCGCCCACAAAATTCTGAGAGCTAGTTATTTTTGGCCTTCGATTTTTTCAGATGTGCATAATTTCATCAGAAGTTACCAAGCCTGTCAACTATTCACTGGGAAACAGAAGCTAGTTGCCCTGCCCCTACAACCTGTGGTTGTTGAGGCACCTTTTCAGCATTGGGGTCTGGATTTCATCGGGAAATTCCATGAAAATTCTAGCAATGGCTACTCCTGGATCTTAACTGCGACTAATTATTTTACAAAATGGGTTGAAGCCATTCCTGCTAAGAATGCCAATGAAAAGGTCATTATGGACTTTATTGAAAATCAAATCATTACTAGATTTGGTGTCCCTGCCAAGATCACTACTGATAATGCCAAGGCATTTAGTTCTTTTGAATTTTCATCTTTTTGTTTTAAGTATGGCATTACTTTATCTCATTCATCTAACTACTATCCTCAGGGTAATGCCTTAGCTGAATCAAGTAATAAAAATCTTATAACCATTATCAAGAAGATAGTAGCAGATAATAAGCGATCTTGGGATAGCAAAATCAAGTATGCTTTGTGGGCAGATAGAATTACTAAAAAGAAAGCTACTGGTAAAAGTCCTTTTGAATTAGTTTATGGCTTGGATGTAACTTTGCCTATTCACCTTAAACTACCAGCTTACCAACTCCTTCAACATTTTTCCATTGATAAAGATGTTGTTCAAAATAGAATTGATCAGATTGTGGAGTTGGATGAAACTTGTAGGAAAGCTTTAAATAATATGTGTAAGAATCAATCTAATATTAAGAAAAGCTTTGATAAATGATCTCGATCTAGATCTTTGCAGGTTGGAGACATGGTATTACTTTGGGACCGAAAAAATGAAAAGCCAGGAAAACACAAGAAATTGACAATTTGTGGCAGGGACCTTATATTATCAGAGGCATTGCTGGACCAAACTCATTCCACTTGAGCACGTTGGAAGGCGAACCACTTCAGTTACCTGCGAATGGCCAACTGCTCAAGTTGTTCTTCAAAGATGACATCTGATGCCATTGGGCATCCTTTGTATTGTATTTCTAACCCTATTCCTTGTCCTTTCAGCATTTCATTTATGTAGTTAGATTAGATTTACTTTTCATGTCAAGTAGAATAATAAATGTTAGAAGAGCTTCTATTTTTCATGTGCTTAATGTTATATGATGAAATTTGGATGGACACTACTTATGTAATTTTGTGTGTTGCTTGGATACAGATTCTGAATTCTCACATTCCTCCGGTGAAGCAACGTGTCCCTAAGTATAGCCAGATGTTGACCACACTTTGTCAATGACCCCATAGCAGTACACCCCATTTTTTCAATTAGGACTCATCATGTTCGAGGTTCACGCCATTCAGATTTCATCGACAGCCGACATTTTTATAAATGATGTAAACCCATTCTGCATGTTTATGATGTTAATGATCTAAGTAAGACCAACATGTATGTAACAACCTAGGTAAGCCTAGTATGTTTGTGACGATTTCTATCCTAGGAGGTTTTTTGTCTCACTGATTTACTTGTGTTTTTCGACACAAGTGATCGGTAGAGTTTTCCCCTCCAGCCTCACCCCAAAGCTAGGGTGGATTTTGTCATCAAGATGCTAAGTGAGTCCTAGTGTTTTCTATCGAGTCTTTGTAAAAGTAGTTTGGGAATAATCCTAGCTAGTTGGCTAGATTATTTTATTATAAGCTACTTGGTCTACTAGATCATGTTTTGAGTCACAGAATTGGGTAGTTTTTTTAGGGTTTATACGAATGGGTATTCCCCCTTCATATGTCTAAATGTATTTATCTTATGTAAAGAGGGTTGGAAAAAATAATTAAATCCCCTCTCAATCAATTAATTAAATTTTCTGGCCAAATTAATTAAAAAATCCTAAGCCAGAAATTTAATTAATTTTAAGTCCTAGGTGAGTCAAAATTCTTCAAAGGCAAAATTCGTTGGTCCTTGAAAAATGAATTTTTAAATGTCTCAGGCCAAGGGAATTGAGAATTTCAAGAAATTTTGGACCCTTGGGCCTAGGTGGTTAAGTCAAAGTCAAAATTTTGAGGTAATTAACTCAAAAATACAAAAATATTATTTTTGAGTTCATTAAAATGGAATTAAATGATAAATTCGTTTTTCCTCAAATTTTAAATTTCGACGGTCCACATTAAAAGATGATCAAATATTTTCGACAGTCGAGATTATTTTGACATGAATCAACCGAACTAGCCGTTGGAGATTTTGTCTTATAAATTAGAGGTCTTGGTATGACATTTGCATCCGATCTTTGAATTGTGCACTTGTTCTTGGAAGCTCTTGTGATTTTTTTTTATGAATAAAGCATAAAGACTTTGGGGTTACAAACTTTGGTGTTCCTTTTCCAGATCTATGTGGTGATTTGTCTCTAAAATCTGCTACTTTATTTGGCATTTTTATGGTTGATGGCCTTTATGGATTAATCTGCATACAGGTATCTTGTGCAGTTTTCTGGGTTTCTAAAATGACATTTTTTGATTTGACGGAAAGATTAGTTATCTATTTTTCTGAAAGGTCTCATGATTATTTTCTTAAATCTCTATCAATTTAAAGTTCAAATCCAAGTGTGCAGGGAATCATTTTTAAGGTTTGAGCGTTTGGGGAAGTCTTCAGTTATACCAGCCGACTCTCAGTTTTCGTAAATCTGAAAAAGCTTATTGTTCCTTAATTCTCAAAGCTATCTTACGAAATTGTGTTTTTACAGGGTCTTCTGGGGCTTATGTCTCTCTTAAATTTTTATCTTCTTATTAATTGTGCAAAAACGATTTAAATCTAGCCAAGAGGACCTCTAATCTGTAAATTAGCATTGTAAATTTGCAAATATTCTCTAGGGTGTAAGGGTTTATTTATTTTTGTGCATAGTTTTGGATCTGTTCTGGTTTTTTGCAGGTTTGCAGGAGGATTCTCAGAAATATTTTTTTTAAATCTGGCCTCAGGATCATTTCTGCTGGCAGATCTGAGTGTTATTTTGTTACAAAAGAGAAAATCTAAGGTGCATCTAAATCAGTGTTCTAAAAATTTGAGTTATGTTGGAAAAATTTTAATTGTTGGAGGAATTTCAAGTGTACTAGGTTTTTCTTGAGATAATCTTTCCTTATCTCTGCTATATCCTTTCATTCTGCATCCATATCCTTGCTCATTTCCTCTGAAATCTTTGCTACCACCTTCATTGGCTCACGGATCCGCAACCCTCCATCTTCATGCTGCCTTCATTCCTTACATAGTGTCCTCCCTCCTCACGCTCTTGCAAACCTGCATCGAGCCCACTGCACATTCCTCCCACGTCGTCCGTACATCCGTATGGCTTCGTACGGACATCCTCTGCGTGGTGCTCTTGCCGCCGTCAACATCCGACCTGCAAAAAACAAATGCACACCAATAAAAAAGAAAAACTCACGTCTATGTGTTTTAAATTTTTAGGTTTGGTTTTACTTTTTGTTAGAATTTAGGTTTTAGTTCAGCGTTAGTTTTAGTTTCAAATTTAATTCAATTTTAAAACTTTTAGTTTTAAATTAGTTTGGTTAGCGTTAGTTTTTTTTTAGAATTTTATTTATTTAGCTTTTAGTCTTAGTTTAGGTTGTAGCTTTTAGATATTTTTAGATTTCATTTAAAATTGCTTTAGTTTAGTTTTTCTTTAGCTTTAGTTTAATTTTCATTTTTTTAGGATTTTTAAATTTTTTATTTTTTAGATTTTAATTACTTTTGTTTTAGTTTAGTTTAAATTTTTAGATTTTAGTTTTTTACTTTAGCTTTAGTTTTAATTTTATTTTATTTTTTAAATAAAAGATTAAAAAAGGTCCAAAAATTTCTAAATTTTCAACTTTAGAAAATTTCTCAAAAATTTTATTTCATAGTCAAAGTGAGCTTTTAAATTTTTATCTAAAGTTTGACTACATGAAATTTTTTTAATTTCTGGATTGGGATTACTTGGAACATCATAAATTCAGAAATATTGATAATATCTGGCATTTAAATTTGATGGTCATCTCATTGTTGTGGGTTCAAGGTATCTTAATGCATAGTTGTGGTCATTTTATTGAATATCATTGTGGTAAATCTATTTTCCATAGCAGCAGTTACATATCAGATACTTGACTTTAATTTTATAACGAGATATTTTGACTCCATAAGGCACTGATTTTAAATTTCTGAATTTAATTGGATTTGTAAAATCTCGTAAATCTCAACAAGTATTTGATTATCTAGTTGTGTCTCCTGAATTAGTTGATTTTCAACCAGTTCTTTTCCTTCATTTTTGTTAGGGTCTACCTCCCTTAGCTTGCAAGGAGATAGCTTAGATACAGAGATTGGGGATCCGGGTGACAGCGCTCGATCTGAGCCGTTGTCGCGGTGCCTAGACATTTTGTGCGACAACAATCCCAATAAATGGCTAAGATCATCTTAGAAACTTTAAAGAAGCTTCTAGAGGCAAATGGACTTTATCTCAACTAATGCCAATTAATTCACCAGTTTTCCTAAGTTTTCACTTAGGAAATATTTTAAAATCATTAATTAACTTAATTAAAATATTTTCGTTAAGTGAAACTTAGGAAAAATTACATGGGCTTTGAGATAATTCATTTCTTTGTGTTCCTAGCTTCAGTGACACCTCTCAAAGCTATACCACCTATCCAAGCTACAATATTTAATACTACCAAGTAAGTACCTATCACCTATACCCATTGTTTACTTCCATATTTAATATAATAGCATATCATTCATTTTTCCGGAGTTAAAATAGACACATTCCAATTGTTATAGAGTTAATTTCCTTGCTATAATAATTTTTAGGGTTTTGACAGAGGAGAAATTTAACCTCAAACTATAGCAAGTGTGAAAATTCTACTGCAGTATCATGGTTTATTTCTCCTACTTGATTTAAATTATTACAAGTTATTTTTAGAAGTTAGATTTAGAAAATACCGAAATAAATAGAACTATAGTCTACACATATAGATCATTTACTAAATAATACGCTCATCCAACAAAGTAACACATGGATTTTTGGACATAAGTCCCCGGAAAAACCCAAAGCAGGAAAACCGGTGAAGCAGATATGAGGGTTTATTTATTAAGTAGATTCTGAGTACAATAAATCTGGGTTCCAGATCTGGAAATCCCGACAAAGAATATAAGAAATCAAATCTGCAGCTAACCTGTAGATCTAGGACCAAATATCTGACTAATCCACACCCTCAAACGGGATTTACAAGACTTAACCTGGATCTGGCCCTAGAAACCCTAGCGTTGCCCTCGTAGCCTCAGCGTCAGCCCTGCTAGCTTCAGAATGCCACTATGCTACCCAGAGAGGGACTACGTAACCCCTAAGAGGGTGATGCAGGCCTTACGCTAGCCCTGGAGACCCTCTGCATAATTTACAAAGCCCTCTGGAGCCTTTGCGTTGTCCTGCATAGCACCTGTGTAGCGGCTGCGCAGCACCTGCATAGTCGCTGCTATACTTCTCTGCACTGTCCTTGTTGCTGCTCCTCTGCCTCTTACTGACTCTTGGCTTTGGAATCAAATCATTCCCTTAGCCAATACTGCCCCTCGCTGCAGAAAAATTCCTCCGAAAATTCTTAGCAAATCCTACCTTAGAATTCCAAATCTATTTGTCAGCTCTACCTCTATGTTTGTGTCTCCAAATGATCCTCAAGCCTTTCTCTTATATTTTTTTGTTGAACCCTTCAACGGTCAAGATTAAAACACTCATCAATGACTGAGATTAAAAGACTGCTTGAACCGTGTCTTTTAGAACATTTCAGCACATGTGTTAATTAATTCACTTTAATTATTTAATTTTCCTAAGTTTAGACTTAGGAAATCCATTAAAATAATTAATTAGTTGAATAACTTGAACACCAACTGAAATTTCACAAAACACTTTCTGGGTTTTGGAGTTCAAGTGTGTCCTAGCCCCTCCACAAAATTTCAGGGCTAGAGCACACCCGATGCTACACCAACTATACAAAATCTCAACAGCAAGTGGTTTCCAGATTGTTGGAAACTGTCAAATACTTGCATATCTAAGACTTCGAGTTGTTAGTGTTGTCATTTACAGGCCACCCAAGTTTCCCCGCCCATAGATCCATCAATCTAGTGTGTTCCTACACTTTTGGGTGTTCTCCAAAGGCCCATTAGCTTGCTGGTTTCTGCATTTTTAACTATTTTTTATAGTTCTAAAAGTACAAAATAGCAAGGAAATTATTTAATTGTAGCCACTTATCCAAGGGCAAAACAAGGGAAGCATATCACATTTGGTAAGGGTATTTATTGCTCATTCTTTTGCTGATTTTAGAGGTAAATAATTTATGTTTTGTGTGATTTTGTTTGTTGGTTTGCATTATTTCTATGCTTAATTTTATTTACAAATCCATAAATTACACAATCATCTCCTACCTTCACAATAGATATCTATATTAAGCATTGTTCTACTCATAGATGGTGGACATATTTTTGTAGGGAAGCCTCCCATAGTCTTTTGTAGCAGTTGGGCTTGAAGGGTGGGGACTTGTGGTGAAGTGACAGTGGGCACTTTTTTTGTGTGGCACAACCCTAGCACCTCATGAGAACATTGACGAGACCACTAAACCAATATGTAACAGTATTGTTAAGTGAAATGTAAAATTATGCAGATGTTCTCTGCTTGATGCAACTTTACTTTCTCTTCAACTTTAGACAGCATAAGCAATAAAGTAAAATGATGATAGAACATACTACTAGATCAACAAAAGACAAGCCAGAGATATATATTTGTGTTGGTGCGTTATGACGATCAGTAGGATGCTTCAACCAGCAAAGTCTTATCAGTCAGCAAGCCCAGAATATGTGTCACATCACCCTCATCATACAATCCAAGTCAACCAAAGTCAACGCAGCCCAAAAGTCAACGTTGTCTAGAAAGTCAACATAGAATAGCAGCAAGTCAAATTCAACGCAGCACAGTCAACGGTCAACCTTTTGACCTTGGTTCTTGTGCCAAATAGTACGAACTGTAGAAATTGAAGTTTGTACCAAGATTCAACTCCTTTTGACCATGCGTTGACCAAAGTCAACGCTGGTCAAACCTGCAATGGATGCCATAGCTGCAGCAAAAAAGTCAACGTCCTTCTTCCCACGTGTGAACAAAAGATTTTCCTCCAAGTAGCTCGAACCAATCAGAAGAGGAGAGAGAATGTGAGATGATGAGATGAGTGAAATGTCCTCCAACGTTGACCTTATTTATATCCATCTGTGAGGGTACACATTTGCTGGGGGTGTAAAACATTAAGGCCGACCTACAGATATTTTGAATAGATTAAAAATAAATTCAAAATAAATGTTCTACTCATCGGATCAAGATGATCTTTAGATCGATCTTGCACCTCTCTGAAAGAGGAACCCAATAAAAATTTTGGTATCTTCATCTGAGCATCACAACATGGAGTTTGGACCTAGTTGTCCAATTTAACACTCCCTCTCAACTAGGGAGAACTCCATCCACCTGTGCAATCAAACATCGTGCGTCATCCCACTGTAACTTGCTTTGCTAGCCTCTTTATTTCAGAACAAAAGTGGGTCAGTCACAAAGACATCATTCCCGGCTGATAGATTTAGCCCAGAGCTCCGAAACCTCTATAGGATTCACAAAGAGTCTCATACCAACCCGAAGTTAGTAGGAGGTCTGAAACCTCACTTGGACTCAAGACAGTCATATATACTAACCTGAAGTTAGTCTCACTGACCCGAGTCAGTTGGTGTTGACATTTTGTGTATTTGGGGTAGCATCAGTTGTGCTCTAGGTCCCAAATTTTGAGGAAGGACTAGAGTTCACCTAATCTACAAGACCCAGAAATGGATTTGGGAAATTTCATCTGGTTTAGGAGATATTAATTATTTTAATGTATTTCCTAAGTTAAAACTTCGGAAAATAAAATAATTAAAGTGAATTTAATTAAACATGTGATGAAATTGTAAGTCACATGGATCAAGATTTCTTTTAATCTTAGCCATTGATTAAAGATTTAATCTTGGCCATTGATTTGTCAACGAGAAAAGTATAAAGAAAAGGCTTGGGGTCATTTGTAACACACACAGAAGCAGAGCACTCAAGCTAAGCTGAGATTCTAGGGCGGGGTTGCTAAGAATTCTCAGAAGTGTTTCAGTTGCAGAGAGGGGAATTTAGACCAAGGGGATGATCTGATTCCTGGGTCTAGAATACACAAGAGACAGAGAAGAGATCAGGAAAGACGGCGCAGAGGAAGGCAGCAGCAGCAGTAGCAGACGACGGCAGCAGCAGCAGCAAAGACAACGTGATTTTCAGGAAACCCTTCAGGGGTTACGCAGAGACCCTTAGGGGTAGCATAGTGGCTGCGTCACCTAGTCTGGGGTAACGCAGTCCCTTCCAGTGACAACGCTGAGCATTTGGAGGCCTTCAGAGGCTGACGCAGTGTCTTTCAGGGGCAGATCTGGTTTCCGAGCCTGGGGATCCGGCCGAGTTCTCAGAATCCCGCTTTTGAGGGTGTGTCACCAAGATTGTTGGTCTTAGATCGCCCAGGTGTTGCGTATCTAGAGTTTTCTCTATAGGGTTTTCCAGATCTGGAACCTAGAGTTGTGTATTCAGAAATATTCTTAATAATAGAGCCCTCCAGCAACCAGAGACCGGTTTTCCCACCTTGGGTTTTTCCGGGGACAGTTTGTCCAGAAATAACTGTGTCACTTTCTCTATGTGTGCATGTGCTTATTCTAGATCTGAATTAGTAGAGATATGTTATGTGTTTTGCTTTGATGTTAACTTGAATTTATTCAGTTGATAACTTTTATAAGTAGGAGAAGCTTAACCGGATTAACAACAATAATTTATGCATAAGAATTAAGATTCGGAATTTTCTACGCTTGGAGGTCCGAAACCTCACATGGACTCAAAGAGTCACATACAACCCGAAGTTGGAGAGGTCCAAAACCTCACTAGACTTGATCCCAGATCAAGTGGTTGGACACGTGCCATCCTAGATAGAGAGTACGACAATCTTTGATGCGTCCATTAGTCTTTGCTACTAGTCTCTAGTTTTTCCCACCTCATTGGCCAAATGAGAGGTACTTCCCATGAGTCCAAAACTCAAATGGGTAGGATGCATACAAGACACATATAATGAGAGATAAACCAACTCAATCATCACAATGGTGGGGCAGAAGCACACCAACAAGGTTCGGCAAGCCTAGCCCTGTGGTTGCTTATAGCTCTAAGAAGCTATCCCCAAAGCCCCCCAGAGCTCCAAGTGCTCATCGTCCAACAAGACCCTCAGAATAGGGTCGTTCCACCATTCCAAGATTCTCACGGAAGGTTAGGAAGATGACCTTCCCCAAGGGCATTGTGAGAATATCTGCGACTTGCTCATCAGTTCCCATATGATCGAGCTTATGGCGCCTCGTTGTACCATATCCCGAATAAAGTGGTACCAGCCATCAACATGCTTGGATCGATCATGGAACTCGAGATTCTATGACAAACGAATCCCCCTCTGGTTATCACAAAGGATAACAGTGGCATCTAGCACATGCTCGAATAGCTCACTGAAGAGCTTTCGCAACCAACTAACTTCACAATAGGCCATAAATGCTGCAAAGTATTCGGCCTTAGCAGTGCTCAACGCTAATGACTTTCATTTCCTACCTGAAGCAGATCTACGTGTAAAGCAGCATCCAAATGTGCTCTTGCAATCCACCACACTGTCAGCCCAATTGGCATCAGTATATCCAAGGAGTGTCATGCTCCCGACAAAGGTATCTCAAAATTTTCATGGTCTATCGTGTCATGTAGATATTCTAATCTCAAGAGTTTTCTGGCACCAAATCCCGCTGAATGTTATGATCAACCATGTGTCGACTCAAAGTGTCTACCGCACAACATACGTCCGTATTCTAGTGTTCACTACGAACATCGCCCCACGCAGTTGACGTACATTTGCGAGGGATTTGTTAACATGGGCCTGAAGACCACGCTATCAACTTCTTGTGTTGAGCTCAATCGAGAGTCACACTTACCTGTACCACCATACTAAATCTTTCCAAGCTTTCACAATGTGTATTTTCCTTGAGAAAGGAAAATCTCGCTAAGTCCCGCGACCTCCGTGTGCCTAGGAAGTGGTGCACGTTGCCAGGTCTTTCATCTCGATTTCAAGAAATGGGGCCTTATGGATTTCTCTCTTGCACTAATGAATGAGAGGGTCAGCACCTGTTAGGAAGAGGTCATCCACATATAGCACCAGGATGAGAGGTTTTCCCTTGACAACCTTGAAGTAAAGGTTCGGATCAGCATTACTTCGAGTGAAGCCCATCTTCATCAAGTAGCTATCTATCCTCTCGTACCAAGCTCTGGGTGCTTGCTTCAACCCATAGAGGGCTTTCTTCAACCTGCAGACATGGGTGTCCCGATCCTAGACTTCAAACCCCAGAGGTTGTTCTACATACACCTCTTCCTTTATTGCACCGTGCAGAAAAGCGGTCTTGACATCCATCCGATGAAGACTCCATCCTTGCGTAGCAGCAAGGGCTATGATTGATCGAATGGTGGTATATCGTGCCACAGGTGCAAATATGTCATCATAGTCTATTCCTTCCTTTTGAGAGAAGCCACGGGCAACAAATCTTGCCTTTTCAACTTTTCAACACATCCATTAGATCCATGCTTGATCTTGTAGAGCCATTTCGAGGTGATACCGGCCACAAAGTAAAATATGTCATCATAGTCTATGCCTTCCTTTTGAGAGAAGCCACGGGCAACGAATCTTGCCTTGAACTTTTCAACACTTCCATTAGATCCATGCTTGATCTTGTAGAGCCATTTCGAGGTGACCACTGCTTTGTCCTCTGGTCTTGGAACCACATCACAGACATCATTCTTCATTATGGACTCATACTCTTCGTGCATAGCATCCTTCCATACTTGATGCTTTACGACTTCTTCAAAAGGTCCAAGCTCAGATTGTAGAATAGTACTCATGGCTGCTAAATACCCTTGGTATCTACTCGGCTTCTTGCTTTCACGGAATGTCCCCCTTGGGGCCATATGTCCCTCGGCATCCTCAAGAGTGTCCCTGAGCCATGATGGTCTCTTCCCCAGTGAAGGAGGTGGATCAATTGGGTCCATCGGTCCTTCAACATCGGGCATCGTCTCATCCTTCGATCCTTCTTGATTTCCAGGTCTTGCTTCATGGTCTTCCTCAGATCTCGGAAGATTGACTACTTTCCTCAAGGAAGCATCTTCGTCAAAAGTGACATCGTGGCATATATCCACTTCCCTTTGACCAGGCACATAGACTCTATAGGCCTTCGAAGTTTTGTTGTAGCCCACAAACATTGTGGTCTCCCTCTTGATGCTAGCTCCTCTGCAAAAGTTCTTGAACTCGTTCATTTCATATAATAAGAACATCCTCCTAAGGATGTCACGGGCAGCATACCAGACATATCGAAATGTATCAATGCAAGACATTAGATGTCTTTGTGATGCTTGAGAGGAAAGGTCCCCTTGTGTGTTTTCCTTTGGCACAACCCTGCCATACACCTTCATGATTATTTGAGAACTCGGGCATCCCCATCATCACCTTCCTTGCTTTGGGAAGGGATTTGTAGTGAAGGTGTCCAAACCTCTGGTGCCATAGTATCACATGTCGTCGCTCCCAGTGGACTTCTTCCAACCTGGTAGAGTGTATCAATTCTAAACCCAATCATGATAGCTTCCTTGAAGCTCATCTTCTACATGCGCACCTTTCCATCAATGAATGTCACATTGAAACCCTTATCTTCCATGGCCGATATAGACACAAGGTTCTTCTTCAAATTAGGTACATAGAGTACATCCTGCAAGCGGAGGACTTGACCTTGAGACAAGTGGAGGGTCACAGTCCCGGTCCCTTTCATGGGATATGTGGCATTATCTCCAAGGATAATTTCCAGATTAGTATCCTTCTCAACTATATCAAAGAGTGCTTCCTTGAACCCAGTGATGTGCCTTGAGGCACCACTATCCATCAACCAGACATCCATAGTGTCGGATGAAGATGCAACAGAGAGGGCAGATACAAGAATGAATTCATTTCTTTTATCAACAACATTTGATTCCTCATACCTGGAATTTCTCAACCTTTTGAAAGGTTGATCATTTCCGCCGGAGGGAGCCTTCCTCTTTCCCTTGAACCTGTTGTTCCTTTGATTGCCATTCCTCCGGTTGTTGTTGTCATCATCATCAAGATAATCCTTCTTGAAAGGGCATTCTCTACCATAGTGACCTGGCTTGTGACAAGTGTAACACTTGCCCTTCTTTCCTTCGGCCCCTACTCTTCCTTTGTTCTTTGGACCACCAAAGTTCTTCTTTCTAGAATGAGCAGCGTAGGCAACGTTTCCTTCATTTCCATACTCCTTCATTCTTGTCTCTTCTTCTACGCATCTCAATAGTACTTCGTCAAAGTTGGGTATCACATTATTATTTAGAATGGTAGTGTTGAACACATGCCATTCGGATGGAAGCCCTCCAAGTGCAGTGAGTACCATCTCTCGATCAGCTATTGTCTCCCCAATAGCCAGCAGATTGTTCCTGATCTCGGTCAGCTTCAGAAAGTATGATTGAACAGACTCATCCCTGCCTTTCTTCAGATTCTTCAATTGATTCTTGAAGAACAGTACTTGATTTGCATTGTTGGCCTTAAACATGACGACCAACTTATTATACATCTCTTTGGATGTGCGTAGCTCAGAGATGTAGGCCACCAGACTCTTATGAATGGATTCCCTGATCATCAGCTTTGCTTTGATCTCCCCCTTCTTGTACTTTGTTTTGGCAGTAGCAGTAGCATTGGATGGAGGTTCTTGGATTTTACCCTGCACATAGTCCATGACATCTTGGTCTTCCAATTTAAGATCCAATATCATCTTCCAAGCATGGAAGTCATCCTTCCCAGTCAATTTGTCATCCTCCTTGAAGCCATAGTTTGTGGAACCCATTTTCTTCTTCGGTGATTGCTACAAATTAGGACTTTATCTTCACCTCAACTCCGATACCATGTAAAATTATGCAGATGTTCTATGCTTGATGCAACTTTACTTTCTCTTCAACTTTAGACAGCAATCACATAAGCAATAAAGTAAAATGTTGATAGAACATACCAGTGGATCAACAAAAGACAGGCAGAGATATATATTTGTGTTGGTGTGTTACGGCATTCAGCAGGATGCTTCAACCAGCAAAGTCTTATGAGTCAGCAAGCCCAGAATATGTGTCACATCACCCTCATCATACAATCCAGGTCAACCAAAGTCAACGCAGCCCAAAAGTCAATGTTGTCCAGAAAGTCAACGCAAAACAACAGCAAGTCAAAGTCAAAGAAGCACGATCAATGGTCAACCTTTTGACCTCGGTTCTTGTGCCAAATAGTACAGACTGCGGAAATTGAAGTTTGTGCCAAGATTCAGCTCCTTTTCACCATGTGTTGACCAAAGTCAACGCTGGTCAAACCTGCGGTGGATGCCCTAACTGCAACAGAAAAGTCAACATCCTTCTTTCCACGTGTGAACAGAAGATTTTCCTCCAAGTAGCTCGAACCAATCAGAAGAGGAGAGAGAATGTGAGATGATGAGATGAGTGAAATGTCCTCCAACGTTGACCTTATTTATATACATCAGTGAGGGTGTGTGACACATTTGCTGGGGGTGTAAAAACTTAAGACCGACCTGCACATATTTTGAATAGATTAAAAATAAATTCAAAATAAATGTTCTGCTCATCGGATCAAGATGATCTTTAGATCGATCTTGCACCTCTCCGAAAGAGGAACCCAATAAAAATATTGGTATCTTCATCTGACCATCACAACATGGAGTTTGAACCTAGTTGTCCAATTTAACATGAAATTAAGGGGTAACAAAGAGATTTATCATTTCGTAAATAAGCTTAAAGCATGAGCAATCAAGGCTAGGGAGTCTAAATCCCTTAGCTCTAATACCATCTTGAAATTACAAATGAGGCATAAGGATCACAAGGGACTCCACACAAAATTGCATAAAAAATAAAAATAAAAACACAAGAATTACGATGCTAACCTTGATACTCACATATGCAATGAATATCCATTGAATCAAAACAAATGAGTGATATTACAAATGAGGTGATAACATCATATCTATAGGTGTTAGGCCTAGATTAGCTATCCCTAACCCTCATAACCAATGTGTTATACATTAGTTACCCACTAATGATGTGTGATAATTAACCCGTCCCCTAATGGTGTGAATTAAGCATCCCATCAATGGTATGCATTAAGAAGACTAATAAGGATCACAAGTCAAGTTTAACACATTTTATGTGGGAAAAAAAAAATCAGGTTTAGGCTTTAGCGCATATTGCACTAATATTTATGGGCTATGGTTTGTAAACAAGCATTGAGTAGGTACACCTTTTAATGGTCAATGCCATTTACTAATTACTAGTTGCACTAGAGAAAAAAAACTTAAAATGAATATCACCATTGGGATTAATAAACTTATAATGGAATTGTTGTCGATTATTTGTATTGATCATAGAAACACATTATCTCTTGTAACCAACAAGGTGAGTTCATTCCCACCACTAGGAAAACATTGAGTACAGGGCTAGAAAAGTAGTTGGGGGAAAGCACTAAGGTCTTTAAGCAATTAAAGGTTGTGAATGATGGGAAAGTTAAGTCCTTAAAAGAAACTAAGTCGTTGATTGATCAAGTTTTCGTACATGTACAACTATGATTCATTTCAAATGTAAGCAATGGAATCAATTGCAAAATTGGGTGGAACAAAAGCTTAAACATGGTAAATCGAGTGAGTGCACCATCTATTAAATTCGCAATTATGTAGGACCCACATGCAAGATACATTGGAAAAGGCTAAGCTGTTCCTCATAGGTGAGGTTTTCCAATCTAGAGTTCTCAAATCCTAACTCATAGTAGCCTACTTTGCAAGAATGAAACTGCATTTGAAATCTATGATAAATTTCCCATCCGTTGTAGAGTAAGAAAAATCTTGAAAGCGTTAATGCTGTTTTTTCCTTCACAAAAGTGGACCAAAATAATGTTACATTCCCCATTGGCTAAATCATCCTACTTATTGTCTTTCAAAAATATTTTAACATAAATTTATTATGGGGGCAGATGAGGAACATAAGATTTTTCCAAATTTTATCATAGAAAATTAGGGATGTTAACTTTGTTAGAGTTAATGGATAATAAGATATGGCAAAGTAATTCAAAATAAATTAATTTATATATGTACTCAAAACAAAATATTTGTTTAACTAAATAAAACTAGTAACAAGTACGTAAATAGAGTCACATTGATAATGCTTAGCAAAAAACAAACTAAACTGGAGGCTTAATCATTTTCTTCTCAATAAATGCTAAAAATTGCATACCGCAAGCATCAACATGAACCTCGATGCAACCACAAGCCTTGTTGATTTTTCACCATGAACCTCATTAGCAACGTATAGTGCAACCCAAACCCCTGTTTTCAAATGTACAAAGGAGAAAAGAATTAGATTCATTATACAAATCGATATAACGCGTAAGAACTAGAGAAAAGGAGCCCAATTACACAATTCTCCTTTGTTATTAGAATAATGGTAGGTTAATTTACAAAGGGTATCCAACGATACAACAAGAAAGCTACATTTGGTTAAGTTTAACAAATGAAAATATTAATATAGTATACTAGGAAAATATTTTGTCTCATCAAGACAAAAGATACACATATACAAAAATTGATATGAACATGCATATTATTTTTAATTAGTTCTTATATATGGAGAAAAATATTTACAAAAGAAAGCAAAAGATGGAAACATATATACAATGGAGATATAGCCTTGAGGGTTAGCTTAATCAATTGGTGCCACTATTGCTATGTCATTATAGGTAATCCTATGTATTGTGAAGGTCCCCAATTTGATTCCCATAGGATCAGGTCAACTAAGTCTATGCCTCCTTCTTTACACTAGGTACCATCCTCAGAATGAGGTTAAGTGCCCAAGAATTTCTCAAGGAGTTATTTGCAAGGGAAAAATATATAATTGAGATACTATGTCCTCTTCTTCAACTCTACTAGAGCAAAAATAAAATCCAAATAAGTTGAAGCATCTAAGATTATAGTGTCCTTAATGGCCCCCTAGGGATAGCTCACTTGGCAAGCCCATGATATGTAAAGTAATGTGAGTGATAATGGTCCAATGTTCGATTCCCCACAGCAAACCCGTGTTGCCATCTTTGAGGCAAGGCAGTGAAACGTAGAGGTTATGATGGTAGTACCTGGAATCAACCCCATTTCATGTGAGTATTGTTGCCACACAATCTAGCAAGGGTCCTAGGAGGGGGACCTATGGGACAACTACTAGACCAAATTACAACAACAGGACAAAGACCCACTATCACCTCAATCAATGTTCCCTGCTCTTTACAAACTTTCACAAATGGGAGGAGTCCCTGTTGGAAATACTGAAAGGGGGTTGAATCAATATTTCCTTAATTCTTTTCAATTGGTTAATTAATCTTTAAATATTAAGAGCATCAACAAAAACATAAAAACATCACATCACATCAATCGAGTACACAAGTATTGGCTCAATAAAAAGCTCAGCTATGTTATGTATGGTGTACATACAACAACAATTTACCAAGTAAGCCTAGAAGGAAGTGAAACACTACCCAAGGGTTTTACCCCAAAATTCAGAAGATGTTTGTTGACCTTGTGAGAGAGAGTCTTCAGTATCCCAAGACAATCCCCCACTCAATCATCTATGCTCCAATGCTACTGTTGCATCATCATGGTTCACTAATGTTGTCTCACTTCTGTTGCTGCCAAACATCTGTCCACTCATATGTCTACTGTTGTATACTGCTCTGCTTATACCAAACTATTGTTGCCATTGACATCACAACCTCATCATCAAAGTTGTTAAGTCAAGTCACTGTTGATTTTGTAGCATTGGAATGTGTTCAAAGCCTCACATTTTGAGAAGAGGCTTGGACATCAGTATTCCAGATAACTCAGAAATAATTTGTGGAAATTCCACTTGGATCATGCTTTATTAAAATAATTAATTATTTTAAACTGATCCCTAAGTCTAAACTTAGGGAAATTAAATAATATTAATAAAGCAGAATGTGAATCTTCTAGAAAATGAAGATCAAGTCATCTTTTAATCTGAGCCACTGATTAACAAAATAATTTGGGTCATTGATTCATCAACGAGAAGACTATAAGAGAAGGCTTGAGGGTCATTTAGAAAGCAAGTCGAGCACATTCTCAATACCCAAAGGAAATCAATTCTGGAGTAAGAGAATTCGATTTCAGAGGGTGAGGTTGTAGAGGCGGGGTTGCAGAGACAAAAGGAGGAGGGAGAAGTCAGCGGAAACGGAGAAGAAGGAAGGATGAAGATGAAGGGGAGGCAGCTTTTGGGCCCAAATTAAGGTATGATTCTCACCCTGTAAGTACTTCAAATTATGTTATAATTTCGGGGGAATCCCTCTTCATATTAATAATAAAGAGAATAAAAGATTATGAAAACGAGAACAATTGGACTAATGATGAAAATGATGTTTTTGTAATAAAAAATTGTCTTCTCTTATCTCCGCATGCAGGAAGGCAGAATGGCTTGACCAATAGGAAACTGAAGCCAACCAACGGACGCAAGCATATGAAATCCTAGTAACTCCCAGCGGCCGGCAGAAGGCAAACAGACGAATTCGAGCCCAAGAACTCAAACAACAGCCACGCGCAGTGGGCTGTCGTTTGGAAAATACTTTCGCATTTTTTAAATCGCCTTTAAAAGGGCAAAGGACAGAGGAGAAGGGGAGTCGGAGATAGGACAGGAAATTCATTCTGTAAGAGACAAATCAGAAATAGTCTATCTAATTGTGTTTTTGTAACATCACTGGATGTAATATAGAGCTTTGAACAAGAATCTTTTGAAGTTTTTACTGCGCTAGGGCTTCTGGTGCTCTGGGCCCAACCTCTGGAAGTTCCACGCAAGTTTTCATACTCTACGTAGTTACAGAACCAATGCTTAAGAATCTGATGCAGTTGTAAAGTATATTTCCATTCAATACAAATACAGTTCTCTTTCTTCGGGATTGTTCGAAATTGCGTTCTTGAAGTAGGACAATCGCAATCGTATTTTCCGACTTACAACAATACTTTATTATCAGTAGATAGTTCCAATTCTTTTAATACCATTGCATTTGAATTACAGATCTTAGAATAAGCTGATTTCAATATTATCTGTCTTTATGAATTGCATTCTTCTTCTAGCATAACGAAGCATTCAACCATCGATCAATGTTGATTAATTAAGTCATAAAGAGAACTCCATTGCAAAATTACTTAATTAATTGTTGTACGATTTATTTAATTTGCTTCAGTCATACTGCTGTTCCATTACTGTTTAGCTTAGTTAGATTGTTGTTCCATTCAATTCCATCGTTGTTCAGTTGATTGTCGAATTCAATTCAATTTCTGCTTGATTTCTCTAGATTGTTGTTTGGTTCAGTTAAACTGCTATTTAATTCCATTAGATAAATGCAAAATCATGTTGCTCAATCTTAGGTTAAAAACCTATCCAAGCCACCCCTCGTAGGATAAGCAAGCTTAGGAAGTTAGCAAATTCTTCTCATAAGTGAAAAGGAACATCTGTTAGACGACCTGACTCGTATATATTGTGCCAACACTCTTGGAATAAAAAGACTTACCTCGGGTTGATAATTAAATGAGAAAGCACTAGAGTTGTCAATAAAAATTCACCTCTTTCAGCACCAACATTTTGGCGCCGTTGTCGGGGAGAGTGTTAAGAGTCACCTCCTTTATTCATCTTTCTCCATTGCTGTGAAGAATTGACTATTGAAAACGAAAGGTAAGAACCTGCGTACCACCAAGCAACATGCTTGCCCTCTAGCCCGCTCACCAGCAAGTCATACAAAGAACCGTAGGATAGGTGCTCTTGTTTTATGTCTAGGAAGAAAAAGATAGAAACAATCCAAAATCATTCGCAACCATCCTCACAATCCAAAGGACCGGTGATCCTTGGAAGAACAACATATATAGACGAAATCATTAGGAAAGCTGAATCTCAGGCATCTATAGGACCCAGAACTGTTTCCATTCAAAGTCCTAATGCACTCCCTCAGGCAGCAGCCTCACCATCTGTAGCCTACGCCAAGATTCACTGCGAGACAGAGGGGTCTGAGCAAAGCCTGCAAACTGCCATTCATATAGGCACTGACCCTTCAAAAGAGGGAGGCTCTTGCAACCTACAAAAAGGAGGGGGAGAAACTAGTGGAGGAATTCACATAGAAATATCAAAACCTAAGTCCCCTAAAGAAGTGATCGAAACAAAAGTACTTAGGATCCCAGATCAGGGAAGTGTTGTAAAACCCCCACCGCATTCACCTCCCAAGCCTATTAGAATCTCTCCTCCAGATCAAGAAGTTCCCGAAGATTTCTGGCACCTCTTTGATCAGATGGCAAATAATCAAAATCAGAATCAGAGGCAAACATCAACATTAGAATACCCTATTGTTGATCATGCTGCCAACGCCCCTATGAAAGCCATTCCCTTGCACAACATCCCCACCTTTCATGCGTTAACCACAGAAGATCCTGATGCATTCCTATTTGAATTTGATGTCTTATGAAGAGGATATGACTACACCACCGATCCGTAGAAACAAACTATTTCCCTCTACCTTAAAAGGAACTGCACTCCGCTGGTTCATGGGATTAGGAGGGGGAACCATAAACAACTGGGACAAAATGAAAAATATTTTTCTTACCAAATACCAAGACTATTGTCGAACCCGAGACCTAAAAGACAAAATCTTCAACATGTCTGCAAAAGACAATGAAACATTAGCGGAATACGTAGAAAGATTTCAATACAATTTACAAAGATCACCATATACCACGCTATCCAAGGACATTTTAAAAGCCACAATGCTTAAAGGGATGAAGGAAGAATGGGTTGAGATGCTTAACATAATGGAGAAGGGAAATATTTACCATGAAGAATACGATGAGATCATTTCCTTATGTATTAGATGCTCCCGGGGTAGCTCACGCAATAGACCTATTAGGCGTGATTCTATGAAGAAGGATCTTAAGCAGACCAATGGCAATGTAACCAGAGCAAAATTTGGAAATCTGTTAGAAAAATTCAAAACTGACATCCTGGGTACTTTGACAACGCAACTTGATATTTTACAAGCCAAGCAGAAACAAGCTATAGCAGAACAAAACCTGGCCATCTTTTGCCCAAGATGTCGGAAGAAACACAGCCAGAGGGAATGTCCTTTAGACATGGTTCAGACTTGTGCTATCTGCACTAAGGATCATACCATGGACCAGTGTCCTTCACTTCCCCAGTTGAAATTCGTCTACAAGGAAGCAAAAGAAGAAACAGAGCCAGTCTATTTAATGAATCAGCGTCGGCAATGGCAAGCACGACCTGGCATACCACAAGACCTGCCTCAATACTTTCCGTTGCCGCAGTGTAGCCAGCTTAACCCTGCAACAACTTGGCAGACTCAAAACCCCTTCCCAACTTGGCCAAACCAAGCGTTTCCTATGCCACCTTGGCCTACGCAACCTCCATCAAGGAGTAATTGGCTTAACTTCCCTTGCTCTCCCCCTTATTGGCAGAATGTCTCGTATCAAAACCAATGGCCAAACCCTCCTACTCAAAACACCAATTGGAACTGGCAGCGACCCACGAGAATGGCCAATCTGCCCATAGGAGCAGGAACCCAACATTTGTCAATTCCCTACCCAATTTAGCATAACCAACAGCCTGCCATACGCCCTCAATTGCCAGCCCAACCCAATCCTAATCCCAATAATAGATCGGTTCAACTAATTCAGATCATAGAAAATCCAAAACCCAATGCCGAATAGAAATAGTGCAACGAATTGAGGTTAAGATCAAGATGTACCATATTCCCTATAGAGGCCACAACTCCACCTCATTCTCAAGTTGAAACCTCCACAGAGCCTAGCCTAACGAATATAACAGAAACAAGTAAAGATAAGGAAACAATTGATCAACAAAGACCTGAAGAACTTAGGGTGACTCCGCCTCCATTTCCTAAGAGATTAAACCTACCCAGGCCTATAATCACTCCAGATTTTTACATAATGGGGGAATTAAGAAACCTTTGTATCAAAATTCCTCTTCTCCAGGCCATCCAAGACATTCCCATTTATGCAAAGACAATCAAAGAATTATGTGGAAAAAAAAATTAAGAAAACAATGGCTGCACCCACCGTTCATGTCATAGGAACGCTATCTGACTTGTTGTCAGGTAGGGAATCACCTGTAAAATATGAAGACCCAGGAAACCCCATTGTAACCATGCAAATTTCTGGACACTCATTTCCAAACACATTGGTTGACCTAAGGGCAGCCATTAACATCCTAACTACAGGAGCTTGCGAAAAACTAGGCATATCAGTTTTAGAACCTACGGCCACACTTCTGGAACTAGCTGACAAATCTGTTATCAGACCAGAAGGTATAGTGCAAGACATCATGGTCTCTGTGGACTCATGGAAATACCCAACTGATTTTTTAGTCATTAATCCAAAAAACAGGATGGAAGGGAACCCATTGATTCTTGGGCGACCTTGGCTGGCCACAGCGGATGCTTACATAGGCTGTCGAGCAGGCAGCATTACTATCACTAGAGGAGACTCTATAAAAAATATCATTATTTATCCGCCTGCCAAACCAAGCCTACCCACGGTAAAAATTCACAAACACCCAAATACATATTGAGAGCAAAACCTCCGTACACCTCTGACACTAGTAGAAGCTCTCGAATTCAAGGATCAAACTGAAGATGATATGATTAATAACTTTATGAATCAGTCAACCAAGCTTAAAAATCTGAAATGCCAAATGTTGAAAACGGTCCTCGAACATGAAGATCAAGAGGATCATGTAACGGACTTCGAGACTCAACATATCTCCACAACCTTTGTTCGTAACAGCATACCTATTGAGATCGAGCCAGGAAAGGTTCTGAATATTAATGGCAGCTTGGATGACAACCAAAAGCAGAAACTCATAAAAGTCCTCCAGAAGCACCAAGGTGCATTTCCGTGGGACTACCAAGACATGAAGGGCTTGGACCCACAACCATGCACACACCACATCTATACTGATAGGGAAACGCACCCCATTAGACAACCCCAACGAAGATTAAACCCGCACTTAAAAGAGATTGTAAAAGAGGAGTTGCAAAAACTGTTAGATGTAAATTTCATTTATCCTATTTCAGATAGCAAATGGGTCTCCCCTCTGGTGGTCATCCCTAAAAAGAATGGGAAGTGGAGAATCTGTGTAGATTACAGAGAATTAAATAAGGCAACAAAGAAAGACTATTTCCCCCTTCCCTTCATTGACCAAGTCCTTGACACATTGGCTGGAAAACGGTTGTTCTCCTTTTTTGACGGCTTCAGCAAATACAATCAAATCCAAATAGCTCCCGAAGACCAAGATAAGACAACCTTTACCTGCCCATGGGGCACTTGCTTATAGAGTTTTACCGTTTGGATTATGCAATGCCCAAGCAACATTTCAGAGAGCCATAATTAGCATTTTTTCTGACTTAATAAATGAAGGACTTGAAATCTATATGAATGATTTTACACCCTATCGGGAAGACTTTGATCAAGCTCTAGAAACGCTAGAAAAAGTGTTAGAACGATATATTGCTACTAGACTATGTCTAAGCAACGAAAAATGTCACATGATGATGACTGAGGGAGTAATCCTAGGTCACTACATTTCTGCAGCTGGAATACAGGTAGATCCGGCTAAAATAGAGGTAATCCTTTTGTTGGCCACACCTTGTACACAAACAGAGGTACACAATTTTTTGGGATATGCAGGATATTATCGCAGACTTATAAAAAAATTCTCGCAGATAGCTGCACTTCTGTATGCATTGACTGGGAATGTTGAATTCCATTGGACTGAAAAATGTGACACTGCTTTTACAGACTCGAAGAGGCTGGTCTCAACAGCACCAATCCTGCGAGGTCCTAACTGGAAACTGCCCTTTCACATCTCTTCCGATGCATATGATACAGCAATAGGAGCAGTCCTTGGCCAAGAAGAAGACTGAAAGCCTTATGCTATTTATTATATCAGCAAAAATCTTACTCTTGCTGAAATAAATTATACAGTGACCGAAAAAAAAATCCTAGCTGTCATTAATGCTATCAATAAATTCAGGCACTATATAACCAGATATCAAGTGTTCATGTACACTGACCACCCTGCTATTAGATATTTAGCTAATAAACCAATCACGAATGGGAGAATAACTCGTTGGCTATTGTTGTTGCAGGAATTCAATATAAAAATCAAAGACCGTCTAGGAAAGGAAAACGTGGTCGCAGACTTCCTGTCCAGAGTCCCCCAGACAGACGACACGCTAACAGTTAACGATCAATTCCCTGACGAACACCTGTTTGTTGTAGCGGTCAAAACACCATGGTATGCAGATGTGGCAAATTATCTGGCAGTGGGGAAGCTACCTAAACATTTAACGGAAAGAGAATGAAAATTGATTGTACAGCGCAGCGCAAAATTCGCTTGGATTGGAGGATACCTATTCCATACAGGGGCCGATATGCACATACGCAGATGCATAAGGGAAGAAGAAATCTATGACATCTTACAACCCTGTCACGATGAACCCTGTGGTGGCCATTTCGCAGAACGATAGACAGGGCATAAAGTGTTGCAATTAGGCTATTATTGGCCTATAATTTTCAAAGACGCAAAGAAGTATGTTCAGGCCTGCGATCGCTGCCAAAGAATAGACCGCCCAGGCCAAGCTGATGAAATGCCGCTACAACTACAATTGATAGTGGAACCATTTGAACGATGGGCTTTGGACTTCGTTGGGCCATTCAACCCACCATCAAACTAGAAAGCCCACATATTAGTTGCCACGGATTATGTCACCAAATGGGTAGAAGCAGTGGCCTTGTCAAGAGCCACGGAAGAATCAGTAATAAAGTTTCTCTTTGAACTATTCGTGCGATACGGCTTGCCAAGGGAAGTG
Source organism: Pinus albicaulis (assembly GCA_034641835.2). NCBI lineage: Eukaryota > Viridiplantae > Streptophyta > Pinopsida > Pinales > Pinaceae > Pinus > Pinus albicaulis. The sequence goes on along the minus strand of CM076580.1, from coordinate 714,831,698 downwards.
ATAACCAATGGGGGGGCACAATTCACAGGCAATAAGATCACATCTACCTTAAGAAATCACCATATCATTCATAGAGCTACGTCTCCTTACCACCCGCAGGCCAATGGGCAAGTCGAAAGCACCAACAAAGCCCTGGAGGCAATCCTTACCAAGACGGTAGCAACACAACGTCGGGATTGGACCACTAGACTACTAGAAGCCTTATGGGCTTATCGAACAACCTGGCGAAATACCACTGGATATTCACCATATCAGCTAGTATTTGAGAGAGAACCTATCTTTTCTATTGAGTTCGAAATTAAAACTCTGAGAACAGCCCAGGAAGTGGGATTGGACTTAACAGAAGCTCAAGCTAAGAGACTCCAGCAAATAAATGAACTAGACGAAATTCGACTGCTTGCCCTGCAACGCACAACGATCATTCAACAACAGCGAGCCAAGTGGCACAACAACCTAATAAAGAGGAAGGTATTTCAAAAAGGAGATTGGGCACTCCTCTATGACTCCAGATTCCAAGACTTTCCAGGAAAACTGCAAACAAGGTGGCTCAGTCCATATGAGATTCAGGAAGTACATAACAATGGTACCCTCACCTTAACCACCATAGATGGGTCTGGTTCAACATTTCAAGTTAACGGGCACAAAGTATGCCTCTATCGCAAACCTCTCACGAAAGAATCTTTCTGTCAACAGGCGCGAAACGATCCCACCATCCAAGTTGTGGTGCAAGGGGGTGATAACCCCACAAACTCAAGTACATGAGAGGTTTGACAGCATCACTTGTAAATAATGTATATAATTGTTTTGTCTTGTTATACATTCTTCCCATTTGCAATTCATTTTCCTTGTAAGATTGTGTTTTATTGCTGTTCAATTCGAAACAGTTGCTGTTCTATCTTTGAACGGCTGCTGTTCAATTGAAAATTCGTCCATTTGTTGTGTTTTTTTCATTTTTGTTGTTCGATTCGCGGACAGCTACTGTTCAATATTTAATCGGCTGCTGTTCGGTTGAATTGAACAGCCAGTGACTGTGTTTTTCTTTTTGTTGTTCGATTCGTGGACAACTACTATTCAATATTTGAACCGCTGTTGTTCAGTTGAATTGAACAGCTAGTGGTTGTGTTTTTCTTTTTGCTGTTCAATTCATAGACAGTTGTCGTTCAATCTCTAAACAGCTGCCGCTCAATTGAACAGCCATCTGCGGTGTTTTAATTTTTTGCTGTTCAATTCGGGAACAGTTGTTGTTCAGTCTTTGAACGACCGCTGATTCAACCAAAATTAAAGAGTCGTTTTTACGTTTTTTTACTTTGTTGTTCAATTTGTGAACAACTATTGTTCCATCTTTGAACGGCTACTGTTCAGTCGAACTGAACAGCTGTTCGTTGGTGTTTTTATTTTTGTTGTTCAATTCGAGAACAGTTGTTGTTCAATTTTTCAACGGCCGCGGTTCAACCAAATTGAACAGTTTTTTGCTGTTTTTTATTTTTGCTGTTCAATTCGAGAACAGCTGCTGTTCAATTTTTGAACGGCCGTAGTTCAACCAAATTAAACAGTTTTTTGTTGTGTTTTTATTTTTGCTATTCAATTCGAGAACAGCTGTTGTTCAATTTTTGAACGGTCGTAATTCAACCAAATTGAACATTTTTTTGCTGTGTTTTTAATTTTGTTGTTCAATTCGTGGACATCTGTTGTTCAATCTTTGAACGGCTGCCAATTCAACCACAATTGAACAGTCGTTTCACGTTTTTAAGTCTACTGTTCAATTCTTGAACAACTGCTGTTCACTTCTTGGACGGTTGTTGTTCGGTCAAATTGAACAGCTATTCACTGTTGTGTTATTATTTTTGTTGTTCAATTCGAGAACAGCTGTTGTTCCATCTTTGAACGGCTATTGTTCATTCGAATTGAACAACCGTTTTTGAGCGGTTTTTTAATGTCGAGCAATCTTTGAACAGCTGCTGCCCAATCTCTAAACAACTGCTGTCCGACGAACTTAAATAGCCATTCTTTTTGTAATTGAGTAACCTTGAGTAGGGAATGGCAATTGGAAGAGGGAGAAAAAATGGTAAAATTACAAATATGATGACCCTTTGGCACTATAATTCTTAAACAGGAAGCTGACATTATGTGTACATGAAATGAAAGGCTAAGTCACCCACAGTTCAAATATGATATCAAACAATACAGGACCTTATGATGATATATCTTTTTGCACTATTCGAGTAATGTCCCTACAGCATGAAGAAATGGACCAAGGGGTATTAATGGTATTGGTTTTTTCTGCTTCTTCCACCATCCCTCACTCTTAAGGAGTCAATGAGCCTTCCTCAACAATCATTGTGTTCATGCAAATCTTTAAGAGGATAGGGGGTCTCATTACGAGCCAGCCTACCATGATCATAAGGATTTAACAAGTGACATGCCCATTATGGCTACCACACCAGGGTAATGACCTTCTCATCTACTAGAAGGACAGAAGGTCTCATCACGAGCCGGCCTGATCACTCTGTTACAATTCTACTAAATGGCATTGTGACTATCTGGCTACCACACCAGCATAGTGACCTCTTTATAGATCAAAATGTTACAATTCAAAAGGAAGTACTACATTTACATGCAAATCTTAAGAGATGATAGAGGGGTCTCATCACGAGCCAGCCTACCATGTTCATAAGGGTGTAGCAAGTGACATGCCCATTATGGCCACCACACCAAGGTAATGACCTTCCTAATAACTTGAAGGACAGGAGGTCTCATCATGAGTCGGCCTGATCACTTTTCTACAACTCTAGTGAGTAGCACCATGGTTATCTGGCCACCATACCAGCATGGTGATCTCTCCATAAAATTGGCAAAACAACTATTCTTACATAAGGATCTTGGCTCATTTTTCGGGTTAAAATAGCAACCCTGTCAAGGCTATATGAATGCCTGCTGGCAGCAGTGGCTCTGCTTGTGGTATGAAAGTATGCTCCTTCAATAGCAAATTGCTTTTATATACACTTTGTCTTCCATTTTTCAACCACAAAGCTATTACTCGAATTAGTAACAATCATGACTTACCATAAGAATAACTAACAAAGATATGTTTACATATTTTGAACTTCGGAATGACAGCGCCAATCTTTACTTGAATTAGTCTTGCTTTCTTCATAACTTTTCAGTCGTGCAAGGACATCATATCGCAATAATGGCTATGCTATTTCCTCTCGCTTTTCGGTCACTTCCGCACAAGATACAATTATGAAAACTTCTAAATTTGACCTTTTTACCGCATATGTAGTAATTAATCAACTGTTGATCCTTCACACGCAGATTATCATTACCAAATTATGACATTCCCCTGTATGCATTCATAAGCGACCAAATCTCTCTTGTACTTGAGGGTGTGGGCGCCCTTTCTTTGATGGAGGGGGTGTGATTTGCCTTAATTCGGCAAGCATGTGAAATCCCTACACAAATCTCGTCAGACGCATCGATAAGACCAAAGGAACACTACAATTAAGGCATGAAGATTATCTACGCAGAGCCACAATCTCTTTTCCGCTTGCAGACAACATCCAGTCGAAACAATAGAGCCAAGAAGAAAAATAATCAGAGGAAAAGAGCATATCAGTTATGGGATGAAATACCCTTCGAACCGAGCCTGCAAACTTTCCAATTTCAGAGGAAGCGAGTGCCATCCTCTAGTGAGTTGGATGGCTAACATATGTACACAGACTACAAGGATCCAACACGAGAATTGCAATCGAATTTCTGCAAAATCTGCAGGAAGGGCGAACCAGAGTTAACGACCGAACTATACCAGTTATAGAGGGAATTATCGCGGAACTTTCTGGAATACCAGCGCAAGGAGAAAGATGGGCAGAAAATCATCTCCTCCTGCAAGAAGCAGTAGCAGCATACTAGGACCCGGATGAACCATTGGAACAAAAAAATAGAGGGATTAAACCTGCCTCTTTACACCAGTCATGGTAGGAGCTAGCAGCATTCATCCAGAAGTTTATTACATGCGAAGGACGTTGGGATGTGGTGAAACCTCGACAACTCAAAATTTTAGCTGCACTTAAACAAAACATTTCAATAAATCTTCCTGCCTTTTTTAATTCTTTGAACCTCAACAGCAGAGCTAAGCAGGAAAAAATGGTCCAAGACACCCCAAGGAACCTCGAACCTCATGGAGGAAGCATAACCATCCCTTGCACCCTTGCAAGAATTCGAAGAGGAAATGGCCCGAGTCCTAGGAAAAATAAGGACAAACTATGAATTGAGAAACCCATTTGGAGCAGGGGAACAAGAGGAACTTTCTAATAAATCTGCCACCCCCAGCAGCTCTGGTAACACTAACGTCCTACCTGACTAAGAGGAACCACGAGATGATGAGGCTCTGTCTCCTATTGATAATTACGAAGCGTATAGTGATGGATAGACAGAGGAGAAATTGGAATCACAGGATTATTCATGTGACACTATCCTTGTGGAGCAGAGCACACACACAGAGACAAACCTTTTGTCACTAGGAGGTAGCATCGCTCCTATTCAGGACCCTCACATTGAGGTCAATTCTGAAGACGTAATCAGAAACACCATTCTAGATGTTATCCCTAAAAAAGGGAATTCCGCTCCCCTATCACCTGCTGAAATAAGAACAGGTGAAGATTCAGATGAAAGGAGAAGTGAGAAACTAAGGAGGACCTACAAGAGATTGAAAAAATTGGTAAAATATCTGAGAAAACAACTGAAAAAAGAAATAAAGGCCCAGAAGCCAAGGACAGAAACCTCTATTGTAGGAACTCAAACAGAACCAATAAATACTGTTGAAAGCGAAATGCAAACTGACTTAGCCGACACCATGGAAAATGGAATACAAACCACTTTGATAACTACTACTAAAACTGAAATATAGACCAACCTAGCAGACACCACTGAGGCTGAAGTGCAGACAGAACTGGAAAACATCATCGAAGCCTCCACCCAAATTGAGCAGAAGGTTATAGAGGAAAAGGGGACCCAAACAGAGGAAGCCCCTGCCTATGCCCATCTAGTAGAGAAAGCTGCCAACCAGAAATTACAAATGAACTAGTGCAAGTGTGGCATGAACTAACACAGTGTAGGAAGGAGGTGGTGCCATTACAATAATATCAGGCAATACAAAAGAAGTTCACTGACCTCTCTACCACAGAAGATGAGACATTCACCTAGCTTAGAGGAGAGCAGGCAAATTTTAAAGTGGTACAAGAGCAGGTAGAGCAAGCTAAGAAGCAAATCTCTACAATTTGCTCTCTATATAATGATGCGCTATCATGCAGAGCTCTAGCAACCAACTATGCCTTGTTCCTAATAGAACTATATTTACTCTTGAAAGTTAAAGCTGTCAGGGCAGGAAAACCCACTAACTTCAGGACCATAGAAGAATTTATCCAATGTTGTAACGATCAGGATGAGCAGTTCCAACACCTCTTGTGTGAGATTTACATGCATAACTTCTTTCTAGAAGAAGACACAGAAATCAACCCTAGCCCCTTCATAGGGGATGTACAGCTGCAAGCCTTCCTTTCATTTGCTAAAAATCAGATCAGGTGGACCAAAGCTTACGGCATCTTCCAAAAAAGAGAGCATAGTCTAGATTTATGGGTCAGGGGGGAGCCTACGAAACCCCTGCAATTGATCATCCAGCACAAAAACTTCATGAGAAGGCCAGGTGTGAAGACTAGGCTGGGTCCCATCCATAAAGATATCATAGAGAATGCACAAGAATACTTTGAGGACATTCGTGAAGAGGCCTTAGCAGCAGCCAAGCAAAGATGGATGGCCTCCACAAACAATATGAAGAATAGGGAGCCATTTAGTTACAGGAATTTCAAGGCTGCTACCTCCAGATTCCTTTCATACAGCAGCCTAGTCTACAGCATGGGGCCTACCTGGTTGGGATGCAGATACAGAAACCCTCTCCTCTGGCATCCTCCCGAGGATTATAATCACAATTACGAATTACCAAAAGGAGCCACAGGCATTTCCTTTGCACTCATGAAACGAAAACAGGGCTTCAGAGCATACAACGAAAAGGCCTACCCTGCCTACTCCTTAACGCAGCTACATCTCAATCATTTGTTTGCATGAGGACATGGAACTAGGTAAGCAGGGGAGTATGTTGGGCCCAAATTAAGGTATGATTCTCACCCTGTAAGTACTTCAAATTATGTTATAATTTCGGGGGAATCCCTCTTCATATTAATAATAAAGAGAATAAAAGATTATGAAAATGAGAACAATTGGACTAATGATGAAAAGGATGTTTTTGTAATAAAAATTTGACTTCTCTTATCTCTGCATGTAGGAAGGCAGAATGGCTTGACCAATAGGAAACGGAAGCCAACCAACGGACACAAGCATATGAAATCCTAGTAACTCCCAGCGGCCGGCAGAAGGCAAACAGAAGAATTCGAGCCCAAGAACTCAAACAACAGCCACGCGCAACGCGTTGTCATTTGGAAAATACTTTCACATTTTTGAAATCGCCTTTAAAAGGGCAAAGGACAGAGGAGAAGGGGAGTCGGAGACAGGACAAGAAATTCATTCTGTAATAGACAAATCAGAAACAGTTTGTCTAATTGTGTTTTTGTAACATCACTGGATATAATATAGAGCTTTGAACAAGAATCTTTTGAAGCTTTTACTGCGCTAGGGCTTCTGGTGGTCTGGGCCCAACCTCTGGAAGTTCCACGCAAGTTTTCATACTCTACGTAGTTACAGAACCAATGCTTAAGAATCTGATGCAGTTGTAAAGTATATTTCCATTCAATACAAATACAATTCTCTTTTTTTAGGATTGTTAGAAATTGCGTTCTTGAAGTAGGACAATCGCAATCGTATTGTCCGAATTACGGCAATACTTTATTATCAGTCGATAGTTCCAATTCTTTTAATACCATTGCATTTGAATTACAGATCGTAGAATACGCTGATTTCAATATTATCTGTCTTTATGAATTGCATTCTTCTTCTAGCATAACGAAGCGTTCAACCATCGATCAATGTTGATTAATTAAGTCATAAAGAGAACTCCATTGCAAAATTACTTAATTAATTGATGTACGATTTATTTAATTCGCTTCAGTCATACTGCTGTTCCATTACTGTTTAGCTTAGTTAGACTGTTGTTCCATTCAATTCCATCGTTGTTCAGTTGATTGTCGAATTCAATTCAATTTCTGCTTGATTTCTCTAGATTGTTGTTCGCTTCAGTTAAACTGCTGTTTAATTCCATTAGATAAATGCAAAATCCTGTTGCTCAATCTTAGGTTAAAAACCTATCCAAGCCACCCCTCAAAGGATAAGCAAGCTCAGGAAGTTAGTAAATTCTTCCTCATAAGTGACCAGGAACATCTGTTAGACGAACTAACTCGCATATATTGTGCCAACACTCTTGGAATAAAAAGACTTACCCCGAGTTGATAATTAAATGAGAAAGCACTAGAGTTGTTAATAAAAAGTCACCTCTATCTGCACCAACAGCAGCGTTGAGCAGCAACACTAGCCCTCCACGCAAAATTACGCAGTCCAAGCAGTGACTGCGCAGAGGGGTTGTTGTATCTTAAGAGATAATCCCTCGGTTGTGAAAGGAATCAGTGCTTAAGACATTTTAAAAGTGTGTCACAGAAATAATTTTATCATGAGGTCTTTGTTCTATCCCTCTGGAAACTAGTTTTCTAAAACCCTTTAATGATCTGGAATAATAAAATATTTCACAATGCCATTGACTGTTGATATCTGAATGGAAAAGAAGAATTGTAGAGGAAACTCAAAGTAATATGTTGTAAACACAGAATCTATTACTTTTAAGTTTCAGAGAGAATTCATGGAGAGAGAGAAAACACAAAATAATATGTTGTAAACACAAAATCTATTACTTTTAAGTTTTAGAGAGAATTAATGGAGAGAGAGGAAACTCAAAATAATATGTTGTAAACACATAATCTATTACTTTTAAGTTCCAAAGATAATTTGTGAAGAGAGAGGAGTTGGAGTGAAGGAGTGCTTATTAAGGCTATTTAACTCTTACTTACAAACGTAAATCAAAGACCAACTGCTTCTTCACTTCACTTCATTCAAGGAAGAAACAACATAAAATGACACAAGAAACACGAATCACCATCAATAGTTGCAGGAAACTTGCTACTTCTTTCATTCACCCATCAGAAAAAGAAGTACAAAATGTAGTCTCCAAGAGGTCCAGAACTCAGAACCCTTCTTCTTTCTTTCTATCTTGCTTAAATACATCAAAAACAATTCGTAACTACTAGAATTTCTTGAAACTACTTCGACTACCTAAACTGTTAAAACTACTTATTACATGCAATTGAGGACATAACTATAGCTTCGATCTTAAAAAACAACGAAAACAAATTAAAACTGGAAATATTATTCTTTTTGCTGAATCTAATTTGTTGTTGATGCGGCTCCCTAAAGTGTTGATGTGTCTCCTTGAAGTGCTGATGTGTCTCCCTGACAGATCGGACATCCTTGCCCTGCATTTCTTTCAGAGTTCAATATTTGTCTTTTTTGCTTGCTGTCAAATCTTTTCTGTTTCTGATGTGGTATTCGAACAGTTATGCTATAACGCATCTTTGCAGAGCTTAACTTGGTACATTGCGTTTTGCAGACCACCACCATATCTATCCTTTTTCGAGAGCTACCTAACCTGCCTCTACGTTTCAAACAATGTTATCATGTCCCCTTCTGCCCGACTCTGCCTCTTTTGCTCGTGCCCACAACGTTCCGTCTTCTCTTCTCCTTTGCTCTGTGTTGGGTCACTTACTCGAGTCCACTGCCCGCGTTCACGTTTCTTCATAAAACAATGCAACTGCACATAATCTTGGACTTTAAATAAATTCAAATTTTCCATTGAAAAATTATTGTGTCCGTCCCCTTATCGCATTTCACATTTCGACATTCATAACATATTCATGAGTGCCATTCCTCCTGAGCTTGCGATGTGCGATGTGCGATAAAGGTAGGGATGAGGTGGCAAGTGGAAGTGGGGCCAATCACAAATTGCAATCGACGATATAAAACCTAATCGCGTTCTGCATTTCGGCATTCATAACATATTAATGAGCGCCATTCCTCCTGAGCTTGCGATGTGCAATGTGCAATTGGAATATATTAAATCATAGTTCTGAGCTGCATCGCGTCCGGCCCTTGTTGCACTTCGCATTTCGGCATTCCAACGTTCTACATTCTAATCCGCTTCTGCCCTCTGATGTGATTTTTACAAAGGAAAATCCCATGTACCCAGACTTAAAAACTTTTAGACTTTAGCGATAACTTCCATCCTGTCTGCTTCATTATCGCACTTCGCATTTCAACGAATCCCGTTATCTTATGATCGCTATCCCTCCTGAGCTTGCGATGTGTGATATGCGAGAGGGCCCACAACCAGACTTTAAATACTTTAGATTCGAGCTTCGAACTATATCATATCTGGTCCTCGTCTCGCATTTTTCATTTTGGCGATTCAACCTTGTTCTATTCCTCCTAAGCTTCGCGATTGCAATTTTCAATATGCGATCAGGCCTTCCACATGCGATTGCGATTAAGCCTCTGAACACTAGTTCTGTAAGTACATTTGCCCAACTCGACCCTGACCTGTGTGCAATGTTCTAAACGCATCGATCGGCCCGACTCTTGAACTGTTCTGCACGCGAATAAGCCCGACTTGACCCTTGTTGCACGCTTTTCTTCTTTGTTGCTCCTCTGGCTTAGATTACACTTCCAATGCTGCTGCTTCCCTGATTTTGGTTCCATTGCACATGAGTTGATGAATCCTCGTTGAGCTTGTGTTTATCCTTTTGAGCATGTTGCAAGTCTTCTTGAAATTTTAACAATTGTTCCTCAACAACCTTGAATTGCTCAGGAACTCTCTTGACTTTTAGCCGAGTCAAATTATGCTACAACATCTGGCTCCAATTGGGGACAACACTTTGGTAGCAAAGTGTTGAGAACTTGTAGATCAGTAGCCTTTATTCGACATGGAGTCAAAGAGAACTTGTAGATCAGTAGCCTTTATTGAGCATGGAGTCAAAGAGAACTTGTAGATCAGTAGTCGTTATTGGGCATGGAGTCAATCCCAAATGGGAGTTGATCTAGTATGTAATCCTCCCGAAACCTGCTACACTTTGGACTTCTTCCTTTATTCTCAAACTGAAAATACTGAATTAGAAATACTACAACTAAAAATGCTCAACTTCTGAGCTTATTTATGCACAACTCCTATACATGTATTCATGTATGAACTTAATCAAGTGAATTCAACCTTCCAAAGGCACCAATCCAACATCTGCATGTTAGACCTAATGCCTCCATACTGTTGAAATTTGAAGATCACAATAGGGAGGTACCATGAAAGTTTTCCAAATACAAAGCTTTGCACATACCTTTGCATAAATGCTTCTTGTTGACAAAAGAAAGTTTCCATATAGTCAGCCACTGGATCATAGAACTGATGAGACCAATTTTCTGCTGCCTCCTTTTCTTGAACATCTTGCTGATGTAGACTTCTTTGAACAGGGCAGCTTTCTTCAATATTTGACTCCTCAATTTGAGTTGTATGTGAGAAGATTGATTGTTGTTTTCTGCTGACAACCATTTAGGCCGAAAAGAGAAATCTAAGGTTTGTTTCTCATAATGCTGGTGTTCTTCGTATAATGCCAATTCTTGACAAAAATCTTCCCCCTCTTGCAAACACACCTGAGGAGCTCCACTAGTTTCTCCTCTATTCACAAAATCATTAAAATTATCAAAATTGTAATGATCTTCCAGGCTTTCAACGTGTAGTTCAGTTGTTGCAACAAATTTTTGACCAGAATCTTCAGAATGCTTAAATTTGTGTGTTTTAGCAATACAGGAATCCTCTAACACCTTTTGAAAATCCTTGTTCATCTCTGAATTTACATTCTCTTGTAAATAAATTCCAACGTTTTCTTGACAGGCCCTCTTGTCTTCAACAAAACTTGTTCTTTCAACATGACAGGAAAAATTTCTACAAGCCCACACATTATCTTCGATTTCCTGTGCATAAAGAAACATCAGCTCTAGAGTGCAAGGCTTTCTCTCCTTCAGATAAAAATCCAAGACAATAGAAAGAGCCCTCAAATAGTAAACCATAGTTCCAGCTTCAGGAGGTCGAATTTCTTTTGGCATGCTAAAATAAATTTTTTGAAACCTCATATTAAACTCAGCAATTGATTCATTGTTCTGCCTTTGGATAGAATATTATTCCAAAAGGTGTTTTTCATATGACTTACGCTTACCACAATATCTAAGAAATATATCTTGAAAACCTTGCCATGAACTAATTGAACTTGCTTCCAAACGCTGGAACCATTGTTGAGCTACCTACTTTAAAGAATGACAAAACATCCTTAAAGCCACATCTTCATAAATAATTTGAAATTTGTCCAGAAAGTACTCAAATTCCAAGATATGTTGCTCAGCGGAAATATCCTCCTCCTCTCCAGAGAAACTTGGCAAAAATTTGAATCCTTTTGAAGGATACTGGTGGAGAATTGTGGGCAGCTTCAGGGGTTTAAAGATTTCTTTGTTTTTTAGCTGAAAAGCAGTCGATTGCTTGTGAGACAGAATATTATCACCCGAAGATGATGAATCATCACCTTTATGCCCAGACTGTGACTGATTATCTTTAGGAATTGTAATGTAACAGTCATCTCTCCTCTCATATTTAGGAGATAAAGTTGTGTCAAGATCAATAATACAAGCAGAAGAAAAATCTTCTTTCTCCAATAAAGAATGTACTTTTTGGGCCTTATAATCTTCTGAGAATATAAAGCAAGAAACAATCTTCCTGATATGTAAGGGAAAATAGACCACTAAATTGATAGTGAAAAATAAAACTTCCTTTAACAGATTCAAACTCTGATACCCGTTTTTTCCACGATGCTTTCTCATTTTCTTGCCAGCAAAATTCCTTATCTAATGAAATCTTCATCAGTGGAGTCGCCAGGTGAGTAATAAACAACCAAATTTTATATCTAAATCTTGTTCACCATCAAGAAATAGATTTCAATACCCAGGGAAAAATAACTCTGTGCCTTCATCCTCGGCAACGACGCCAGAAAATGTTGTATCTTAAGAGACAATCCCTCGGTTGTGAAAGGAATTAGTGCTTAAGTCATTTTAAAAGTGTATCACAGAAATAATTTTATCATGAGGTCTTTCTTCTATCCCTCTGGAAACTAGTTTTCTAAAACCATTTAATGATCTGGAATAATAAAATATTTCACAATGCCATTGACTGTTGATATCTGAATGGAAAAGAAGAATTGTAGAGGAAACTCAAAGTAATATGTTGTAAACACAAAATCTATTACTTTTAAGTTTCAGAGAGAATTCATGGAGAGAGAGGAAACTCAAAATAATATGTTGTAAAGACAGAATCTATTACTTTTAAGTTTCAGAGAGAATTCATGGAGAGAGAGGAAACTCAAAATAATATGTTGTAAACACAGAATATATTACTTTTAAGTTCCAAAGAGAATTTGTGAAGCGAGAGGAGTTGGAGTGAAGGAGCGCTTATTAAGGCTATTTAACTCTTACTTACAAACGTAAATCAGAGACCAGTTGCTTCTTTACTTCACTTCATTCAAGGAAGAAACCACATACAATGACACAAGAAACGCGAATCACCATCAACAGTTGCAGGAAACTTGCTACTTCTTTCATTCACCCATCAGAAGAAATACAAAATGTAGTCTCCAAGAGGTCCAGAACTCGAAACCCTTCTTCTTTCTTTCTGTCTTGCTTAAATACATCAAAAACAGTTCGTAACTGCTAGACTTCCTTGAAACTACTTCAACTACCTAAACTGTTAAAACTACTTATTACATGCAATTGAAGACATCACTATAGCTTCGATCTTAACAAACAAAGAAAACAAATTAAAACTTGAAATATTATTCTCTTTGTTGAATCTGATTTGTTGCTAATGCGGCTCCCTAAAGTGTTGATGTGTCTCCCTGAAGTGCTAATGTGTCTCTCTGACAGATCGGACATTCTTGCCTTGCATTTCTTCCAGAGTTCAATATTTGTCTTTTCTGCTTGCTATCATGTCTTTTTTGTTACTGATGTGGTCTTCGAACAGTTCTACAATAACGCATCTTTGCCCGACTTGACCCAGCTATTGCGTTTCCAACAGTGCCACCATATGCTCCTTTTGCCCGACTCTGCCTATGCCTCTACATTTCAAACAATGTTATCATGTCCCCTTCTGCCCGACTTTGCCTCTTCTGCTTGTGCCCGTAGCGTTCCGTCTTCTCTTCTCCTTTGCTCTGTGTTGGGTCACTTACTCGAGTCCACTACCCGCGTTCACGTTTATTCATAAAACAACGCAACTGCAGATAATCCTGGACTTTAAATAAATTCAAATTTTCCTTTGAAAAACTATCGCGTCCATCCCTTTATCGCATTTCGGCATTCATAACATATTCATGAGCACCATTCCTCCTAAGCTTGTGATGTGTGATGTGCGATAAAGATAGGGATGACGTGGCAAGTGGAGGTGGGGCCGATCACAAATCGCAATCAGCGATATAAAACCTTGTCGCATTTCACATTTCGGCATTCATAACATATTCATGAGCGCCATTCCTCCTAAGCTTGCGATGTGCGATGTGCGATGTGAAAATATTAAATCATAGTTCTAAGTTGCATCGCGTCCGGCCCTTGTCGCACTTCGCATTTCGGCATTCCAACGTTCTACGTTATAATCCACTTTTGCCCTCCGATGCGATTTTTACAAAGGAAAAACCCATGTACCCGGACTTAAAAACCTTTAGACTCTAGCGATAACTTGCATCGCGTCTGCTTCGTTATTGCACTTCGCATTTCAGCAAATCCCGTTACCTTATGATCGCTATCTCTTCTGAACTTGCGATGTGTGATATGCGAGAGGGTCCCACGACTGGACTTTAAATAATTTAGATTCGAGCTTCGAACTATATCGCATCCGGTCCTCGTATCGCATTTCGCATTTCGGCGATTCAACCTTGTTCTATTCCTCCTGAGCTTCATGATTGTAATTTGCGATATGCGATCAGGCGATTAAGCCTCCAAACACTGGTTTTGTACGTATATTTGCACGACTCGACCCTGACCTGTGTGCAATGTTCTGAACGCATCGATCGGCCGACTCTTGAACTGTTCTGCATGCAAATAAACCCGACTTGACCCTTGTTGCACGCTTTTCTTCTTTGCTGCTCCTCTGGCTTAGATTACACTTCCAATGTTGTTGCTTTCCTGATTTTGGTTCTAGTGCACATGAAATGATGGATCCTTGTTGAGCTTGTGTTTATCCTTTTGAGCATGTTGCAAGTCTTCTTGAAATTTTAACAATTGTTCCTCAACAACCTTGAATTGCTCAGAACCTCTCTTGACTTTTAGCTAAGTCAAATTATGCTACAACGGGGGCTACACAGAGTAACGCAGAGAGTGGAGGAGGACATCCCGTGTGTTGGGAATTCTTCCAGATTGTCCAGAAAATTCATATCAGGTGTATGCTAAAAATTTTGCTCGTCGTGAATTCTGTAAATGATCTTTTCACTGGTGAAGATTAATACAAACCCTCGTTTGCTGCACCAGTTTTCCCACATTGTGTTTTTCCGTGGACAATTGTCCAAAAAATAATTGTGTTCATGTGGATGTTTCTATTGTTCTATTTGCTCTTCTGCTTTAGATTAGAGTGAATACTGCAGCTGTATTTATTTCAAAATTCACTGAAGCATCTGTAAATAACTTATCATAATAAGTAGGCGAAATAAATCAATTACTGCAGTAGCAATTTTCAGAGTGAAAATTTCAGAGTCACATCATCATCACATCAATAACTTATCATAATAAGTAGGCGAAATAAATCAATTACTGCAGTAGCAATTTTCAGAGTGAAAATTTCAGAGTCACATCATCATCACATCACGAAGTGTCACTGTCAAGAGTCCATGCACCACTGTGCTACTGTCACATTTCTGTCATCAAAGTTATAATGCAAGATCATTACTGTTTACACAAAGAAGTCACTATCACAATGTCACAGAGAAGATCACTACCTCATAACTATCAGAACACATCAGAACAAAGTTAATGTCAAGGGTAACTGCCTCAGATACAACAAGATTATGGAATAGGGTCACTGTCACATATAGGGTTATATCAATGCTTACTCCCATCAAAACCAATTTGTCATGTATTGACACAACCATATCACAGGTCAAGGTTCTATGTCCAGGTATGCAAGCTCTCTGCAATATCACTGTCAATACTGCAAACTCAAATGAAGCCCTCAAAGTCACTATTATACATTATCACTGTCACTGCTTCCGTTGTCATGATGTAGCACACAGGAATTACAGCTCATACAGATTCTCTAAGTCCTCAACAATACATCCAACATGTTCTGCTCCTAATGTAGCTCTGTCCCTACATAGCCTCAAGGCTTCCATCGATCTTCAACAATCACAGTAATATTATCAACAACTATCCATGCACAGGTGCAAGCACAGCACTGAAACACACATTCTTAATGTTGCTATTACATGGATCTCCACAAAAACACACTGCAAATCATCTCCATATGCAGACTTCAGTCAACCTCTACGCTCAACAATTTTCATTATAATACTTTCTGTCAATCATGTCGTGCACTATTGCTGCTAAAATTCAGACAGTGTTGCTCAACAGGTCTGTAGCATGTATGCAATGAGAATAACTCTGGCTGGTCACCACTTTTGTTGTTTCATGGCTTCAAACATTGTTCTCTAGAAGTGTCTTACATGCAAGGTTTTTAGTTGAGGCAAAGAGCAAGACAGGTTCCACAATTTGTCTTGACAGTTAGAGCAGTGATCTCGTGAAACACCACTAGAGCCGAAGATTGGAGAAGATCCAATAAATGATAAAAAGGGAAGAGGAGCTCACTTCTCAGGCAATCTGATTTGTGATTATTTTCTAGTGAGGATTAGGGCTCAAGCAATTCTAGCTCAAGGGTTTCAAGGAAATCTCTCAAACTAGATTTGGTGGACTTTGAGTGCCACCCTAGCTGGTTCATAGCCGATTTTGGTGGACTTCGAGTGCCACCCTAGTTGGCCAATGGGGAAGATCACTTCAGATCTTCTACATGTGCTTATTGCATGGAAATTATTCTGCTTATCATTTGAGTTTTTGTTGCAGGTGAATTGGGGATAATTTTTCAGCCAAACGAATTGATTATTTTTGCCAGAGAATTGTACCCTTTATGGCCAAATTGATACAGCAGTGATGTTTATCTCAGGAGGTCAAGTTCTAGTGCATTGCCAGAGTATTACTGAGGTTAAATTCATCACTGAGGAGAAGCTGAATTCATCTCTGTGTTGGGGCCAAATTGCAATGTTGTGCACGGGTTCGATTTTGGAAGGTCGAATTCCATCACTTAAATCAGGCTGAGTTACATTCTAAACAGGCTGAGTTCTCCTCCATTCAGCTGGCTGAATTCCCTTCTTACTAGGAGTCCGAGATCATACCCTTGGCAGATCAGAATAGTTGGTTTGGGGTCTGAGTTCCTATCTATTACTGGAGGACGAGATCTATCTCACAAAGAAGGTTGAGATCGTTAATTATGGGGTCGAATTCCTTCTCCTATAACAGACAGAGACTCTTTTCACTAGCAGTCCAATCCTTCTTCTTTTGGAGTCGAGTTCTGTTTATCAATCCCAGAGATCAAGCCTTTAACCAGAGGCCGAACCATTTCTCTTAAGGGCCTGAATTTTCGAAAATTACAGTGGCTGAGATATTCCCTTTGTGGAGGGGGCCAAGCTCGATTTCAGTGGATGAGCTATCAATCCGGGAAAGCTAAGTCTTATAGAGGCCAATTTCATCAATTTCTGGGCGATATTTTTGAAGTCTTTACACCAGGAGGTCAAGTTTGGTATTGGGCTATTGATCACTGACAAACCGAGTTTACCTCCATATTGTTAGGAGGCCCAGTGCATTCCAGAATTGGGGCTGAGTTCGTGTTATTCAGGAGGCCAGGCACATTTCCATTAGCAGGCTGAGAGCCTTTCACATTTGAAGTCAAGAGCACTATTTAGTTGGGAGGCCAAGAGTACAATTATTCGCAAGCTGTGTAGCAATTTACCAGAGGAGCTGAGCTCATTTTCTCTTAGACTGACTGAACCAGACTTGGAGGCCAAATTTATGTTGCCAACATTTCTGAAGGAGTCATATTATCATTGAGGCCTAGTGTCCCAGTCTCCTCGTGGGGATTGAGTATCATTATTTAATGGATCCAAGTTGCTTGACAAAGTGCTGGAAAGAGCCATTATATTGTTGTTGTCGATCCTAAGTCATTTCTGAGTTTTACACCAGCTTTCCAGTGGATCGAGTTGGTCCAATCTATTGCTAATTTGAAGTTCCAGGTTCTCCATTATTCTCACATTGTAACAGCTTCCCAATCAAGTAATAAAGTTGATGATTTGCCTCTCTATTTCTTACTGAAGTGTTTTTCCACTATGCTTGCCAAATGTTTGACAAAAGTGTTGTACACTACCTGCTTGTTAAAAGTTGTCAAAGAAGTTTGAAATTTGTGGAAGAAAAATTGCATATTTTAGATAACTAGCACGCTTGAGCTGAGAGCCAAGTCTGCATGTGTTGTTGAGCACATGCGATTTTCATTCGAGTATCTCACGCTACCTTCGGTGGACTTCGAGTGCCAACCCAAGGAGGTGATCTGCACTATGTTTGAATTGGTCTGGGAGCTTATCCAGCAAATTCGTGGAGCTGGTTCAGTAGGTCGGGCACAGAAAGGGGTAATGCGCAACATTTGGCGGAGCTGATTATGGAGCTGGGAATTTGTTGGGCTTTCAGGGAAAGACTATGGCCACCATTTTCTGGAGATTTGGAGCATTGTTTGGGCTCCATTTTGTGTGAGATTGTTGTGTCAATCAGCCACCATCAGAGACTGCGTGGGCCTGCGCAGTGGTGCCTTCGTACCACACGTGGGAGCTTGGGAGAAGGTGGAATTGGGGCTGAGGAAGGCTGGTACGTGTGGGGCAATTTGTAATGTCCCCATTTTTATTTTCCTCCATAGTACAGCCAGGGTGCATTTCCAGGACAGAGGATGGCCAGGCCATGGGAGCAGGTTCGTGTTATCAAGGTTTCCGAGGGAGTTTTGTGGAGTTTTTACAGGATCTAATGGCATATTTCATCATCCGCAAAATTTGTCTTTCATTCCATTGCATTCTGACAAATATCAAAAATTAGCATTATTATGGAGCCTAAATTAATTAATTATGCTTGAGGTGGCATTCCGAGAAGAATATTTGATGGAACACCTCAGTGTAATAGCTCGTTGGAACCGGAATGAGAAGATCTTCAAGATGGGATGCCAAGAAGTGAATTATAGTGGCCGGAGAGAGTATGGTGGGCGATTTACCATTTTCCTTAATTAAAAATGACTTTAATTAGTCATTTAATTAAAGGAAAATTAATTAATTGGAGGAAAAATCCCAAAAGTGACTTAAGTGAAATAGAATTAAAGTAAAAAGTCACTAAGATAAAGTCAATGGAGGATCTTTTAGAATAATAATAAAACAATAAAATAAGATGCTTCTAGAGGCTTGGAGATCTATCCATCAGATCTATAAAAGGGGAGGAGGAGGTCATTTGGAGATAACTGGGATATGATCATTTTCTTGTGTGAGAGGTTTGAGAACTTGGTTCTCTACTTTAGCAGTGGCCCCAGGACGGAAACCCTCATGTGATTCAGTGAGAGTAGGCGAGCACCCATCTCTTCCCTAAGTGTATCCATATAGGATTCACAGGTTGCAGTTTATTGATTTTCAATTTGTTTTGGAGCCCAGTTGCGACATTATTGTAGATCTATTTGGGGCCATTACCTCAACCATTTCTAGTTTGTTGTTCCATCATTTTCTATATTAATAAAATAAGGTTGAGATCTTCTGCATGTGTATATTGTCTATTATTCAGTTGCAGATTCTATTTTCCATTTTTGTCGTAAATATTGTGGTTTATGTTGTGAAAATTGTTTATGGTGATGACGGCTTTAATTTATCAAGCTATTTTTCATGGCAATCTTCTATTTCTACATGGAAATTTTATCTGAAGTTTTTCTAAGTTAAAATCTCAACAGTGTTCCAAATTTTTGGCATTTGGGACATTACACAATTCCGGAAAGGAATTTTGTTGAGCATTGCAGCCATTTTGGGGCCATCAGCAGTGTTATTTTATGGAGGGTCGATATACCCAACAGCCAGAGGAGAGCATGGAAATTTGGCTGAATTTTAGAGGTCAGCATTTGGCCAAACCCTTTCTGGGTTTTGGTGGATTATTTGTGAGGAGACCAGGGGTAAATTCCCGGAATTTTCTAAGCACCGGAGGAGGACCTAGCAACCATTTCTTGTAGCCAACGGTGCAGTTTCTAGGGCCCAGCGTAGAGCATTTGAGGGGGCATCTTCCCAGTGGTTGAGCAGCTGATTTCATCACCTTGGTCTTGTTAGCTTGCCTTGGGCAAGCCCAAGTGCATACATTCCGATCTTATATTGTACCCACCTTTTATCATAATAAAATGGCTCAGTTCTATGCATATTTTCGTGACTTTCTGGGTGTTTAATATTGTGTGTAAATTTTGTGTGGTTTTTGCTATGCATGCTTTGTTTATCGTTGTTAATTTCCCTTAGGGATATTACAGTGGTATCAGAGCTCATAGTCTTGGCTCGGCCTGTGGGAGCAACCATCAGTCTATGACACCAGAGTACAGGCAAAACATCACTTACAGGAGATAAAGATACAGAAGCAGGGAAAGGTTGCTACAAATTACTCTTGATCCAAAAACCAGAGGTTTAGAAACTAGACATGGTGGACACCACAGATGATAAAGTGAGTAAAGAGAAGTTTACCGAACACCTCCTGAAGGTTATACATGATTTGTCCAAGGGTATCGATGAGTTGAGGTAGCAGAACAACAACAACAACAAGGGCAAGGGAATTCAAGGTGAAATTCACGTGGCTGAGGGTGAGGGTACCTCACATCATCAGGCAACCAACCCACCCATTGTACCTCATGACTCTAGCACTCCACCCAGGTCGACTATTCCGGCATTTTTAGGATCAGGGACTGGAGGGACGCAAGCACAGGAGGACATGCCCATGGGAGACTATTTCGCAGAATATAAGTCCTATGGGGCTAATTTCAGAGAGGTCGTCACCTTCAAAGACTTCTGCCAACTTAAGGCCACAACAGGAGCAAGGGGAAGAGTGGAGGAGGCTACATGCATGGTACTAATTTGCAGTGCACAGTGGGAAGATTTTCCTTCTGACCTTTGATGGCTCGCCCAAGAGCTGACCCCGGCCATGGGTTGAGAAGTTGGATGTTTATTTCCAGCTTAATCATATGATGGAGGTGGAAGCGATTAAGATTGTCGCCTTGCACTTGGAGGGAGAGGCCCATGACTAGTGGTTTCATGGGTTGACCACTATGTGGCATGCAGGAGTTACGGCCTACAACGAGTTCACGTGTAGGGTGTTGGAACGATTTGAGAGGAGAGACCCTGAGGAGCACTTTGGAGAGTTGACACAACTTAAGAAAACTGGCAGCGCAGAGATGTACATGTCTGAGTTTTTGAGGAATTTCGGTGATGGTGCCAGACTTATCGGAGGCGAAGCGAGTCTTTTTATTTTTGGAGGGGTTAGCAGAGCCATTGAGGGGTTTAGTGAGGTCCAACAAGCCCACCCTTTACAAGATGCAGTCGGTGAGCCCGAGGTTTGCAGGATGCTCTTCCCGAGACTAGAGCACAGATACCCACCAAACCAGTCTTCCAGCAGAGGGGGAGAGACACCAGACCCCCACTACAGTGAGATACTCAAGGGCATGCCTAGCTGGATGATGAGGCTAGGAGGGACCTTCACAGAAGGAAGTTGTGCTTCACATGCCAAGAGCCATGGGCACCAGGGCACCAAGGGCAAGGCACACTTCATAGAGGTATTTTCTGACAGTGAGTCAGAGGATGATGCAAAGCGAGAGATAGGTGTTAGAGATGATGAGCCAACAGTGACAGGAGGAGGAGGTGGAGGACCACCACCCCCACCGGGAGGAGCACCCTTATTTCCTGCAGCAAGGGTATTGCTTCACTCCGGGGAGTGTCGAATTATCTTACATTGAGGATCAGGGGCATGGTGCAGGGGCAATGTTTCAGTACTGGAAGACAGTGGGGCCACCCACAATTTCATAGATGCCCAGATGGTGGAGAGGAGGGGCATACGCACAGAATCCTTTGAGGTATTCTCAGTCTTGGTATTAGGGGACCGAACCATGCAGTGCACTAGATACGTCCCCAGGATGACAGTAATGATGGGGGACTACTCCATGACAGGTCATCTCTTTGTGGTTGATGCCCTTGACACCAATGTGGTGCTTGGTGTGCAATGGTTATACTCTCTTGGGCGCGTCACTACCGACTAGCAGAAGTTGGAGATGGAGTTTGTGAGTCCTAACAGAAAGATGGTTATGTTGAGAGGCATGCACTCATACCCCCCACAAACAGTATCAGCGCATAGGATGGAGGCCGACTTGAGGCACGGTAATGTAGAGTGGGTCATGGAGCTGAGGATATCTGATGCATGGGGCAAGCCCCAACCTCCACACCAAGACATCCAGGTCATTCTAGATAAATACCCGGTTTTGTTTGGAGACATTCCGCCAAGACGACTTCCTAACAAAGGGTTTGAGCACACTATCGAGCTGGAGCCAGGGGTGCAGGTAGTCATCACGACCCCATACCGACATCCCAAGGCTTATCGGGATGAGATTGAGAGGGCCATTCATGAGTTGTTGGCATTGGGGCACATCAAGCCCACCTCCAGCCCCTTTCGCTTCAACAATTGTCCTGGTGAAGAAGAAGAATGGCATGCTGAGGATGTGCATCGACTACAGAGCCCTCAACAAGAAAAATTTGAAGAACCGATATCCCATTCCCCACATAGATGAGCTTATGGATGAGCTTAGAGGAGCCAAGTACTTCTCTAAGATAGATATGCATTCGGAGTACCATCAGATTCGGGTGAGGGATCAGGATATCCCCAAGACTACGTTCAGATGCCATTATGGTCATTTTGAGTTCTTTGTTATGCCCTTTGAGATGACCAATGCTCCAGCCACTTTCCAATCTTGCATGAACCACATGTTCCGCAAGCGATACACAGGTTCGCATTGGTGTTCTTTGAAAACATATTGATCTACAACAAGACCAGAGAGGAGCACTTACAGCATCTTGAGGAGGTGCTTCACATTTTAGAGGGACAGCAGTTCCATGCAAAGTTGTCCAAGTGCAAGTTTGGGCTGATAGAGATGCTCTACCTGGGGCATATCATTAGAAAGGATGGAGTGTGAGTGCATGAGAAGAAGATTAGAGCCATCCGGAATTGGCTAGTTTCCCCGAAATGTGACTGAGTTGAGCGGGTTTGTATTCATTTGCACCTATTACAAGAAGTTCGTAAAAGGCTTCTCACAGCTAGCAGCACCCCTCACTGATCTGACCAAGAAGGGGGCATTTGCATGCACTGACAAGGCACATGCAACAATTGAACACCTCAAGGAGGTGATGAGCAACTAGTTGCCCAGTGTTGGCTTTACCCGATTCTACACAGCCATTCACCTTGGAGTGCGATGCATCAGGTGAGGGCATTGGCGCACTATTATCACAAGGGGGCATGCTATAGCTTTCGAGAGTCGGAACCTCCTTAATCACGAGAGGTTGTACTCGACCTACAACAAGGAGATGTTGGCCATTATGCATGCTTTGGCCAAGTTCCAACAGTATTTGGTT
This sequence comes from Pinus albicaulis, assembly GCA_034641835.2. Classification (NCBI taxonomy): domain Eukaryota; kingdom Viridiplantae; phylum Streptophyta; class Pinopsida; order Pinales; family Pinaceae; genus Pinus; species Pinus albicaulis. Next base: position 714,808,815 of record CM076580.1, on the reverse strand, counting down.
GGTAACAGATTCAGAGTGAAGACTAATCATAATAGTATTCGCCACTTTTTGGGGCAGAAGGGCCTCAATGAGAGGCAATAGAAGTGGGTCAGCAAGATTTAGGCCTATGATTTTTACATAGAGTATGTCAAGGGAAATCACAATGTGGTGGCAGATGCCCTATCCTGGAGACCCGCTACACTTTCCCTCATGAGCATCTGCCATGATTGGAAAGCATAGTTGTTGGTAGAGTACTCCAACGATCGTCAGTCATGTGAGATCTTGGAGGGTACTCATGGAGATGAGCGCTACTGCGTGATGGCTGATGTTATTGACTACAAGGGGCACATCTATTTGGTTTTGGTCTCGCAGTTGAGGGAGAGAATCCTCCATGTAGCATATGATTCACCACTGTTAGGACACCATGGGTTCCTGAAGACTTACAGAACAGTCAAAGAGCGCTTCACGTGGAAGGGCCTCAAAAGGGATGTGTTGAGGCATGTACAAGAGTGTGAGGCATGCTAGAGGAACAAAGGGGAGTTGACTCATCCAGCGGGGTTACTATAGCCACTGCCTATTCCGGAGGGGAAGTGGGAGAGCATCTCGATGGATTTCATCACAAGACTTCCCATGGTGCAGCGCCGTGATTGTATATATGTAGTGGTGGACAGGTTGACGAAGTATGCCCATTTCTTCGCCATTCCCGCCAGGTACTCAACTTCACAGGTCGCAAAGTTGTTCTTCAAGGAGGTTTTCCAGCTACATGGTCTTCCCAAGACCATAGTGAGTGACAGGGGCAGTCGTTTCATGGGGGCTTTCTGGCAGGAGCTCTTCAGGCTGGTAGGCAGAGATCTCACACCGAAAACCAGCTACCACCAACAAACCGACGGACAGACCGAGATAGTTAACAAATGGGAGGAGGGTTATTTGCGGAAATACGTGACGAGATAGCAGCGAGCTTGGGTGAAGTGGCTACATCTGGGGCAGTATTTCTACAATACTACCTATCACATGTCTATCAGTATGTCACGTTTTTTAGCCTTGTATGGATATGATGCTTTGTCTTTTGCTGACCTTGTTTTTGGAGACAGTCGAGCCCCAAGGGCCAAAGGTTGGATACAAGAGAGCCAAAACATCCTTAAGGCTCTCAAGGATAATTTACAAACAACCCAAAATCAGCAGAAGATGTATGCAGACAGGCACAAGATTGAAAGGAATTTTGAGGTGGGGGCTTAGTTTTCTTGCGTCTCCAACCTTACAGGAAGTCCACACTAAAACAAAAGGGGGGCGAGAAGCTATAGCCACGATTTTATTGCCCTTGCCAAGTGACTAGGAGGGTTGGTGAAGTGGCATACGAGTTGGAGTTGTTGAGATTTTGGGGTAGCATCGGATGTGCTTTCGCTCTGAAACTTTCTGGAGGGGCTGGAACACATGAGATCTCCAAGACCCAAAAAGCGTTTGGAGAAATTCCATCTGGTGTAAAAGTTATTCAAGAAAATAATTTTTTTAATGAGGACCCTAAGTCTAACTTAGGGAAATTAAAAAATTAAAGTGAATTAATTTACACATGTGATGAGAACATTCTAAGTGACGTGGATCAAGCTATTTCTAATCTTAGTCGTTGATTAGAGATTACATCACGGTCGTTGATGTGTCGACGAGAAAAGTATAAAGGAAGGGCTTGGGGTCAGTTGGAGGACACACACAATGAATCTAAGAGATCGAATTCTTCTGACGGAGCAGTGCTCGGACGAAGATCAAATCTGAGTGATTCAGAGAAGCAGTGAGGGGCAGTGATTGGTCAAGAGGGCCAAGAGTACAACACAGAGCAAGGGCAGCAGAGACGCAGTGGAGGCAGCATAGCCATCAAAGGGTGTGACGCAATCCCTGGAGAGGGTGACGCAGGCCCACGCAGGGCTCACGCAGGGGCAGCGCATAGCCTCCAAGGAAAAGTACGAAATTTACTGGAAGTTGGGGTTTCTAAGCCCGCAGGACTGAAACTAGATCCGGGAGAAGCTAATCAGCACAGAGCTAGGGTGACATAGTCCCTCAGCCAGGGCCACGCAGCCTTACGCAATGGCAGCATAGAGCCTACGCAGAACTGGTTGGGGTTTCACCAGTGACTCATCCGGATCAGCCGAGACTTGCAAGAGTGAGGTAAAACTCACATTTTTCACTGTAGCCGAGGTTTTCTCTGTTAGGTGAGTTGGTTTATGGCACCCTAGATGTACTCAAAATATTGTTGCTTAATAATATTAAACCCTCATATCCGTTGCACTAGTTTTCCCGCATTGGGTTTTTCCAGGGATATTTGTCCGAAAAATCTGTGTCCTTTATCATATGTGCGTGATCTTCAGTAAATGATCTGTATTTGTGTAGGCTACTAGTTGTGTCTACTTCGAAATTTTTCTGAATATTTTAGTTAAATAACTTGTGTATAATAAAAACAAGTAGAGGAAGTAAATCAATATTTAGCAGTATGATTTTTGTGCTCAAAAATTTTTCACATGGTATCAAGGCATTGCAGATCAAGTTGAACCATCAGCAAAGGAGCTGAAGATACTTACTACAGGAAGGGCAGCTGAAGCAGCACAGATCCAGAAGAAGGTAGCACAGCACCAGAGGGACAGTATAGACCCTGCAAGGGTGACGCAGAGGCTGACACGGCTCCAAAAAGGTGACGCAGAGCCAGTATGCTCACGCAAAGGTTGATGCGGCACCAGGAGAAGGATGTTGAGCCAATCTGCTCATGCAGAAGCTGACACAACACCAGGAGGGTGACGCATTCCAAGAGGGAGTGATGCTATGTAGTTTGTCGAGGCTGGAAGTGCAGTTTTTGATCTTCAGAAGTTGTTGGTGTGGCATCGGTTCTATCGGTGCATAACAGTGCCTAGCAAAGGTGACAAAGTGAGGAGAAACAGTTCCTCAGCAGACTTTTGCCAAGAAGTCTGAGATTCGATCAGGAGGGTGATTGTAGAGGGTTGATTCAGTAGAATTGGCGGAGGATTTCAGGGAGGGAAATCAGTTGTCAGAGGGAGCAATATCTCTAGAGGGTTTCTATCACCAAGAAACCTAGATCCGGTCTTCTGTTGAGTACAGCATCAGTAGATGGGAGAAGAGTACCCACTTCGACAGTTTTTTATTGAGTAGAGATGGCCCCGTACGGACTGAGAGACCAGAATAGGTTGGACAGTGTGTCCAACTTTGCGATCTGGAAGGCCATAATCCTGACAGTCCTGGAGGAATACGGTATCTGAGAGCACACAGAAAATGTCCTAATTGTGTCGACCAATGCGAACGCTCTGAAGAAGTTCAATGAAAATCAGGCGTGGACAAAGTGCTTGATCATGGATGGGGTGAAGGATCACGTGGTCCCACACATTGCTGAGAAGAGGGCGGCACATGAGATGTGAACAGCTTTGACCACGCTGTATCAAGGCAGCTTCGTCCAATGGAAGATGCTTCTAGAGAACCAAATGCGAATGTTCCAAATGCATAAGGGAGAGGAGATTGATCCCTTCCTCTTTAGATTGCAGACGATCCGAGATCAGCTAATTGCCATGGAGGCAACTCTGGATGAAGGGCTCTTGGTGAGGACTACCCTGAATGCAATCATCGATGAGTGGGAGACCTTTGTCCAAAGCATCTTGGGCAGAGCACAACTCCCAAATTGGGGTGACATGTTGGTTATCCTTCGACAGGAGGAGATCCAGAGGGTGACCAAGAAGGAATTCAGCAGCAGAGGTGTCAAGGTGAAGGAAGAGGAGGAGGATGCAGCCCTAGCATCGAAGGGACAGCAGCAACAAGGGAAGAAGAAGGACCTATCCAAGGTTCAGTGCTTTAGACGTGGCGAACTTGGACACTTCACCAACACTTGTCCAAAGAGGAAGGACAATGAATCTTCAGATTCCAAGGCAGCAGCAGCTAGAGGGGACATTGGTAGTGAGGATGATGTGGCCATGAGTGCTCATGTGCCTTGAGAGAAGGGGTGGGGCGATATTGATCTATAGAGCAGCTACAAATGGGAGGCAGGATCCTTGAGGTGCCCAAACTCTTGGATCACATACAAGCTACGAGAGCCTTAAGACAGTAGAAGGATGATTGAAGCAGTGGGTGCAGAAGATCATGGAGAAGCAGAGGCAGTGTTGGGAAGCTGGAGAGTAGAGCAGCGCAATGCAGAGGCAGGAATAGCTTGGAAGCAGCAACGCAGAGGGGCAGTGCTTACGCAGTGCAGAGGCACTAGAGAGACAACGCAGAGCAGCAGCAGAGGGTGCTTCAGTGATGAGATGCAGCCTAGCTGACTTGTCTATCAATGATTGGGTGATGGTCCTTCAGTTGCTTACTTCTCAGCAACTGAGTTGCAGTTTAGCAGTTAGCAGTGCCAGTGCTATAAGTAGCATGATGGAGCAATTTGAGAGGGAGCTGCAGTACAGATGTAGCAGTGTCAGTGACAGTGACATGGGCAGCAGTACAGAGAGCAGCAACGCAGTGGATGGAAGGCAGCAGGCCAAACATCAACACGGAGACCGATGCAAGAGATCAGGGCAATGCTTCAGCGTGGAAGTATTGCTAGAGCACACTGCTCGCTAAGAGGGAATGTTGAGATTTTGGGGCAGCATCCGATGTGCTCTAGCTCTGAAACTTTGTGGAGGTGTTGGAAAAAATGAGATCTCCAATACCCAAAAAGCGTTTGGAGAAATTCCATCTAGTGTAAAAGTTATTCAAATAACTAATTTTTTTAATGAGGACCCTAAGTCTAACTTAGGGAAATTAGAAAATTAAGGTGAATTCATTTACACATGTGATGAGAACATTCTAAGTGACGTGGATCAAGCTACTTCTAATCTTAGTTGTTGATTATATATTAGACCATGGTCATTGATGTGTCAATGAGAAAGGAAGGGCTTGGGGTCACTTGGAGGACACACACAATGAATCTAAGAGATTGAATTCTTCTGACGAAATAGTGCTCGGACGAAGATCAAATCTGAGTGATTAAGAGAAGCAGTGACGGGCAGATGCAGTGATTGGTCAAGAGGGCCAAGAGTACAACGCAGAGCAAGGGTAGCAGAGACACAGTGGAGGCAGCGCAGCCATCAGAGGGTGTGATGTAGCCCCTGGAGAGGATGACGCAGGCCCACACAGGGCTCACGTAGAGGTAGCGCAGAGCCTCCAAGGAAAAGTCTGAAATTCATTGGAAGCTAGGGTTTCTAAGCTGGCAGGGCTGAAACCAGATCCGGGAGAAGTTGATCAGCGCAGAGCTAGGGTGACACAGTCCCTCAGCCAGGGCCACACAGCCTTATGCAGTGGCAGTGTAGAGACTGCACAGAGCTGGCTGGGGTTTCACCAGTGGCTCATCCGGATCAGCCGGGACTTGCGGGAGTGAGGTAAAACTCACATTTTTCTCTGTAGCCGAGGTTTTCTCTGTTGGGTGAGCCGGTTTATGGCACCCTAGATGTACTCAAAATACTGTTGCTCAATAATAATAAACCCTCATATCTGTTGCACCGTTTTTCCTGCATTGGGTTTTTCCAGGGACATTTGTCCGAAAAATCTGTGTCCTTTGTCATATGTGCATGATGTTCAGTAAATGATCTGTATTTGTGTAGGTTGCTAGTTGTGTTTACTTCAAAAAAATTCTGAATATTTCAGTTAAATAACTTGTGTATAATAAAAACGAGTAGGAGAAGTAAATCAATATTTAGCAGTAGGATTTCTGTGCTCAGATATTTTCACAGGAGCTTCCGTCGGGGAGCAGGGTGCACAAGGTCTTCCTGTTTCGTGCCAAAAGAAAGTATTGGGACACTAGGTTACAACATCCACTGAACTACCCCCACTGGATGATGATGGGCATATAATTCTTGAGCCTAAGGCTATCTTGGAGAGCATAGAACAGAGATTGAGGAGTCGAGTCATCAGGGAGTTCCTGATCAGATGGAAGAACCTACAAGATGAGGATGCCACTTGGGAGGGTGAGCAAATACTGCAACATCCAGCATTACAATTGCTTGAGGGCAAGCAACATCTTGGTGGGGAGGACTGTGATATTCCTACTTAGCAATGTTGCTAAGGGAAATATCAATTTTGGTCAATTTTGGTCAATTTTGTCAATTTTGGATTGCAACTTAGGAAAAGTGGGTTGTTGGGCCCCACTTTTAATTTTGGGCTAATGAATGACCCCAACATAAGAGAAAGAGGAGAGACTGAATTGCTAGTGGATGGTATGGGCCACCCCAAGAAGGAAATATGCTCCCCTTGGCTAGTACGCACTCTTGGAGGGAAGAGAGAAGAAAGTGTCGATGAATGGGGCCCACGTGGAGGATTGGAGGCTCGAGGCTGAATAGGAGATGCATTCCTCATTTTCGGGACTTTTTGATCATTTGACATTCACACTTAACTAGCATGCTTGAACTGAGAGTCAAGTCTGCATGTATTGTTGAACACACGAGATTTTCATGCGAGAATCTCACCCTACCTTCAGTGGACTTCAAGTGCCAACCCAAGGAGGTGATTTGCACTACGTTTGAATTAGTCTGAGAGCTTATCTAGTAAATTCGTGGAGCTAGTTCAGCAGGTTGGGCAAAAAAAGGGGGAATACGTAGCATTTGGAGGAGCTGGTTGTGGAGTTGGGAATTTGTTAGGCTTTCAGGGAAATACTATGGCCACCATTTGCTGGAGATTTGGCGCATTGTATGGGCTCCATTTTGTGTGAGATTGTTGTATAAATCAGCCACCATCAGAGACTGCGTGGGCCTGTGCAGTGGTGCCTTCGTACCACATGTGGGAGCTTGGGAGAAGGTGGAATTGGGGCTGAGGAAAGCTGGTACTTGTGGGGAAATTACGAAAGGGAATTTTGCTGAGCATTGCAGCCATTTTAGGGCCACCGGCAGTGTTATTTTCTGGAGGGTCGATATACCCAGCAGCTGGAGGAGAGCGTGGAAATTGGGCCAAATTTCAGATGTCAGTATTTGGCCAAACCCTTTCTGGGTTTTGGTGGGTTATTTGTGGGGAGACCGGGGTTAATTTCCCGGAATTTTATGAGCACCGGAGAATGACCTAGCAGTCATTTCTTGCAACCAGCAGTGCAGTTTCTGGGGCCAGCGCAGAGCATTTAAGGGGACATCTTCAGTATTTGGCCAAACCCTTTCTGGGTTTTGGTGGGTTATTTGTGGGGAGACCGGGGTTAATTTCCCGGAATTTTATGAGCACCGGAGAATGACCTAGCAGTCATTTCTTGCAACCAGCAGTGCAGTTTCTGGGGCCAGCGCAGAGCATTTAAGGGGACATCTTCCTAGTCGCTGAGCAGTTGATTTCATCACTTGGGTCTTGTTAGCTTGCCTTGGGCAAGCCCAAGTGCATGCATTCTGATCTTATATTGTACCCCCTTTTTATCATAATAAAATGGTGCAGTTCTGCGCAAATTTTGGTGTCTTTCTGGGTGTTTAATATTGTGTGTAAATTTTGTGTGATTTTTGCTATGCATGCTTTGTTTATCACTGTTAATTTCCCTTAGGGATATTACATTCTCAAGCTGCAGGCAACTCTTCTAGGTATGAAATTTATGCCTTATAGTTTATGCCTTTGCCATGTGCGTATTACTAGGATCTGTGTCAACTGTGGAATGTTTCGGAGGCTTTGTGCAGTCTGTGCCTGAGCGTCTGTTATAAGCCTATACCTTCGGTTGGGTGCCTCCTGCACCCAAATTCAATCTGCTATAGATTTGTCGTTGCATCTGTTACTGTGCTTGATTCTCTCAAGAATTTGTAAACTTGCAATGTCTCCGGTCTCTGCTATGACATATGCCAAATGCCTTGGGCTCACTCTGTGTTGGTGCACTACCACAGTCAACCAGTCATGTCTCTCCACCAGTGATTGCATCCTCGATGCCAAACTCTAACGCAATTCTGATACCATGATAGTAAAAATGCATACAACAATTGCAGAAAGTTTGAACCAGCAAAATGAGAGTGAGAACAATTTGAACTGTCTTGCATCAATTCTTCAAAATATTTTATATCAGTACATAGAGGAAATGATTGTTTGAATTCCTCTTAATTCGACAATAATTAAATGTTGAAGCTAAACCAAAGTGATAACTCATTAACTTTAAAGTGTACTTTCTAACTTAGATATAAGTACTAAATACAGCCATTACACTTATCTCTGATATGTAGAAGTGGCTCAAACTAAGAGTCAACTGTCAGTTAGACTAGCCTGTGGAGTTGCAAAGGTTATACTTAAAACCTCTTCTAACATTCCAAGTTGATGAACTCCAAATAGAGGAGAAGAATCTGGTTGATGAACTTCAAATAGAGGAGAAGAATCTGCTAATATTCTCCTATCCATGAAATTTGCCTCTAATAGGGAAAAAAACACCTACCTTTCTACAACCAATAATATAATTAACATGACGAGCAGTATGTGGGAAAGATCAAGACACAGGGCACTACCTAAGAGATTCACTACCATCCATGCCAATATTCTCTAGTGATTTCAAGGCACTTCACAATCCCACTGATTGAGAAGAGTGGAGAACGATGTGAGTGAAATATTTTTCCTTTTTAGGAAAAAAGATGTCATGCAATTATACAAATTCAGAATCCTTGCCAAAATGGGAATATAAATGAAATGCACTATAATGAGTTCTATCCCTACATAGTCCATTTGTCTCATCAATGCTAAAGTATCAAGTGAGACCCATCATTTATCATTGTAGTCCTTTTTTCATATTATGAGTAACGAAGAATTATAATCAAGAAATGTTGAGAGAAAATAGCATAAGAAGAGTTGGGTAAAGATTGTAGAGGATTAAGCATTAATGACAAAGAAGCATATTCCCTGTAGGGAGCAAATCACGTTTGCAATGGCTGGATGGAAATTGGTTGATGGTTGAGGGGATTCTATAGTACAAGGAAAATTGAGAAAAATCAAATGAAATAAGCATTTAAAGTGAGGAGTCATAAGATATCTTTAGGGTAGATACGAGAGGGGTTTAGAAAATAGATACTTCAGCAACAATGAAATTCGGATAAGATTCAAATTGTGCAATGAAATTTAGATGAAAATCAGCAATAGGTCATTATATACATAAATTTCAAAAATATAGAAAATGGAAATATAAAAAAAATGAAATTTTTCTTTCTTTCTTTCCACTTGAAATAACATATTTAATGATAAAAGATGGCATTTTTTAAAAATTCAACTTACGACTCGTCTTTAGAATTGCCTTGAGATTCCCTTTGAGAATTGCCTTTGAACTTAGGCTAAGCCAATGAATTTCAAATTCTTTTCAAGAATTGGTGAATTTCATATATCGTAAACAAAATTGATTTAACCTTGAGACTTAGATTATAGGTATCTAAACTAGCCAATGAACATGCTACTAACCCAAGTCACTAATCTTGTTCCAGAACAATGCAAATACAAGACCTGAATGAATTTGAGTAAGTCCACAAAATAGTAATGGTGGAAAGACATATTCAACAAACTGCTTAAGCAGATTGGTGAAAGATTTCTCTGTGAATCACCATGGCAAGATCTCTTGATGTTGTACTTAAAATTACCAAGATGGTGACACTATATGTTGCACATGGTTTTACACAAATTGATCATATATCCCGAAGTTCCAAGATTCAGGTGCCATGGAAGAAACGCATGCACAAGCTAACTACTTGTGAATATGAGTTATAACAAAATATAGTAGCAAAAAAAATGAAGAATATTTCCTTCATATCACACGATTATATGTCTTTAAGAAACAGTAGTTAGGTAGAATGGTCAGGGATGATCCAACACTCTACATCTCTCACATCTCTAGACATTGAGAAAGTTGAAACTAATAGTTCAGAAGTTAGATGATCACAACCATCAACAAAACTTCCCCCTCTTCAATTAGTTACACAATACAAAAAGACATAACTTTATAACTTTACATTAAACATGTAATCATATCAACCCCCTTTTTTATTGCAATCGAATTTCCATTGCATAAATACAACTTTACCCTCACATCTATACCCCATTTTACAATTTGATTGTCCTGCTTAATCACAAAGCTAAAGGTCCATCTTCAATTGTTTTAAAGGAAATATGAGTAGAGGCTGAAAAAATAACTAGGGCAACAGCAATTGAAGCTTACACAAAAGGAGCAATAGAAGCAATATCAATAGTCCAATGGGGAAAGAATAGCAACAAAACAGTTCTCTGAGTAACGTCCATAATCTCCTCATCCCCCTCTAAAATATCCTTCTCTAAAACAAGAACTAACTCCTCTAGAGTATTATACTTGCACTTGGTGTTACACCTATTTCTTCCATACAATCAACCCACCTCCTTTTGTCATCTATATGGTCATCAATGAAGTTTGGAGAAACAAACTAAATTTATATATTGATATTGATATCGTAACATCAGTTGTAAAAAATGATAGATATTTCATCATATGTGATCAGTATATTCAACGTGGTTGTACTCATTAATGGACACCTTGAAAATGTACATTTTATAACCTAATGGAAAGTTTAAATGATTTCATCTGCATTGAAGTTACAACATTTCTGTAAAGAGAAAGTAATACATAATTTCGCACAAGACGTTATAATATGAATTTATATTTGACAAAACTACTTCAAGATTCATTTCAAAATTATTTTAGAATGGTGAAAAAAGAATTATACCTATGAATATAAGCGTAATAGTTACTCCCTTGCTCAGCTCTTTGAATTCGTCAAATTTAAATTCAACTTTTCTAATTCTCCATGTAACACCCATGAGAACCAACAAGTACGACACATGCAGCGCAGCTACTGGTATAACCCATTGGTTTCCAACACGACAAACATGGTTGAAAGGTCTCTTTGCCTGAGATACTATAAAACCAGCAAATAAATTTATTATTTTCAAAAATAAACTACAATCAATTTTTACATTGTCTAGAATACGATTAAAAATAAATAAATTAATAAATTAATAAAAATTCCGCACTCACATACATAGCAATGTCTTATTGACAATTATTTTTAAAAAATTTCAATGCTCTAGCTTAAATTCACAAATATAAAACCAAATAAAAGTAGCGCTGCACGTCAGAACTGTTGGAAATGTAACTAGTTTTGATCTTCATAATTGTTATTGTACTCATTTCAATATGCATCTTGATTCTTATGTAACAAACAAAAGAAGAAAAGAAAAAGTTATTATTTTAAAGCATGGGTTTCATGATTCTTATTGATGGTCATCTAGGTAAAAGCATGTTCTTCATGCTTCTAGGGTTTGCTAAGTCATAGGATCTATTGTAACGAGTCAAGAGAGTCAACATCATGATTATAAGACCCTTCCGGGCAAGATGTATCTTGTAAAAGAATTTATTTGAGTCTAGAAGGTCCTAAAAACCTCCAAAGTACAATTCGGCCCTGGCAGCTTCAAGTCGACCTAAAGGAGGGAATTCTACCCCTTGAAAAGGCTATAAATAGAAGCAGATTCAACCTCATTTGACACTCACACACTCACAAGTTCGATCTCTCAAGAAGAAGTTCGATCTGAAGTTGGGAAACGCAAGGAGAATCCAAGAAGAAGAAGAAAAGTTTGTTTTTGGGCTCTATCTCTCTCACATGTGTGAAAACTATGGTTTCTGCAGCTTCAAGGAAGACCGAAATTGCAGGTCTGAATTGCAGGAGATCAAGTTGCAGTATCAAGTTGCTGGAAGAGCGAATACTCTATTTTGACCTCACTGACCTTGGAAGGATCTATCTTGCTCAAAGAAGGTTCTCTTGAAGAGTTGAATTAGGGTTTCTGTAGCAGCTACAGGGTCGAAGTCACAGGCCGAAGTTGCAGGTCGAGGTTGTGGGGTCGAGGCTGGGGACGAAGTTGAAACTGAAAGTTGGTTGAAGCAAGATTGACCCTTGTTGATCTGATCTCGCTGGAAGGACTTCTTGAAGGGCTGACTTGGTACTTGGAAGAGGACTTGGTATAGGGTTTGGGCCTCGATTGTCTCATTTGAAGCAGATTCTATAAGAAGAGAAGTGATTTTCTAGGTTTTCCCGTTGGAGGGGTTTTGCCCTGGCTTGGAGCCTAATTTTTGTGTCCACTATCTTTATTCGTTATTTCTTGATAAATACAAGAAGATAAATAAAGTTCACAAACAATTATTAAGGTTAAGGAAAATCTGAATTAATAACTGCCACATTGCATTTTCCAACAAGAACCACTTATTGTATCAATGTGAATCCTTCAAAACAATGACGGCTATGACTTGAAGGACTTTACTCATGTTACAATCCCAAAAAAGGGAAGTCAACGTTTACCAGACCAAGAATGAGTAGCATATGAGAAAAGCAAGACTGACAAGAAAAATTTTAATTGCATTCAAAGCCAGCCACTTTTCTCCACTTCTAACGAAATCTAAGGGGTCAAACCTATCATCTCCCACTATCTCTAACGACATTAGATGTGGTTTGTTATCTTAAGACCTGCAGAGGATTACTACCCAGTTTTAATAACAATAGCAGTAACAATTGTAGCTGGATGATATAATTATTAATTTATTCCTAAAGTTTGATGTTCTGCCAGAGAACTAATTAAAGATTACTATAATAGTTTACTGATATAAATTGGGATCCTAGACAGATTGAGCTTATCTATGTTGGCAGTTAAAGGGTACAATGTACATACTTTATGCCAATATTAAGGTAAGTTTGATAATGTTCTATGACAGCAATAAATAATGAAGTTATTGCAGCCGAATATCTTAAATATTCGAATTTTGAATATTTGCAATTAAGGAATTTTAAAGATGATATTTTGTTGTAATTATATGTCTCAGTCCTGGTTTACTGGTCCAGTATTACTCTTTTCTCTGAGGTCTTGAGAAGGTAATAACCATATACTCACTAATTCCTTTCAAGCAATGTTAGGTCTGACAAGCCACGTTAAGGAGAAAAACAAATTTGATTAATTCTCCCCAAAGGTTCTCCAAATATGTACTCTAGACTTCATGATGCTATAATCATTTTCAGCACTTCACAGCCAAAATTAGTCAAATCTCCCTTTTCGTATTATTCCTTGACAACATTTCCTATACTGTGTTCAAAGCTTTTTGAGCTGGTGCTGCAGTGAAGAATAAATCCATGATGGTGCTCTTTAAATTGATGTCAAATTTGTACTTTAATTCACCATATGTGAGATGATTTACATGTTCATCTAGGGGAACACCATATCGATGTGTAATAAGACTATGAAATATAGGACTAAGCCTAATTAGATAACTTGCATGGACATGGATATGGATATACTGAATATTATGAAAATTTAAGATCTGGATATAGGTAACCAACCAATATTTAGCTCAACTGGTTGTTTCCAATGTTGTTGGGCATTGGGCTAGTTCCATGCAAGAAGGTGCCTGGTTCAAATCCCCTTGGGATAGGCGCACCAGTTTATACCAAAAGGTTTACTAGGGATGCCATCCAGGAAACACTTGGGTTTCCCTACAAGGTTTTCTTTGGAAATATATATATATATATATATATATATATATATATATATTGTGTTGATGTTTGTAGCGCAGGTAGGTACTTCTGCACAGGAAAGTGTCTAGATGTGTGTAAGTCACCTAATTGTTGATGTTTGTAGCTCAGGCAGGTACTTCTGCATAGGAAAGTGTCTAGATGTGTGTAAGTCACCTAATTGACTCTTAACCCTAGCAATTACTTTAATTATTAAAATAATATATTTTTATGAGAAAAGTGAGTTTAATCTAATAAAATGCAAAGGTTATTTGCATTAGTGAATTAGATAAATCTCCACCGTTGATCTCAAGTGAAGTTGGATCTAATGTCAACCGTCAATCACTCTGAAGATTAGGGTTGTTGATTTAGTCATAACTCAAGCTTATAAAAAAACATTGGGCTTAGGGAGAAGACACAATTAGTGAGCACAAGACACATTGAAACTGACATCTCAATGGTTGGGTGGAGCAGGACATTTACTAAAGTGTGCAGCAGCCAGCAGAAGAAAACAAGGAGCCGCAAGAGAGAAATATTCAACAAGTGATTTTGCAGCAAAGAGGGCATACATGAGATCTGTAGATCGATCCCAAGAAGCCGTACACTGCGGGCAGCGGCAAGAATTAGCTTGGTCAGGTCTGCAATAATAGGAAACGTGCAGTAGGGACCACACGTACATGGCAGGGAGACTACATGTGCGTCTAGACTGACATGTGCACAGGCAGGCAGAGAAAACTATTCAGAAATTCCCACACATGCACGGGCAAGTTGCAACAGCGCACGAGCAGGTAGAAAACAGGCTTGGGCAGCAGGTTGTATAGTTGTAGGATTGAGGGCTAAAGAGAAATTTCGCAGCTGGAGGTTTCTAGGTTTTGTTGCATGTGATTTTCCCTCAATGGCCATTTATTTTCCCTGTTGGGAAGATCTTTGAATGTTAAAGAAATTTATGAAACAACAAGTTTGAAAGGCAAATTTTTATGTGTTTGAACTTTGTGCATGAAATTGGTTGTTTTGCTTCTGCTAAAAATTAATTTTGTTTACCAGTTAATATCCCAGTAGTACATTTTGTTTAGGAAGACAATAATAATTAAAATAAACAAAGAAACTTGCTAGGAAATAATTTTTCATTTACTAGGGTTAGAAAATTAATATGGTATCAAAGCGTCTATGAAGAGGAAGAGGCCAATTTCCTAGTTTGCATAGCAAAAAACTAGCAAAAACTTCTTGCAGTGCTAGAAGGAATTAGCACACAGCAGGTTATTTGTACAGATCTAGAAAAGGCAACAACCAGTCTCAGGTTTGAAGATAGGTTGGATGGGGTTCCTAACTTCCTATGCTGGAAGGTAAGGGTTACCTTGTTGCTGAAAGAGAATGACCTTTAGCAACCAACAAATGCAACATTGTTGGCAACCCATGAAAAGAACGGCATTCAAGCTTAGTGAGTCATTATGGATGCCATGAAGGATCACTTAATCCCTCACTTGGCAAAAAATAAGACAGGCAGGGGAATGTTCAAGGCTCTAGTGGATTTATTCTAGAGCAATAATGTGAACAGGAAGATGATCATAAAGAACAAGATCTGATCCATCCAGATGTCAAAATCAGACAATGTGACCATCTCATGAAGATCACTTAGATACATGATCAGCTTGCAGCCATTGGGGAGAAAGTCAAGGGCACAAAATTAGTAAATGTGGCACTGAATGAGCTCACCTAGTTTTTGATGGATATGGTAGCATCGGATAGGTATTCTAGTCTGTAAGGTCTCAAAGAGGCTAAGGAACACGAGATCCCCAAAACCGAGAAAAGTTTTCGAGAGAAAACACTTAGAAACCTATCAAATAAATTAATAGTTCAATAACTTAAAGTTCCTAAGTCTAATTTAAGAAAATTGATTAATTAATGGGTACTAATTGAGGAAATTGATTTTGCTTTAAAGACTTCTAGAAATGGTGATTTGACGAAGTCTAAGATGATTTGAGCCATCCATCGTAATTAGATCTCGGTCATTGATGCTCCAACGAGAGATTATAAGAGCAAGTCCATGGCGTTGGAGACTGACACAGTTTTACATCGAGTGAGCAAGGCAGATCAAGCTACCCAATTCACAGTTTTCAGTAAGGGCACAGTTCGAGCCAGGGAAGAAGAGTAGCAGGGGTTTGCAGCAGGGAGAATTTCCAGAGAAATTATCAAGAGGCTTTCCAGTTTTCACTGTTCAGAGGAGCAAAGGGAGGTCAAATTATGTAATATTCCGAATAGAAATAAACAGCAATATAAAGCACATAAACAAAGAACTACAGCAACTAGAGAGACATCACATGAACAAGAGACAATATGGAGAACTCTGAGCCATTTTATTAAATACTGAAAGATAAAATGAGTACAAAGGTGATCAAAATGATGGCACCTTGGCTTGCACTAGACAAGCGTAGGAAAACTCTCAAAATGAATCATGGAATGGCTGCTCCCTTAATGACTGCATAATCTCCAAGCTGTTGGTGTCGCTGTCGTGCTGCTGCTACTGCTGGAATAAACTGAATTATGGGGCTGCTCCCCACCTCAGAAAATTATTAAACTTGGGGAATGGCCTCTCCACCCAATACCCACAAAAGCCCAGAGAGATTTTTGAAAATGGCTGACCTCTGAAAATGACCTCCCTTGAGGTACCACGCTGTCCCAATGATAAACGCTGGCCCTAAATAATTTGCTGCAAAATATGGCCTCCAACTCTACCAAAATGATGGAATAGGGAAGGGCTAACCCCTTTCCAACTCTCCTGGGCTGAATCCCCTGGTAAACCCTCAATCCGAAATCTCCTCCTCCAAAGACTACGTCCTCCCTCTCACTAACTGCGCTGTCTCAGCAAGTGAACAATCCCAGTTGTGGCTGCTCCAACTCTCTTCGTCAAAACAAGGATAGAACTCCTCACCCAAGGAGGCGCTCGAAGTCCCTCGGGGCTGAGGTTGGGATCTCCGCATGGAGACACCCAGTGTGCTGAAAAACACTTGCAGACTTTGCTCAACAGCAAAAGCGTGCTCAATGTCAAAAGACAAATAACATAGATGCATAATCGAATGATCAAAATGAGGAGCCTCTCTCCCATTTTATGTTTGGCGAGCCTTGCTCTCACCTAGGCCCCACCACCAACTGCGCTGTCTCCTTGAGCCACATTGTCCCTCTAGCTCTACGCTGACTTGGGCCCACGCTGACATGTCCTCCACGCTACCACTTCGTCCTCTAGGCCCCATGCTGCCAAATAATCATGTCTCCAAGTGACCTTAGGAAATGCTTTTATCCTAAGTGTGAGTTAAGTGTCCCTCTTCACCCACTTTATTTCTAACTTAACTTTGTTAAAGTGAAATAGTCAAAATTAATATTTCCAATTAGCTATTGCTAATTGGGAATATTACAGTCCTCCCCGGAAAAACGTTGCTTGTCCTCAAGCAACTGCAATGATGGATGCTATAGAATTTTCTCTCTCCCAAGTGGCATCCTCATCCGGTAGATTCCTCCATCTCACCAGATATTCCTTGACTGTCCTACTCCGCAACCGCCTCTCCCTAGTGTTAATAATGGCCTCCGGCTGTAGCACCAAATGCCCCTCATCATCTGTGGGCGGGAGCTCCTCAGTTGCAGTCACTCGCTGTCCCAGTGCCTTCTTCAGGCATGACACATGGAAAATATTATGAATCCTGCTACCAGTGGGCAGCTCCAACTCATATGCAACCTCCCCAATCCTGCGTGTCACCCTATATGGTTCATAAAAGCAGGGCTTGAGCTTTTCAGCCCCCTTCTGCTTCAGCGTAGATTGCCGATATGGTTGCAATCGTAGGTAGACCAAGTCTCCTACCTCAAACTGTCTCTCAACACGTCCCCTATCGGCATACATCTTCTGTTGATTTTGTGTTGTAGCTATGCTATCCTTAAGAGCTCGAAGTATATCCTGACTCTCTTGGATCCAATCCTTGGCCCTAGGGGCCTTGCTATCACCAAAAATCACATCAGCAAAAGATAAAGCATGATACCCATATAAAGCATAAAATGGAGACATATGATGCGTGGTGTTATAACAGTACTCCCCCAAGTGCAACCATCGTAACCATGCCTTTTGTTGCCCACTGACATAGTTTCGCAAGTAGCCTTCCAGCCACTTGTTCACTATCTCCGTCTGCTTGTCCGTTTGTGGGTGATAACTAGTGCTGGAGGTCAACTCGATGCCCACCAAACGGAAAATTTCCTACCAAAACCCGCCTATGAATCAACTATCCCCGGCACTGACAATGGTCTTTGGGAGACCAAGCAATCTGAAAAAATCCCTGAAGAATAACTCCGCCACCTGTGCTGCAGTGTAATGTGCTGATATAGCGAAAAAATGTGCATACTTTGTCAGCCGATCAACGACTACAAATATGCAATCCTTGCCCTGTATAGTGGGCAACCCTGTGATGAAATCCATCGAAATACTCTCCCATTTCCCCTCTGGTATGGGAAGAGGCTGCAGTAAACCCGTCAGATGGTTCATCTCTCCCTTATTGCGCTGGCAAACTTCGCACTCCCTAACATGTCGGAGTACGTCCTCCTTGAAGCCCTTCCATGAGAACCTCTCTCTAATGGCCCTATAGGTCTTGGTGAACCCCTGGTGGCCTGATAGTGGTGAATCATGTGAAGAGCGCAATATCTTCCCCTTGAGCTTGGAGCCCTTGGTCAAGAAGATCCTATCCCTAAAGTAGATCACCTCATCCATCACCCTGTACCGGTCCTCTGTAACCTGTCCATCCAACACCTCACACCCAAAACGGTCCTTGAAGTACTCGACCAACAGCTAAGCCCTCCAGTCTGTATCTAAACTCATCAAAGACAACGCTGCCGGTCTACGCGAAAGTGCATTGGCCACCATGTTGTTCTTCCCCTTAACATACTCAATGTTAAAATCATATGCCTGGATCTTGCTGACCCACTTTTGCTGCCTCTCCTGCAACTGTTTCTGCTCTAGGAAGAATCAGAGGCTGTTGTGGTTAGTCCTCACTCTGAACCTGTTCCCCACCAGGTACTGTCAAAATTTGGCCAATGCATGCATGATGGCCAACATCTCCTTGTCGTATATAGCATACAACCTCTCATGTGGCTATAGCTTCCGACTATCAAAAGCTATCGGGTGGCCTCCCTGCATTAACACTGCGCCTATCCCCTTCCCTGATGCATCGCACTCTAGGACAAAGGGCTACGTAAAATCTGACAATGCCAAAACCGGACAGCTGCTCATCACCTCCTTGAGCCTGTCGAAAGCCCGCTGCGTAGTGTCAGTCCAACTGAATGCCCCCTTTTTGGTAAGGTCTGTAAGGGGTGCAGCAAGTTGGGAAAATCCCTTGACGAACTTTCGGTAGTAGGTGCAGATACCTACAAACCCCCGCAGCTCCGTCACATTCTTCGGCTCTGGCCAATCCCTGATGGCCCTGATCTTCTCCTCATGGACCCTCACTCCGTCCACCCCAATGATGTGCGCCAAGTAGAGCATCTCTGTCAGCCCAAACTCGCATTTGGAAAACTTAGCATAAAATTGTTGCTCCTCCAATATGCGCAATACAGCCTCAATATGCTGTAGGTGCTCCTCCCATATCCTGCTGTAAATCAAGATGTCATCGAAAAACACTAACACAAACTTCCTCAAGTGACTGCGAAAGTTGTGATTCATGAATGACTGAAAAGTGGCCGGAGCATTGGTCAGCCCAAAGGGCATCACCAAGAACTCAAAGTGACTGTAATAACATCTGAAAGCGGTCTGGGGAACATCTTGCTCCCTCACGCGAATTTGATGGTACCCAGATCTCAAGTCAATCTTCGAGAAGAACTTCAATCCCCTCAACTCATCTATCCATGGAATGGGGTACCGGTTCTTCATGGTCTTCTTGTTGAGGGCCCGGTAGTCAATGCACATCCTCAATGTGACGTCCTTCTTCTTCACCAATACTACTAAAGAAGCAAAAGGGCTAGTGCTAGGACGGATGTGCCCAAGAGCTAAGAGCTCATGAATGGCCCTCTCAATCTCATCCTGGTAGGCCTTAGGATGCCTATAGGGTGTAGTGATGACAATCTGAATGCCCTGTTCCAGCTCAATCGTGTGCTCAAATCCCCGATCTGGTGGCTGCCCTGGTGGTATCTCTCCAAAAACCATGGCATATCTGTCTAAAATGGACTGTACATCTGGATGCACGGCCTACCCTGTCGATCCTGCCTCTGAAACACGTAGCTCCATTTCCCACTCTATGTCTCCCTTCCAGAAATCTGCCTCCATCCGGTGTGTTGAAACTGTCTATGGTTGGTAGGTGTGCATACCCCAAATCTTCTCGTGCCTCCCAGTCTTCTAATCCGTCCGCTCCATCTCCAAGGTCTCCCAATCTGTAGTGACCTTCCCCAGCGTGATCAACCACTGTACCCCCAATATCACGTTGGTGTCTGGAATGTCCACCATGAAGAAGTGATCTGTCAGGTGTAAGTCCCCATAGTCACTGCCAAGGCTAGCACACTACATGGTCCTGTCACCTGGAATCAGTACCGAAAACCCATCAAAGGACTATGTCGGTATGCTCCTCCGCTCTACCAACTGGGCATCAATAAAATTGTGGGTGGCCCCACTATCCACTAATACCGAAACGCGTTGTCCCCGGACAATGCCTCGGACACGCAGTGCCAAGTATTTGGGAACTCCTCACAAAGAAGCAAGGGCTCCCCCGGTAGGTGCAAATGTCGCACCTCCCACTCTTGGTGGTGGAGGTGGCAGATGATCTTCCCTCTATGCTGCACTGCTGCCTCCTGCCTCTATCTCCTCATACTCCTCTTCCCCGCTACTGTCGGAGAAAACCTCGATGTAATGTGCCTTGCCCACGGCACAATAGTGTCCTGGTGCCCATGGCTCCTGGCATGTGAAACATAGCCTCTTCCGCCTCAAATCTCTCCTGGTCTCATCATCCAAGGGCCCTCTGCTCTGGTTACCCTTTGGAGGCAGAACCCTCATGTCCTTCCCCTTCGGCTGGAATGTCGGTCTCTGAGGAAAAGGAGCTCTAGTCCGGGGTAGTGCATCCTGCAAGTCCCAATTCCTCCCGACCGCGTCATGGAGTGTAGTTGGCCTCGTCAATCTGACTAACCCCCGAAGAGGCTCTGCCAATTCATCGATGAACATGTAGATCATCCGAGTTGCGGATAAATCAAGCACCATCACGGAGAGTCTCAAGAACTCTGAAATGTATGTGTCTGGACTCCCGGTCTGCTTGAGCTTAGTCAGCTCAACAAAGTGCTCCTCTAGATCCCTCCGATCAAACCGCTCTATCAGCCTCTGTGTAAACTTGGCATATGTTGTCACTCCTAAGTGCCCCAACGTAGCCATCCCGTGAAACCATCAGTCATGGTCCTCGCCCTCCAGGTGCAGCGTTGCCACCTTGATGGCCTCTGTCTCTACCATCTGGTTAAGCTGGAAATATATATCCAACTTCTCCACCCAAACCTTTGTCGAACACTTGGTGGACCCATCAAATGTCGGTAGATAAAATCTGCCTACCGTGCGCTGTACATCCCCACCCTGAAAATGCCTGTTTCCCCTGTGATGGTCTAGGTAGTGATTTTTTAATTTTTTAGATTTCTCGTAAGTCAAAAATTGCAATAAAAATTGTAATATCTTGTTTATTTTGTATCACAACGTTGGACCCCTGTACCTTAATGGGGTGGCAACGCCGCCCGTAATTAAATGCTGCCTGGGGGTCCAAGGTGGGGTCCCGAAGCTAAAAACATATGTAAAATTGCCTTGTAAAAGTATAGTAATTTCTAGTCAATCTGGGCCGTTCATTAGGCGGATGATCTGACAGTAGAAGTTATGTTTAGTTTAGGGTTTTTTGCCCTAGAAGGCAATCCCTCACTTGTATGAGGGCATTGTATTGCGGTTGTGTATTGGATGTGTATTCTCAGAGCGAGAAACAGATAGGGAGACTATGAGAGAGAACAAAGGATATTATAGCGGATTTGCTGTAGGTTGTGTCTCTTCATTTTGCTAGATAATAGAAAGGAAGGACTGGCTGTTCGGGGTGGACGTAGCCTAAATTGAGTGAACCACGTATATTTGTGTCTCTTTGGTTTTATATGTTTTGTGTGCTTGTGTTTTTCCGCATATTTTATGTGTTGCATTGCTCTGTAATATATAATTTTCTAACAGGAATCTGAGGGCATCTCTATACTCCTGTTCGTATGACTGATACTCAGCAAAGTAATCTCCCATGTGAGCTGGTTCCTGCTCCTGCTGTGCTCCCACCCCAGTGTCTGCGACAAGAAATGTGTGCATCGTGGAATGTGGAGGTGTATGTGATGCCATTTGTTGCACTGTGAGGTGCTCCTGCAAATGATGGGATGTGTTCGATCCCTCCCCAGTATGGAAACCTCTTGGGGTTTCACGCTGTCTAGATTTTGCAATGAACCTTTGCCCCATCTCTTCTATCTACCTCGACAAATCCTGCACTGGTTTGAGGAGAAGTTCCCTGAACTCCTTTCTGGCATCTCTTTCCTCCGCCATTGGTTCCTCCTCTTCTATTTCCACTACTGGAACACAATCACCTTCCCCGAAAGTGATCTCTAACCACTGCTCTTGGTCTTTATACTTCCTTCCTCGGTAACAGATGTATGATTTTCCAGCTGGTGTCATAGACAATCTGCTCCACAGGCTTAGCCAAGTCTATGAGCTCTAATACCACTGTAATATTCCAGATAGAAATAAACAGCAATATAATGCACATAAACAAGAAACTATAGCAACTAGAGAGACATCACATGAACAAAACACAATATGGAGAACGCTGAGCCATTTTATTAAATATTGAAAGATAAAATGAGTACAAAGGTGATCAGAATGATGGCACCTTGGCTTGCACTAGGCAAGCATAGAAATACTCTCAGAATATATCATGGAATGGCTTCTCCCTCAATGACTACGTAATCTCCAAGCTGCTGGTGCTGTTGCTGTGTTGCTCCTATTGCTGGAATAAACTGAATCTTTGGGGCTGCTCCCCACCTCAGAAAATTATGAAACCTTGGGAATGGCCTCCCCACCCAATACCCAGAAAATCCCAGAGAGCTTTTCGAAAATGGCTGACCTCCGAAAATGACCTCCCTTGAGGTACCACGCTGTCCCATTGATAAACGTTGGCCCTAAATGATCTGCTGCAAAAAATGGTCTCCAACTCTACCAAAATGATGGAATAGGGAAGGGCTGACCCCTTTCCAACTCTCCCGGGTTGAATCCCATGATAAACCCTCAATCCGAAATCTCCTCCTCCAAAGACTGCGTCCTCCCTCTCACTGACTGCGCCATCTCTACAAGTGAACTATCCCAACTGTGGCTGCTCCAACTCTCTTCGGCAAAACGAGGATAGAACTCCTCACCCGAGCAGGCACTCGAAGTCCCCAGGGGCTGAGGTTGGGATCTCCGCACGGAGACACCCGGTGTGCTGAACAACACTTACAGACTTTGCTCAATAGCAAAAGCGTGCTCAATGTCAAAAGACAAATATCATAGATGCATAATCAGAATGATCAAAATGAGGAGCCACTCTCCCTTTTTATGTTTGGAGAGCCTTACTCTCACCTAGGCCCCACCACCAACTGCATTGTCTCCTTGAGCCACGTTGTTCCTCTAGTTCTGCGTTGACTTGGGCCCACGCTGCCCACAATGACATCTCCTCCACGCTGCCACTTCGTCCTCTAGGCCCCACGCTGCCAAATAGATATGTCTCCAAGTGACTTTAGGAAATGTTTTTATCCTAAGAGTGAGTTAAGTGTCCCTCTTCACCCACTTTATTTCTAACTTAACTTTATTAAAGTGAAATAGCCAAAAATTAATATTTCCAATTAGCTATTGCTTATTGGGAATATTACAGTGTGCAACATCATTATTGCGAGGGGCCAAGGGTGTGAGTGCTGTAATATTCCTAATTAGCAACAGCTAATTGGAATATTCGATTTTTGTATAGTTTTGCCGACTATAGTTTATTAATAAATAAAAGTGAGAAGAGGGGTCTAACTCACTTAAGTAAAATAAAGTATCTCCCTAGTAGCACAACGTTATAACTTATGGGGAGCCATGGGGGTCCAACACCACGTAGAGGAGGGGGCCCATGTAGCCTCTAGGAGCTTCTGCGCAGATTGAGGAGGAGCACGTGGAGGAGAGGGAGACCACGTTAGGGTTTTGGAGAGAGGCCAGCGTTATAAAAGGTGGGAGAGCCTTCTCATTTGGTATTCTTGTTGTTGATGATATTGGAGCTAGACATTTTGTCTTCTTGAGCACGCTGGCTGTTTAGCCTGTCTGCAGCACTGTTTAGTGCGTTGAGTGTCTCTGGTCGGAGATCTCGCCCTTAGCCCCGGGGGACTTCAAGTGCCTGCTCGGGCAAGGTTTTTCCTTCAGTCTTTAGCGGGAGATTTGGTTGGTTGTTTAGCTGAGGAGCTAGGCTTCTCTTGTGACTGCGCGGTCTTTGGGAGAGAGGACGCAGTTCTAGTTGG
The DNA here is from genome assembly GCA_034641835.2 of Pinus albicaulis. NCBI lineage: Eukaryota > Viridiplantae > Streptophyta > Pinopsida > Pinales > Pinaceae > Pinus > Pinus albicaulis. The sequence continues at coordinate 714,784,801 of CM076580.1, read as the reverse complement.
AGGTGTTCCGTTGCGGGATTTTCTGCAGGAGTTTCAGTTGATATCCGGTGTAGAGGATCAGTCTTTGCCAGGAGGAGGTTTCCTGAGGAGTTTGAGGCACTATCATAGCTATTATCATTTGGCGTCTGCGCTGAGCCTTGCAGAGGCAGCGTAATTCCTTGAGGAGGGTTCTTTGGTGATTTTCGGAGGTTGACCGTTCTTGATACGATTTATGGGTTTTGTCCGGGGTGGTGAGTACAGGTGATTTGCAGATTTTCAGCTCATTCCGGCAAGGGGATCAGCCCCTAGTTTCAGTCCATTCCAGCAGCAGCAGCTACTTGCGCTTAGCAACAAGTGTTTTAAAACCTACTTTGTTTGAACCGAAATCGTCAAACCGGCCCGTTAGATAGCCCACCGGTCGAAACCGGCCAGGCAACCCGGCTACCTAGGGCATTTCGCCTGTTTTTTGAAAAAACCGGACCTAACCGGCCGGTTAGGAACGGAACCGGCCAGTTTATGCATAAACCGGCCGGTTTCGTTCCTAACCGGCCGGTTAGGTGCTAACTCATCCGCGGACCCACATTTTCGGCGACAGTTATGTTTTAGGGCTGATTTGGAGCCAATGGGAGGGTTCATTTAGCTACTCTTTCCCTATGTGGACCCACGCACAGCCAGAAATGAGTTTTAGGGCTGATGTGGAGGTAAGGGAAGCATTGACATTTCATGGTAATGTTAAATTCTTAAAGTAAAAGTGACATTTCCTTTATTTTTCATTTTCATCCTTTTACTTAAATTTTTAACATTACCATGAAATGACTCGGGATGTTTAAGAGTGGTTTCGACCTCATTGGATTTCATATGGAGAAACTAGAATTTTAGGTTTCACTCAAAATTCAGCAGACTTAATGGTTTTCAGGGTTTCATGGTTTCGGAATTTGCAATGTTCCCATTTGATTCTATCATGTGTAAGGGTATGATAATGGCATTTGATCAAGAGCATGAAGTCCTTTAAGAACCTTGATGTACCCTTCAATCAAAGGAAAACAACTAGTTAGACATGCTAATCTTTTTCTATCGCATTTTAAGGTTGAGGAAATGAACCCTTCACTCAAACCAAAATCATTGGTTAGGCATGTTAAACTTTTTCAATTTCTATCATGTTATAAGGTTGAGCAATCCAAGTCTGAAGACTTTGAGCGAGATGATGTTTATGTATCTCTTGTTGATGATCCCATTTCTAGTAGCGATGAATCAATGATGAGTTTCATGAGAGACCATGTTGCTCAGTGATTTGTAGTTTTGATGTCTATTTTTGCTACTACTACTACTACTAAAATTGTAGAGGAGTTTTAGGAGTCCTCAAACTTTGAGCCATATTATTTATGTAGCTCATGTTGATGATCCCTTGTCTAGTAGTGGTGATGATTTTGATCATGATGAGGAGTGATCATGTTGTTGATCACTAATATGTAGTCTTGTATTAGCCAATGGCCTCATAGCTTGTAGCATTGTTTTTGGACTTTATGGGCCATTTGGAGCCTCATTGCTTATGTATTTTTCGATGATATGTATTGCACTCGGTGCCATTTTGATATATTCACCTTTGCATGGTATATAAATGAGCAAACTTTGCATATTTTGTCTCTATTGGTTTGGAATCATGGTTGCAAATCTTAAAAATAGTTTTTTTTATTAAAAAAATAATTATTTAATGTATTTTTTTTAAACCGGTTCATTGAGATCTGACCGCTCCCGGTTAGACTGGTTCCGGTTAGAAACCCGGTTCATTAGGTCCACCGGTTCGGTCACCGGTTCCGTTTTAAACAATGCCATGTACTGACGCAGTTTCTTGTAGCAGCCATTTCCTGTCTTTCTGAGAGAGTTCTTCACTTGCCTTGAGCAATAATAGGTGCTATCATTCTAATTATCCATTGTATTTCATTATATTCTCAGATTAATAAAATGGCTTAGCATTCCCGGCATTTTTATGAGTATGTGCTTTATGTTCTATTTCCGGCATTTTCTATATTGTCGTATGCTTGTATTGTTGTCTATTTCCCTTCCGGGATATTACAGTGGTATCAAAGCATAGTTCTAGCTCAGCCTGTGGTCTATGACATCGGGAAAGAGATCATACAGAGGTTTGCTGGAATTTTGGAGAGCAATAGCAGTTGCAGTACCAAAAACGAAATTGGAAAAAGGGCCAAAATACAAAGGGTCAAATTTTGAAGTTTGGAATTAGAAGAAACCCTTTTGAGGTTTTTCTAGGTTTTGGGCAAGGATCACCTTTCCAAGTTCCTAGAATTTTTTGAGTAGTTTTCAGTGGGTAAATCAGAGGCCGAAGACAAGCCGCAGTATAGTTTTGGAGCAGCAGTGCCATTTCATGAGGAGCCTGTAGACACATAGCAGGAGGAGCCGATGGCAGGTGATGATGGTGCAAAGAGATTTGAGGAGATGCTCCTCAAATCAGTACAGGATCTGTCGAGGCAGATTGAGGTGATGGGACAGAGATTCACTGCTGTGGAGGCTAGACAGCGTGAAACCCCAAGGGGTTTCCAAATTGGCGAAGCTTCAAGCACATCCCACCATTTGCATGAGCATGATGCCACTCAGCATATGGCATCACATACACCCACACGTTCTACCATGCCCACTTTTCTGGGTGCGGACACAGGGGCAGGAGCACAGCAGGAGCCAGAGCGTGGCCACATGGGTGATTATTTCGCTGAGTATCAGGCATATGGGCAGGAGTTTAGGGATGCCCTTCCATTCAGAGATTTTGTTCAGCTCTAGCGGGATAGCAGACCTCGCAACTTTCACAGGGGGAATAGGAAGTCACATGACGGGGGCTTGTGGCGCACAGTGGGTAGATTCCATCTACCGACATTTGACGGGTCATCCGAGCGTTCGGAAAAATCTTGGGTGGAGAAGTTGGATACCTCTCTCCAACTTGACCGAGTATCGGAGAGGGAAACCATCAAAATGGTTACCTCGCACTTGGAGGATGAGAGCACACAGGATTGTAGGGAGTTCGAAGATACACCTAGTGTGACAGAGGACTCACCCTCATTAGAGACCTCCTTCACCGTGCCGGTTGATATCGTAGTAGAGAAGGTAGAGCCTACACCAGTAGAGCCATCCATTGAGGTGATGACCAAAGTCGTGTCCGAGTCTTCGGTGGTAGTAGCACACAACAGATGGGTGAGGCGACAGGAGATGTATCCACATTCGATGAGGCACTAGGAGATACAGAGGGATTGGATGATGGTCGCAGACAGCAGTATCATCGGCTTCGGGCAGACCTTCGAGTTTTGAGAGGGAAGGCCACATCAGTACAGGAGGCCATTTTTTGGCAGGACAAGGAGTTGGAGGGCATGAGAGTAGCTTGTGCCAAGTTGGCTTGCATTGGGGAACGACTAGATTCCCTAATGGTACAACCAGAGGGCACGTTGGAGCGTCAGTTCATTCCCCTTCAGGCATGCATGGACGGGACTAGCAGCGTTGTTGGGTTACCTCTTCCCATTGGAGAGAGAGAGACGGAGCCACCTAGTCAGATCTCATACGTTGACTTGGATAGTGGTATGAGACGACCAGAGTTGCACAGGGTACAACATCCACAAGTTGAGGTTGGATGGCGAGAGATTTTGAGTTGGTACCCGGTGGAGTGGGGTATGGAGATGGTGGTGGACCCAAGTATAGTTCAGCAGGAGTTTCCAGGTGCTGGGAGTACAGGATCCCCAAATTTGCATTGGGATCCAGGTGAGATCACCTATCATTTTCCAGGCAGGTCGATTGACTATGTCTTGGAGGGTACAATTGGCCTAGCAGTTGAGCATGCACATTTGCTAGGGGAGTTTGGTTAGCTCCAGTGGCCAACCAGTTTATGGGAAGACTTCCTAGGTTGTCTTGGTATGACACTTATACACGGGATCACGGGGTGGTCAACATACCTTGGCAGGAGCCTGTCAGAGGAGGTGGCATTGGCAGGCCACCAGACGGCGCCTTGTATGGGGCCAAGGATTCTTCACCTTTGTGTGGGGCACAGAGGACGCAGCGGAGCCGAGCAGTGGTGGTAACACTACTGACACATAGGGAGATTCACTTCTCAGACCCCTCGAGGAGGATTTGGAGTGATGATCCATTTGTCGGCGGGTATAGTGATGCGACGGTGGAGATGATGATATCGATTGGAGGAAGTCCAACATGTAGAGGCACAGCTCTAGGACACCACATCCAAGGATGTGTGGGAGCCTCTAGCATTGAGCAGTGGACTTCCGGTGGACACGGAGTTGCATGGTGTTGTACCATAGTGTGTGGGATTGCATTGTGGAGTAGGAGTGTCCTACATCACATTGAGAGCATGTGAGGAGTGACCGATGCCTGGACACAGTCATGGCACGAGACGGTACAGGGTGGTGCAATAGTAGCTTGGGGTATCCAGCAGTATACAGAGGTATGCCTCAATGTGCAGTGGCATGTCGAGGAGTACATGGATGATCAATGGTATGCGAGGGCATACGGTGCTGCACAGCAGGGTTTTAGAGTGTTGCATCCAGGGAGACTCACAGATAGGAACACCAGGCTTACCTTTGGGAGTAGTTCACCCAGGATCGATGAGGAGACATATGAGCGATACTTGATGGTATCAGTGGGGACTCACGTATCCGACCCTCTTCTACATCAGTCACTGGCACAGTCGATTTTGTTGTTGTCCTTTGGCACTTTGGGCATAAGCAGCGGGGTACGCGAGGCTCACCCAAGATACTTGGATGACACTCAGCACACTAGGCGAGAGACCTCTCAGTAGTGGCACTGAGTTGTTTTGCTAGTTGACAGCCATAGGTCGAGGGATGAGATGATCCTCTACAGGGGTGGCACATCGGTCATCGCTGAGCCTACACCCGGGGAGCGGGTCATGAGGGAGACATGCATCATTCTTCCCTCAGGGCATGTTGAGATCATGCATGAGCAGAGGATACTGGGTTCAGCAGAGGTAGCATTCCATCATGCGTCTAGACTCCAGACATTGTATCGACACTTCATCGAGAGGGTGGATGGCCTATTCAATGCAGATGAGGTGGCAGAGGAAGAACAGGAGGGCCTTTCTCCTGTATGCCAGGGTGAGGACTCTTCTTCATATCAGTCCATAGGATCAGTTGAGGTTGCTTCTGGGGAGCGAGAGCAGTCACGCAGAGATGGAGATAGTAGACCAGAGCTACATTCCAGTATATAGGGTGAGCAGTCAGGGGACTCTATGGGAGATGCCCTAGGCAATGAGACACTTGTGACGATCCAGTCAGAGCTATATGTGATGGAGCCTAAGTCAGTAAAGGAGGATGCTATGCACATCATGCATGATAGTCCTTTGAGGGAGAGCCAGATGGAGGCTCACATCGAGTCGGTGATGGATATGCGGCTAACCGCGGGGTCAGCCATTGAGGAGGAGCAGTCAGATGCATTGACACTGAGTACAGTGACAGCAGTTGCAGATCCATGTCCTCTAGAGATGTTGGAGGTTGATGGGATTGTTATGCAGGGGGCTAGTAGACAGCAGGAGCTGTTGGATATGGTGGAGCATTCATCTTTTGGCCAACACATTGATGAGATACAGATATATGTACATACAGTCGGTCGAGCTGCAGTACTTTCAGTGAGTAGTACTCTCCAGGAGTACATCTATGGAGCTTGCAGCATATCTTGCCCACTTTGGCCCATTACAGAGAGAGGGGTTTCCTTCTACAGGCAGCTCTCATTGGCAGACAGGGCAGAGCAGTGGGAGTTGATTACGGGTTGGCGGCAACACTTCAAGCGTGTTCCATATGCCGTTGTTATTGCTACATCGGATTCTTCTTCCAGGATGGACTGGCGGGAGATCATGAGTTGGTACCCTCTAGATGGTACGGTATTCTTCGTAGGGAGCACAGTCGAGCAGGGGCCCTTGGACATAACAGAGGTTATAGATTCCAGCTGGCAAGGTGGCACAGGACATCATTTCTTCAGCACTCCATCCCGATTTCAGGAGAGCAGGATCAGCATGGGATTGAGTGACAAATTGGATTGGAGAGAGGTGATGAGTTGGTACGCAGTTGGAGGGCTAGCATATGCAGCTACAGGTACAGCACAGCATGAGCCCGGGAGCATTGATGCTTGTTGGTGGTCTTCACCTCTTAGAGCATTGGTCATAGCCAGAGGCAGTGCACAGTCCGAGCCGTGGGACTTGTGCGATTATTGGCCACGGTGGCGATGGGATCCGGGAGGATTATTGGTTGGCTAGTACTGTGAGAGGTCACTTTGGGATCCTGGCATCGAGATATCCCTTCGTATCAGGGTGATGCAGAGGTCAGAGAGGTTTCAGTGGGACCCAGGCACATTTTGCAGTATCGGTGGGGAGCATCGGCTAGAGAGGAGGCTTGTTCAAGTGTTGCTTGAGGACAAGCAATGTTTGCTGGATGAGGATGCCACTTGGGAGAATGAGAAGATTTTGCAGCATCCATCACTTCAGTTGCTTGAGGTCAAGCAACATTTTGCCGGGGGAGACTGTAATATTCCTAATTAGCAACAGCTAATTGGAATATTCGATTTTTGTATAGTTTTGCCGACTATAGTTTATTAATAAATAAAAGTGAGAAGAGGGGTCTAACTCACTTAAGTAAAATAAAGTATCTCCCTAGTAGCACAACGTTATAACTTATGGGGAGCCATGGGCGTCCAACACCATGTAGAGGAGGGGGCCCACGTAGCCTCTAGGAGCTTCTGCGTAGATTGAGGAGGAGCACGTGGAGGAGAGGGAGACCACGTTAGGGTTTTGGAGAGAGGCCAGCGTTATAAAAGGTGGGAGAGCCTTCTCATTTGGTATTCTTGTTGTTGATGACATTTGAGCTAGACTTTTGTCTTCTTGAGCACGCTGGCTGTTTAGCCTGTCTGCAGCACTGTTTAGTGCGTTGAGTGTCTCCGATCGGAGATCTCACCCTTAGCCCCGGGGGACTTCGAGTGCCTGCTCGGGTAAGGTCATTTCTTCAGTCTTTAGCGGGAGGTTTGGTTGGTTGTTTTGCTGAGGAGCTGGGCTTCTCTTGTGACTGCGCAGTCCCTGGGAGAGAGGACGCAGTTCTACTGGGAGGTGTTCCGTTGCGGGGTTTTCTGCAAGAGTTTCAGTTGATATCCGGTGTGGAGGATCAGTCTTTGCCAGGAGGAGGTTTCCTGAGGAGTTTGAGGCACTGTCACAGCTATTATCATTTGGCATCTGCGCTGAGCCTTGCAGAGGCAGCGTAATTCCTTGAGGAGAGTTCTTTGGTGATTTTCGGAGGCTGACCGTTCTTGATACGGTTTCTGGGTTTTGTCCGGGGTGGTGAGTACAGGTGATCTGCAGATTTTCAGCTCATTCCGGCAAGGGGATCAGCCCCTAGTTTCAGTCCATTCCAGCAGCAGCAGTTTACGGCAGTTTTCTAGCAGCTAGGATGCAGTTTCTTGTAGCAGCCATTTCCTGTCTTTCTGAGAGAGTTCTTCACTTGCCTTGAGCAAAAATATGTGCTATCATTCTGATTATCCATTGTATTTCATTATATTCTCAGATTAATAAAATGGCTTAGCATTCCCAGCATTTTTATGAGTATGTGCTTTATGTTCTATTTCTGGCATTTTCTATATTGTCGTATGCTTGTATTGTTGTCTATTTCCCTTCCGGGATATTACAAGGGCTCACAAGCGTAAAAGGAAGGTGAGGGCAGCCATAGAAGGCATTATGAATACTGATATTGTATTGTCGTTTACGACTTTCTGCACGCTTCAGCTGTTTAGCTAATTCTATTATGTTATGTAGCACACGGGTGTTTCCGAGCGAAAATCCCACCCTTATCCTCGGGGGACTTCGATTGCCCACTCAAGAAAGGTAATTTCTGAGCAGCAGTTCAACATCCGGCATTAGGCCATCATTCTGTCCCTCCATGCAACAACAGTCACCTACAGGAATTACGCATTCCAACAATAGGGTTTGAGAGGAGGAAGGAAGTTCCAAGCATCTCAGCTTGGAATCCTGCGTGGGGATCAACCCTTCACTTGCGAGTATATTTCAGCATCTTTAGAGCAATATTGTATTATCCGGCATCAGGCCAAGATTTGTCTCCTCTTTGGTAATGCAGTCATCTTCAGCATTTTGCAGTCTAGCAATGGAAGCTTCAGAGGTGGAAGGAAGTTCCAAGCATTCCAGCTTGGAATCCTGTGAGGGGATCAGCCCTTCACCCCATTGAGTGTATTTCAATATTCCAAAGCAGTATCTCATCATCCGGCATCAGGCCATACTACTTCCCCTCTTAGCAGTGTAGTCTCCTTCAGAAATTGCGCAATCCAACAGTGGTAGCTTTAGAGGAGGAAGGATCCAAGCTTCCTAGCTTGGCATCCAGTGAGGGTATCAGCCCTTCATCCGTAAAGTTGATTGGGAGCAGTTGCAGCAGTTTTATCATTAGTTCAGCCATCTCCAGCAATTACCCAGCAGCAGTCTGTAAGTCAGCCAGCAGGAGTGTGCTTTGCAACCCTAGAGGGCTGAATTTCCAAAGTCAAAACCAGGCCAAACCATTTCTGGGTTTTTCTGGGTTTTTCGAGTAGAGTCCTATTGTACAGTACAACAACCCTCCCCATTTCAAAATTTTAGAATAAATTTTGTTTTAGAAATAGGTCCCCTTTCTTTTAGGTAGAAATAAAAAACTTTGAGGAAATCCGATTATCATAAAATAGAACAATAAAAGATTCATTGTTTAAAAGTCATGCATCACATATCGCATATATCAAATGCGAATGAACAAAAGTGACATTGAATTTATTCCGATCCGATCAACTATAAGTCTTATATCACATCGGCACAAAGTATAAAAGTATTCATGATAAAAAGTCCGATGCGATAAAGTAAATCACAATCGCAAATCGGTAGAGTCTTCAGGGTTCACATTTGTTTTGCAAAACTCCGATGCGATGTAACTTATCGCAATCGCATTTCGAAAAGATTATCCTTCATTCGGTCTATTTTATAAACTCCGATGCGATGTAACTTATCGCAATCGCATTTCGAAAAGGTTATCCTTCTTTCAGTCTATTTTATAAACTCCAATGCGATACAACATATCGCAATTGCATTTCGAAAAAGCAAAGATTACTTGTTTTATAAAAGTTCCGATGCGATGGATCCCACCATCATCGCAATCGCATTTCGGTGAAAATCATGAACAACTCAATCCCTTTGGAAATATCCGATGCAATATACGTTTATCGCTAATTGCAAATGGCGGAAAATATGAGATGTCTTTCAATTCCCTTTCAAAACCTCCGATGCGATGAATAGTCAGTCTTTATTTATCGTTTTTTGACCTGCGCATATATTATTTATTAATCGCAATTGGAAAATTCAAAAGGACAGTTTTACATTAACATTTCAATATCGCCGATCTCCGATTTTACGAGCAACATAAATTGAAAAATCAAAAGAATTATCGTAATTGATTCTCATATCAACGCGTGAATGTGACTTTTCTTTAAGGCATTCATTTTTAATACGTGGTTAATCAATTTGGGATCATTAATAAAAATATTTTTGCATAGTTGTTCTCCTAATTTCATTTCTTCCTGCGTCTGAAAGGTTTGTCTCATTTGCAGAGCTATAGAACATCCAGCCCTTTTGTTCGCCAAACTAGTGAAACGATACCAGACAAAGAAGATGTCAAGAAGCTTAAGAAATCAAGAATTACTGTCGCCTCAAAGACCGCTGCCACTACCACAATGCCAAAAGAAAAACCAGCTAAAATCAAGCTAGTTACAGATACCACGTGCTAGGGTCTCGGGAAGCTTTCTTGGGAAGAAGTCTATAATTTGCTTGAAAAAGAAGACCCTACAGTTACAGAGGTAAAGGCAACAGTGTCAGATGAAGAATCGGATTTAGATGACAATCCCCTTAAAGAACTCGCAAATTCTTTTCTTCATAGAATTGTAGCTCAGGCGAATGTATTCCCATATTATGACATAATACGATGGGTGATAGACAACACCACCATCACAAACAAAACATTCATGACAGTTGGGGGAAAGATGTTTGGGTCCTTTAGAGCAGAAGACATCAAAGCAATGTACCATCTGCCAGATCCTCAAAAGACCTGCAACAAAGCCTTCATAGCAGATTTTACCTCAAGCAATGAAATTGAATCAGACCAAATTAAAGAATGGAGACGAGCTCCAGAAAAGCATAAGCATGAGACCTCAGGTATGTATTCTGTAGAGTCTCTCGCACCTCCGTATTGTTATGCTGCTGCCATGATGTGCAGACTTTTTGGATACAATAATTCTACAAGGTTTTCAATTCAGATGGTACCCCTAATTCATGCTACTACAAATTCTGAGATTATGGATTGGTCGGTTATTCTTTCTGATAAGATAGCTAACAGAATTCTGGACTATAGAAAGAATAAAAATACTGGAAATACAACCCTGTTTCATTTCTGTGCCTATATCTTAGATGCTTTGTGTTTTAATTCTGAATTCCCTATTCTGGGTTGGAAATGGACTTCACAGGAACCTGTCCCGATTCACATTTACCATAAACATTTGTGGAAGGCTCATTTCAAGAACCATGTATATAGAATTTGCCATGGCTTCATCTTACCTATTTACCAGACCATTTTTAACCAATTTCCTCCTTGGCTCTCTGAAAAAGCAAAGCTTGATATATCCCTAATCGGCAATTGGTTTGGAGAAGAAAAGTTTACCTATATTAGAGTTTTTGGAAGCATTGTTGAACCTCATGTCTTGCCCCTATATGTCCCTGATAAACTTTTAGCTCAAGAGATTTCTTACTAGTTGACAGAAAAAGGGATGTCCAAGCGTTTAAAGAATTCCAAAAAATTGATGTGGCCTACTTTTCCTTTCCATTGTGGAACCTATACTCTTAATGATTTTAAGCATGCTGAAAAAGAAACCCTTAAGAAATCTTAAGCTTGCAACCATTCCAGGAAGACAATATGATCCAAGTAAAGTGGCTTTTGATTTCACAACTTTGGTCCAAATTGCTATGTTTGAGCATGAGCCTGATGTCTTTGATGATTTATTTGTCTCAATTGAGAAATTTGCCCCAGTTTATGATCTAGCTAAATCCAAGTTTCAAGCAAAAGATATGAACAAATTTATGTAGTTCAGAATCCAGAGATTACTTAAAGTTCCCCTTGACCAGCTAAGGATTCCTTTATAGGCAAATGAAAGTATTGAAATAGAATAGAAGAAAAAGGAAGATATAGCTAGAAAAACAGAAAAAGAAGTTACTACCAGCAAAATGGATGAGCAAACAGAAAAGGAGAATACTGACAACAAAGCTAATGTGCAGTCAAAGAAGGAGAATACAGGTAAAAAGCTTGATGTACAGTCTGAAAAAAAGAGACAGGTAATAAGCCTGATGATCAACTTGAAAGAGAAAAGGCCTCACAGAAAGAGGGAAATTCTGCTGAAGTGATTATTACTCCCCATTTGCTACAACAGTATGAATAATTTTCTCAGCAAATAGGAGAACAAAACAATCCTCAAGTTGATAATCTGAACAATCAGGATATTGAGATCATTCCTGAACATCCATCAGAAGAAATTGTGTTGAGAGTTGAAGACATCCCTCCTCTGGATATCTTTTATAGTCCTAAGCATAGGTCTGTTGTCAGAAAACAAAGGAAAAGAAGGAGGATAGATCAAGGACCACTTGCAACTCCACAACTTGAATTAATGAATATTGTATGGAAGAATACTGAGGTAATTCCTTCAGAGGATCTTACCAAACTATCACAATATGTAGGTGCCTATAGTGCAGCCACTATAGATAAAGCTACTGAAGTCACTCAAATGATAAAGCAAAAAGACTTATAGATAGCATTGCTAGAGGAGAAAACAACAGGTGATCAACAAAAGATATTGCAGTTGGAGCAGCAGTTGGAAGAAGAAAGACTCAGAGCCAAACAATTGGAAGAACAATTGAGTATTGAAAAGAATAAGCTTGATCAGCGAGCTTTGTATAAACAACAACAGTTGTCTCAAGAGGTATCCAAATTACAGACCTTGCTGCAAAATGAGAAAACTGCCAAAGAAGAGCAAGAAAAAATATTTCAAGCAAGATTGGATAAATTTAAGGATTATCCTAAAATTGACCAATTTAAAACAGAAGCTCTGGAAACAAGTAAGCTATTCTCTCAGCGGTTGGATGATCTATGTCAAAAAATTGCACCAGCTGAACCTTTATGCGAAATAACATCATCTCTCATTGATGAAGCAGTCAACATCAGAAATGAATTTGAAAATGCAGATGATAAGATTTCAAAATTTATTTCATGGCAGGACTCAAAACAAGGAAAGAGTGCAAATCTTCCCAGGATCGAAGAAAGGCATAAAGAAATTTTCTTTGCTGAATGGGAAACACAGTTGATTAAAGAAGAACGTGCTACATCAAGGGCCAGAGCCATGATGAACAATCTGACACAATTAGTTAATGATAGTTTATATGCTACTAATTTAATTTCAGATTGTACTCCAGGTAAATTGCCAAAGGTGAAAGAAACTGATACTAGGTGGAAGCAGGAATTAATCAACAAGAATCAAAAGATCAATGAAATACAAGAAATTACATGGGATGTCCAACGGAAATATTTGATCAAACCACACAGTCAGCAGATGGCAATCAAATGCCTTTCTAATGCCATCAATTACATCATTCCAGAACTCTCTGATGCCACATACACCAGTCAGTTGCATGCAAGGCTGAGTCATCCAACCGAAGTTAAAGATATGCTTAAAATTTGCCAGCTTAGCACAATGGGGATTGAAGAAATTCAATGAATCTATTTTATTCGATATCGCAAGTCTTTTCCCGGATCTCCGATGATAGTTTCTAGAATAAGTTATAGTTAATTTGTTTTGTTAATTTCCTATTTAAACCCCTTTCAAGCATTTAGAAAGGGGTCCTGAATTTGTAATATTTTGGCTTTGGATAATACATTTCTGTACTCCATTAACTATCTTATTTTTTATAAAGGATCACATTCTGTGATTTCATAGTGAATTATTTTTTAGAGTTGCATTTCTATACCTTGAATATTTTTCTAAGTTAAAGCGCGGGATCTGAATACGAATTGCATCAAGAAAATATCTTAATGAATCTGGTATTTCTATCAATTTACTGTTATTTTCTTTATGTAATGAAGTATTCTCTTTGAAATTTGCTATCATTTAAGTATGCTTGTTTCTCAAATATTTCTTTATCATATCATTTATGAAGATATAGAAATATTCATCTATCATAGTATGTGTGTAATATCCCGTTTCCAAGATATCTCAAAAACACACCAAGCTCCAACCAGAGATTGACTGGGAGGGCAATTACCGGATATGTCGTCTCTAAAAGAGAATGAGATCCGGAGGCTATCTGGCCCTTTCCAGACTCTGTCTAAGAGTAAGAGATAAACACACCAAGTGGTATGGAATTAAAACATACAATATTGTACGGCAACTACAACAACTCATCCAGAAAATGAATTTCTCAGCAACTCATGCCCTACAAAAAAAAATTGCAGGAATTTTAAATGCTGAATTAAATTTCTGGATTATTTGGAAGTTCAAAGAGTGACATAATTCCTTCCCTGCAACTAATTTATAATATAGTGGAAAATATGGTGAGAGGAAAATGGTGGGATTTACAATCAACCATATTCACTTTGAAAACAATGGGGAATTAAGAGACCATTATACCTAACAAGTCCTTATAAATATTGAAGCTGAGGCACAAATACATGACAACAACCTTTATACGAGAATTATTTTATTTGAGTAAGGGAATAGTAGTTGTAACTTAAGGTTGCAACAATGGTTCCATAAAAAAATTACTTGTATCCGACTGCAGTAACTATGGATTAAAGTTGCAACAACTGTGGCTTGAGGTTGCAGAAGTTGTGACTTGGGGATGCAACATTTACGACTTAGAATAAAACACATTATATATATATATATATATATATATATATATATATATAAAGAGATTATTATACCTGAAAAATACTTGTCAATATTGAAGTTGAGGCATCGATACACGGTAACAATCTTTATATGGGAATTATTTTATTTGAATAAGGGAACAATAGCTGTAACTTAAGGTTGTAACAACGGTTCCATAGAAAATTTGCTTGTATCTATTTGCAGTAACTATGCGTTAAAGTTGCGCCAACTATGGCTTGAGGTTGTAGGAGTTGTGGCTTGGGGATACGATATCCGCGACTTAGAATAAAAAATATTATATATGAAAGAAAGTATATATATTAAGAGATCATTATACGTAACAAGTCCTTGTAAATATTGAAGTTTACACATAGAGACACGACAACAAACTTTATACGAGAATTATTTTATTTGAGTAATGGAACAACAACAGTAACTTAAGGTTGCAACAATGGTTACATAAAACTATTGCTTGTATCTAGTTGTAGTAATTGGGTGTTAAAGTTACAGTAGCTATGCCTATGACTTAGAATAAAACAAATTATATATATATATATATATATATATAGAGAGAGAGAGAGAGAGAGAGAGAGAGAGAGAGAGAGAGAGAGAGATTAGAAAATATATTACAACAATATTTATTTAACTAGTATGTTAAAAAAATAAAATTTAATCGGTCGCAGGTGTGGGGGCATCTGGAAAGGTATGGATACCAATCCATTTAGAATATACATGGCATCAACACCCAAATATGTGATTATTTTTTGAATATGGAAGATGAAAAACAAGAAATACATGCCTAAACAAATTAAGAAATGCTACTATTTTGATCACTCACACATTTACATATGCTATTGTCTACGTACCTTCTATTGGTGGACGATGTTATCCTATTTCTTGCAGGATATAGTAGATAGGACTAGTATGTGAAGACTCATTAGAGCTCTAAAATCATTTTGGGTTTCATTTGGAATATAAGTAAACTTACTCAAGTCTACCATCACTTTCAATGATTTGGAAGATATGTTAGAAAAAACAATCAACCAAGTGCACCCATTTCAAATACTTGGGATTTATGTTAAGATTTAATGACTATTGGTATGGAGATTGGTTCTTTCCATTTCAAAAAGTGGGAAAAATAATCACAATATGGTTATCCTTGGGTGGCACATTAACCTTAGTAGTGTCCATACCAGGATATTGGCATTCCCTAGCTTATATTCTTGTTGGTATCTTGGGAAATATTAAAAAAAAATTCTTTCATTTTATCTAGAAGGAAAGGAAAAGAAAAGGAGGCATCCCTATAGTAAAATGGAAATGGATTTCCAAGCCAAAAATCACATGATTCGTTGGATACTAAAGAATATTCATCATTTTTGGAAAGCATTATTTTCCAAGAGTCTTTGGAGAATCATAAAACATTTAGGCTTGTGGCAGGATGTAATAAAATCAAAGTAAATAGGAAAAATTTCATATAAGGATAAATTTTACAAAAGTTCCAACAGTTCTTCCCACCATTTATCTTCTGGTATTCTGGTCCGTTGAAGTTTTCTCAATGTTTCATTAGCCTCAGTATATCTGAAAAAGGTAGGCTGAATTGGAAACAAATGCTTTACTTCATGCTCAAGATAAAATAATTTTTCCAATCTGTCATGAAGATTTTTTCCTGTTGGCAATGCTGCTTCTGATGTACTGGTTGAAGAATTGGCCTGATTGTCAGCATACTTGTCCAATTTTTCAACATAGCTTTCAAGGTCCATTAGTTTATCCTCTGAAACTATAGGATTGAGCAATCCTTTTTTCAACAAAATATCAAATCTTTCTCTGAAGGCAATGATTTCTTCTTGCATATCTGAGCACCTTCGTTCTAGATTCTGCATAAGGGTTCTCTTAGTAAAAACTCTTTTTATTTCAAAAATTGTTCCAGTCTTGTCTTGAATACCAAGTTATGCAAGTTGGTGTCTGGTTTGAGTGTTTAGAAACTGTATGAGTTGATTGGCTTCCTCAGGCCTATTTCCCAATTCTTCTCTTGTACTTTGAACTTCTTCTATAGCCAATTTGACTAAATCATTCTGCTCATACATAATCTGAATTGAAGACCAGACATCCTTTATTGATTGGATAATGTTTTCCCAAAGAATTTCATTTATTTCCTTTAAAGGTTTCTCCAATGTGAGATCCTTTTCCAATGCTTTAACCAAATTTTCTAATCTTTTGACCTCTCTTGTTTTATCAGCAACACTCATTTTTGAGAGATCATATCTTTGTTCTAAATTAATAAGC